>JANHMN010000005.1:71472525-71475025 GCA_030674055.1 Rhabdomys pumilio | reverse complement strand
TGTCTGTCTCTCTCTCTCTCTCTCTCTCTCTCTCTCTCTCTCTCTCTCACACACACACACACACACACACACAAGCACAAATGCACACGCACACACACAGAGTTCTGAACTTAAAGGCCTATTAGTTGTCTTTTTTTTAGAGGCTTGCCATAGCCAGACATGGAACAGAAAGGTTGCCTCCACCCTGAAGCTGTCCGAGCCTTGGCCACTTCCCCATATAATTTATAGGTGATAATGTGATAATCTGTTCACAACTCACTATAAGAAAGCAGTTCACAGATGTTAACAACTCCCAAACTGTGGTAAGGAACAGTCAGTCTATGAGGGAGTGGGCTCCCCTCTGCAGAGGACATCAAGAATAGACATTGCAAAACACCCCTAGCACATTTAGAAGCCCTGGAACTCATTGTGAAAGGGTGATGTGCAGTTTATATGTATTTCTAGGTGTTTTTAAAGAAATGATTAAATTTCTGTTACAGGAAATGGCAGGCAGGGGTGTTGACAAGATAAACACCTGTGGCTAGTTGCAAATCCTGGTATTCTTACATGGAAGAGCAGCTTGCCTGAGTTTTCTCTCTGAGAAATCCTGAAATGGGCCGCCTAGGTGGCTGCTTCTGGCTCTGGCCTTAGCTGTGATCCTAGTGCTGTAGTCAGGGAGACCATGTGCCTGCCCCATTGTGTTCATTTGCTTATGCTTTCCTGTCTCTGACTCAGGAAACAGAAAGGAAATAGAGACCTGGAAATTCCATGTGCTAAACCATATCCTGACTAGGGAAGATGAGTCTGTATCAGGCTATTAGAAGTTTTGGGCACATGGGGAATGGCATAGTTCCTTGTCACTGTAGTCGGATCAGGACAAATAGCCAGATTTTGTTTTTCATGGAGAATCTAGGGTGGGAGGGACAACAAGAACCATTTTGTGTGGGCTGGTGGGAAGTCTCTCCCTCATTTTCCTTTTCATCTGTGCGTCTCTTGCTTAGGTACCGCATGCACAAGTCTCGGATGTACAGTCAGTGTGTGAGGATGAGGCACCTGTCTCAAGAGTTTGGATGGCTCCAGATAACCCCCCAGGAGTTCCTGTGCATGAAAGCACTTCTCCTCTTCAGCATTAGTAAGTGCCTGGGGCTATAGAGGAAGCCATTGTTAGCACAGAAGCTTTAGGGGCCCTCCATTCCCCACTAAAATGTTAGGGAGAACACAGCTCCTGGGCATTCCCCTTCTCTCTCCCTCCCTTCACCTTCCATGTTTCCTGAGCATCCTTTCTCCTTACAAAGACCAATTTTACATCAAGAGCAGCTTCATTGGTAGAATTCAGCCTCTGCCAGTTTCTCCATTCTCATTTTTCACTGACATGAAGTCTTTTAAGGAGGTTAGAGTAGAGCTCTAAAATTTCCTGCAGCCTCTACTGTAGAAATAGGCACGAGCCACCTTGCATTCTTTGAAGAGGAGTACAGTAGGAGGGATCACCTCCCAGAGTACATTTCCTCCTCTAGCAACCAAAGGAGGCTGATGTAAGAATCTAAGACAAGGCTTGCTTGGCAGCCAAGGAAGTTTTTTGTTTTGTTTTGTTTTGTTTTGTTTTGTTTTGTTTTGTTTTCAATATTTCCTCTAAGCAGAGTGTAATGGGGAGAATGGAGGCATTTGCTATTTGATAAGCCAGGTTTTTTGAGTGTCTAAGTCATTGTTGGATGGATAAAAAAAAAAAAAAAAAGTTGTTTGGGACCTGAGAAATGGGTACATGGAAAAACTAGTAAAAAAATGTTTAGTCTATTTTCTCTAACTCCCTCCATGTTAGGAATAGAAAATCCTTTACTCTGAAGACCCCAGGCACACAGACTTCAACTGAGAGAAAGCCCAATAAATGGCTCCCTCTGTGTGGGTGTGGGGGATGAAGTCTGTGGTCAGAAAACTTGGTGCTTTGTCTAATGTTCCTTCGTGGGCATGCTGCCCCTCCCCATTCTTTCTTCATCCCACATCAGTTCCAGTGGATGGGCTGAAAAATCAGAAATTCTTTGATGAACTTCGAATGAACTACATCAAGGAACTCGATCGCATCATTGCATGCAAAAGAAAAAATCCCACATCCTGCTCAAGGCGCTTCTACCAGCTCACCAAGCTCCTGGATTCTGTGCAGCCTGTAAGCAAACTACAGAGGGTGCTTTATGGGGAGAGCAGCTTGATAGAGCCCAGTGATAATAAGCTCCTGTAGGGTCTGGCACCACCTGTGGGGAGGTGCTTCCATTTGCCTCTGGCTTTGAGTATGATCCAAGAAGAAAATGCAATGGAGAAGAGAGGAACACAGGTCACAGTATCCCAGCTGGATGTTGTGAAAGGGGTGGAGGAGTTGAGTACAGAGAAGCTGGGTTGCAGGGAAGAAGCTTAAAGCAGATGGGTTCCCCACATAGGCAAAACAGGCGTAGATATTTTTTTCCTCTTTTTCTTGAGTCATATACGTGTGTGTGTGTGTGTGTGTGTGTGTGTGTGTGTGTGTGTGTGTGTG
>JANHMN010000005.1:71414135-71472515 GCA_030674055.1 Rhabdomys pumilio | reverse complement strand
CACACACACACACACACACACACACACACACACACACACACACACACTGGGCAGGATCAAGGATAAGCAAAGGGAAAAATTCGAAGGCTACTAGAATTCAGAAGTGGAAGAAGACCCGGGCAGGAGCCATGCTTTTATTAAACCAAGTTTACTCTGTCTTTTACTCTCCCCACAGATTGCAAGAGAGCTGCATCAGTTCACTTTTGACCTGCTAATCAAGTCCCATATGGTGAGCGTGGACTTTCCTGAAATGATGGCAGAGATCATCTCTGTGCAAGTGCCCAAGATCCTTTCTGGGAAAGTCAAGCCCATTTATTTCCACACACAGTGAAGATTTGGAAACCCTAATACCCAAACCCACCTTGTTCCCTTTTCACGTGTCTTCTGCCTGTTATATAACTCTGCACTACTTCTCTGCAGTGCCTTGGGGGAAATTCCTCTACTGATGTACAGTCTGTCATGAACATGTTCCTCAGTACTATTTCCTGGGCTTTTCCTTCTTTCCTTTTCTTCTTCCCCTCTTTCACCCTCCCATGGCACATTTTGAATCTGCTGCGCATTGTGGCTCTTGCCTGTGTTTTGACTTCTGTTGTATTTCTTTGAATCTGTGATGATCCTCTTGTGGCCCAGTGTCAATTGTGCTTGTTTATTGCACTGTGCTGTGTGCCAACCAAGCAAATGTTTACTCACCTTATGCCATGGCAAATTTAGAGAGCTATAAGTATCTGGGGGAAGAAACAAACAGAGAGAATAAAAAGAAAAAAGAAAAACAAAAAAACAAAACCAACAAACAAAACATTCTAGGTTTGTTTCTTCATGGTATACAAATAAACACATAGGATTCCCAAAGAAGCCAACAGTGACTAGAAGAAAGTAAAAAAAAAAAAACAACAAAAACAAAAACATAAATTCATGAGGAGTCACTGTTTTGTTCATCCTGTGTCTCTGTGGGAAACTTCGGTTGTTGCTAATGGCTATTGGCATTAAAGAGCAGGATGACTCCAAAGCTTACTGTTAGGGTAGAGAGAAAAGAGGACAAGGAGGGCAGATGGATAACCATTACCTCCCCACAGCCTTGTCCCTAAGTCCTAGAGTGCTCAGTTGCAGTGCAGTTCATTGTACTGAAATGTGCTTCTTGTTTGAAAACTTGTCTGCATGTGAATGCCTCCTCATTCCAATCCTTTTCTCTCTTAACCTCTGCTTCCACTCCTCAATTGACTTTCAATAGCTTTTCTCAGAGCTTTGTACTAAATGTTCTCTTTAGCCAAAACTTGGCCACTTTCACTGAAGTTATGTCAATGAGAAGAAAGAGGAAAGATCTGACTCTTTGGAAGGCTCCATTCAGATTTATGTTCATATTTCCATGTGTGAGCCATAGTGGAGCTTTGTGGCTGGAGTCAGAGGAAAAGGAAGTGATGGCTTAGCCATTCTCCCTTTAAAGATAGTGACTAGTTGATCTTATAGTGCAATCATCTTTTCCTCTACTTTTAAAGGACCTACAGACTCCGTGCAGCCACATTCTCTCTGCACAGTTCTTCAGTGTTCAGTGGCCTTGAACTTCACCATAATGCATTTAAGCCAAGGTGGTAAAGCTTCTTTGGACCTGTTTGTTGACACTGCTAAGATCTCCCTCTCACCACCACCACAAAGGCTAGGAGACCAGCAGCCACAGCATCTATGTTTAGATGTCAACAGTGTAAAAGACATCTCACTCAATGTCTTTCATCAACAGTCAACTTCTGGAGCCCTTAGACAAATTGGAAAGAAAGCATCAAAGGGACCAGACAAACTGGGCATCTTGCCCTTGTCCTCCAGAGACAATATATTTCTATCAAGTGGAGAAATGTCAGTTTCCTCCTCCGAGCAACTAAGGGGGCTACCCAGACCATGGTGGAGGAGAAAACTAAGTTACCCAGCTGGGGAAAATGAAGACACTAGAACCAGAAAGCATAGAATTTTTTCCTTTCCATCCAGCATACCCATTGGCAGAAATGATGGAAAGAAGAACGAAGGCCAGAAGAAAATACAGACTACTGAAGTCTTCAGAGGCAAAGTCTAAAGCCAGTTGAACACCATCTGGCTAGATGGGCACCAGTTTGCTCATCCTCCTCTATCGCAATTGCTGGGCTGACTTTGGCCAAAGTTACTCAGACTCTCCACCATAGTTGTCACCTCTCAGTCAGAGGGTGCAGGACCACTGAGACATTCTGTAGAACCATGACTCCCATTGGACAGATCTAGCCAGTGTAGCTACAAATAGACTGCACCTGCAAACTCAGGGCATGCCCTGGGTCACTGGCTTCATGTAGTCTGTTGGCAGCCTTCTTTACTGTGGACTCTGTTCCTCAACCTTGAGTGCAGGAAGAATGTCCACCTACTCTTCCATTTGTATCATTCTTCCTCACTCAGCTCTTCACTTCCCTGCAGAGATTAAGAAATCAGGGGCCATCTGCCAAGCCAACCACTTTGGTTGGTATACTATGTTCATTGAAAAGGTGGTTTCTGAGTGACAGGTTTTCTTCCCTGATTTCTTTGTTGATATTAATAGCAAAAACAAACTTGCAAAACAACTTCTTTAACAAGAGAGGGAGAATATAAGATGGGTGATATGCTAATCCAACCCTGCTGGACAAAAACTGAAGCTGACAGGTTGCATTTTTTTAAAAAATAGGACAGTTTCTGATTTGCTTTGTGATGACACCATCTGGCTTAGGTACAGGATCCCTCTTAGAAGAAAAAATATCATTACTCTTTTTAGTTAAACTAGGTTACATTTTAATAGTTCCTTTACATCTATTCTGAAGCAATTTTTGTCTTCTGTGGTACATGGATTTTATTATAACATTCTAATATTTGTCTTTGTAAATACTAGGAACTCTTTGTTCCATTTCTCTAGGAAGCTTTTCATCTTATGGAGTTCCAAATCATGACTCTTGTCTTTATGAATATATATGTTTGTACTTGCAAAAGCCAAAAATCAGTGAAACAGCAGTGCAATTAATGTAACACCAACTAAACTCCAAGTTTCCCAGTGATAATACTAGAGAAAAGCAGTGTACATGCGGCTTTATGCCTACTGCTTCTGTAGTAGGGCTTGAGTAAGCAATGGAAGTGATAGCTTGGCTGTGTTCTCCCACACAAGCAAAGAAGAGATTGGTTTTTGCTTTTTGGATTTTGTGTTTCTTTTCTTTTCTGTTTTGTTTTGTTTTGCTTTCTTTGGCCATCAAAGTTCCAGCTAATATGATTGGCAGAGCAAGCGATCTCTGCTCAGCAGAGTGAATGTTGCTGGTACACTCTGCTCACCTGTGAACGATTGGCCATTTCTCCATTCGTTTGGTTAAGACAGAAGATGAGGATCACTTACTGGACAAGTCAAGGTGATCATCTCCAAAGAGTTTGCAGTACTTGCTGGGAATGGAATATGAGGACAAGAAAAAGAGGAGCACCATGGAGAAGGTCCAACTGGGCTGGACAGCAAATAGCTGCCAAAGTCACGAACTCTGTGATTAAAGAAGAGTCGTGTAGTGCTTTCCACTCTCATTTGTCAGGCAGCTCATCACATGTGGACTCTGAGCTGACATGGGAGTTGGCTTCTTTGTTCCATAGATTTTCTAAGCCACAGGCAATATTATCGTTCTTGGAAAGTTCATTATTTTTTTAAATTACCTTACTCTGAGAAAGGGATTTTTTTTTTTTGAAGGATTCTGTCATATATCTTTGGAAAACAGAAAATCAGTAATATGTATATTTTTATGTATGTTCACTGGCACTAGAAAAAAAAGAAAAAAAGAGGTTAAAAAAAAAAAGCTTCACTCTGTCCTTTGGGTAGTTGCTGACGTTAGTTAATTGTCCAGGTTGAGAAATGCGCTTCTGCTAACATCCTTCTCTGTCCACACTCTATTTCTAAATACATATAGGTATATATAACAAGATATATTCAACACACTTTAAGAAAAAAAGTATGTCAACCATCCACATGATAATCTAATATTCCACAAATGACCTGAGTTTAAGCTTTAAGTAGCTTCTAACTGTTTCTTTCAGTACTTATGGCCTTGCCCCCTTCTTTCCCTTAAATTTGGCATGGCACAAAGGCCCAAGCCACCCTAATACCTCCCTAAGACTTATGCCAGCACCATACTTCAGAAGGTTTTCTGAAGACAACTGACTTGCTATCCCTGCATGGCCCTAGCATGGTCCTGCAAATACAAGAGACTAATTGTAAACCTCCTCCACTAATTGCCTGGGTAAAAGAGGTCATTGGGCCAAAGGCAAGGTTCTTATGCTTATGAACCACGAATGCTAACCTACTAGATTAAATCACAAACCGAAAGTCAAAAGAAGCCATTTAGCATGTGAAACTTCTTGGACTAAGAAGTTTCTCTCTTGGCCACCTTTGCAAACAGGTTTGTTCTAACCACTTATCTCTTTGAAAATCTTTGAAGGCCTATTTTTAAGTAGAAAAGGAGGTGAAAGCATTGCATTATGTAACCAAAGATTATATTGTATCTGCTAAGATACCAAAATTTAAGGGCAGGGAAGGAGCAAGCATTAGTTAGTGCCTCTTTGGTAAACTATCCAAAGACAGACTGAAGGACTTTTCTGATGACTGACTTAGAAGACTTTGTGGGGAGGGGTTGTCTCACAATATACATATTTAGAAGTGTTGAGAATAATTCGGGGGGGGGGAGGATGGGATTATAGTGTCCTTCACTAACTGATTTTATAAGCAGAACTAGCTTTCCTTTTTTTAAGTAGTTAAAGAGCAAATTCTTGAAGCTCCATCTTTGCATGGTTGGAAATGGAGCTGGTCTTGGCCACTGTGTTTACTAGTGCCCATGTTAGCTTATTTGAAGATGTGAAGCCCTTGATGAGAAGGGGTACATTTAAAGGATTAGATTTTTGCACTAGAAGGAGGGCAGGCAGAAACCCTCATTTCTGCCCAGTTTGGACAGCACAAAAAGTTCTCTGCAGTTTAAGGCAGAAAGTTGAAATATATTGTAAATGAGTATTTGTATCCATGTTTCAAAACTGAATTATATATATAGATGTAATGTGTTCTGATAGCTTTACCTTTCTCTGCACCTTTATATTTGGTTCCAGGTCATATCTGATGCTATGTATTTGTAAGAGAGGTTACAGTTACATTTCTGGATGCTCTCTCAGAATGGATAAGACACCTGGATTGATCAGATAACTGAAATCTCTTCCCTTCTTGGGCCTGGTGTTGAGACCTTGCAAAGGGGTGGAAGAGGAAAGGGTAGGGTACATGATGTATTGCACTTTACTAGCTTAAGACAGATGAATGTGGAAAGGGTGGTGAAATTTCATTGAAATTGCCTTGGAATTATAATAGGGAGAAATCCAGATGTGGGGCCAGGTACCCACCCAAAGGACTGGTCATCAGCCTCTTCATGGAATCTGAGGCATTGGGAAAAGGAAGTTTATTTCCTGGATTTTCACCATTCTTGTTAGAGAAGGGCAGTTGCCTGATCTTGGGAACCTGGAGCAAACGCTCCTTCTGTCACATCAATTCTTTCCCCTGCGATTGAGGTGCTCTTGCTACTGGGTGTCCGTGTGCTCTAATTCTGGTTTTGGATATGTTCTGTAAAGATTTTGATAATTGATAATGTATTTTTCTCTGTTAAAAATTTGTTAGTGTGTTAGAAGTCATATCTCTGTAGGTACAGGTCCTTTGCTACTCATGAGTAGAGGGATTTTTTTTTCTTCAATTAAGAGTTTGACCCTGGGGTCTGTTGCCCGGAACCCATCCAGAAAAAACCACATTTGTCAATATTTTTCTGAAATTTCAGTCAAGGTAACAAATCACTGGGAGTTCTTTTACCCCTCAAAAAACGTGGCTAATTGAATTTAGCAGGTGGTGTTTTAGAGAAAAAAGAAAAAAAAACAGCCTTTGACCCAACTTTAATATGACCCAATTTAATCTGTCCAGGAAGCAGGTAATGTGTATTAATTGGTTTTCAATCCTGGTTGAGTGTAACAAGGTTCCGCTTTGTTTCCTAGTTCCTTTTGTCCCTTGGCCTTTCACGGAATGAAACGAGAAGCTGTGAAATGGGCAGCACTGGTAGCCTACAACAGTTTCTATGTGAGCTACCCAGTAAGACTGTTATTTAACTGCAGATACTATTGGCCAACAACAACTGGAGCACACACATATCCATTACCTAAAGGAAAAACAGTTCTGAGATACTGCTGCTTCTCTGCAGGCACCCTGTCTGTCTGATGCCTCAGAGTTTGAGTCATTATATTCTATAGAACAGATTGAGCAGGTTTGCAGTATCTTATGGCCTTAGCACCTGGTGCTAACTATTCTGCAGGGAATAGCCTATGGGGTTGTCCTATAAGCCACTTCCACCACTGAAAGCAGCCACCAATGGAATCCCCCAGCTTAAAAAAAGAAAGGATGGTCCTCCACTACTCTTTGACACACACCCCTGCTTTCCTCTAGACAGATAGACTGGACATTGATTGATTAGGAAACACATGTCAGATGACATGCTTACACTGCCCTGGAGATTAATTTGGCAGTAGGAGGGGATAGACAATGTAACAAGAGATAAGAATTAATCTGGATGTGGAGAGAGCAAAGAGAGAAAGCATTATTCAATTGTTTTCAAAAGAAACCCATTTATTTTGCTTGAAACTTCTTTCGATGGGGCTTCAGTTCTCACAGCGGCACTTGGCCTCCACTGGGCAGCAGGACCAGCCCCAAGCGCTAGTGTTCTGTTCTTTTTTTGTAATCTTGGAATCTTTTGTTGCTCTAAATACAATTAAAAATGGCAGAAACTTGTTTGTTGGAATACATGTGTGACTCTTGGTTTGTCTCTGCGTCTGGTTTTAGAAATGTCATCCATTGTATAAAATATTGGCTTGTTGGTCTGCCAGCTAAAACTTGGCCACGGCCCCTGTTGTGACTGCAGGCTCAAGTTATTGTTAACAAAGAGCCCCGAGAAAAGCTGCTAATGTCCTCTTATCACCATTGTTAATTTGTTAAAACATAAAACAATCTAAAATTTCAGATGAATGTCATCAGAGTTCTTTTCATTAGCTCTTTTATTGGCTGTCTTTATTGGAGTCAAGAATTGGTATCATGCCCAGTGGCCTTTTATGCTACTTTGATTTTCATATATTTTTAAAACTCTTAGCCAGTGGTTATAAATTTGCCCTGTCTTAACCTTAACATAGGTTGACCCGAGACCACCAAAATAACAGAGCATCTGTGTCAGAAAGCACAGATGAACACCAACAGCTCATCGCAACCTTTTGTGAGAAGCCCCAAGCTTGTCAGCTAGGGGAAGTCTGCACGAAGTTCAGCTACCCACACTCACAGGCTTCTTCCTCTAAGAGTATAGTGCATTGATATTCAGCTTGAACCAAGCCACAGACAAAGGGAGAGCACATTATCAACCTCACTCGTTTTGTGGGCCATAGTATCTTCAATCACTCAGGTATAAGCTGAGCCAGACCTCTTATGGAGTTCTTCAGTTCAAGTAAGATCACTTCCTGTTGCATCCCAGTGCTAACACTTGTGGGATCCTAAACAGAACTGTTGATTTTTGAGCTGTTATTGATTCCTCATTGAGGAACTACAGGTGCCTTAAGCAGCAAAAAAGAATGTTCTCTATACTTCATATCCTCATGTGTAACAGCAGTTGTTACAAGGCATCCATTCTGGTTTGGGTTGGGGATTCGATAAAAACATGTGTCACACAGCTGGTGGGCTATTTGTTCTGGCTCTGCTCCCTATTAAAATTCCAGAACCCCTGATAGAGATCCCACATTGAGCCATTTTTTTAAACATTTTCCACCTCAAAGTACATGGATTTCTCCAATGTTTCCTGATACCAGTGTAAGAACAAGAAAAGAGAAATACCAATTATTCTTAGGATATGTATCTGTGTACCTACAGTGAAGAAGAGGAATGTGTATATGTTTATAGGCTACATGAGACTGAGCTTGTCTCCAGAATAGACCACTGATTACCTTACTCAGACCGCCCTCCCTTGTACCGGCAATGAAGTACTTATATAACAGTTCTGCACCACTTGATTTTATTTACCACTGAGTTCCTGGCAAGCTTCTTGGCAGCTACCACAGGTTTTGCCAGAAGTAGCAACACCAAGTTCCAAGACAAGGAGCCTAATAGGCTTGAAAGAGCCTGCAGACAGAACTCCTGTACATGACACCCTAATGGTCATATACTTAATATATAAGATATGATCCAGGCCTATTCATTTAATGTATCATAATGAAAAATTCCCCACCTTTCTCTGGACCTAAATTGATCCATCGGTAAAGTGAATGTCTGTTAGAAGGCATTTTGACCTACATGAGATAGAAAGTCTTTTCTAGCCCAAAACGTATAGTGATTGCAAACATAAATAGGAAAAATGCTTTTTCTATTGATGACTAAAGATAAAAAAGGAAAAGGACTTTCATTATTCCTGGAACACAAGCTTGGAAATAGTATATCCATGGTTTGTACTCAACAGATATTCAGGGAATAAACGGTAGGAGGAAATGTCAAATAACAACAAATACTATTGACCTCTTTATGGATGGAAAAGGACACAAAAGTAAAATCGTGTATCATAGAAATTATCAAATACACGGCAGAGATAAGTAGCAGGTAAATAAGCCCTAGTTATGCACCATGGTTTCAGCAAGTTGATGGTCTATTACATGCCCTAGATTAGACCAGTCTGGAATTGTAATCTATAAGACCTATCCCACAGCTTTCCTATATCCTTCCCCAAAATAAATATAGTGAACATTTACTTTAGAATTACTAACTTTATGGCTAGAAATATTCTTAGGCATGGTATACTCCAAATTTTTACTTTACATAGGAAATCTGAACTAAAATAGTTAATTGTATTATGATCTATGTCCTGTTAAAACAGGCCATCCTTAGAACCCAATTTATACTCCATATGTGGGAAATATTTCAAAGTGGTGGGGCCTCCAAGAATCTTTACCATGCCCCTACATGCTTATTCAAAGCCTGAAAAGTGAAACACTCAACTTCTTGGTATATGGCTCTTACGTATGCAGACCAAGACTCTTTACCCCAATTACTGAACCTATTTTGCCTTCTACCCACTCCAGGTGGCTTTCTTCATGACTACTGTAAAGAACAGAGATTAAAAAGAAGAGTCATTTGATGAGCTCTTACAGGGATTGGAAGAGAAAGTGAGAGAGACGTGGGTATGAGAATGACTCTCTGAGATAGCAGGCAGATATAGATGGCTTAAGCATCCAAATCATCATCCTCCCACACTTTAGCCCGTAACTTCTCATCTTCCCTCAGTGGCTTAACTGAAAAAAAAATTCATTTCAGTGAGTTGGTCTAACTGCTAACCAGTACGGTTCCATGAAGAACAAGCAAATTTAAACCAGACTATGTGAACACTCCTTCACACCTCCCTGATGGCATTGCCTCAAAACTCAAACCAGAAAAACAGGCCATCAGAAGAGATAGACTCTGTGACAACATATGTAACTGATAAGTTAGCAATCACATGCATACCCAAAGTATGAAAACCCTTTTGATGTGCCAAGGATAGATCATTTCAGTGTTCGACTAACTATGGAAAAGCCTCTTATTGACTACAAATACTGCAGGAACCTTCGCAAGCACATTATCCAATGCTCCCCTTAGCCATTGACTTTCACTTGTTAAGAAACATTTATTTGTACAACCATTTTGTTTTGTTCCCAAGAACAAGAAAGTCTTGGTTCTACTCTCATGAAGATCTTGGTCTATTGAGAGAGACGGAAAAAAAAAATACAGATCATTGTAGTATCATCTAATGGGTACTATGGCGAGAAAATTAGTGGGTTCTGTCTTTGACATGGAGGAACAGTGTGTGCCCAGTCTAGAGGTAAGTTCAAAAAAGACTTCCCAAAGAAATCAAGGCCACAACTCAAATTGGATGAAGATGAGCATGGGAGTGGAGAAAAGGGATCTTTCCTAAGGTGAGAGTTGGCACACTTGTAAGAGAAACAAGAAGTACTTGAGTTGAGATTATAAGTCAAACCTGAGTAAGAAAATGACTGTAAGTGATAAAAGTACAGAAAATAATCACACAGACATAGAAAAAAGCCTCATAAAGAGTGTGGCTTTCATCTCATTAGTAACAAGGTTTCTCAGTACTTGCTAGCATTTTAGTTCCCAGAGCACTGTCAGATAATTGACCTAATCTAAACATCCTAACATTCTAAGGATGCAGGGAGGTCACCAATCAACCAATTTGCAGAAAGGCAATCTGAGGACTATGAATGTGATTTGCCCAAAGATTGCTACAGATTGACATCCTTAATTCTAAACCAAAAATCCTACATCTCCTGATTTCCAGTATCATCATTCTCACATTATACCAATTTAACAGACTATTATCTTTAATTAATAATACAAGTATTAAAATGCCCATATTGAAGTATCTCTGTGATGATAGCTTGTGTTGCCTGCTACACTATCTGCACTTCCTAGTGTGATGTTGACACTAGGCTCCCAAAGACTAAAGAAATCTCTAGAGAACAGGGTAGTAACATCAACTTCATAAACAGTAAAGGCAGTGGGAAGTCAGCTAAACTACCATTGATTGGGAGAGCTCATTTCCTCATCTAAACAGGAAACCAGAGAATTCTAAAGAAATAACATCTTTTCAACTTTCTAGATGTGGTAATATCTGACTTCGTCCTTGAATAATCAGCTAGAACTTCCCAAGAGAGGAAGGCAGCTAGGTAAACAGTGAGTGCAGAGAAAGGGTAGGTGTGGCTTCTTCCTTGGGAAAAAACACAAAACAAACAGGAACAGAGAATAATATAGACCTGAATCTAGGGTAGCATTCATCATGAAAATCTTCATTTTTATTTTTTATTTTATTTTATTTTTTGAGACAGGGTTTCTCTGTATAGTCCTGGCTGTCCTGGAACTCACTCTGTAGACCAGGCTGGCCTCCAACTCAGAAATCCGCCTGCCTCTGCCTCCCAAGTGCTGGGATTAAAGGTGTGCACCACCACTGCCCTGCTGAAAATCTTCATTTTTAAGAATTAGTATTTCATCTATGGATCACCCATTCTCGGCTGCTATGTGTGAAACACTGGTATACTCCGAGAACCACTAGGACTGGATATGTATGTGACATATCCCTCACCCAAGCTTCTTCCTCCCACTTCTTTCCTCTTTAAAAACACAAATATGAACATAAATGAGACCAATAGCCTTGAGAGAAATAGTCTAGGCCTACCATCATATTTTTAAAGAAAGTTATCTATGAACTTCAATATTTAAAATATCAACCAATGTCTTGCCACAATTCATAACTGAATTCAGGACACCAGTTAAAATAACTAAGAATTTTCAATGAAGCTTTAACCTGATAGAAGTCAAGCTAAAATTGTACAACAATCTAATAGATTGTGAAGCAGAGATTGATTAAAGAATGGAATTGAAAAAATAATGACAAAAGCAACAATAATAATAAAATATCTGCAAATATTACTGCTAAGTTCCTTCCATTATGTATGTTGTAAAGCCCTCTACACTACATGTGTTATGTAATCCTCTTGTCATCCTTATACATCAAGTAGTGTTACCCTCCTTATACACATAAGGAATCAAAGACTTTTTCTATCATAGGCTAAGATTACTTCTAAACAATACAACCTAACCTCAAACTCAGGAAACTGAATTGCCAAAGCCTATTATCTTGATCCCTGTATCCTTCTAAAAAAGGCTGGTTGGCTTCTTTTTTCAATTGCTTTACAAAGAGACTGAAAGAACTCCAAAACATGCAACAGCACTATAAAACTGGAGGGAAGACATCTATATCATAATGCAATTATCTTCTTACTCAACTACTTTGAGAGTGTCAGTTATATCTGGCATATACAAAGTTATGATTTCCACATAGCCTTATCTCCAAATTTCATACAAGTATGTGAACCCGGGCTATTGCTTCCCATTCTTGTCTCATTAGGAGTATTGTGGTGGTATAGGAGTTCTTTGACATCCAAATAAACTATGAACATATTTATCTGTTAAGGAAGCCAGAGGAAATATGGTGTTTGGGGTTTATCAGCTTCTGTTAATAACCAGCAAGTAAGTTGATAGATAGCTCTTGCACCTTTTGGGGATCACTATGTCCCATAGGTAGATCAAAGGAACTAAAAATTGCTTGGTTTATTTTTTTCAGCTATAACATGCTATCTTTGCATGTGAAAGAAAGTAGCTAAAACCAAAATTTTGTCAGTTTTCGATTCTTTGATTTTTATTATACTCATAACTTGTTATCTTATACTTGCATTTCAGAGCTCTATATCCCCTAGTGCTTACTCTACTGTAAATGTCTAGCCATCACCTTTATCTCTACTCATTTAGTAATCTGCTACTCATTTCCCCACAACAGGCTCTATCACATAGCATACTATCCTGCTTGTCACGCATGTGGATGTGTTAATCATGGTGACAAAGTGTTTTTGTCAATGTTTCTTAGGCCATTCTATAGGTCAACTATATTGGTGTGAGCCAAAGATACAAACAAATAAATGTTCTCTATGGATATAAGTGGTCAATTTTAGGTGTTCTGAGGTATTGGAGGATATAGATTTAAATATCCAGAATACAGGCAATGTCAGTGGAAAAGCATTAATCTTCAAGATAAGGCCAAAAGGTTTCTTTTGGGAATGGAAACATTATTTTTAGTAGTCTTTGTTCAGGTAGTTCTCTCGTATTTAATGTTCTTCTATATTTCTGTTAGCAAATCCTTGCTGGCCATTAATGCTAAACTTGAAAGCAAGATTTCAGAATATATATATATATATACATGTGTGTGTGTGTGTGTGTGTGATATGTGTGTGTGTATATACAATAAAATTTTCTACAATTTGGAATGAATATTTCTCTTTTAAACTTTGAATCTCTTCTAAGCCTAAGCCTTTAGATGGGCTTGCAGTTATTTGTACTAGCAGCTCACCTCTGCTCTTACAATATTTATATCACTATGTCAGATAGAACTCACAGAAATAATATAAGAAAATCAGGCTAGGAATTACTAATAACCATTGAGAAATTAACTAAAATGTGAAGTTAAATATACAAGTAACATTTTAAAAGTCATTGTCAGAGTGATATGTTAGTAAAGAAGCCAAAGAAGCCAAAAATGAAGTGACGTCAAAAATCATACGTAGCAAGCAAGTACGGCAGCAGAACTTTGCCTTTAGAATTTTATCAGATCTTGGAAGAGGATACATTTTTGTTTTGGTGACCACAATTAATGGTGGAAAGGGCAAGAAAGCTGAGAACCAGAATCCATCTGGAGGTCATCTCTATGATGCCTGCATGCCTGAATGCCTAATAAAGCTCCCTAGAAGAAAAAAAAAGAAAGAGAAAGCAGAGTTGCCTCCCTGGAAGTGCTGTTCTTCACACCAGGGACAACCTGGAGAATAAGAAGAGAAACTGCTAGGAAAGGACTCACCACCTGCCGTTTTTCTACTCCCTGACCCAGGAACACTGGGGCTTCAGACAGCAAGCCTCACATTTGTTGCTCTCACACTTCACCTTTCAACTTAGCCCAGCTGTACCAGAAATTTACTCCATAAGCACTCTCATTTTTCTTATTTTATATTACTTCATTTACAATATCGCATATAATTCATGATGGTTTTTCTATTGATTGTATGACAGTCAAGTATGTTTCTTTCTCCTCCCAGTTTATTATAAGGCATTCTTCAGTAGCTTGTAATATATACTCCGTTATTACTCATCTGTCTTTTTTTTATTCCTCTCACCTTTGTCTCCTCCTCTTTGAATCTACTTGTTATACCCTTCCATAGCTCTAACTATCTTTAAAATCTAATTATGTTAACAGTAATCCAATTTTCTGCCACTTTATCCATCTGGGTTTTTTTCTATTTGTTTGTGGTTATTTTTACTTTCATGGTATTCTTCCTGTTCGTAATTTTCTCCCTCCACAACTAAAATCTGAATATACTCCATATAAACCTTGGTTGTTTATCATCAAACAATTATTAAAGAGGAATGGGCTACTGCTAAGAGTGGGCTAATATGACACCTGTGTTGTAGCAATATTAAGTAGCAGTGGCTATCTCTCAAATAGTATCCTACTCAAGGAATAATATAAATTTTATACCAGGCGCCTTGAGCTCCAGAACCACACATTCAGCATAATCACTTCTAAATCTCACATGAACACTGAAAATACTTCTATTGCAAGAATATACCAGATAAAATATAATAGTAGCAAATAAATAGCAACAAATATATAAATTCTAGTGCAACAATTTAAGAAGAATGAAAAATCAATACAACTCCTCCCCAAATTACTAATCTTATAGTGACAGCATCTATTGAGAATAAGTCAGATGGAATTCCAGATAACTCACAATAACTGTGTGTGTAACGAAAATCAAAGAACAACATAAGCTCCTATTTGAGAACACAAACAGCTGAATGGCATAAAGAAAGGGGTTGCAAGCGGTAAAAAAAAATGGAATTAAAGAAAAATAAATACTAAAGGAAAAGCTGAAATTCTGAAGATGAAATACATACTAAATCAAATTAAAGACTCTGTGGAAGCTTCAGCGATAAATGGACAAAAGGGAGAACGTGTATCTGAGCTTGAAGACAAGAGAGACAGACTGGAGCAATCCAACAAGGACAAAGACAAATTAATAATAAGGTATCAGTGGGAATTCCAGAATGTACCTAACACCCCAAAGGGAAAATGATTACACACATAGTAGGATGCAGGTGAAGAATATAGATCTAAAGGCATAGAAAGCATTTTTAAAAGAAGTATAACATACAATGTCCTAGAATTGGGGAAAGAGATAACAATCCAGATATAGGAGAACTGAGGGACACCAAATAGACAAGGCAAGGAAACAATTTTCTCATTATATTAAAATTAGAATATTAAATACACAGAAAAAAAGAATGTGTATTCCCGAAACAGAACCACTACGTTATATATAAGGGCAGGGCATAAGAAAAGCAGAGTCAGCACAGTCAGACTTGCAAGTTCTAAAAGATATCAACTGGCAACCCAGACTACTAAACTACTAAACCCAGCAAAACTAACTATCTGCCATAATTGAAATTTTTTTCATAATAAAAATTAACTGAAGGAATTTAAAATCCCTAAGTCATATATATATATAATATATGTATATATATTATATATATATATGGAATATATATATGGAATATATATATATATAGAATACATATGGAATATATATATATATGGAATATATAATATGGAATATATATATGGAATATATATATATGGAATATATATATGGAATATATAGAATATATATGGAATCCTTCAGAATAAATAGAAACAAGAATCCTTCTATGGAATAAGCCACAATATAATAGTTCATCAAGAAAGGATAATAAAACACTTTAAAATCAACAGGATTGTAGGAATCAATACACACTCTTCAATAATAACCCATAATACTAATGACCTAATTCCTCCAAACAAAATACACAGACTACTGGACAGAATAAAAAGCAATCACCATCTATTTTCTACATAATGACACTACCATTTGACAGGACAGCATGGACAGGGAAATTTCATAAGATCTCACCCCTAGATGAAGAGTTTCAGGAAATCAATGGCATCTGAGAAAGGGAGAATCAAGTTTTCAAGGGAGGAACTCCCATATAGGTCAGCCCTAACTCATATACATATAAACTAAACTAAACAGACTCATAAAAACATAGACTTTTTAATGGATATATATATATATATGTGTATATATATATAATGTGTATGTATATATACAGTATATATGTATATATACAGTATATATACATTACTTTTTATATAAGCATATGTACACACACACATATATGTATGCCTTATATCTGTTTTTCTGTTTCCACCTGTCTCTGACCCTCTCTCTCTCTGTGTCTCTCTCTCTCTGTGTGTGTGTGTGTGTGTGTGTGTGTGTGTGTGTGTGTGTGTGTGTTTTAAAAAAAGTAGAGATTATTAATTTGACAGAAAGTGTTAGGAACACAGAAGGAGTGAGATGGGGGAAGGGAAATGTATGTAAATGATAAAAATATAGTTATTGCATTGTGACTATTCATCAGTGGGTGTACACTTGAATTTATTAATGTTTTGACTGTTATGATTAATGATACCATGAACATTCATATAAAAGATATTTTGTGAATATTTATTACTGTTTAATTTTTTCTTCAATATGTAACTAGAATTCTGCAGTCTCATAGTAACTCAATGATTCAGTATTTTGAGAAAATGTAGCTTTATTCAATGCTTAAGGTGTGTGCTTATCGATCAGCAGCGTATGAGTGTTGAGCTGTAGCTCATGCGTGGAGGTGGGTCCTGTTGGGCTGAGTTGTGGGTCTTGTGTGTCTGCTGCCCCAGGCGGCTGGAACTGCAGCTCAGGGAACAGAAGCACGAGAATTCGACGGAGGTCACTCCACCCGCACTGGGTGGACGCCGGAATATGGGAAACCACAGAGCTCCACTCTGGGCACGGGGAGATCCCAGTCTGAGGTCCCTGTGAGCCAGAACTCTTGGGTTGGGGACCCTGAGCAAAAAGGTGGGTGGGGATCAGCTGGTCTCAAGCCCTTGAGCTCCCAGACACCACTGAGAGGCCACGGAAGGACCAAGGGGGCATGGAGGATGAGCTCTGGCAGTGCCCCTTGGGGAAATTAGACTCTTTGTCAAGGTGACTTGCTTGTCTGGGTTTGGGTTTGGGTTGGCGGGCTCTTCTTGGTGGCTCGAACATAGAGAAGTCCTCAGCGGGAAATTAAACTAAAACGTGGTAGTTGAAGACCTTCTTCACGGTCCCCCACGGTGGGCCCCAAAGACGAGAAAAAGTCCATGATCTTAAAACATTTATTGTCATGGCTGAAAGTGGATGAAGCTGTACCTCATCTTCTCAGGGCGGCCTGAGGTTAAACACCTTTTGCAGTAGGAGGAGGGTCTGGGAAGGAATGTTTAATTGACTACACCCTCTGGCCTTTAGGTATCTCATGAATATGGAGATCTCTTGAGGCTCTGCATCCTGTAGTCATGCCCTTTACCTGTGCTATGTGACACAAACCTCTTTGAGAGGGTCTGTAGAGGGCTGTCCTAAGTGAAAGAAACCAGGGTCCAGGAGTAAGGCCGAACACCTACCATCCCTTTAGGGTCTCCAGGGTCTGAGGCCTGCACTCGACCAGGTACCCAGCTGCCTCTCACAGCCCACTGCCCCACATATGAGGGTTATTTGTCCTACATATTTAGCAATATTTATTATATTTTATACTTTGTTTTGAGTTAGTGTACAAAATTATAAATTTTGTTGTGGTGCTCTCATACATATTTTTATTTGCCTACCTCACCCCTCTCTCATGATGTCTGCCTCTTGTTTCACTGTCCTCTCCTCTCTCTAAGAACCCTTCTCTCTTTACATGTCACACATTCATTCCATTGTCCTCTTTTTGTGTTCATTTTCTTCACTTCCTCATGACCTTGACATCTGTTTTTCCCATTTAATGGTACTGTTTAGTTTTCTATGAAAAGAACAGAGTATAGCAGGGTTTTGTATGAACTTTTATTTTACTAGGTCATCCAGAGGTGACTTTTAATCTGTCATCTTACATATATGTGTGTGTGTGTGTGTGTGTGTGTGTGTCTTTTTTTTCATTGCCACAGAGGATGTAAATCAGCATTTCCGTTAAATTTTCGTTTTCATTTTCCTTCCTCTTAATAGATGGGCCTGGAACTGACTCTGTGTTCTAAGCTAGCTGTAAAATCATGACTGTCTTCCTCTCTCAGCCTTCCAAGTGCTAGGATTAGAGGCATGAGCCACCATGCTGGGCTCATTTGAATTTTGTTGATATCTAATGATGATGGTAATCTCTTCATATCATCATTATGTTGGTTATTTGTGTATCTTCTTTGTAGAACTATTCATTCATATAATCTGCCCATTCCTAAATTATATTATTTATTTTTTCATTATTGAGTTGCAATGTTTATATAAATATATGAGATATATGTATATATCATATATATCATATATATCATAATCAAGCTGTTGTATTATTTTAAACAGATCCTTCCATTCTTCTTTTCTGTATGATACCTTTTGATCTGCCTGAGCTTTTATTATGACTATGCTCATTTAGCCATTATATTGATTGTTGCTACTGCCTTTAGAGTATTGCCAAGAAATTGTTACCTAAAACAAGATTTTAAAATATTTTACCTGCTCTTTTCTATACAAATTTTTAGCTATGTTTAGTATTTTATCAACTTTCATTATTTTGCATATATTATGTGAGATAAATGTCTGTCATTCATTCTTTCCTTTCTGACATTCATTTATCTCAGTACTATATGTGGCAAAGATTATCTGTTCCCCCATACAATCTTCTTAGTACTGTTCTCAGAAATAAATTTGATATTAAATGTGGGGATTTATTTTCATTGCTTTATTTGTTTCTCTTTGCTTCAATATCTCACTGCCATGAGTATCATTACTTTTTGGTAACTTTTGGTCTTTTGAAATGCTACTCCAATTTTTTTCTTCTTTGGTCTAATGTTGCTTATATGGGTTCTCTTGTATTTCCATGTGAATTTTGGAATCAGCTTACCAATTTCAAAAAAAAATGATACTGTGAATCTTGATAGGAATGTCCAAATATCTGTAGCTAGGTTTGTCATTTTAAAAGCATTAAGTCTTTCAGTTTATAAACTTGTTAATGTCTTTCCCTTTATTTAGCTCTTGTTTTGTTTCTTTCAGTAGTGGTTTGTTGTTTTCAGCGTATATTCCTTGAGCCTCCTTGTTTAAATTTATTCTTAAGTATTTTACTAGTTTCGATGTTATCAAATTGCATTTTACTGTTTGCTTCCTCATAGAATATTTAACAAGTTGCTTTGTCTTTTAGAGCTTCTGAAAAGTTGGTCACTGGAACTATTGGCTTGATCAAATTTAGGTTCAAAAGGTTTTGGCAAAAAGTCTTCATATTCATAAATGTGTCTGTGTATGGAACAAAGTATCAATATTTTTTCCTGCTACTATAGCAGCCATTTATGACCACTGTCTAGACTTGCTAGTACATTAAGGGTTGCAAAAAAGTAAGATCCTCATCAAGCATGTTGATAAATGCCTATAATCTGAGAACTTGGAAGGCTGAGAACTATATAATGATACTTTATCTTTAAAAAATAGTATTTTTGATTCCATCATTCCTCACTTACTAGATAGGATACTTCTATAAATGGAAAAGGTAGTTTAACTATTTTATTATTTTTCTTAAAACTACTCCCAAACACTTGACAAACATAAATGAAGAGGACCAAGGACTCATCCTGGCTCACAAGATGAGGGTAACTTCCTTGTTAAAAAGTAGACATTTTGGTAGGGCAACTCTTAGCTGTGATGACAACAGGAGAATGGAGCTGTTTGCTTCTGTGTAGATGGATAAAGATGCAGGGAGAAATGAATACTGGTGCTTAGCAGACTTTTTCTTTATTCAGTCTATGACCCAGCTCTTGGGATTGTGCCACTCACACTCAGAACATGTCTTCTAATTGCAATTAATCCTATCTGGAAACACTTTTATAAACACATCCCAAAAAGAGAATTACTGATGCCCCAGATGTTTTCTTTCTTTTGTTAAACTTATTTATTTATTTATTTATTTATTTACCTACTTACTTACTTACATCCCAAATGCTGCCCCACCTCTAGTTCCCCCTCATAACATCCCACCCTCCATCTTCCATCTTTTCCTCTTCGAGGGTGCTTCCCCTCAGGGTATCCCCCACACTCTGGCACATCAAGTCTCTGCAGCATTAGGCAGATCCTCTCACATTAGGCCAGGCAAAGCAGCCCTGTTGGGGAAAGCATACCACAGTCAGGCTACAGTTTTAGGGGAGAGCCTCTGTTCCAGTTGTTGGGAGACCCACAAGGAGCCTGAACTGCATAGCTGCTACATATGTACCTGGGGCCTTGGTCCAGTCGGTGTATGCTCTTTGGTTAGTTGCTGGATCTTTAAAAACTCCCAGGGGTCCATGTTACTTGACTCTGTTGGTCTTCCTGTGGGACTTCTATTACTTGCACAGCCTTCAATCCTTTCCTCAACTCTTCCATAAGGGTCCCAACCTCCATCCAATCTTTGGCTGTGGACATCTGTTCCAGCCAGCTGCTGGGTAAAGCCTCTCAGAGAACAGTTATGCTAAGCTCCTGTCTGCAAGCATAACAGAGTATAATTAATAGTGTTAGTGATTGATATTTGCCCATGGGATGCATCTTAAGTTGGGCTGGTTATTGGTTGGCCATCCCTTCAAGCTCTGCTCCATGTTTGTCCTGCATTTCTTTTATAGAGGACAAATTTTGGGCTGAAGATTTATTGAGTGAGTTTGTATCCTTATCCCTCTACTGGGGGTCAAGCATGGCTACAGGAGGTGGTCTCTCCAGGTTTCATGTCCCCACAGCATCTTAGCTAAGTTCATCTGCCTCGACTCCGGGGAGCTGTCCTCATCCCAGGTCTCTGGGACTTCCTAGAGATTCCGCCCATCACACCCCCACATCTGATACACTAAATCTAATAAAAGACAAAGTGAGAAATAGCCTTGACTACACTGTTACAAGAGACAACTTCCTGAATAGAACCCTGATAGATCAGGCTTTAAGATCAACAATTGATAAATAGGAGCGCATGAAACCGAAAAGTTTCTATAAGACAAAGGGCACTGTCAATAGGACAAAATGGCAGCCTACAGATGGGGAAAAGATCGTCGCTAACCCTACATCTGACAGAGGACTAATATACAAAATATGCAATGAATTCTAGAAGATAGATTCCAACAAACCAAATAATCCAATTAAAAAACAGGATACAGAGCTAAACTGAGAATTCTCAACATAGAAATCTCAAATGGCAGAGAAACACTTAATGAAATGCTCAATAGTGTGGGGACCCCAATGAAGAAGTTAGGCCAAGGACTGTAGGAGCTGGAGGTGTTTGCAACCCATAGGAAGAACAACAATATCAACCAACCAGACCCCCCAGAGCTCCCAGTGATGAAACCACCAACTAAAGAGTACACATGGAGGGACCCATGGCTCCAGCAGCATACGTAGCAAAGGATAGCCTTATCTGGCATCAATGGGAGGAGAGGCCCTTGGTCCTGTGGAGTCTCAGTTCCCCAGTGTATGGGAATGCAACAGGAGGAGGCAGGAGTGGGTAGGTGGGTGGGGGAACACCCTCATAGAAGCAGGGTGGGGATGGGATGGGGGTTTCTGGAGAGGTGGAAACTGGGAAGGCAGATAACATTTGAATGTAAATAAATAAAATAAACAATGAAAAAATTTAAAAAACAAAATTTTCAACATCCTTAATTATTAGAGAAATGCAAATCAAAATGACCCTGAGATTCCTCCTTCACCAATAAGGATGGCGAAGATTGAAAAAAAAAATCCCTCAAGCAACAGTACATGCTGGTGAGGATGTGGACAAAGGGGAACATTCCTCCATTGCTGGTTGGAAATTCAAACTTGTACAACCAACCCTGGAAATCAATCTGGCAGTTTCTCAGGAAACTGGAAATAGTTCTACCTGAAGACCCAGCTACACCACCCCTTTGGCATATACCCAAAAAGATGCTCTGCAATACCGCAAGAATGCATGCTCCAATCCAGATGTTCCTCAAAGAATGGATGCAAAACAATGAAATGCCATTCAGCTATTCAAATAGAGGACATCATGAATTTTGCAGGCAAATAGATAGAACTTGAGAATAATATCCTGACTGTGTAACCCGGACCCAAAAGGATATGCATGGTATGTACTCACTGATAAGTGGATATTAGCCGTAAAGTACAGACTGCGCATGGTACAATCCACAGACCCTATAAAGTTAAAGAAGGAAGGCCCAAGCAAGGATACTTAAATCTCACTTAGAAGGAAGAACAAAATAGTATGGGAAGCAGAGGCAGGGAGGGAACTGGGTGGGAGAGGGAAGGGGGAAGGGAATGTGGTGGCAGAATCAGCTGTGGAGAAAGACAAGAGGGAGGCCCAGATTGCCAGGAGAATGAATAGAAATCCCAGATATTTCTTATGCAATCAAATTGGCAATCAAATCAGACATATCTACTATTTGATGACTCTAAATATAGAGGCAGAAAAATCACTCTATTGTAAAATGTAATTATTAAAGGGAATAGTAACTTCTCACAGGCTTCTGGAATTATAGAAATTCTGTTGAAAGACATTTGGATTATCAATAAAATGTACTTATTCAAAGCCATAATAAAGCCATAAATTACCTGACTTAATTTAAGACTAAAACTCACAACTTTTAAAATTAAATATCTTAGAAAAGACAAGTGTATTTCAACTAGTTGTTCAAATCTGTATGAGTTATGTCACAAACACAAGTTTAGGATCTTGGACAGAGAAGAGAAATATATCTTCATCTGTTACACTATCTACTGTGTCCAGCTGTTTGGATCCTATTAGTAATGCCTAGAAGACAGTTTCATTAGTGATTTTAGATGGCTATACTTTGTTTGATGCCTATGAATATATTTTCATACAATTTCATAGGAAGTCATATATATGAATTTTGTATAGTTTTTTTTAGTCAAGATTATACAAAGAATCTATTATTATGATTAGTGAGTGCTATAATTTGAATCACAAACGAATAAATAAATAAAGGCTTATTTTATAGCTCCTCAACTATTCATTAGATATACTAGGTATGGGTATGTAGCCAAAATTAGAACATTCATTCATTCATCCATACTTTCAAAAATGTTAGTCAAAATTAGGCGTGTAAGCCTTTGTGTTGGTTGCTGATAAAGGTGAGCATATGAGATATGAGCTTGAAAAGAGCATGAGCCTAGAAAATAGAAAGCAATAGTACAACGTGGTAATGGCTGTGGTGAAAAGAAACAACATGCGATGCAGAGGGAACTGCAAGGAGAAAATCATCAAGGTAGATTAAGAGGACTTAACATATTGTATTTGACTACGTTGTTTTAATTTGGAATCTATGTAAAGCTTAATGTAGAAGCTAAATTGCCTGCTGTCAGAACCCATGGAATGCATGCTGCCTATATGTTTCTAAAGCATTGCAGAAGGAACATACCTGTACTGCTAAAGAGCAGTCTAGAAGCCTTTCCATCAACCAACCAAGAGCATATAAAGCCTCCTCTACTCCTCCAAGGGTCTAATTACCTTAATTTTTCTTTGTGTACTCTGATAATGTCACTGTATAGCTGAGAAGAAAGACTGTTTTGGGATTCAGTAGGAGACACTACACATATCACCACCCATTTTGTTCCTGATCAGTGTTTGTTTGTGTCTGGCATTCTTTGTTGGGATACTTTTAAAAAAAAGGTCACTTCTTGGATTTCCATGTGGATAAGTACCAAATAATGGGGCTTGAAGAGAATGGAGAAGATTTGGGTGCATGATTTGGAAGAAAAACAAGTCCTTAAAGAAAGTGCATAAAAATAGCTAAATATATGATGCTCACTGCCACACAAAACCGGGGATCTCAGTTAAATTAAAACTAAGGTGGGGATGAGGTGGGAGGGAACAATTGTCCTGCCTTCCCTTTATTCCATCAGCTAGACAGGAACAGTACCACACACATTCTGTCCAAATCTTTTCCATGACTCACTTTCCTGTCTAATCTTCTTTGGGTCTCAGGGTAAGACATACCCAATGGGCAATTTAATTTGGATTATTTCAAGCTGTCATTAATTTTCTTTCTCATCTTTCTCATTCTGTTTCCCTTGTTTCATTTCTTCCTTATGTTCTTTCCTGACCTTTTCTTCACTTCTTAATTCTTTCTTTTACTTTCATTCCATCCCCATTTTCTTTCATCGTCAAGAGAAGCTGATGGTCATGGCTTTGGTCCATTCACTCCTAATCTTCCCTTTCAATGCAGTGACATTCACTGTCTACTACCAATGTATCAGTTTCTCCTTTGTCTTAATCTTACACTCTGAGCTTTATTGGTTCTCCTTTTAAACTTGGCCAATTCCTTGTAATGCCTGTACAAATCCATCCAAAGAGTACAGTTAGTATTGACTTGTACTGGGACCAATCTTGATACTAAATAGACTCCAAATTAGCCTTTGATGATGAAATTTAAGAAATACATACTAAGCAATCTCTTGAAAACAAGCATTCTCTTTTATTTCATTATGTATAATAACTTTATTACTCTTGAAACAAAATTTGCAAGAAAAAGAGTTATTAGTCTCCTTTTAAAACAAGAAATGGGAATCGGAAGGTAAGGTTCATAGACAAGCATGATTAAAGTCACATATCAGGCAAATATAGGAATAAATTTTATATTTATGTCAAGGCCTATACTGTTCCCATTTTATGTACTAGACATTATAGAAACTTACTCTAACACTGTTCATGGAGAGCAGCTAAATGATAGGTGTAAGGAAGGGAATGGGAAATGAATACACAAGTGATGTTGTTATCCAACTCTGGGTTACAGCCTGGGCTACAAATCAATTTCAGCCATCCTTAATCAGTCAATTAAAAGAATCAAATTAATAGTGGATGCTATTTATTCAATGTCATCACATTGGGAGGAGGACCAAAGGAATCTAACAACATTCCCCCTAAGACCATATTTGGGATCCTGAAAAGGATTTAGGTCAGGATTTGTACATCTAAATAGTCTCAGTCAAGGGGTAGTCTTGCCCTGCAATGATCTGTCCTTGTCTAGACTCAGGAAAGGTGGTCTGTCAAAGTTATTAGAATTGTATGAAATCTTTCTGGAATATCACTTTCCCCTTGGGCTAAGGCCTTTTCCTTCTCCTAGCATGAGATATCTAGGGAAAATTCTCATTTCTTTGGGGTCAATTGTTGCAATAATCTCATAGTGAGATTGAGAGACACAAGTGTCTTAAGAATAAATATCTTCATCTCTGCCAGAACATGTATAGTATAAGACCCAGATCAAGTTCCCATAAGAAATTTGTCACATTCATGACATCATTATTATCAACTGTCTTCATCAGTTTCTGAGCCAGTTTTCAATGTGTCAGGAAAAAAAAATCTTAGAAGCTTGCTCTTTTCCATTAAACTGCAATCTAGAAATGATTTTCTTTCCATTCCCTGGAGTTAACACTAAGTGACTGCTTTGCAATTCTCACTTTTCCATTCTCTTCTTTACTGATGTTCACTGAATCAGATAACTGCCACGTAAGCAATGAAACAAGGGAATTGGTGTAGCCTTCTATCTACTCAATAAACTCACCTTATTTGTAAGGCTGCTTCTGTTACACTGAATACATTCAGTACTGACTATTGATCTAGAAGCTTATATTATGTATTATTCCAAACCATATGATGTAGCAAAACGATGTTCAGCCAAGCATATGTGTAAAAGGTAACCAACCTTCTTCCATTTTCATGGGACCCTAATGTCAGAGAAATGTGTATCTCCTAGTCATTGTGTTTGTTCAGTGTCTAACTTTGGCCCCATGCCTGGTTATCTTGCTTCATACAGTTCTAAGCATGTATATTTGAACACATATCTACCTCTCACAGCCTTCCATTTCCCAGAGAATATTTCACTCCTGTGTCTCATGGACTTCCCATCTTTTAAAGGTATGTCAGCTATAATATAAATGAACTAACCTATAGTACTTCCACTTTGCCCTGATATTCTCAGGTTACTTCATAGGCTAGATTGTCACTGTCGTCTTAATAACGTAGGCCATTTCTTCCCCATCAGGCCTATATCACTATGTACTTAGAAACCCAGGTAGTCCTATATATGACTCACAAAGAAAGCAGAATTTAACCCCAAAGCAAATGAGAGCCTGATCTCCTCCTCCACCATATTACCTTGCTTCTACAGTTACAATCTAGAGTGGAATTAATTAGGTAGCACACATTTCTCAGGTACAGCATAACCTTTCCATGAAGAGCTCTGACTGACAGATTCTAATTTATAAGCTTTATCCTGGTGCGTAGACAAACACTGCCATGTTCAGACTGTATCTTTTGAAGGTTATAGCATTTAGACCCCAAAGCTCTTAATTTTATTGGAAATGGAAGAAAAAATGTTATACAAATATTTCATTTTGAAGCATAATGATTCAAACATATATACCTCTTACTGCAATAATTGCCACCCACCCATTTGTACCATAATCTGAAAATCAGCCACAGAAGGCTCCAGATCCCTGCTATGTCTGTATTTGGGGTCCCAGAGAATAAAAGGATACTAATACTTCTTATCTCAATGCTTGTAGAATATCATTTTGCTATATCACATCAACTAAAAGCCACTTTTGAATGAAGGTTTAATATTTTAATATATCCCTGTGTAAACAAAAGCAGCCTTACAAATAAGATGTATTTGTAGACCAGAATCCCTTTGCTAGACAGGCTGGTAGAAACACCCTAATATGTGGGAAAAATAGGCAAGAGGAACCTGGGCAATGGTAAGATGAGATAACAATATCCAAATCAGCCATGGGACCATTGTCTAAGGGACAGGTGTATTATGAACTTCAGTGGCAATCAAACCTAACCTAAGAAAAGGAAGTATGGTTTAATTGAGAATAAAAATGGGGAAGCTAAGCCTACCTTAAAACTGCACTAGATATAGGAGAAACAGAAAAGAAGACAACATGCTTACAATGGTAGCCAGAGGTTTGTCATGAACTCTCCACCATACCTATCAACCACTAGGAAAGACTTGTCTTTCCCACTAGTTTTGCTGATAAAAATTATGTCTAAGGGGAAAACTATGCTATGAATAAAGAATGTGAGGATCAAGGTGTTAAAGAAAAATCTGTTACTGGAGCCTTGGCTTTTCCTACATTATAAGTCCATACAAAGTCTTCTTTTAAGGGAGCTCTCCCAGAAGTGTTCACTGTCACACAAAACTGAATTCCAACCCTGGTTCCATCTGGCTATATGTAAGTAATTACATCTCTATAAACTTAATTTTCTCTTTCTGTAAACGTTAGATAATCTTAAGGCCATCATTGAAGCACCTTATAAGTAAGTAGATTTCATGTAGCCATGAATGTCTTCTGCTACCAGTAAGAAGATAGATATAAGATGCTTCAAGGTATTAGAGAGATGACTCAGATATTTTTTAAAAGAATGCACTCTCTTGAAGAGAATCTGAGTTTTGTTCTTGGCCCCTAAGGCAACTGTCTTACAACCACATTCATTTCAAGCTCCAGGGATTCTGACACCCTCTTCCGACTCCATGGACACCTGTGCTCACATATGTACATACACACTACCCCAAATACATATACAAATACTTAAAAATAAGCCTTTATAAAAATTAATTTTAAGATTGCTACAGGGATGGGTGATGGCTTTCTTTACTAAATGAATAGGACAGAGGTCCAGTGAATCTTATAAAAATACTGATAGTGTGGATGTCAGAGTAGAAGGTGGTTATTAGGGTTAAAGCTTGTCCCCAGAAAACAGAGAGAAACCAACCAAATAGCCAAGATTCAACTCACAGACCACATGAAGCTCATGAAGAAGGAGGACCAAGTGTGGATGTCTCTGTCCTACCTAGAAGGAATAACAAAAATACTCAAGAGAGCAAATATGGAGACAAAGTGTGGGACAGAAACTGAAGAAGGAGCCGTCTGGAGACCATTTCTCCTGGGTATCCATCCCATGTGCAGTCACCAAAGGTAGACACTGATGTGGATGTCAGGAAGTGCATGCTGACAGGAGTCTGATACAGCTGTCTCCTTAGAGGTCTGCCAGAGTCTGACATATTCAGAGGCGGATGTTCACAGCTAACCACTGATCTGATCAAGAGGTTCCCAATGGAGAAGTTAGAGAGAAGACTGAAGGAGCAGGAAGGGTTTGTGAACCCAAGAGAAAAGCAACAATACCAACCAACCAGAGCTCCCCAGGGTCTAAACCACCAGCCTGGGAGCACATAGGGAGGGACCCATGGCTCCATCTGTATATGTAGGGGAGGATGGCCTTGTCAGTCATAGGTGTGAGAGGAGATCCTTGGTCCCATGAAGGCTGAACACCAAGTGGGGGGAGAATTCGAGGGTGGGGAGGTGGGAGTGGGAGGTAGGTGGGGGCACAGCCTCATAGAAGCAGGAGGAGGGGGATGGGATAGGAGGTTCCTGGGTGGTGGGGGGAATGGGGGTAAGGGGATAAAATCTGAAATGTAAATATAATATCCAATAAAAATAATCCCCCCAGAAAGAATTTTTAATATAACTAGGAAGTCATCTGTCATAGCTCTCCACTCTCAACACTTTCAATACTGAACTGGAACGTGCCCTTGACCTTCATCAAGTTAAATCTGTCCTTCTCTGAATCATCTGGGGTTTTTGTCTCAGATCACTGCACTGTCCATCACTCCCTCTTCTTACCTCTACTCACTGTCATCAGACTGGATATGAGAACCATCTTTTACAGCTCTCTTACAGTTCTCCAGATTTGATCCTTGATATCAACATTTATGACTGTATTGGATAGAATAACAAACCTTACCATTGTGTATTAATTAATGTTGGAGCTGAGGTGCTTGGATATTGTTGAGTACTCATCATGTTCTTGAAATATTCCTGAACACATTGGCAAACATTGCATTCGTGTTCATTTTTTAATTAGAGCTTAAGTCTCCAACCATTCTAAAGATGCGAAAACTGAACAGAAGGTAGTAAAGTCATCCGAGGTGACAGATAGAATGCAACAGAGTCATCTTGCGCTTATTCCCTTGCCATTAGGAGTCCTTGTGTAAAACCTTCATTATTTTTTTCTTTAATCAAATTTATGTGTCAGAGTCCTATTCTGGTTTCCTGTATGCATGGGGCACCACTTTGGTAGATATGAGAAGCCAGGTAACCATTGCTCACACTCACGTGGTTATAACTTGGTTGTCATATTTCACTCTCAGATAATCAGGGAGCAATATAGATAGTCTGTTTACTATTTCCACTTGAGCTTTCTAAGGACATCCCCTAAATCTGTCTGAATAGAGTATGTTTCATAGTCTTGAGTAGGTCTTAGTAACCAGAGTCCTTTCTGTTAGAGCCATCTTGATAACTATCCCCTATTAATCCAATTCTCATCTTTATTCTCAGCCCAAGATTGCCTTGTGAAAAGACTGACAGAACAGCTCTCAGATTGACTGGCATAAATGCTGCAGAGAAGAGAACCAACCTCAGTTCTGCAGCCATGAATGGCACAAACGAAGCCTTAAGGTCTTGCTACTGCCTCACTCAGTGCCTTCACTCCAAAAAAACAGATCAAGATTTCAAATCATCGAGGTCAACTATTTTCCTGCAGTATGACTGTGGCCTTGACCAGATCTGCACCTTGGAAGGAATGGAAGAGCCAGTCAGGCTTTAGAGCTCAGCCACAGCTGCTCTGGGAGGCCACAGCTTGTGCCTGGCCCATTCTCCAGCCCTGCAGTTTTATTAGCTTCATTTTTATATGCTTTTTAGCTCCCCGAATGCAGCCAAAACCAACATCAAATAACATCAAGGAACACAAGGTCATGACTTCCCCACCCCCTCAGCATTCAACCCCTCCCCCACACACACATACACACTCCACTTAGAGGTGGGGTATGCAGAGTAATGAAGCACAGTTTTCCCTCTGCCTGTTTATTCAGAGTTTGGGGGAAGACTGCTGCTGATCTGTGAGCTATTCTCAGGCACTGCTGCCTCAGAGCTGACTGTGAGAGATGTTTCAGGTCACCATAACCCAAGGAGCAGAAGGAGGAAAAAGGGAGGGGAGTTGGAAAACCCAGTTAACTAGCAATCTTCAGATCTCTCCCTCAGGCTAAAAGAGTTAGGCCTAATGCTCCTTCCCAGTACCTGTTAGGAGAGACAGTTGCAGACACCAATTACCTGCCTTTAGGGCTCTTCCTTACCCCCTTCCTTTTCCTTTTCTTTCTTTTTCCTTCCAGAGGCAACAAGAATGAGCATTCCAACAGCTCCCTGGTGGGCTGCAAATCCTCTCTACCCCAAGGGATTCACCAACCCTTTCATTTGAGCTTTTAGGTAGGGAAGCCAAGAGACCAAAACCGGTCTGGGAAGTTTCCCAGTACAGCAATCTGGGCACTGGGCCTGAGACCAGATGCAGGAGCCAAACTGCCAGAGTGAAAGGAGTTCCCTGGTCTACAGAAAGTCAGAAAACCAGTTTGGATAATAGTTTTACTGACTCACAGTGCTGGGAGGAAAAGACAAGGCCCTAGGATCAACAGAATGGAGCTTTTGCCTTCTACTCAACAGCCATAAGTTCTAGTTCCGTGTTCTTCCAAATTCTCTCTCTTAAACCCAGAATCTCCAGAAACATAATGACACTCTCAAACTGCATTCTTCCAAAGATAGAACATGTCTATTTTTAAAATAGTTTTTAATTGTAGCATTTATTGACCCTGTTTTGTGCATGTGTACACATATGTTTGAGTGTGTGTATGTGCATGCCCCACCACACATGTGGGCATCAGAGGACAGATAGCTTGTGGGACTTGATTCCTTCCTACCACCATATATGTGAAGTATTAAACTCAAGTTATCGGGCTTAGCTCCAAGTCCCTTCACCTGTTAAGTTGTTTTGCCAACCCCATATCTATTTTTCAAACAGATAATATATAATATATAATAAAGATAATACTGACATCTTAATTGTCAAGATGTTAGTGAAGAAATCTTTGTGGTAGCCATGTGGAGCAAGACCATTTGAAAGCAAGAAAGCAATTCTTGTTTATACTTGTTCCTTAGAAAACCAGGGTTCAAACTACCTACCCTAAGACCCTACCCCTCCAACTTAATCATTGTTTTAGAATCTAGTAACATCTCTGGGACCCCTTTGTATAATGTTGACAGAGATTCATTACATGACCACTGTAAAATTCTAGAGTATTTGTTTGATAGCAGTATGGCTCTGAGGTTTCTTTCTTGTCCATCTTGATAGGAATTTTTAAGGGTTTAAGATTGGGGCTGGAGAAATGCTCAGTGGTTAAGAGCATATTCTGCTCTTGCAAAGGATTCAAGTTAGTTTCCCAGCACTGAATAAACTGATGATATGCCTGCTCCAAGGTATGGTAAAGTAGATGGGTTTTATTGTATATATGAGGGAGAGAGCAGCCAGAGGCATCTGGAAGCATCCAGAGCAGACAGAGAAAATAGTAAACTGAATGTGCAGCAAGCTGGACCTGACCTGGAGAAGCAGGAACAGGATAGAGAGAGATTAAGAGAGGGGAGAAGAGGACTGAGAGAGTCGGGGTGCAGCGGGGGTCAAATGAGAAAGGATAGCTGAAATACCAGGGTTATAAGCAAAAATAAGTAGCTGGGGATAGGGAAGGTCTTGAGCTGGAGGGTGTTTATGGTAGAGCTGAAGGTGATAAGAGCCAGGATGCTAGCATGGATTCTGAAATGTATCACAGGTACTTGTGATACTGTAGGAGCCGATAGGCTATTATGAACCTTGGTATACTAACAGGCACCACATATAACCACTTGCCCTTTCTGCCAGTAATAGGGGAAATGGCTCCTGTTGGTTGAGGGAAACTAGCTTCCCAAGGTCCTAAAGAATGCTGGCTTTTATCTAACTGCCAGAATTTGAGGAAGTAGAGTTTCCTTTTTACCTAACAAGCACCTACTTTGGGTAGTGTGGCTCACCACTCCCTGAACTCTTTCATCTAAACATGCACTTAGCACTCACATGTGTACACACACACACACACACACACACACACACACACACACACACACTTTAAAATAAAATAAAATGTTAAAAGAGTTTTATATTGTTTCTTAAGGGTAGTGTTGGCTTTATATATGCATTTGTATCTTTGCCTCTACCTATGCTTCACGTATACAAATCTAATTTTCTACCAGCCTATCTAGATTCGATGGGTATCAGAGTTTCTTTGCTGTTGGAAAATAAGGTCGATTAGCTAAATTTTATTGTGATTATAATCCTTTTTGTAGTCCAAATACAAATTAATGATTCACTCTATGCATTGGTAAATACAGCTTTATTCCAAGAAACTATTGATAACATATAGTAAACAAAGCTATTTCATCATCATTAATAAAAGTGTAGCTGTAAATCAAAAGTTATAATAGATAATTGGATTTACTTTTTCTTCTGCAAATGTGTGATGTTTATCCAACTCAACCCAACTCCCAACATCTTTCAAGTACTGAAGGGATAGAGATAAATGAGACAAATCTAGAAGAATACATAGGGAATTTTATGGTTTCTAATACAGAACAGAGAGCTATGTGAGGGTGAATGCATTTAGGTAACTATCCCTGTCCTTTTCTCATGGTTTATCAAGTTCTATTAGAACTTCCCAAACTTTATTGGTTTCCAATATCCTCCTTAGCATCTCATCAATGTTTTTTCATGGTGTTTCTAGACCAATAGGAGTACACAATATTTCCATTTATTCCATAGTTAACTTCCCACAACTCAGTATGTATTCATTATAAACAATATAGTAGCCACTTAAAATGGTATGAATAAATTAATTTAAAAGGTTAACATAAAGAAAATATTTTATTTCATCTTATATAATCACCATTGGACATCAGACAACTTGCCAAACCTTAGAATCTGATTGGAGACCATTTGGTTTATTTTCTGAATCTCATGGACTTACATATGGTACTTGATTTTTAATATTGTAACCATACAAAGATGTAGTACAATCTAATGCTAAAGTCATGAACTACCTCAAGCAAGCAGGTTATGGGATTATTGACTAATGCTGTCATAGAAGTGTGAGATAGTAATATGTCTGTCATCTATAAACTTGCTTGAGGTGTGTTTCGCACTATAGCTAGACAAAGTGTTATAAAAGTCCACATCTAGTATACTAACCAGAGCCAAAATAGTCTAGAATATTGACAAAATTAAGTGCTGGTGAGGATGTAAAGTAATGGATTCTTTCATAGAGTAGTGTAGTGCCAGTGATATTTGGTTATTTTGTAAGGGCATCTGTCATTATCTATTAAACATGGACATTTGTCTATTCTCTGACTTATGTATGTTCCACAAGAATTTTTTGGTATTCATTTTATGTGTAAGAGTGTTTTCCCTCATATGTGTATATGCACTCTGTGCATTCCTGGTGCCTGTGGAGTTCATAAGAGGGCATTTTATCTGCTGGAACTGGAGTTGCAAATGGTTTGAAGCTGCCATATTGGTGCTGGGAATTAAACCTGGGTTTTCTGAAAAAGCAACCAGTGCTCTTAACTGCTTAGCCAAGCCCCTAGCCTGCTAAGGCAATTTTATAAGCTGAGCATCAGTATAACTCTGGCACCAGAATGGTCATAATAGTACGCATGCTGTCTTCAACTTAGCATGCTTTGTGATTTTGTGTTGTCTGACATGCTCTGAATCTGCTTTTGTAGGTCTTGTAAAATGAATGAGATGTTAGCAGAATTATCTGGAATATGTACATAGCAACTCAAGCTTGGCAATGATATGGGTGCCACCTTGGTCTGCTGTGAGGATGCCAAAAGCATAGACTTCTATATACTGCCCTTTTCATCATTTGAACTTTAGAATTGAGAAGAGAAAGTCAGTTGGCTGTGTAAAAGGACAGTTGACACTTATATCATCCCCTGCCCCCTGTAGTATTAACAGGGTCTTGAAAAAGTAATGCTTTCACTTTAATCTAACAGGAACACAATAATTTAAATTTCCTTCAGGTGGGAACAACAGAACTAGTGAATGGCTTTTCTGACAGCTCCCAGTACTAAAATTGAAAAACGAAACCCCTACGTCCAGCTTTCAAAGCTTCCTGACCAATAAAACTCACAAATTTTAATCAAATCTTGACTCTACGATATACCATTTCTTGACCTTGAACAGATTTCTTTACCTCTCTTAGCATGCACCTAACCATCCACAAAACAAGTGTAATCCAGGTAAAATAAGATTGTCACAATATGCATTGTAACAATTTCTACTAAGGTGTGTACTATATTGGCCAGGGAGGTAAATATACTTGCTGTACAAGCCTAATTAGGATCCCTAGAACCCATATAAAGAGCAAAAGGTAGTGATGTGTATCTGTAACTCCAGGACTTCTGCTATGCCACTGGAGATAGAGATGGGAGAACTGCCTGTAAAATCATGGACCAGCTACTTGGGAGTACACTGTAGCAGCAGACGAAAAAATGAACACTGGCTCAAAACAAGGTAGAAGGTAAGAACTGATTTCCAAATTTTTCTCTGACCTCCACAGGCATGCCACAGCAGTTGTGTACCCTACCACACATGTAAAACAGGTTTTCACGTTTTTATGTCCTTGAGAAATTTATATAAAATATTTGATTATGTTTCTTTCTTTCTTCCTCCCCTACCTCCCTACACACCCAACTACATATGGTGCCTGTCCTGAATTATGGTCAATATATACCAGGTATCACTCCATTGAAGAAAATTAACTTTTCTTCTTCCAGAAGGAATTAACTGCCAATAGCTTCATAGAAAGAAACGGTATTTTGTGCCCACTTCTCCTTTTCCATGCTGAGATAGTGTCTGCTTTGAACTTGCAGATCTTGTGCATGCTGTCATAGTCCCTGTGAGTTCATGTCCATCTGCCTTAGTGTGTCTGAAAAACATTGTTTCCTTGAAGTTATCTACCACTTCTGTCTCTTACAATCATTTGGGCCTTGAAGAAAGGGGTGTGATATAGACATCCGATTTTAGGGCTGAGCATTTCAAAGTCTCTTATTTTCTGCACATTGACCATCTGTGATTTCTGTGTTGTTGCCATCTACTATAAGAAACTTCTTTGATAACGGCTGCATGATACACTGATCTATGGGTGTAAAAATATGTCTTAAGAAGCATTTTATTGCTATGCTCATTTAGAAGTAGATTTTCCCTGAGAGCCAATGATCTATTTAGCTACAGGTTCATGGCCTCATCGGCAGTGTCATATATAGCAGTGGTTTTCAACCTTCTTAATGCTGTGACCTTCTAATACAGTTCCTCATGTTGTGGTGACTACTCAACTATAAATCTGCTACTTCGTGACTGAAATTTTGCTAATGTTACAAATCATAGAGTCAATATCTGATATATAGGGTGTCTGATATGTGATCCCCAAAAAGGTTGTGACCCACAGATTAAGAACCACTGATATTTAGGTTCTATCTCATAGACTGGGCATTAAATCTAATTTTGTTTTAGGATTCAAGGAAGTTTATTTTAATTTTTCCATTAATTTATTTATTAATTCACTTTACATCCCAATCACAGCCTCTTCTCCCAGTCCCCCTTCACACAGCCAATACCCCCATTCCATCTCCTTCTCCTCTGAGAATTGGAGCCCAACCCCCTGTACCAACCCACCCTGGCACATCAAATCACTGCAGAACTAGTCACATCCTCTCTCCCGAGCTCTCATTATATCTGACCCCGCCCCTATACCTCTCCCTATCCCTTCTCCCACCCAGGTCCCTCCCTCCATCCACCTCCAATAATTATTTTATTTCCCCTTCTGAGTGTGATTGAAGCATCCTCCATTGAGACCTCCTTGTTATTTAGCTTCTTTGGGTCTGTGAATTGCAGCATGGGTATCCTGTACTTTATGACTAATATACACTTATAAGTAGTTTATGTCTAATATACACTTATTAATTCACACTTATACATACAATATTTGTCTTTCTGGGTCTGTGTTTCCTCACACAATATGATATTTTCTAGTTCCATCCATTTGACTGCAAATTTCATGATGCTATTCTTTTTAATAGCTGAGTAGTATTCCATTGTGTAAATGAACCATAACTTCTTTATACATTCTTCGTTGAGGGACATTTGGGTTCTTTCCAGTTTCTGGCTATTATGAATAAAACTGCTATGAACATAGTGGAGCATGTGTCCTTGAGGGATGGTGGAGCATAGTTTGAGTATATGCCCAGGAGTGGTATAGCTGGGTCTTCAGGTAGAACTGTTCTCAATTTTCTGAGAAACCACTAAATTGATTGCCAATGAGATTGTTCAAGTTTGCATTCCCACTAGCAATGGAGGAGTGTTCCTCTTGATCCACATTCTTGCCTGCATCTGCTGTCACTTAAGTTTTTGTTCTTAGCCATTCTGACTGGTATTAGACAGAATCTCAGAATCATTTTGATTTGCATTTCCATGATTCATTCCAGAGAAGTGCTCAGAATAGACAGTAGAAGAATGCTGAAAGAACTATTATTGGCTCAATGTTGCCTCACCCATAAGCCTGTGCATACATAAAGCCAACCACTGTCTACATAGTATACTTTGATAGCTTAAGTAAGATTGCAAATAATTATTACTATTCCAATACTTATTCATTGTTATGTGAAGATTCTGAGGGAATATCTAAATTGTGGGGGGACAAGTGGTGTGATATTTCTGTACAAGTGTAGGAAGAGGGTGACATCTTTATTACATGATTATCACTATAGATCTTAGAATGTGTCTTCTTATTACCTGACCCAAATGTTGAAATTCTTCCATTCGTGTTTCATAATTCTAAGAAAGACCAAGAAAACAATGAAGCTTTTTAGAATGTCTCATAGAAAGGACTGATTGAAAGCCATCTGGACTCTGAGGATACCACAGAGGATAAAATGGGCTGTTAGAATTTCAAACATAGAAAAGCAATGAAACTTCTGAATTGTAAGCTAGTTTCAGTGTTTGTCTGGGCCTCCTGAGGTTCCCACACTCATTAGAAGCCACCACACAGAAGTCATGAAGCTGGAAGTAACTCTCACTTTGCTCCTTTAAATCACACTGTCATCTCAAGACAAGCTCACATAAACTGTGTGGGCCTCAAAGACCAAAATTACACAGAAAAATGTTTATAAGTGATTCCAGCTCTGCAAACCAGATATCAAGACTTCCTTTGCTCTTTTTAGTACTCTTCTCCATTTCTGCATCTCCTCCCAACTTTCTTATCACTTTCCTACTTCCATTATTCTTCCTGGCATATTTACTTTTGTGTGTTTCCTGCTGAAGCTCCATCTGTGCCAGCCAGCCCACCTTATTCACCCTTGACTGAGCTAGAAGCTTTGATTCAGAAGAAATTGTAACTTGCCGATGCCAAGTAGTTATTCATTACAAGGAAATGATTCTTTTACTAATACCAAGATTGTGATTTACAGTGGGAATGTTCACAGCGTGATCATGGAATAACAGATAGGGTACAAGAAAAATCATCACCTAGGCTTTCTTCTCCTTCAAGGACCTAGGAACCACCTGGCCTAACTTTCACCAAGCTACCCTTCCTCCAGCATCTTTCAGACTTTTACATTCACACATAGATGTATATACATACGAAAACTGAGGCTGCTTAGCTCCAAACACAGAGCATGTCTGTGTTGCAGTTTCCTTTGAGGAGTTCTGGCCTTGAAAAAAAAGTAGATTTTGATCATTTTTTAACTGTAGTTTATTGGCAGAATGTTTAAGAGTCAGTTAATTGATACCTCTGGTCTATATGTTTTATATATGCTATATTATATGAAACCTGAAATCAGACAAATGGGAGGTTTCAGGGAGACTTGGTATTTTAAGTTTAACTCTTTTTGTTTTGACTCTCAAGAACAGATTTTTCCTATTGTACCAAACTAGAGTTCATTAATTCAAACCTTGGATATGACACTTTCTAGCTGTGACAATCTGAAGTTCTATCTGTACATCATTTCTTTTTCATACCTTAGATGAGGATAATAACAGTACTTACCACACTGGAATATGTGGATTTTAAAAAAGTTTCTTCCCTTTTTAGGATGTAGACTAGTATTATAGGCCCATGAAATATATTTAGTAAATGTGTGCTATTATATTGTTCCTAGTATTTAAAGGGTATATAATATTAGTACATTGCTATGGCTTATATTACATGGAATAGCCTACTTCAATATACTATTATATAAAAATTGTTATAGGAATAAATAGAGAATACAAGAAAGTTAATTTTCAGGAAGAAACTCTGCTCAAATATTACCTCTAATAACCTGCTTTATCTATATTATTCTTTAAGCAATTCTACCTACTCTCACCCAGGAGAGCTCTAGGGTTTAGGAGGGGGGGCAGCAAATTATTCTCCTTCCTAGAAGCTTGTATTCCATATAGTACAGATATGAATTATTTTGTGCCACTTTAGAATGGAAAGCAAAGGCAAATGAGACAGAAATGCTGAAATTCAACTTAAGGGGACATTTTCTAATAATTTGCATTGTCAGTATAAAACCAAAATGACTAGACTACATTGTAGGGTGTTAAGGATACCACCAGAGGCAGGTTGCTCTTTAGTGGAAGGATGTTCAAACAAGGATACTTCCTCATAATAAACCTGAGATTCAATTATTCCTTTATATGAAACTCAAGAAATTCCTCAGCAGTTTCTATCATCAACCTCTGTGTGTCTCAAAGTGTAATTCCTAAATCATATGTATTAGCAGCATGGGAGGTGCCTATTAAATGTTATATTCCCAGGACAGCTCTATAGCAAATGAATCACCAGAAAATGAGAGAGAAAGAAAAAAATCTAGCTAAATAGTTCCCTGGCTACCTGTTTACCTATGGTGGGCTCATTTGTACATCTGAACCTGCATCATTTTCTTAATATAGCCCCCCTATCTCTCCTCTCTCTGTATGGATGTGTGTAAGTGTGGTGTGTGGTGTGTGGTGTGTGGTGTGTGGTGTGTGGTGTGTGATGTGTGTGCATCATTTCTGTATTTATATAGCTACAACAAACCTGTTAGCTTCCTTTATGACAGGAAGTGAGAGAATAGAAAGGGAAAGAAAGAGAAGGAAAAATAAACAGCTTCAGTTCTGTATTCTCTAAGTAGTTGTTGTGTGGAAGATTACCCAAACAGCATTAGGGCTACAGAGTTCGACAAGACAACAGTCCCTACCCTTAAAAGGAACAATATCTAGTAGAGGAAGCATTCCTGTCTAATACTGACAATACAATGGGAGCTCAGAGGGAAAGCTCATATTCTGACCTGTGTATGACAGAGAGAATCAGATTAGTCACTAAAAATGTACAAGTCAGAGTTACAGAAGACATTGAAATGCAGATGAAATGTAAGAAGTGATAGGGTGAGGCAAGTAGAAAAGGTTATGAATGAATACTGGCTGACTAACTGATTTAGTAGACATCCTGAACGTGAGGTGTCTATGAGTTCTACAAGTAAAAAAGGAATATAGATAGGTAATAATTTCCTAGTGCTCAAGAGCAAAATTAGGCCCAAAGAGCTGGACTGGGGACAGATACACGTAGAAGTAAATAATGAAGTCTTGATGCAAAGGAAACCGGGTAACTAAAGTTAGTGAGCAGAGAAATATCAATCCTCATAGTATTCCAGACACTCTTCTTCAATGATTTCTTTTAAAATGTTCTTTTAGGGTTTCATCAGTGCCTCTTTAGCCTCCACAATGCAAATTAGAAAGAAACATTCTTTGGACACCCACATGCATGGAAATGTCTCCTTTATGAGGGAACAGAAGTATTAGTACCCATTTGACAAGCAATATAAGTTTCTTCTACTCTTCAAACTTGGCTATATTCTCAGCTGGGTATCTTTTTTATTTACAGCAAAAATAGTGCATCACTTTTGTCATAAGCTTTGGTACACAACCAAGAATTTAGATACAAGTTAGGAATTAGGTAATCCAGGTAAAAACTCAAAAGACAGACAGGAGTAATAATGAAGTCAAGTAGCACTTTGGGGGCTTAGTGATTAAGACAATGAGGCCTTAGCTTCTTGAGAATTAAGTTGAAATTTGGAATCCAAGGAGATTAGAAAAGAGAGAGCCAGAGTACCTTGATTTCTTTACCTCTTCCAGACTATCCATGAGCTATCTCTTTGCTCAAACTAGAAAGCTGACGTGTAAAACTACTGCCTGTGGGCCACATTCTCCTTACTTAACTAAGATGAGCATGTAACTAGATATTAGTTTTACCAGCAAGAGTTGTCACCAGCAGAATAGATGGGTGATGACAAGTCATCTTAAGCTAGTTGTGACTGATTGCACTTCATCCAACTGGGAGTTGATTAAAGTCTTGCTCATCGTTCCACCCCCTAGACCCAAATATTGTTGGGTACTTGGTGTCAGATCTCACCTATGGAATTTACTCTGTCTATGGGACTAGACACGGTATTGCCATAATTCCTCTTGGCATGAAGGATTCGAACTACATGTCAACAGTCTCAAATCCTAGTTTTGGCTCTGTGATACACTTGAAAAATGACTTTGCAAAGTCTTGTCCTTGCATATATCACTTTTTCCATCAAAAAAAATGGCAGGTATGGATTCTCATATCTTCTCAGATGATTCAGAAAGAGAAATACTACATATCTCATGTGTGTGTGTGTGTGTGTGTGTGTGCTATGTACAAGCAGAAGGTGACTTATGAAAAATTTCAGGGAAATGAAGGGGATGAGCAAGAGCAGAGAAGACGTTAAGATAAAAGACAATAGTAAAATAGAAGAGAAAGCTAAAAGTAATCAAAATTTAGAGAACAGATCATATGGTTTTCAGGTGTTAAGGCCATAAGGTCACACAAAAATGTGTACACGAAAAGGTGAGAAAGCAAACCAGCAAGAAGTGACATGTCAAAATAAGGCTAAGTTGGGCTCTCTGGGAAGATACAAAGAGGCAGAACTGTAAGAATCCACAAGACCTGTTCTCTGCACTTTGAGAAGATGTGATTTTCACTTATGGTGGATATATCTGTTGTAGAAAAAAAGTTTTTTTCATAAGGGGCAAAAAATATCCTCATCTGTGGTATAAGGATGAATAGGATGTGATTAGGAAAATTATTATTGCAAAGATACTGGGGTATGAATATGAGCAAGGTACAATGATATTCATATAGTAAAATGTCAGAATGAAACTCATTATTTTGTACTCTAATTTTAAAATCCATAATAGTATAAAAATAATTTTTAAAATATGTCTTTGGCAGATAACTTAAACCAGTGATTTTTAAATATTGGGTCAAACCTAACTCTAAAAAATTGTTTAATTGCTTCAGCAGATAACTGACACTTTCTAAAGATGAAATTAATTAAGTAAAAAATATCCAAGTGATTACACATATTAGCAGTATTATTTACAGAAACTTCTTTTTATTTCAGGTTAAAGAATACAAAATCTTCAACATTCAGTTATTCTGACAGATAAAACTTTAATTCTTATCCATATGAAGATATGTGTAGATATACACACATATGTGCAAAAATGTGCATAATCACATAAACACACTGAAAGTCTTTATTGCTTCATACTATACAAAGTCTATACTATATTTTGAGATTTTGTGTTTGCATAGTTTGAAAGTCATTACCTTCAATAGAAGAGATTACCAATGGGGACTTGTGGGTAGGTCAGAGGCTAAAGGTTGGGAGAACAACTCAGCCAAGGCCTTTTTGGAAGAATTGTTTGTCTGATATAAGAAGCAACCTCCAAAGACTGCCCCACCTGGGAATCCATCCCATACGCAGTCACCAAACCCAGACACTATTATGGATGCCAAGAAGTACATGCTGACACGAGCCTGATATAGCTGTCTCCTGAGAGACTCTGCCGGAGCCTGACAAATACAGAGGGGGAAGCTCCCAGCCAACCATTGGACAAATCACAGGGTCCCCAAGGGGGTCTCCAATGGAGGAGTTAGAAAAAGGACTGAAGGAGCTGAAGGGGTTTGCAACCCATAGGAAGAACAACAATATCAACCAACCAGACCCCCCCCCCAGAGTTCCCAGGGACTAAGCCACCAACAAAAGAATACATGTGGAGCGCTCTATGGCTTCAGCTGCACATGTAGCAAAGGATGGCCTTGTTGGGCATCAATGGGAGGAGAGGTCCTGTGAAGGCTCAATGCCCCAGTGTAGGGGAATTCGAGGGCAGAGAGGTGGGAATGGGTGGGTAGGTGAGGGAACACCCTCATAGAAACAGGAGGAGGGGGATGGAATAGGAGGTTTTGGGGGGGAATAACATTTGAAATGTAAATAAAGAAAATATCCAAGAAAAAGAAAAAGAAAAGAAGAAACCTCTATGATCTATAGATTCTCCCAATTCTGATTATATACTAGTTCTTCTGGAATCATTCTCTCCTTCCTGACAGAACAACAGATTCAATTTGGGGGCCTTTTGTGCATACCTATGTCTAAAAGGGGAATGATAAAACAGGGTTTCTGAGACTTTGGTCCTCATTGTTTTCTGAGATATGCAGAACCCTGCTTTCCCCCATTGTGACACCACAAATGAGGCTGAACCAAATGGGACTCTGCTGTAATTCCTATATGTACTAGATTACTTTTGAACAAAAAAGGGAACTATTTCTGCAATCCCTGGGAAGCATGGAGCATCAATACCATTTGTGGTTACATGTAACGGAGCTGTCATCATCATTTTTTAATGTTAAGTGAATAACCAAAAGATGATTAGAAAGCAAATGAAGACTACATGGCATGTAAGTCTATCCTGAGAGGCACAAACAAGTAAAATTGGCTCACTGGCAGCCATTTCCACATCTTGCATTTTCCATGTAGAGGACGTCGTTGGAGAACATTAGGAAAATAGAGCTTTATTGGTATTCAATCTGCCACTCTTCCCAATGGTTTTTTTTTTTTTCAGGACAGAACAATAAGAATAATCAAAGGCCGGGTACAGACTTGTAACACTGGCACAATGAAAAATGCTGGCTGATAAATTGACACTCATATCAGGCACTGCATGTTGTTACTTCATTTTCACAATTTAAGTAAGAGGACAGAAGTGTGATAAGTGACTGGGGCAAGAATCTCAAGACATTTATTTAATCAAATCTTAATGTCAGAGTATCTTCAGTCCCCCTTTTCATAGCTTTAGTCTTCTGTCCTGAATACTGTGTTAAATCTTCCAAGATCTACCTAAATTCTATCTCTCCTGAGGACATTTCCTTCCTCTATCCTGAAGTGGCATTGTTATCTGCCAAAATGATTTCACACATTTTTTTCAGCACGTTAGGATTCTCAATACTTTCTGAATCAAACATTAAACTTTGTGTGTTTGTATCCTGGCCTAAGTAAGAAGGGCTGAGTGTATAATTCAGTAGTAAAACAAATTTTGGCAGCTGTAATGCTATGAATCCACAACAATGAAGGAATAAAAATAATTAAAAGAAATGAAGTATGTTGTTTATTTATAGTAAACCATTTGCTTAAATTGATACTAGTAACCAAGTGCTGTTATTGTAAGTTAAATGAATGGCTATTATAAAGACAAAAAAAAAAAGAATTGAAGATACTCTCAGTTGCTTGAATTGTATATATAAATATGGTACAGTTATAGTCAGTTGTCATCACCAACTTCTTTAATTCAGAATGAATTATTTGAAAATATGTTTAGTTTTGATGTGTTATATTATAAACCTTAATGTAACTACTACTTTATTGATATAATTGTTACCAATATTTTTTGAGGGGAGAAAAATAGAATATGCTAAAATGTTTGATTACATTCAGAGAAGGGGCCTGGAGACATGGCTCAGCTGTAAAGAGCATGTAGTGCTTTTACAGAGGACCCAAATTTAGTTCCCAGCATCAAAGGTGATTGACTCATAGCCATCTATAACTTTAGCTCTACGGGATCTGAAGCCCCTCTTGCCTCTGACAGTTCTGTACTCAGGCACACACACTTCGCTCCACCCCCACACAGTTAAAATAATTAAAAGAAAAAAAAAGAAATCAGAATTCCTCTAAAAATCATAGAAGGCAGAAAATAGCTACAAAATGATAAACGTTAATTCTACCTTACCACTAATCACTGAATCCATAAATGGCCTAAAGAAATACACATTGAAAATTTTGAACATAAGAATAAAGAATAATATAATAATATTCTCTTGCTTCCTTTTCCACAGTCCATCACTTTTAATTTAATTCTTATCCCCTGTCATATTTTAAAACAAATGCTATATATCTTATCATTTAATCCATCAACATTTCAAGGAATTTTAAGCAGAAGAGAGTTGTGTTTTAGACATTATTCCAATGTTCAACATCATTATTAAGTCTTTTGGGGGACCATTACTCAGCCACATCCTACTGCATGATGGAAAACCTTAGTAGGCAGGATAAGAAATGAAGACGATACACTTTTCCTGCTAGTTACTTTACCTCTCTGAGAACCTCATCTGTAAACTAAAGGTGAGATAACTAACATTTTGGACTAGTGCAATTATTCTGTCAAAGAACTCCAGTTAGAACTCTAAGTACATAGTGACAGGCACAAAGAAGCAGCCTAATAAAAAGGTTAATGCCTGTCTTTGTAGAAGGGTGATGTCAACCAACGTATGCTAGCAGGCTAATAATTCCAGTGTTCTAAATTCCATGCTTTATAAATGGAGCTATCACCTTGTCCCCTTTTGTTGCAGTCACATCCCATTACTGAGTCAAGGAATTCACGATCAATTAGATGTCAATGTCATTTTCTCAATTGCTTCTACTGAATTGTGACGTTTTTACCTTGAAATTGTATTTGTACATTCATTGTGTAACAAATATTCCTAATCATTGTCTCATAGTATAATAGCTTTATAACGAGATGCTTTTATATCATTTTTAACCCACTTCCATTCATCTGACTTTAGGATATCTAGATTTTCACAAAAAAAGGAAATCTCATCTCTACCTTTTATATTGTTCTGAAAGAAGGAGGGATAAAAATGGAAAGACAGAGATGAGAAATAATTTGTCCAACTCAAGAATTTATGCAGAGGGGAAAATGGTCTACCTAGTTTCCTTGATTATGATGCTTCCCTCTTCAACCCACCTTCCTTTATACACAACAATGACCTAAGATATTCACATACCATTTCTCTAAACCTGTGGCTCTCAACCAGTGGGTCACGTATCAGATATCCTGCATATCATCTATTTACATTATGATCCATAACAGTAGCAAAATTGCAGTTATGAAGTAGCAACAAAATAATGCTATGGTAGGAGCTGACCACAACATGAGGAACTGTACTAACAGGTTAGAGCATTTGGAAGGGTGAGAACCACTTTAGAATCTAAACCATTCCCTCCCCCCTCCTCTCTCTCTCTCTCTCTCTCTCTCTCTCTCTCTCTCTCTCTCTCTCTTGTATTGCCCTCACATGGTTAGCATGGTTAGGGTTAGTCTCACTCAATATATTTTTCTCATTTCCCTCTTCATAATTCATATATCCTAGTATTCCTCCTTTAATGTCCCCTCTCCCCACCCCACCATGGTTACATTTTGCTTTCCTCATGTCTGCAGTTACTCCAGGTGGTTACACTGACTTCTAAACATTCTGGCCTAGGACACACAAGCAAGAGAGAATGTGTGTCATTTTTCTTTCTGGGTCTAATTTTACACACTCAATATAATATTTTCTAGTTCCATTCATTCACTTGCAAAGCCCATGACTTTATGTTTCCTCATAGCTAAATAGTGGATAACATACTACATTTTCATAACCTATTAGCAAGATGAAAGATATTTAGGTTGTTTTCATTTCTTAGCCATTGTTAAGAGAGCAGCAATGAACATGACTGAGTAAATATCTGTGGAGACTAAGTCTTTTGAGCATATGCCAGGGCTGGATCATATGATAGATTTATTTTTAGCTTTTGAGACTACGTCATGCTGATTTCTATAAGGGCCATACCAGTTTGCAGTCCCACGAACAGTACATGAAGGTTCCCTTTCTCCCATATACCCTCCAGCATTTGTCATCCACTATTAGGGTGATGTTTGTCATTTTGACTGGCATAAGATAAAAATCTCAAAATTGATCATTTGCATGGCCCTAATTGTGAGGGACAATGAATGTTTTAAAGATATTTTTTAGCCATTTTTATATCTTCTCTGTTCAGATCCATATTCTAATATTCCATTTTACAATTGTGTTGCTTATTTTCTGAACTGTTTTGGTTGTTTTGTTTTGTGTGTGTGTGTGTGTGTGTGTGTGTGTGTGTGTGTGTGTGTGTGTGTGTGTGTGTGTGTCTATTCAGGGTATTAATCCTCTGCCAAATGTATAGGTAGCAAAGAATCTTTCTACTCCGTGGGCTTTCTTTTCACTCAACTGATATTTTCCTTTGCTTCAAAGCAGTGTTTTAGAGTTATAAGGTCTGATTTAACAGTTGGCCTTAACTCCTGAGCAATAGGGTTTTAATCAAAACTCCTTTCCTACATCTGTATCTCTAGGGTATGGCTTATGCCTTCTTCTAGCAGTTTTATCATCAGGCTTCACACTGAAGCAGTGTAATAGATATGGATCTAATTCTATTTTTCTATATACGGATACCCTGTTTTTCCAGCACAAAATGGAGAAGATGCTGTCTATGGTACAGTATATATTTTTTACATCTTGATCAAATGTCCAATGTCTGTAGTTGTGTGCCCTCATATTTTGGATCTTCTTTTTTTTTAATTTTTATTGGATATTTTATGTATTTACATTTCAAATGTTATCCCCTTTCCCGGTTTCCTCTCTGGAAATCCCCAATCCCATCCCCTCTCCCCCTGCTTCTATGAGGGTGCTCACTCACTCACCCACCCCTGTCTCCCCACACTCACATTCCCCTACACTGGGGCATCAAGCCTTTATAGGACTTTATAGGGCCTCTCCTCTCACTGATGTCCAACAAGGCTATTCTCTGCCACATATGCTGTTGGAGCCATAGATCCCTCCATGTGTACTCTTTGGGTGGTGGTTTAATCCTTGTAAGCTCTAGGGGATTTGATTGGTTGATATTGTTGTCTTTCTATGAGGTTGCAAACCCCTTTAGCTCTTGTTTCATGATGTATACTACCTTTGAGCCAGGACCATGATATTTTTATTGTTAAACCTGTGTGGTACAGATTGAAATCCCGAACAGTAATCTCTCCAACATTTTTCTTATTTGATTAGAACTACTTCAGCTATCTGACGTCACTTGTGGTTCGATATGTGTTTTAGGATTTGTTTTTTACTATAGCTGTGAAGAATTTGGGGGGGATTTTGATTGGGACTGTATTTAACCAGTAAATTCCTTTTTGCAGAATGGTCATAATAATTGGGTAGAATAATAATTCTACCAATCTATGATCATAGGGTAGGTTTTTTTTTTATCTTCTATTGTTATCCTCAATCTCTTTCATTAGAGATTTGGTGTTTTCTTTGTAAAGGGATTTTCCCTTCTTAATTAGGTTTATTTATAGATATTTTATTTTCTTTGAGGTTATTGTGACTTGGAACTGTTTCCTCAAGCATGTTAGTTGGCACATGGAAAAACGTCTACGTTTTTTAAGTTGATAATGTACCCTACCACTTTGCTAAGATTGTTGATTATTTCTAGAAGTCTTCTGGCAGAATTATTAAGATCTCATATGTATAAACTCTGAAAACAGGGATAATCTGACATCTTATCTACTCATATCTCTTTCATTTCCTTCTTTTATCTAGCATTTGTCAAGCACTATATGGAAAATGACTGGGGATAGAGGATAGTCTTGTTTCATTACTCATTTTGATTCATTTCTTTAATTTTTCCTTGTATTTAGGATGATATGGGGCTCTCATATATAGACCTTCCCTCTGATCCTACTGTGGCTAAGACTTTTATCACAAAAGCATGTTGGATTTTTGTTAAAGGCCTTTTCTGCATCTTAGTATGGAGAGGATTATTTACTTTTAATCTTAACTCTATTTATATGGCTTATTACACTTCTTGTTTATGTATGCTGAACCATCCTTGCATCTCTAGGCTAATGCCATCTTGATCATGATGAATGATCTTTTAGACAGATACACGCATTAGATTTGCAAGTATTTTGTTGTGTAATTTTTAATCTATGTTCATCTGAGATAGCATCCATCCTGTATGCTTTTTTTCTATTTACATGGGTTGGTCATTAGAGTAATAGTGGCTTCATAGAATGTGTCTGAAAGTACTGCTTCTGTGTCTTGAAAGTCTGGTAGAATTCTGCTTTAAATTTTTTTGGAACTGGGATTTTTTTCAGTCAGAAGGTTTTAATTACTGTTTCAATTTCCTTATTTTTATGGATCTGTTTGAATTGTTTATTTCCTCTTGGTTTGACTTCAGTGGTTTGGATGAATCTATCAATTTCTCCATTTCTTTAAGATTTTCTAACTTAATAGAGTACAGATTTTTAAAGTATTCCCTTATTATATCCAGAATTTCTTTGGTACCTATTGGATTGTTTTTCTTTTCATCTCTAATTCTATTAATTTGGGTCATCTCTTTCTGGTTTTTTTTTTGTTGTTGTTGTTAGTTGGTTAGAGGATCTGTCAATCTTGTTTATCTTCTCAGATAATTAGCTCTTGGAGTCACTGATTCTTTGTACTGATTTATTAGTTTCTATTTAATTTTAACTAAATCTTTTCCTTTTCATCTGTGGGATTTGGGTTTGGTTTGGTTTTTTCAATTCTTGAATTGAATCATTATATTATTTATTTGTGCTCTTCTTGATTTTTTTAAATTTTGGCATTTAGAGCAATAATTTTTCCTGGTAAGACTGATTTTCATGTGTTACATGTTATTGTTATACTGTGTTTTCATTTTCATTTAGAGCTGGAAATGTTTTGGTTTGTTCTTTGACCCATTTATCTGTCAGTAATGAATTGTTTAACCTCCATGAGGTTATGTGCTTATTAGAGACTTGTTTGCTGTGTATTTTGAGTTTTACTTCATTAACTGTAAATTTTATACCTGAAGTTACTTCTTTTATTTTAACTTTTTAAAAGTTTTTTTTTCTTTCAGGATGTGATCTATTTTAAAGAAGTTTCCATGGGCTGCTATAGGTGTTTGTGTATAATATTCTGTAGAAATCTTTAAGTCCATTTGATATGTTATGTCATTTAATTCTGATGTTTCTCTATTTTTTTGTCCAAATGATTTGTCTATTGGAGAAAGTAACATATTGAAACCACCTGCTATTAATTGGCTGATGTTATTCTGTATCATTAATTTTACTACCATACTTTTTATTTGAAATCTATTTTATTAGATATTAAGATAGCAAGTCCTTCTTGCTTACTAGTCATATTTGACTGAAATACCTTTCCCGACATTTTACCCTAAAGTGGTGTCTAAATGGGTTTCTTGTAGACAACAGAAAGATGGATTTTGTTTCTTAATCCATTCAGGTAACCTGTGTCTTTTGATTGAATCTTAAGGCCATTAATATTTAAAGTTATAATTGAAAGGTACACTGTGATTGCTGTCATTTTTGTTTGTTTGCTTTTTCATTTTTATTTTGGGTTTGAGTAATTATAGTTCATTTTTTCTGTAGTCTCTTGGGTATGTTTATCCCCTTCAGTCAAAACTATTGCTTCCAGTATTCTCTGTAGGGCTGATATTGTGAACATGAATTATTTTAGCTTTGTTTTTTATCATAGAAAGATTTCCTTTCTCCTTCAACTGTGAACAAAAATTTTTCTTGGTACAGTAGTCTCAGTTGGCAATGGTCTCTTAGTACTTGAAATACATTACTCCATGCTATTCTGACCTTTAAAGTTTCCATTGAGAAATTAGCTGTTAGTCTGATGGGTTTTCCCTTATGTGTGATTTGTGGTTTTTCTCTTGCAGTTTTTAGTACCCTCTTTGCTCCAAATAAATAATGTTTTAACTCTAGCATACTTTAGGGAGTTTCTTTTCAGGTCTTCTCTATTTGATGTTCTGAGTGCTGTTTGTATTTGCATGGATGTGTTTTTCATTGATTTGGGGAACCTTTCTTTGATCTTCTTGAAGATATAGCCTCTGACATTGATATAGTATCCATATCCTTCTTTCATGCTTATAATTAGATTTCATCTTTTCATAGTGCCCCATAGTTCTTGCATGAAACATTTATGGTATTTTTCATATTCTTTGAGTACTCCAATCCTCTTTTCATCTTTAAGTACCTATAGCCTATCTTCTACCTGATCTATTCTACTCGTAAGAAATTCCTCTAACTTTTCTAATTTAATTACTGAGTTTTTAATTCCATCTTAATTTCAGTTTCCTTCAGTGTTTCTATTTCTTTACTGAATTTGGTTTTGAAGCTCTGAATTGTCTTTGTCATTTTATTTATCTTTGTGTTCTATTAAACAACACTCAGTAATTTATGTTTCTCTTCTTTAATTTTATTGACTAGTTTTTGTGTCTGTTATACCCACATTTAAGTGGAATCTTTATCTCTCATCAAGAAATCTTTTCTTTGCAATAGATGAAGAACATGATAAAAAAAAATAACACAACCAATCAAAATGCACCATTGTGGAGCCCAGTACCAATGGATACTTCTATGTAACACTCCCTCTCCTCTGGATCACATTGCAGAAGACAAGGTGAAAAGATTGTAAGAAATGAAGAATCAGGCTGTTCGCTGTAAAATTATGTTTGGTAATGATATAGGAAACTACATTCAAAAAAACCTCATCAACGTTACTGTCTAAACATGAGGTAAACAACAATACACATGCTAAATTGGGTAAGGAAAAACCCAAGAGACCTTAGTTCCACACAAAGAACTATATGAAACTAAGGAATGCTGAAAGCAGGAGAAGTAGTCTTCCTTAAGTGAGTGCACACCAATTGATTATCCTGTACCTGATATTGGATACTGATCAGCCCTAAAAAAATACAAACAAGTAACTTTATACAGACTGAGCAGGTTATCATTATGTACTTAGGATATAACATGTGTGTGTGTGTGTGTGTGTGTGTGTATGATTATATATATATATATATATATACATATATATATATATATGTGTATATATATATGTATATATATATTAACCAATAATATAAAAGTTCATATATTTAAAAAGATAACATGGAGGGGTATATGGGATGTTTTCCAGGGGGAAAAGAAGAAAGAAATGTAATTATATTTTCAAAAACAAGTTACAGCAAAATTGAGTTAATACACAGTTTATAAATATAAAATCTAGGGTCTACAGAGGTGGCTCAGTCATTAAAAGCATTTGCTGTACTTCTTGAGGACCTGGGTTCCATTCCCAGCACCTACAACAAGTCACTCACAATTATCTGTACTGTTAGTTCCAATGGATCCAACTCTCTTCTGGCCTCTTTTTTTTGTTCACCTGCATACAGATGGCACACCTACATACACCCAGGGGCATGCATACACTTACTCATAAAATAGTAAATAAATTCAATTTTAATATAAACTCTTAAAGAAGCTTATGAGAAAAAGGCAGTGGAGATATCATGGTCCTTTCTATCTTTAGTCTTTTCTCTGAGAGTATCAGTGCGAGGAATACTTTCAAGGAAGAAGGAAATAGATGCTTGGGCCTAATGCCAGAGCCTGCCTGGGATAAAGAAGGGGTCCTTACAGCAAGCTGGGGCCCATTGAATCTGGCAGTTCCTGAACCATTAGCAAAATTATATTGCACTGATTTGTCCTTGCTTAGCCTGATATTCCAGACCTTCAGCCTTGGCAGCCAACTGGAAATCTTATTCCATTCACTGCTGACTGAGCCAGCCAGTGTGTGGGGTTCTCCCTGACAGAGGCCAGCCAGGCTGGGGGAGAGATTAAGGTTGGAGCTGCTTTCTCAGCTGAGGCTATGTTAGTATTCAATGATCAAGGTCATTCCCATGCTACAGGCCTTGAGAACTGTCCCCAGGAGCACTTGGAGAAGGTGACCACTCCTCTGAAAGAACGAGTGGAGGACTGGATATTTCAACAAAATAACAAAACAAGCTCACAAACAAAGACAGTAGGTGATTACTGCTAAAATTTGAAAACTGTAAGGGAGAAGAGGAATATGTCAGGTCACAGAGTAAGGCTCCAAAAAGTTGTCAACAGGCTGAAATAAGTGGTTGAACCTGATCAGATGATTGACAGTTACAAATGGAGAGGTCACCACTTAGATGCTGAAAATCAACTGACTTCACAAAATGAAAGACATTTTCCTGAATACGGTTTAAAGAAAATGGACTTGAGACTTTCCTTAATAAGTATCAGCAGTATTAAGATTTTAAAACCAAAAATCAAATGACAACTTATGCTTCATTAGCATGTGTATAGAGTTCAGATCAAGGGAATCAACTGTCCCTTTGCATTCTGCTCTGGTTAGGCTCCTACTGAAGGGCTGTGTCTAGCACAGTGTGTCATATATTAAAGGGACCATATGTATGATGTATCCAGTAGGGAGTGAACAGACAGAGAATGGGAGTGCAAAAGTTGGATCTATGGCTGTTTATGCTGGAGAAGGCAAGACTTGGGGGAGGAGCTCTCTGCCTAGATGTTTCTAAAGAACTGCCAGGGACAGGAAGAGCAGATAGGGCATGAGAGATTTCCCAGAGGCAGAAATGAAATCCAAGAGTAAACTAAACCATAGAAGAGAGGTTTGAACTGAAAATAAAGAACATTCTAAATGAGTGGGCTATAAATGAAACAGGTTATCATTAGATGGAGTGAGTTCCTTATCAAAGGTGATACATAAGAAAAACCTCCTTGACAAGTGTTTATCTAGGATGTTGCCTAGGAGAATCATATATAGGCTAGGGTTCATAGAGGTAATTTAGGGAATATCTTAGCTACCTAAATGAGTCTTACTCTGTGCACCTGATAATTTATCTGGCATGGTAGTATCTGACAGCTTATGGAGGTTTTGATACTATTGCTTCAGAAGGTTCTGTGGAGCGATACACAAATTTGTTATGTCATTTCAGTGTTGACTTAACCTTAGTCACATCAGATTCTCGATGTGTATTTTAGTCAGATGAAGGCAGAGAATCAAAGAGATGCAGAAGATACTGTGATCAACTCACCTAGAAAAAAAAGCTGAGATACCTGAGATGGTCTGGGAGATAGTCAGAAAGACTGATAAACTGTATATAACTTCCAGAGTGAGTCAATGGATGAAAGAGGCGGGAATAGACCAAAGAAGCCAATCTGTTTGCACAGCACACTCAGTAGCTTATTGTTATATTGACAAAGTTCACACCACAGTAAGTTAAGCAGTTATATAACCTCCAGCTTCTAAGAGATTTATAAATACAAAATGCTTTTGGAATTCAGTCTACCAGAGGAACCCAATTGCTCAGTAAACCAGTAATGTACACGTCGTGGACTCTAGGCTTTTTTTTTTTTCAGAAGGAGAGAGCAAAGCATCCTCTCATCTCCTTCCATGAACAAATCTCATGATCTAGGGTAGGTAGAGATCTAAGATATAGTATCTTTGTCCGTTTTACCACTTCCAAGGCTGGTGGAGCACATGGTCTCCTGTCTTACAAATAGGAATGTAAGAATGTCACCTTGCTAAGTAGCTACATGAAAAGACAGAGTTACAAAAAAGGCAGGCCAACAAATGAATAGATATTCAGTTATCTTACATATTTGCATGTGAGAAGACTAAGATGGCTCTCAAGGTGATGGTTTCCTGTAAGCTGGGAACTCTCTCCTATACATTCTTATTTCATTTCTCACTCATTCATTCCCTTCCCTGGAGTTGAAACTAAGCTCGTGGAATTCTCATTTTGATCATCTGCCTCCAGAGACACATAGCTAAGGAAGTGGAGAACAAAGGGTGGGCTTGCTGGCATATATGGAGGATCTTCTGTATAATGCATATGAATAGAAAGGCTGTTACAGTGGACTATAAGCAACCTGTTGGCAGAAATCTTTTACCTATAGGACAGAGTTTTAAAATAAGTCTTGTACCTTCCCAGTCCCAGCAAAAGACATTCGGAACAATGCTTGTTTATTGTTAACTTGTGATTTAGAATCACTATGGAAATAAACCTCTGGTAGGTCTCTGAGGGAGCCTCTAGATTAGGTTAATTGAAGTGAATGATCCAACCCAATTGCAGGTAATTTCATTCAAGAAACTGATTGAAAAAAATTAGAAAGTGAGCTGAGCACTAGCATCCCCCTCCCCCTGCTCTCTCACATTCCTGCCACCATCACTACAGTTGTAGTCACCTTGGCATCTCTGTCATATTGGACTATACCTTCAAGCTGTGAGCCAAGATAAACCACTCTTTCTCTAAGTTAATTTTATCTTTTTTTTTCAAATCAACATAAAAAGTAATTAATATATTGTGATGGATTGTATATACTTGGCCCAGGGAGTGGCACTATTAGAAGGTGTGGCCTTGTTGGAGTGGGTGTGTCACTGTGGGTGTGGGCTTTAAGACCCTCATGTAGCTGCCTGGAAGTCAGTATTCTGCTAGCAGCCTTCAGATGAAGATGTAGAACTCTCAGCTCCTCCTGCACCATGCCTGCCTGGATGCTGCCATGTTCACACCTTGATGATAATGGACTGAACCTCTGAACATGTAAGCCAGCCCCAATTAAATGTTGTCCTTACAAGAGTTGCCTAGGTCATGGTGTCTGTCCACAGCAGTAAAATCTTAATTAAGTTATATAGTCAACATGGTAGAAAAAGCAATATTCATATAATACTGGGTACAACTATAGTTCCATACATTCCATGGGACATTGTTTGCTTTGGAAGGATATAGATCTTCATTTGTATAGTCAAGGAACTGAATGTACAAATTTTCTAAGATTTCTTCTCTTTCTGGCATTCTATTGGCCACTGACCTTAATAACTGGGACAGTAGCCTGGGAGCACATCGGGAGGGACCCATGATTCCAGCTGTACATATAGGGGAGGATGACCTTGTCAGGCATAGGTGGGAAAGGAGATCCTTAGTCCTATGAAGGCTGGATGCCCAGTGAGGGGGGGGGGATTCAAGGGTGAGGAGGTGGGAATAGGGGTAGGTGGGGGCACATGCTCATAGAAGCAGGAGGGGGGATGGGATAGGGAGTTGGGTAGGGGTGAGGAGAAATGGGGCAAGGGGATAACATCTGAAATGTAAATAAAATATCCAATTTAATAAAAGAAAAGAAAATACCATAAGCTTCTCTAATTATTTTTACTAGAATAATTATTATTCTAATTCTGTCATAGCCCAGCACTGAGTATGACCAAAACCCATTTTTTTGTATAAGCCCAAATAAGAGAGAAGCTATAAAGATTGTGCTCAATTAACAGTTAAACTGTTTTGGCATATGGAGGTAAACTCCAAGGAAACTTAGTGATCACGGTGAAAAAGAGAAATGAACAGATACAATCAGAGGGAAAGCACTCTAAAAACTTCTCCAAAACATCCAACCCATTTTACTATCTATATAAACACAGGCACACACACACACACACACACACACACACACACACACACATATAATGCATACACAAAGAGAGACAGCAAGAGAGAGGCAGGGAGAGAAGGAGGAGGGCGAGACTTTGGGAGGCACTATATACCCAGCGCCAGCTTACCTCCGACATAACCCTGGGTCCTTACTCTCCAATTTGAACAAATATTTCAAGAATTATTTTTTGTAGTGCAGCATGTCTACTTGACTTTTAGTCCAGCTCTCTTCATGAGTAACTGACCTTGGGCAAGTCTCTCCCTTCTTAGGGCCTAATCTGTGACTTCAAATATTTGGTTTTTCTTAACTTTTTGTGGCATCTCAGACTTCTGAGACTCTGATGAAATCTTTGGATGCAGACACTACAATTCAGCATATAATTTTAGGGCAGTCACGGGCCAGTAAACTAAGGATTTCTGCTTGTTGTGCTAAGGATTCTTTCAGCTCTGAGTCTACGGGTCTGTGATCTGGGCATAAGGCCAAGACCCGCCTGCCCCTTCCGGAGGAAGAGGAGTTGGAATCCACCTTCCAAATATATCCCTTGGCCTGTGCTCCCAGCTACTTTTGGCTTTAATCCATGACTCTGAGACCATGAGGAGTTCTTGCTACTCCACAAAGCCTGAAACTGAGCAATGAAAACAAAAACAAGGCATTAGAGTTTCCTTTAAAACCCAGTGCCAGTGAGGTTCCTTCCTACAGCCTCTCATGCCCAGCCTAAAATTAAAGACAGTGGCAGGTGGGCCTCTGATCCAGGCAATAAATGATTCCAGGAGGACTGGCTTGAATTGCTGGCTGGCAAGGCTTGTCTAGTCCGTACTGTCCTCTGGTGGCTGTCAGCATATATAGGAACTTAGTTATAGACTGTTGGATTCAATAGAATTATAAGAACAAGGACCAGCTGATTAACACATCCAAGGGAAGTCCCTTAAGAGGAATGGAACTTTTGCTGGAGTCAACCATAAGGAAAGCTCAGAATGTGGGATGTGGGAAGCAAAGAGGATTGACAGCGTTATTAGCATTTTCTGAGATTATCCTGAGCAAAGTCTAAGGTTCAATTTTAGAGGCATCATTACTGATTCTAATGAGGTTCATGTCTCCTCTTTTGCAGTTACCTATTATTCTTCACCTATAACCATGGAAGAGAACACCATATTTTGGAATTACAGAAACATTAACCATAATAAACGTGGCATTTCGCAGCGACTATCAAGACCTTTTGGTACATTAAAAGAAACAAAGGCTTTTTCTTCAGTGCCTAGGACAATCCCATGTATTCTTTTGAGTTCATTCCTACATACTGCACTGCTTCCTGAGCACTTTAGGTGACTCAATTATTGTTCACGTTTAGTGTAACCTAACTTAGCAGTTTCCCTTCATAACCTATTTGGAGCCCTTAAGACACAAATGACAGAAACTTAAATAAAATTAATTAAGTTGTAACAAAAAAATCCTTGTCTTTTACAAACCTTCTGAAGATGATACATTTTTGTGTTGGTCAAATCAGCTCAATGATATCAAAGATTGAAGTTCATTCTGTCTGCTTGCTTCTCATTAACAGGTGAGTACAGTGGTACCAGGCATCAAATATTCAAACCACAATGTCCAAAGCCTGAGAGACAAAGAAACTGATGCCTTTCATCCTATTTTTAGATAAAGAGAAATCTCAGAAGCTCTTCAAAGGACTTGCTCTCATAGTTCATGAGTAAGAGTTGTACCATAGTATTTAGCAGTTGGAACTAGATTCTGTAGTACCAGGGTAGAAAAACAAAACAGATACAGATGACCTGGATATGATTTTTTTTCTTTTTTGAGGGTACAAGAACCTAGAGGCAGGCAATGCAGTATGGCTCGGTATCTTCAAAAAAATCTTCAGACTGAGTCGTTCCACATTTCTGTTCAGCTATTCTTATAGAATTGCTCAGATCTACATGAATTCTGATGGCTGTTAGAGTCCTGACATGACATAAGGATTCAGGAAGGAATATGTAGGAAACCAAAAACACAACATACAGTATATATTTTATGAAATCTTTCCACAAGTCTCATATCATATTTCCACTTAAACTTCACAGGTCAAAACTTAGCATTATTGCCAAGTATTAGAATTCTTTATCGTCAGCTAAAGTTTGGCATTTTATTGCCACAAAATAAGAGGAAAATGGATAACAGGGAGTATCAAGCACTCTGAGAAACATGGCACTTCATAAAACTTGTTCCAAGCAAGCAGTCATTTTGGATTCAGGACACACTTCACTGTTTTCAGAGACATTCATATTTTTTATTACAATTTGAACAGAATAATACTACTTAAACACCTGGTAGGTAGAAGTCAGAGATGTAATGAAATATTCTACAATGCAGAGGACTAGTCTCAAAACAAATAATGATCTCACCCCAAATTTCAATAATACTAAAGGGTGAGAACTTTTGCCTTATACTTACCAGGATACACTAAACACCTACCCTTGGCCTTCAGACTTTATAAGGCTCACCTATAGCTATGAATTGCACTGTTTTCTCATCTAGCTATAATAAAATTTGTGGCCTTTTCCTCCTATGCTCATAATTCTGCAGTACCTTGTTATAACACAAGATAAAACACTATAACTTTTAACATTATACTTGAAAACTTACGTGGTCTTTTTCCTATCAGAGTCATATTAAACCAGTCTCTCCATTCACTAGGATCCAGTCACAATGGCCTTTGATTTCAGCTTCTTAACCATTTTGAATACTCCATTTCACCTCTTCTGCTTTGCTGTCTCCGTCTCCAGATCCAAATGTAATAAATTACTTGTATTGTCACAGTTTTTAATACTTCCCTTTATCCATGCCAATTGTCATGTGTCCTTGTAGTGTCCTTCTATTTCAAGGCAAGGCTTTGCTGCATGATTTTTCTTTGATCAATGAAAAGTTGCTGTTTTGGGTTACTTTTTGTTGCAATAACAGTCTACCTGTAAGTAAGCGATTTAAAAAGGAAAGACACTTGCTTTTATCTCAGGATTCTAAAAGTTCAAGAGCGTGGTACCAGCATCTGTTCAGTTTCCGGTTATTGTCTAATGGTAGAAGAGTGAAAAGCCAAGTTAGCGTGTTCAAAGCGAAGGAAGTAGAAAAAGTGTGCAACAAGAGAGGAACACATGTGAGAA
>JANHMN010000005.1:71349301-71411625 GCA_030674055.1 Rhabdomys pumilio | reverse complement strand
ACACACACACACACACACACACACACACACACACACACACACACACAGACACACACACCACCCCACCACCACCACCACCACCACCACAGAGAGAGGTTTGGTTTTTTGTTTGTTTGTTTGTTTGTTTGTTTGTTTTACAAAGAACTCATATACTCCACTCCCTATAAATTTCCCAGTGTAATTTCATCCAGCCTCTTCTCACTCTCATGCTCTTCCCAAATTTAACACAGATCCTCAGGCAAAGTAGATGCTTATTAATGTGTTGCACTAAAAAGTTTCTAACTTCAAATTTTGAATGACAAATTTGATAGGTGTCATCTGTTAAAAAGTCACTGACGTGACTCTTTTTAAAAATGTTTTAATCAGCTTTCTCTTTTTAACAGTGGTTTAATAACAGGAGGAAGGGACAATAACTTGTGTGTTATCTTTGCCATACCTCAAGACAAGTCAACATTTTTTTTCGAAGTGTTGTGTACCATCATATATGATGCACAATGCAACTTTAACAGGTGTTGCTAAGCCAGGCTCTGAATATTAACACAATTGACACCACCAGGATGGGCATCACACACAGACACACAGACACACACACACACACACACACACACACACACACACACACATAAAAAAACTTGGATTAGAGAGAAACATTTAAAATGTAAATAAAATAAAAACAAAAAGATAAACACACAGAAAAAGAATAGAAAAACTAGCTAAAATATGACTTATATGAGGCAAGAAACTTTTGAAGATGCCATTGAGTTCATTTCTGCTGGTCATGCAACCTACCCTTCAAAGAATAGATTCCCCAGTGAGCCTCCCTTAGAAAAAACTTGAATTTTTATTTGCAAGTGGTCATCAATTGGAGATAGCTTCTAGTCAGGGATGGGGGGCATGTGTCCACTTCTCTTTTTAGCTCTAGGACCCCATCTGGTATAGACTCACACAGGTCCTGGGGATGCTGCCACAGTCTCTGTGTGTTCATATGTCCATTGATAGTGTTGATTAAAGGGGCTTGTTTTCTTGGAATCCTCCATCCCTCTAGTTCTCACACTCTGAATCCTCTTTTACAGGATCCCCTGATCCCTGAGGTATTGGATTTATGGAAAAAAATCCTTTTAGGTCTGAGTATTCCAAGGTCTCTCACTCTGTATTATGTCTGGCTGTGGTTCTCTGTATTTGTTCCCATCTGCTGCAGGGGGAACTCATATTTGACACTTGGGTAACCAGGAACCTGAGACTAGATAAGCCAAGGATCTAGTGTAAAATCAAATGCTACTGTTCTCACAACAAAAGCAAAACAAAATAAAACAAAGCATGCAAACCAAAACTTAGCACTAAAATGATTCCCAATGACATTCTGCTATACTCATAGATCCGTGTCTTATTCAGTCAACATCCTGAATCTTAATGATCTTCTCTCCAAGATGGAATGCAACAATTTGAATGAAATTGCTATACAAGTAGTGGTTCTAAAACATAATACACAGAACAGAAAGCAACTAGAGGTGGTACCAAAGAAGTCAAAAAAGTATAGTAGAAGTAGAAGTTAAGAGCAATGGTAAAAATCAAGGGCAGAAGCTGTAGACGATTTCCTACATGCGTTTAGTATATTAGCCCTCATTTCATAGCGAGCCATGTTAGTTTATATAGACTAAAGTACAGGACAGAGTTGACTTAGAGACAGAAAATAGATGCTTCATAGATGGAGTACCTGCTAAACCTCTAGTGCTAAATTTTCTTAGTCTTCACTTTCATCTCCAAAACCAATTGATGTTTGTCTTTGTTCTCTAGCTAGTAGTTAATTCTCTGTATGATCTTAGATTGATACTTTCTCGTCATCTGTACTATTGGTATTTCACAAGGGCTAAAATATTTTATAAAATCTTAGATCCATGATTCTGCACATCTTACTATTCCATGACAGTATCTTGAGTTTGAATATGATTGTGTATATATGTGTGTGAACCTGAATATGTCTTGCCTTTCAAGGGCTAGGTTTGGTTATTCTTGTGTACAATAGTCATGTGGTTTCTAAAGACCTTTCTTAGCATTTATAAGCCACAATTTCATAATCTATAGCATAAATGATTCCAAGCATCTCTCCCCTAGTTATATATTCTTGGACCCTTTTTTGTATCATTAATATATCTTTATTATCATCATATCATTTAAATATAGCTCAAATGTTCTTACCCCATTTTAAATCCTACAAAGAAGCAAGAGATTCTCAGACCTTGCTCCAGAGGTAAGGAGCCATGTCCCCCCTGGTCATATTACTCTCAGCTACAAAGCACTATAAAAATGCCAGCTGCTTGGAACAGTCTTACATTGCTAATAGCTATTTTTCTTTTACAATTGTCTTGAGAAACTGAATTATTCTCCAAGTAAACCCCAATTAAGTTTATGACAAATGTGATTTAAGTGAGAAAATTATCACACTCTCAGGCCAGGAAAGGACTCCAAATTCTCTAGGGAAGAAATGCCTTCATTTGCAGGGGTCTCTTCCAGACTTGTCCTGGGGGTGGCACATTGATAAATACAAAGGTAATAGGTTTTAGTGATCTCACAGTTTGTATAATCCCTCCTGGGTGTCACAAATATTCAAAGATCATTTTGCTACCATGAGAATCATCCTAGACAGACCCCTGCCTGCACACTGGGCAGCTTCTCTTTCAACCAGACACACAAGAACTTTTATGGTTGTAAAGGTCTTTGGATACCTCATCCTGCTATTTCTGGCTAAATTGATAGAGCTATAAGGGTTCTTAGAAATCATCAGCTCTAGATGCTTTGATACAAAGATAAGGAAATTGAGGTCTATAGAAGAAAAAGCTTACCAAAGGTGAATCAGTAGCAAATTGAGAATCTTCGTAAAATTTGGAAAAGCAACAACCACATTGAGGTTTGACTTTGCGAATTCTCCATATCATGTCCCTCACCATTTGTCACCCAGTTATCTAATCCAAGTTACTCATCTTTTCATAGGGGTTTATTCAGATGAATACCAAGTTATACAAAATAGGAGAGTCTACTGTTTCTTTCCATGTGGTAACTAATACAGAGTCTTCTTGGAAGTTTGAAAATCTGGCAGCATAATCTTATTACCAGCCTCTGGTATCCATTAATGGGTTCTTATATATTTTGTTCTTCATCAGGTGTAGACATCAAATCACTATTTCCTCAGAAAATAGCTGCTATGGTTCCTGAAACTTATAATTTACTCCTAGAAACATTATTTAAGTTGTCCCATTTGAAAATAATGTCTTGCCCTTCCTCCCCTCACCTGGTCCTTGTGGCTGGGGCAAACACATAGCTGGTCTGCTCCTGGAAAGACACAATATCCTGAGACATCCTAGAGGAGCTACTGCACTCAGAGCAGTGGGTAAAAACTCTCTCCCACTATCTTACGCCCTGGAGCTACAACTGGAAGCAGGGGGCACGCAGGACGCACCAGGAATGCAAACCCTGCCCCTGAGGAATACCACTCCCCTTCTGCCCCTCACCTGGTCCTTGTGGCTGGGGCAGCACCTAGCCGGTTTGCTCCCGTGAAGACACCATATCCTGAGACATTCTAGAGGAGCCACTACACTCAGAGCAGTGGACACCTAGCTGGTCTGCTCCCATGAAGACACCATATCCTGAGACATTCTAGAGGAGCCACTACACTCAGAGCAGCGGACACCTAGCTGGTCTGCTCCCATGAAGACATCATATCCTGAGACATCCTAAAGGAGCCATTGCACTCAGAGCAGCTGGAGCTGAGGATCACAGGATCGCAGAGGCATCTGGACCCTGAGGAGTTCTGACACAAGCAAGATAACCAGAAAGGCAGGCTCCAGTCAGAGACAGTGAGTGCAGGTAGAACTAGAGTTAACCAGATGGTGAAAGGCAAGATAAAGAACATAAGTAACAGAAACCAAAGCTACTTGGCATCATCAGAACCCAGTTCTCCCAACATAGCAAGCCCTAGACACCCCATCACACAGGAAAAACTGGATTTAGAATTAAAATCACTTAATAATGATGATAGAAGACTTTAAGAAGGACATAAATAACTCCCATAAAGAAGTACAGGAGAACACAGGTAAACAGGTAGAATCCCTTAAAGAGGAAACACAAAAATTCCTTAAAAATTGCACGAAAACACAACCAAACAGGTGAAGGAATTAAACAAAACCATTCAGGGTCTAAGAATGGAAGTAGAAACAATAAAGAAATCTCAAAGGGAGACTACCCTGGAGATAGAAAACCTAGGAAAGAGATCAGGAATCATAGACTCAAGTATCACCAACAGAATACAAGAGATAGAAGAGAGAATCTCATGTGCAGAAGATACCATGAAAAACATTGACACAACTGTCAAAGAAAACGCAAAATGCAAAAAGGTCCTAACTGAAAACATCCAGGAAATTCAGGACACAATGAGAAGACCAAACCTAAGGATAATAAGTATAGATGAGAGTGAAGACTCCCAAGTTAAAGGGCCAATAAATATCTTCAACAAAATTATAGAGGAAAACTTCCCTAACCCAACCTAAAGAAAGAAATGTCCATGAATATACAAAAAGCCTACAGAATTCCAAGTAGACTAGACTAGAAAAGAAATACCTCCCACCACATAATAATCAAAACATCAAATGTACAAAACAAAGAAAAAATACTAACAGCAGTAAGGGAAAAAGGTCAAGTAACATATAAAGGCAGACCTATCAGAATTATATTAGATTTCTCACCAGAGACTATAAAAGCCAGAGGATCCTGGACTGATATCATACAGACCCTAAGAGACCACAAATGCCAGCCCAGACTACTATACCCAGAAAAACTCTCAATCACTATTGATGGAGAAACCAAGATATTCCATGACAAAACCAAATTTATACAATATCTTCCTACAAATCCAGCACTTCAAAGGATAATTGGTGGAAAACTCCAACACAAAGAGGGAAACTACAACCTAGAAAAAGCAAGGAAGTAATCTTCCAACAATCCCAAAAGAGGATAGTTACACAAACATAATTCCACACAATCACAAAAGAACAAAAGAACACACATGGTATTTACTCACTGATAAGTGGATATTAGCCCAAAAGCTTGAAATAGCCAAGATTCAACTCACAGAGCACATGAAGCTCATGAAGAAGGAAAACCAAGTGTGGGTGCTTCAGTCCTTCTTAGAAGGAGTAACAAAATACTCAAGGGAGCAAATATGGAGACAAAGTGTGGGACAGAAACTGAAGGAGGGGCCATCTGGAGACCATTCCACCTGGTTATCTATCCCATGTGCAGTCACCAAAGGTAGACACTGATGTGGATGTCAGGAAGAGCATGCTGATAGGAGCCTGCTATAACTGTCTCTTTAGAGGTCTACCAGATTCTGACAAATTCAGATGCAGATGCTCACAGCTAACCATTGATCTGATCAAGGGGTTCCCAATGGAGGAGTTAGAGAGAAGACTGAAGGGGCTGAAAGGGTTTGTGGCCCCATGAGGAGAGCAACAATACCAACCAACCAGAGCTCCCCAGGATCTAAACCACCAGCCTGGGAGCACATAGGGAGGGACCCATGACTCCATCTGTATATGTAGGGGAGGATGGCCTTGTTGGATATAGGTGGGAGAGGAGATCCTTGGTCCCATGAAGGCTGAACACTGAGTGATGGGGGTAATTCTAGGATGGGAAGATGGGAGTGGGGGGGGTAGGTGGTGGCACATCCTCATAGAAGCAGGAGAAGGGGGTGGGATAGGGGGCTCCTGGGTGGTGGGGGGAATGGGGTAAAGGGATAAAATCTGAAATGTAAGTATAATATCCAATAAAAAATAAAAAAACTAAAAAATTTAACAGAAGAATGTCTTTGTGTCTTACTCTTCTTCTACACAATTCCTATCTTTTCTAACACCCTCACTGGATACTTCTGTTAGTTAGATCAGTACATTCAGACATCTATAAATATTACTAAATGAAACATAGGATATAATGATGCATTTTAGGACATGATCCAAGGTTATACATTAAGTAATATGGAAGAACTTAAGTACTTTCTTTGGTACATCTAGAGTAAGGATAATATGATAATCTCTTTTGTGTTCTGTATTCATGTATCATTTATTCTTTGCAGAAAACAAGTGTCTACTATGAGTCAGATCCTCTGTAAAATGCTTAGGACAAAAAATAAAGTACAGACCATTACTCTCAAGGACTTCCCAGAATAGTAGCATCAGCAGATATGGTAAAATATATTCTGATTACTGTTAGATCAGAACTATGTTCAATGTCTTGAGTAAACAAAAAGAGATGTTTTAATTTTCTTCAAGCACTCAAGCAATTCTTCACAAAGAAGATAATTTTGGAATGGTTTATGTAAGCAAATGAGTATTTTCAATAGAATTGGTAAGGATGTTTTAACTAAGATTGTATGTCAAAAAACAGTGGCTAAGTTATAATACCTAACATTTTATTGAAAATTTACTTAAGTCAGGTACTATATGCATTAACATACTAAGTTTGAAAACAATCATTATGAAGAAGACAGCATTTTTACTTCATTGGCAAGTTAAGTAACTGAGAAAGAGAAAAATCAGATGACATATCCAAGGTAGCTTTTACCTAGAACATGAGAGAGGCAGTAAATATATGACTGTCACCAAACTTCGGAGCTGAAAATTTTCAACAGCACAGTAGTACTTTCACTTCAATATGCTAACAGGAAATACTCTGATTAGTTTGTGTGTTGCAAAGGATAAGAATGTTAAGGGTTAGCATGGGAAGAAGCAGGTTAAAGAGGTCAGAATCAAAGGATTATGTAAAAGAACAAGAAGAAGCTATTGGAATAAGGAAGATATTTCCATTAGATATAACTTTCAGGCACAAATTCAGCTCTACAAACAATAATCAATTTTCTTACTTACATGTAAGCTATGTACTACCTACCAAGTTGGCACCAGAATCCAGGAAGCTAATACAGTATCAATAGCAATGCCAGAAATATCTTTGAGCTCCAGTTTCATGTACCTAGTACTGGTATCTTTGTTGTCTAGACCTAGACAGTAGACTATGAATGAGACCAACAGGAAATTCTGACCAAGGAGATAGGATCCCAGGAATCCTCTGTCTTTAGCTTTGATTTTGGAAAGTGGCATAAAACCGAAGAGGATTGGTATTTGCAGTCTAGAATGAAGTTGATAATACAGAGATATTGTGTCCTTATTTGTGGTGTAATTGAGACATTGCTGAACTGATGGGGATACGTGAGTACTCAAGTAGTCTTCTGGCTACTTTTTAAGTATGACTTCTACAATTTGTCTTATGACCTCCATAGCTCTCTGTCACTTGTACGTACACTCATACACACAAACACATGTGCACACACACACACACACACACACACACACACACACAAAATCAAACAAATGTAATAAAACTGCCTTTGAACATGTTTAAAAGACTTTCTTATAGAAAAATGGGGCATTCTTTCTTCATTTCTTCCATTTCAATACTTAATAAAAGTATTTGTAAGATACTAGTAACTTTCAGCTGTGTTGCAGATACAGACAAAGGTATATGACAGGCACTGCCTGTTAATCCATTATTTTTTTCTGTTTTTTGTTGTTGTTTTGAGGTTTTTGCTTTTGTTTATTTGAGATAGTCTCTCTCTCTCTCTCTCTCTCTCTCTCTATATATATATATATATATATATATATATATATCTATATATATATATATATGTGTGTGTGTGTGTGTGTGTGTGTGTGTGTGTGTGTGTGTGTGTATCTTAAAGTAGCCTTGAACTTGTGATCATCCTGTTTTTTCACCTCAAATGCTAGAATTATATGCATGCATCACCATTCCTTGTTTCCACTATCTACTCTCCCTTTGTTTTCACAGAAGTTTGAGGATGAAGTGAACTCACCTAGAGAAAGAACTCCTTCTTTTGGAAGTATAGCCAGATATCCCAGTGCTGACCCATGAAATGGAAGTACAAGTAATTGTGTAAGGATTTCAGAAAAGGCAACTATTTTCAGGGAGGAGACTCTTTGGGTACAATACTTTTGCCTCTATTATCCCATTTTTATTTATGCGCACATGATGCCTGAAACTGCAATATGTGAGTTACAGAGATATAAGTCCTCTTACAGGTCTGTACAGTAGTAATGCCAGTACACTGGCACCAGATTGAATCTCTAAAGAATCTCTAGAATCCAAAAAAAAAAAAGAAAGAAAGAAAGAAAGAAAGAACAAGCAATTTATTCAAACCTGTGGAATTTTTGTTTAGTTAGTTTCTACTATTTGTGGCCAAATGTAATCTCAATTTGTTATAGTTTGCATACCTACTTGAACTGGAGTTTGAAAAGGCAGTGTGGTCAGAGTACATGGAGAAAGTGTTGATCCTAAGGGGTGAGATGAGGGTAACCTTGCCTTCTCTTCAGCAGATCTTTTTCCCTAAGCTTCTCTTTGTCCAAACCTGCAAATTTCTTTGTGCTGATTAAATCGGGAAAGCTTTTCCTTACAAGGGTTTCAGTGAGAAGCACAGCCTTCAAGGGAAAGTGAAACCCAGAAGATAAAATATGGGCATTTGATACAAGCTGTACCTTCCCTCCCACACCCTACTCTTTTAGAACTCTGGCAAAATCTAAAATGTTCCCAGTTCTGGTTTTTTTCTTTTTAAATATGCAAATGTAGTGTTTTAATGGTGATAAGAAAGACAGTGAAAAAAATCATGCTTCTGTATTACTATTATTATTTATTATTATTATCATTTTACTTATTCACCTTACATCACACTCACCGCCCGATGACTGGTCACCCCCTCCCACAATCCTTCTCCACATCCCTTCATCTCCTTCTCTGAGTGGGTGGGAACCTCTGGGTATTTTCCCCACACTGACACTTCAAATCTCTGTAGGGTTAGATGCTTCCTCTCCCATTGAAGCCAGACAAGGCAGCCCAGGTAGAAGAACGTATCCCACAGACAGTCAATGGCTTTTGTAACAGTCACTATTCCAATTGTTCGGGACCTACATGAAGACCAAGCTACATGTCTGTTACATATGTTCAGGGAGGCCTAGGTGTAACCTATGTATGTGCTTTGTTTGGTGGTTCAGTCTCTGAGAGCCCCAAGGGTCCAGGTTAGTTGACTCTGTTGATCTTCCTGTAGAGTTGTTACCTCTTTCAAGGCTCACAATCCTTCCCTCTATAAATATTCCAAGCTCCATCTACTGTTTGGCTGTTGGTGTCTGCATCTGTCTGAGTCAGCTGCTGGGGGGAGCCACTCAGAAGACAGTAATACTAGACTCTTTTCTGAAAGCTCATGGGATGGGTCTCAAGTTGGGCCAGTTATTGATTGACCATTCCCTCAGTCTCTGCTCCATCCTCTATCCCAGCATAGAAAGAAAATCGAAGATCTCAGATGGAAAGATCTCCCATGCTCATGGATTGACAGGATTAATTTAGTAAAAATGGCCATCTTGCCAAAAGTAATCTAGAGATTCAATCCAAATCAATTCTTCATAGAGATAGAAAGAGCAATTTGCAAATTCATTTGGAAGAACAAAAAACCCAGGATAGCGAGAATCATTCTCAACAATAAAAAAATTTCTGGGGGAATCATAGTTCCTGACCTCAAACTGTACTACAGGGCAATCGTGATTAAAAACGGCATGGTATTGGTACAGAGACAGGCAGGAAGATCAATGGAATAGAATTGAAGATCCAGAAATGAACCCACATACCTATGGTCACTTGATCTTTGACAAAGGAGCTAAAACCATCCAGTGGAAAAAAGACAGCATTTTCAACAAATGGTGCTGGTTCAACTAGAGGTCAGCATGTAGAAGAATAAAAATTGATACATTCGTATCTCCTTGTACAAAGCTCAAGTCCAAGTGGATAAAGGACCTTCATATAAAACCAGATACACTGAAACTAAAAGAAGATAAGGTGGAGAAGACCCTTGAATACCTAGGCACAGGGGAAAAGTTCAAGAACAGAACACCAATGGCTTATGTTCTAAAATCAAGAATTGACAAATGGGCCCTCATAAAATTGCAAAGCTTCCATAAGGTAAAGGATACTGTCAACAGGACAAAAAGGTAACCAACAGATTGGGAAAAGATCATTACAAGGGACTGGGGAGATGGCTCAGAGGTTAAGAGCACTGACTGCCCTTCCAAAGGTCCTGAGTTCAATTCTTAGCAACCACATGGCTCACAATCATCTGTAATGGGTTCCGATGCACACTTCTTGTGTGTCTGAAGAGAGTGACAGTGTAATAATATACATAAAATAAATAAATCTAAAAAATAAATAAAAATAAAAACAAACAAAACTAACAAGAATCAAAACAAACAAACAAAAGAGCTAGGCATGGTGGTACATGCCTTCAAACCCAGCACTCCAGAGGCAAAAGCAGGTAGATCTTTGTGAATCCTAGGCCAGTCAGGTCTAGAAGTTCCAGGATAGCCAGAACTGATACAGAGAGAAACCCTGTCTCAAAAAACAAAAGCAAAAAAAAAAAAAAAGAAAGAAAGAAAAGATCATTACCGATCCTACATCTGGTGGAGGGCTAATATCCAATATATACAAAGAAGTCAAGAAATTAGACTCCAGAGAACGAAATAACCCTATTTAAAAATGGGGTACAGAGCTAAACAAAGAATTCTCAACTGAAGAAACTCGAATGGCTGAGAAGCACCTTAAGAAATGCTCAATATTCTAGGTCATCAGGGAAATGAAAATCAAAACAACCCTGAGAAACCACCTCATACCAGTTAGAATGGCTAAGATCAAAAAATCAGGTGATAGTAGATGCTGGCAAGGATGTAGAGAAAGAGAAACACTACTCCATTGTTGGTGGGATTGCAAGCTGCTCCAACCACTCTGGAAATCAGTCTGGCGGTTCCTCAGAAAATTGGACGTAGCATTACCTGAGGACCCAGCTATACCACTCCTGGGCATATACCCAGAAGATGCTCCAACATATAACAAGGACATATGCTCCACTATGTTCATAGCAGCCTTATTTATAACAGCCAGAAGCTGGAAAGAACCCAGATGTCCTTCAACAGAGGAATGGATACAAAAAATGTGGTACATTTACACAATGGAGTATTACTCAGCTATTAAAAATAATGAACTCAAGAAATTCTTAGGTAAATGGATGGAACTAAAACATATTACCCTGAGTGAGGTAACCCAGTCACAAAAGAACACACATGGTATTTACTCACTGATAAGTGAGTAAAAAAGCTTGAAATAGCCAAGATTTAACTCACAGAGCACATGAAGCTCATGAACAAGAAAGACCAAAGTGTGGGTGCTTTGGTCTTTCTTAGAAGAGGTAACAAAATACTCAAGGGAGCAAATATGGAGACAAAGTGTGGGACAAAAACTGAAGGAGGGGCATCTGGAGACTCCACCTGGGTTTGCATCCCATGTACAGTCACCAAAGGTAGACACTGATGTGGATGTCAGGAAGAGCATGCTGATAGGAGCCTGATATAGCTGTCTCCTTAGAGGTCTGCCAGAGTCTAACATATTCAGATGCAGGTGCTCGCAGCTAACCATTGATCTGATCAAGGGATTCCCAATGGAGAAGTTAGAGAGAAGACTGAAGGAGCTGAAAGGGTTTGTGGCCTCATGAGGAGAGCAACAATGCCAACCAACCAGAGCTCCCCAGGGTCTAAACCACCAGCCTGGGAGCCACATAGGGAGGGACCCATGACTCCATCTGTATATGTAGGGTAGGATGGCCTTGTTGGGCATAGGTGGGAGAGGAGATCCTTGGTCCCATGAAGGCTGGACACTGAGTGGTGGGGGGGAATCGAGGGTGGGGAGGTGGGAGTGCAGGGTAGGTGGAGACACATCCTCATAAAAGGAGGAGGAAGGGGGATGGGATAGAGGTTTCCTGGGGGGGGGGATTGGGTAAGGGGATAAATTCTGAAATGTAAATATAAGATCCAATAAAAAAATGAAAAAAAATTTTGTGGATGGGTTGGTGTTCCTATTGATCTACTAGGTTTCCTGCCTGGTTAAAGGTTCCATATCCCCAATGCTATGTGGCACAGCTAAGTTCATCTCCATTGAAGAATCAAGTTTCTTTTACAAAGTTAGAATAGCGAGATGTTTAGCTATAGATTTCCCTTACATATTTGAAACAGTGCATGAAATAAACACACTCATGTACAACTAATGGATAAAAATAACACTAATGGATAAAACCACATACAAAGCTTACTGAAACAAGTATATTGAAAATTGGTGATTTTATTTTCTAACTTGATAATTCTTGGCTTATCAAAAGTTAATTAACTTGAAGACCACAGTCACATTTCTCTTTCAGACACTATACTGTTTTATTCCATTTTTCATCCTTTTAAAATAATAATCAAATTAGAAAATAATGGTATGCCACATATCATTTTTCCAAATTAATATTTTGTTTAAAATTTTCACTCAATATATTTATTTATTTTTATTGGATATTTTATTTACATTTCAGATACCATCCCCTTTCCCCATTTCCTCTCCCTAGAAAACCCCTATCCCATCCCCACTTCTTCTTTTTGCTTTTATACTATTTATTTTAATGTTAATCAAAGGCTTTATAAGTTTGGTAATGCTCAATAACAAGATGTCTATACAATCAGAAGTGTAACCCAATACCCAACCTAGATACACCAACTACCTTTGATTGGCAGAGACACGCGAACATCTACCTCCATGCCCCCGCCCCATCACCTAGCTCCTCCTTACTTCTTTCTCCTCCTCTTCCTCTCCTTACTCCTCCCACCTTAGATCCTTCTACATCTCACCCTTCCTGATAAAATGAAACTTTTCTATCAAAATACAATTAGAGCATAACTATACCAATTTGTGTCAGTAAGGTACAAGTTAGACCTAATACCCATTCCATCATTTTGTTGACTAACCAGAACCTCTGTCACCTCTCCTAACTAAAATACTTAGTCCTTACCCTGGCTTTTTTCTTGGTTTTAGAATGAATGTCAGCTGAAAACCATCCTCTCAAATCTTTTCTCTCAAAGTAAATAGCAGGGATTGGCTATGAGAATATAAGTCTTCAACCCCATCAGAAATCCATAATGACTGAGTTAACTGAAATTATGGGAAGCACAAAGCATAGCTTCTAAACTTAGCCAATTTATAGATACCACTGAACACCTGGACAGTCCCTATACTACAGAACATTGGAGCATCCGATCTTCAGCCTTCTGGCACAGGATCATCTGACAGACCTAGTGATGCAGAATTATTAAGGGCTGATTACTCTATCTTGGCAAATATAATAAGTTGACTATTCTCTGGACAGTGATTTGTCTATAGATGAAAAGAGGCAATTCTTGCCTAGTGGCTGCCTCACCACAACTGGAGTAACTCCAAAGATGCTCAATTTCTTCTTAGAATCCAAGACAGGGAGCTGTCAGGAGCAGACAGGTCTCTAATCAAAATGAACATTAATACAGAAATGTTTGTAACATCAATTCTGTGGACTTCTGACGTTTTGAAAACCAACTATCGGATTTCGTCAGAGATTTTACTTGGTTCCATAAGATATCTAGTTGGAGACTAGCATCCTTCCCCCTTATTTGGAGACTCTATTTATATTTGTATCTAATTTAGGAAATTACAGCAGTAGTATATTTCCACACGGCTTTCAAATCACCTTTATTGTTAGTTGTTCCTCTCAGGTTTCTCTTTTTAAGCTGCCCTCCCATGCTCCTTCCCATTTAATCCTATTGTAATTTCTATATTATTTCTTTATAACACTGTATTTTTCTTTTCTTGGAAGATCCCCACTCCCACACTTGGGTATCATTTTAGCTACCTAGCATCTGTCATTATTCTAATTGAAATTTACATAGCTAAAGCTTAAAAACTAATATCCACATATAGAAGAAAGCATGCGTTATTTTTCTTTTGGGGTCTGATTTATCTCATGTGAGATGATTGTTCTTAGTACCATCCACTTACCTGCAAATTTCCTAATTTTATTTTTCATAACAGCTGAGTAATAGTCCATGGTGTAAATGTACCACATTTTCATTACCCAACTATCAGCTGATGGACAACCAGATGGTGCCTACTCTCTGACTATTAGGAGCACAGCAGCAATGAACATGATTAAGGAATTATTTTAATTCCTTATTATTTTAATTATTATTATTAATTATTTAATTCATTATTATATTATTATTTTTAATTATTAAGGAATCTTTCTTGAAAGATGTACAATCTTCTGGGTATATGCCCAAGAATGGATAACTGGATCTTGTGGTAGATCAATTTTCATTTTTTTTTTTTTTGCGGAACTTCATACTGATTTCCATCATGGTCTTATCAGCTTGCACACCCCAGCAGCAAGAAATAAGTGTGCCTCTTTCCCCCATGTCTTTGCTAGTGTGCAATATCATTTATTTTGTTGATTTGGGCTATTCCAATTGTGGTAAGGTGGGGCAAAACAGTTGTAAGTGGCATTTCCAAGAGAAGTAAGGATATTTGTGGTTTTCAGCCACTTGTGTTTCATTTTTTGAAAACTGTTTTGTTTTGTATATCCCATTTTTAAGAGTTATTCATTTTCTCAATGTTAAGGTTTTTTTTTTTTAATTCTTTATATGTTAACTACTAACCCAATTGGGTGCTATCCCTCTATCAGATATAGTTGGCAATGATTTTTTTCCCCTTTTTGTAGACTGCTGATTTGCCCAAATGATAGTGTTCTTTCCTGAACAGAAGCTCTTTTGCTTCATAAGGTTCCATGTATTAATTGTTGATCTTAATGACTATGCTACCAGTGTCCTGTTCAGAAAGTCCTTTTCTGGACTAATGAATTCAAACTTATTCTTGACTTTCTCTTCACTCATATTCAGTGTATCTGGCCTCAACTTGAGGTCCTCAGTTTATTCAGAGTTGAGTTTTGAGCAGGGTGATCAACGTGTATTTATTTTCATTCTTCTACATGCAGCTATCTGCATTTTAAAGAGCACTATTTGGGGAAGATGCTGTCTTTTCTCCAGTGTATATCTTTGAATTGTTTTTTTCAAAAATCAGGTGTCTGTAGGTGTGTGAAATTATGTCTGGATCTTCAAAACTCTTCCAAATGCCTGTGTGTCCAGTTTTATGCAAATGCCACACTGATATATTTCTGCAATTCAATTTGAAAATTGGGGAGATGATACTGCCAGCAGCTCTTTTATTGTTCAAGATTATTTTAGCTGCCCTGAGTACTTTGTGTTTCCATATAAAGTTAAAGACTTTTTTCATTTTTTTTGTAAAGAATTTTGTTAAGAGTCTGATAGATACTGCACTAAATGCATTGATTTGTTTTGTAAGGATGACCATTTTCATTAATCCTACTGATACATTTTTAGAGTTATTGAAAGATATATTTTGGAGGCTATTGTGAAAGGTACTGTTTTCCTAATTTCTTTATCAGTATATTTGTGATTTTATATGGGAAGACTACTAATTTTTGCATGTTAACTTTGTATCCCACTATTTTACTTAAGGTATTCATCAGCTGTAGAAGTTTCCTGGGGGAATCTTTAGGGTCCTTTATGCATTTGAGAATACTTTACGCTGGGCAGTGGTGGCGCACACCTTTAAGCCCAGCACTTGGGAGGCAGAGGCAGGCGGATTTCTGAGTTCGAGGCCAGCCTGGTCTACAGAGTGAGTTCCAGGACAGCCAGGACTACACAGAGAAACCCTTGTCTCAAAAAAACAAAAAAAAAAAAAAGAAAAAGAAAAGAGAGAGAGAGAGAGAGAGAGAGAGAGAGAATACTTTACACATACAAGAATACTTTGACTTCTTCCTTTTCTATTTGTTTCCCCTTGATCTCCTTCAGTTGTCTTATTGCTATGTCTATGATCTCAAGTACTATATTGAGTACATATGGAGAGAGTGGATAACCTTGACTTGTTCCTGATTTTATAGAAATGCTATGAATTTCTCGTCATTCAAGATAATGCTGGCTATGGAGACTGACTGTAAACTGCCTTTATTAGGTTGAGGCATGTCCCTTTTATCCCTGGTCTCTCCAGGAATTTTTAATGAAAAAAAGTTGGATTTTAACAAATATTTCTTCTTCATCTAAAGAGATGACTGTGTGATTTTTGTCTTTCAGTCTGTTCATATGGTAGTTTATGTTTATTAATTTACACATGTTGTGGTTTATGTTTATTAACTTACATATGTTAAACTGTCCCTGGATTTCTGGGATGAATATTGTGGTAGTTTATGTTTATTAATTTATATATGTTGAACTATCCCTGGATCTCTAGGATGAAACCAATTAAGGATGATTTTTATGTATTTTTGGATCAAGTTTGCACTTAATATTGAGAATTTTTGTATTTATGTTCATAAAATAAATTGATCTGTAATTCTCTTTCTTTGTTGAGCCTCTGTGTGGTTTAGGTATCACAGTAATTGTGACCTGATAAAAAGAATTAGGCAATTACTTCAGTTTCGATGTTTGGTATTATTTTCTTGTTATTCTAGAGTTTACAGGTATGTTCCTAAGTTACTAACATTAGATCTTTACACTACAGAGTTGATAACTGTAGATTACCAATTTTGACTCTTAGAACTGCCTTCATTGTGTCCAAAAGGTTTGTATTTGTTATCTTTTCATTTTCATTCAGTTGTAAAAAGTTTTTACTTTCCTCTCTGATTGTTATCTTGACTTAATTTTCATTCAGTAATGATTAGTTCAGATTCCATAAGTTTGTACATGTTCTGAAGTTTCTATTTTTTTTTTTTTTTGATATCCAGCTTTAGTCCATAGTGGTCAGACAGAATGCAGGTTCTAATTTCAATTTTCTGGTACATGTTGGGACTTGTTTTGTGTTCTGATGTATGGCCAATTTGGAAAATATTCCAAGGGCTTCTAAGAAGAACGTGTTTCTTTTAGTGTTGGGGTAGATTGTTCTGTAAATATCTGTTAAGCCCATCACTTACCTTTTTAGTTTTGTCTAGACTTGTCTATTGTAGAAAGTGGTCTATTGAATTTAGTATCCCTGTGATTTCTTGGATGCAACAAAAAGATGGTTCCTGTTCTCAAATCCAATCTGTTAGTCTGTTTCTTTTCAAATGGTGAATTGAGACTATCAATATTGAAAATTCTTAATGAATAGTCTTTATTGACTCCAATTATTTTGTTTTTATAGTGTGGGTTTTTCCTCCCTCTTTTTATTATTTATAATCAAGCAATCTGGGATTATTTATTCCTTGTGTACTCTGGGGTGTAGTTACCTTTTTCTTCAGATTGAAGTTTTGCTTCTAGTGCTTTCTGTGGAGCTAGATTGATAAATAGAAATTATTTAAGTTTGGTTTTTCTGTGAAATTTTTTTTCTCTCTCTCTCAACTGTCATTGATAGTTTTGCAGACTGCTGTATTCTGGGCTGGAATCAATCGTCTCTCAACATTTATAGAACATTTGGTCTGAATCTTTTGGAATCCAGAGTCTCCAGTCAAAGTTCAGGAGTCATTCTAATGGGCCTGCCTTTAAATATGATTTATGACTTTGCTTTTTCAGCTCTTGGTACCATTTGCTCTGTACATTTGCTGTGTTGGTAATTATGTGTTGTAAGGAATTTCTTTTTTGATACTGTGTATTTGATACTCTTTATACATCTTCTGCCTTAGTCTTTAGATTGGGTAAATTTTCTTCTCAGACTTTAAGAAAAGAACCATGTTCTGTGCCTTTGACTATAGTTTCTTCCTCCTGCTCTACCCCTGTTATTCTTTTGATTGGTCTTTTCATGGTGTCCTAGATTTCCTGGCTACTTTGTGTATAGAATTTATTTTATAAAAACACTTAATATTTTCCTTTACTGGTTTATTTATTTCTTCTAATATGTCTTCAAGACCTGAAATTCTTTCTTGCATATATTATAACCTGTTGGTAAGACTTTTATTTCTGAACTTTTCATTCCAATCCCAAGATATTTTTATTTCCAGTTTTGTTTCATTTGGGGTTTTATTTAGCAATTCTATCTTTGATAAATTCGACTTTTGTGTCTTAAATTGTTTTCATTATTTAATTCAAAGTTTTGTGTTTTCACAGTCTTCAATAAGGAATTTAGTCACTTTAAGGTCTTTGAACATAATTATTGACATTTTGAAGTCCTTTTTTTGCTTCATCTAAATTTCTTTGCCCACAGATTATTCCAATAATGTTGCTGGCTTCTGTAGGAGGCACAATGTCTTGTTTATTCATGCTTGTGTTTTTGTACAAGGATATTGACATCTGATTTATAATGTTTGAAGTGATTCTTGGTATACATATATGCTTTTCTTTGTTGGGTCAGTGTTCTATTCTTGATTGCTATTACCTATTCTGGGTCCTAGCCAAATGTGACAACTGTGGGTCCATATTTACTATATATTAATGGAAAATTTAAACATCATACTGACTTTTCAATGTCCTTCTATCTAATAAAATTTAGAATTACATATCTACATTAAAAATATTTCATCACAGTCAGTAAAATTCAAATTTAAGATGATAAAAACAAATTTGAAAATTTTGATATCCACTTTAAACAGCATTAAACAATCATCTATTATTATATTTATAAGTATATCATACATTATTTTTATATCACTATTGCATTGTCTAAATGAATAACATCTAATTTTTACAAGAGACTCATATTAACATAACAAGTTAGTAAAATAGACAATAATAGTCACTTATACCAATTGTCATACTCCAATTTATCCTCTTATGATTGGCTTTATGTGTGCAAAGATAATCAAAATTATGTAATGAAATCAACACAACTTAACATATAAGTGATCATGGTTCATAGTTTCACATTAGCATTAGATACATTTTCTGCAATTTTATTTTTAATTTTAAAATAAGTGTGTTTTCTATAGGCTCATAAAATAGTATAATAACAAGAAAAATCTAAAGTACGTAATATAGGTGTTACTTTATCCTAATAAATCACATCAATTGTAGAATATTTCAAAATCCAAAAATTGGTATAGGAAATATTTCATTCACGAAAAATATAACATATCATGTGTCTACTCAAGAAACAATTTCTTAATTAAGTGACAGGCAGGTCTATCAGGACATAGAAAAAGGATAAGTGAAGATAAAATGAAGGAATATGAACAAATTAAATTTATATATGTATGAAAGTAGCATAATGAAATTCATTATTTTGTATGCTAATTAAAATTTAATTAAAATTCAAGTTCTTCAAAGAATATTTTTTCATTAATACATATACAATTATCACACATTACATCTTTTTAGTTATGTTTACTTAATATGTGTGTGCATGTATGTATGTGGCCATATGTGTGCCTACATGAGTTTGTGTACATTCTTGTCTGTCAAGCCATGTGTGTAGATGTTAATGAATGTCTTAGGAAACACTTTTCATTTTCCAGGATGTGCAGGTTTATCAGGATTTTCATCAAGTGTCTTTAGTCACTGAGATAGTTCGATTGTCAATAATCTATCTTTTAAAGCCAAATTCAAACTTACTACTAAAAAAAATCACACACAAAAGGCACAGTTACACACATTAGTGTTTATAAAAGTTATTAAGCATGAAGATACTTGCAGCAATCTACAGTTTTATATTTTGTTTTACTTAATAGTATCTATTATCAAACCAATTAAGTAAATGATAATGCAGTTACTGATCATTTTGAAGTCTATAATCAAGGAATGTTGATAGTTACCAACAGGACTATTACTGGCTCCACTGGTAATACTGAATGTGACCAAAGTGAAGATAGGGAGACTGAATTGAAGTAGTGGAGCTAGGTAAAGCATAGAGACTGACCAACTCTTACTGAAAATTTTGCCTGATCACTTCCAGAGTCACATTTCTGCTCTATATCATTTTCCAGTCTGTATCTCTGATTACTAATCTTCATACTTTTTCCTTTTGTAACACTATATGTTTATTTATTTTTAAATATTTATTGTCATTTTCAATTATGTATATGTGCCTCTGTGAGGAATATGCATGTGAGGCCTGATACACATAGAGGCAAGCAGGTTCAGATCTTCCTGGAGCTGGAGTTACAAGATATATGAGCTTCCTGACTTGGGTGTTGGGAACAGACATCTGATAATCTGCAAGAGCAGTATATGCTCTTTACTTCTGAAACATCTTTCCAGCCATGAAAATTTATTTTAACCTTTATGCCAATGCAATATGAATTCTATAGAAATGGGGCTTTGATGTTTGAATTTTTGTCTTTTCTAGGATAGTCAATGACAGCTATGACACCTTCAAGATGTAGCAGGAGGAGGGGGATTGGATAAGGGATTTCTGGGTGGGGTGGGGGAATGGGGAAAGGGGATAACATCTGAAATGTAAATAAAATATCCAATAATGAAAAAAATAAACATTAAATCTCAAAAAAGAAGAGATAATACTAATAGTTGTATGTAGTGAGAATTTTGGTTTCTTTAAAAACACAGAAATGTTATAAAAATATGTCCCATGTGTGGGATATGGGACTGATTCAGAATGTCCACAGCAGCTGACTATGATTTGAGTTGTGCTCTATCTGGGGTGTGATTTTGCCAGCTGCAGATAATTTCTGAGATCTTGTAATGTTTGGAATTCTGGGACATTTTAGTGGGCATATAAACGCGAGGGCTCTGAAAGAGGTGGTGGGTTGTTGGTTGCTTGTTCATTGTTGTTGTTTGCTGCCAATCACAGTTTGTTATGTAGTCATGCACAAAAAAAAACAACAACAAAGAGAAATTAGGTATTTTGATGGTGAAGATCAAACTTAACCTAAGGAACTCAATGTTCCTAATCATCAGGGATTCGTCTAAAGAGACCATCATCCCCTTTGCCCTTTGTCCTTTTGTCTCTCTTATCTACCCTTGGGTGGGGGTAAAAGGGAAGAGTAAAAGGGGTGAAGAAAGGTGGAAGAAAGAAGAATCCACAAAGTAGCCAAAGCCTAGCTACAGTTGTAGGATCTAGTTTTCCTCAAAAAGGAAAACCACCGTTACTCTGTTGTGTATTGTATTGATATAAAGACACTCAGCCAGATGACTATATGAAAGATCTCAACATAGTATGATATATTAAATCTGGTAGTAGAGAAAATGGAGAATAGTCTTAAAACTCATTTAAAGAGGAAAGGATGTTCTTAATATAATGCTGATAGCACAGGTGCTAAGAACAACAATTAATGGAACTTCATGAAATTGAAAAGCTTCTATATGGCAAAGGACACCATCATTCAGACAAAGTGGAAGCCTATAGAATAGCAAAATATTTTTACCAGCTATTTAGCCAATAGAAGTCTAATATTTAAAATATATAAAGAACTGGATATCAAGAAAACAACTCAATTTAAAGATGGGGTACATATCTAAACAAAATTCTTAAAAGAGGAAATATAATCAGCTGAGAAACACTTGAAATGTTCAGCATCCTTAGTCATCAGGGAAATGCAAATCAGAACTAATTTGAGATTCATCTTCTGCCAGTTAGAATGACCAAAATCAAAACAAATGACAGCTACTGGGTGAGAATGTGGAGTAAGGAAATACTCATCCATTGCTGGTGGAGATGCAAACTTATACAGCCACTATGGAAACTTGTGTGATGGTTCCTCAGGAAGCATAGAGTAGACATACTTCAATATCTAGCTATACCACTATTGGCATATACACAAAGAACTCTACACTTACTACAGAGACACTTAATCTAGATATCACTTATATGTGGATGTTAGCTATTAATTCTTTAATAAGCAAGCTACAATACATGTAAGCACAGAAGTTAGGCATAGAGTAAGGGACTTAAGGGGGAAGGTTTGATCATCCTTAGATGTGAAAATAGACTAACTAGTTGAAGATGGAGGGTGGGGAACTGGAATATGAGGAGCTTATGGGAAAGGCCAGGGAAAAAAGTGCTAAGGGAAGGAATATGGGATGAGATAGTTAAAGCTAAAAGTCATTTGAGGATTCATATGTAAACCTAATACAGTAGAAGCTTCCTAAAATATATACATATATGAAAGTGATCTAAATGAAATTGCCATATAACAAGGGAATCAGAGCCCCAAATAGGTATCTTTTGTCACTAAATGAAGCCTTCAGTAATGGAAGTGGGTTTCATTTAATTGATTTGGTGTCAAAGAAGCCCCATGGGAAACCCCCAAACAATCTAGCTGTTCTTTTAAAAAAAATAGTTATTTTATTTATTTATTTACATTTTAATGTTATTCCCCTTCCCAGTTTCCCACAACCCCCCATCCCATCCCCCTTTTTGCCTCTATAAGGGTACTCCCCTACCCACTCACCCACTCTGCCTCACCACTCTAGCATCCCCTTACACTGGGATATCAAGCCTCTACAGGACCTAGAGCCTTCCCTCCCATTGATGCCAGAGAAGGCAATTCTCTGCTACATATGTAGCTGGAGCCACAGGTCCATTGTTGGTGGTTTAGTCCCCGAGAGCTCTAACTCACCTGTTCAAGGGTTATTTGTTCCTCTCCAGAAACTAATAGCAAGGCTCTGTTGCTGAAGAAAACACCTAAACAACTCATTAAAAATTGAGAAGTTGAGCGTGTGCCTCCCTAGAGCATTCACCCATTCTGACTAGTGTTCATGGTGCTGGAAGGCACTCTGCATGCTATCAAAGGAGGAAAGTAAACACAAACCCAGCTACAAACCATTTCATCTACAATGGCGACCTGCCTACAAGATAAGATATAGTATAATAGTGACACATACACAAAAACAAACATACACACAAACAAACACACATACAAACTTGTGGGAGTGACCAATCAATATTTGGTTGGATATAAGGATCATTCTGTGAGACGGAACTCAGACTGCACACTGTTCAGGCAGCCAAGAACCTGAAACTAGAAGGCCAGGGACCTAGGGAAAGGAAAACCAAATACTACTGCTCTGCTAAAGGAACGTAGCAACAAAATGACTCATAACGATGCTATATTCTGCTATATTTATAAATATGTGTCTTCTTCAACCATCATTAGAGAATCTTCCTCCTGCAGTAAAGGGGATAAATGCAGAGACACGCATCCAGATAATGTACAGAGAGTGAATAACCTTTGAACATCAATTCCTTAAATGGGATATCTCTACCAAGTCCCTCCCCCTTGGGGTTCAGCGATCCTTGTGGAAAGGAAAATAGAGTCTAAGAGCCACATGGGATGGAGGACACCAGATAAACAAGACCTTGTAGACACAGCGTGACAGACACACATATGATTTCATAGGGACTGTGAGAGCGTACACAGGCTGGTAGTAAGCCAGATGGGGTCCCAACATTGAGAGAGGAAGTGGACACAGGCCACCACTCCTAATCTAGAAGCTGTCTCCAAATGATAATTGCTTGCAAATGAAAACTTAGTTTACCCCAACAGAGTCTCACTAGGAATTCAAATCACTTTTTTTAAGGTCAGGCTGCATGCCCAACAGTAGATGGCCAACACAAAATGAACTCAATGGCACTTCGGGAAGTTATCTGTCTCATAATGCTTTGTCAAGGCTATTTTTGCTTCCCCTCTAAAGTCCTTTGTGACTTTAGTATAGGTTCTGGTTTTGATTTTTTAAGGGATTTCTGTGTGAATGAACTTGTATGTCTCTGTCTCTGTGTTTCTTGAGCTTTATGTTGGCTCTTTTTTTCCCTGTTGTTCATTTTGTCTTGTTCTGGCTTGTTTTTATTTTGTCTAATTCTATTTTATAATAATTATTTTTGAATGCCTGTTTGCAGTATAATACAAGAGAAAAATAAAGAGTGTGAATTTAGGTGGATGGGGAAGTTGGGAGGATCTGGGGGGAGTTGGAGGAAGGGAAATCATAATCTGAATATATTACATTAAAATCTATTTTTAAAAATTCTAAAATAATAATAAGATCCAATAAAACTTCATACATTAATTCATTTTCTACTAGTCTGGAGTAATTTCTGTAACTTACTAATTAGCTTGTTATTTTGAGCTAGGCTGACATTCTTGGACTTAAATACCAACATATGACAATGGGGGAGATAACACTCTGATCTATTATCCCTTTCCATGTCAATACAACCAAACTAGGCCATCGGGTTTGCCCTAAACCTATGGGGTCAGAGCACTTCTGACAAAGTCAACTGGGTAAATACAAAAAAGGGGGAAAGCATGGAGTCCCTTTAAAGAGGCAAGGGTTTTACCAAGCTGTTGGGTGTAAGGAACCCCAAGGAAAGATATAGATTACCAACACCTTATTATTTTACCCTGGAATGGATTTTCTGAGTCCTCCTATTACATTTATGCCAAATTTAGGACACAGAGCGCCAATAACTTTGTCAGACTCTGGTGCCTTACTCTGATCTCCAACCCACTGTCAAATCTTGGCCTTACTCCTCCCTCTTTCATGACTGGAATTTCTTTTCAGTCCGCAAATAATGACTAGACTAGGAGTCAGGAGATCTGTGTTCAGTTTCTAACTCTGACACTCACTAGTTGGTAACATGAAGAAATTGTTTAGAGTACACATTGCAAAGATGTACTTTTCCACCTATAAAAGGATAATAATAATAATAATAATCATTGCCTAGCTCAGAGAACCATTGTAAGGATAAAAATCAGTAACTGAAGAAAAGTGTTTTGAAAATAATAAAGGCTGGGTGAGAAAGATGGTTCAGCAGGTAAAGGTGCTTGCTGCCAATCCTGGTGACCTAAATTTAATCCTAGGAACACACATGATAAAAGGAGAGAACCAATCCCCACAGATTCTCTTTTGACCACCACGCACATAGTGTAGTATGTGTACACACACACACACACACACACACACACACACACACACACAAAGTAAATAAAATATTTAAAAATTCAAGAAAATAATAAAGCCTTTATGTTGTAAACTGTAAAGATGATTTTCTAGGTTTATCTATTATTTGTTGAATCACTCAAAAATATTTCCGAGTGCACAATTTGGGATCCTCTGTTCTGATATTATTATTTAGAAAAGCAAAAATCCATATTTTACTAAAATTTCAATTTTGTCATGGGAGGTAAAAGGTAACTACCAGTCAGTGGTAAATAAATGTATAATGGCATTGTTGTTAAAGGGGAAGTGTAATTGGCAGTGTCTGAACGTATCAATTAGAAAGAGAAAAAGAAAAGCTACTATATGGGTTAGAAATGTGATCAGTTTTTATATAGGCATTATAGGAATTACCCAACTATTGTATGGGATGAAGGAACATAGTTTCATGCAATGATTTTGTTCTAAGTTTAAGTGTGGGTAATTTTCAAGAGCTCACGGGGAAGCTTTGAAAATTTTTTAAACTATCAAAGTTTCCATCTAAAATACATCTCCAGGTAAAGTAAATGGATCTTACAAGCTATAAGAGGTGTACTGTAATGTCACATTGGCCTATGTGTTTGACTGCAACTGAATCAACACAGTAAAGTCCTTTCCAAATTTCATGCAGGTGTTTCTTGTTAGCAAACTCTAACCTAAAACAATTGAGAGGAGAAAAGTCTAACAAATTTAGTTCTTAATTTTGGTACTATTTTGTTGATAGAGAAAATCCACAATACTAGGAACTACTTGAAACTGTGTCATGAAGTCTTTCTTACAGAATCTTCACAAGTGCTTGTTGTGCTAGGTAGTCTTATACCAAATTGATACAGGCTACACTTATCTGAAAGGAGGGAACCTCAATTGAGAAAATGCCTCCATAAGATCTGGCTGAAGAGCAATTTTTAATTAGTGATTGATGGGGGAGCACGCAGCACATTGTGTGCAATGTCATCCCCAGGCTGGTAGTTCTGGGCTCTATAAGAAGCAGGCTGATAAATCCAAGGGAAGCAAATCAGTAAGCAGCATCCCTCCATGGCCTATGCATCAGCTCCTACCTCCAGGTTCCTGCTCTGTTTGAGTCTTTGTCTTGGATTCCATCAGTGATGGACTATAATATGGCACTGTAAGCCCAATAAACCCTTTCCTCCCCAACTCGCTTTTTGGTCATATTATTTCATCACAGCAGTAAGAGCCAGAAGTAAGATACTTGTCCAATGTATATTACACAATGACATACACGTAAAGAATCAAGGGTTAAAATTTAGCCTCCATTCTGATAACGAAGCCTTCCTTGGGTCCTAGGATGATGGTTTTGTTTCTTTGTTTTTGTTTTGTGGTTTTTGGGTTTTAACTTTTATATTTTTATCTTTCTTTCTTTTATAATTTGCACCAAGTTCAAAGTGTTCTGGCAATGCCCTGCTCTCTTAGAAGATAATAATCTTTAGGTGAGATGTGACTTGAGCTATGAAAGGGCATGTCTCATCTCAGTTGTAAGTATATTAGGGTTAAAAAAAAACAATGGGTTCTTTAGTAGCTTTTTCTCATGTTGGGCTGGCTAGTTCCATGATTATCAGCTGTAGCTAATGAGGGTTACTGATTGGTTGAACAACTGGTATACTAACTAAATTTCTGATTGTTTGCCTTACAAATTGACAGAGTAAATGCCAAACTGACTTAAGTGACAGGATGACTTTGGATTTCCCAGTTGAATGATTAGATGACTGATTTCTTATTGGTCTATTAGACAAGCTTTCTGTTTGTCTATCTGATTAGCTGTCTGGCAGACTGGTTCCTTACTTACCGGTTTTTAATCCTATAAATGATTAATAGGCCACCAAATGAACTGTCTCACTGATGTACAAATGTTTTGATGGTTTGACTGACTGACCTACTAGCCGAAAGGCATACTGGCTGACAATATTTCACCTCTCTTTCCAACTGATGAATTCTCAGTCTGGCAGGCTGACTGACATGCTATTCAACTAGGTATGGAAATGACTGGTTGGCCAGGTATTACATCAAAAAGAAATGTTCAGTCATGGGGTTATGTGCAGAGACAAGGGGAAAAATAGAATAACAACACCAGTAATTCAAGGTAGTTCGTCATGCAGATGAAAGAAGAAGGTAAGCTGGTGACAAGCAGAAAGAGAGTGGACTTGACAAAGCTTTCTCTGGAGAGCTTGGGACAAACATCTTGAGACAAAATCAATCCATTAATAATGATGCATGAAATTAATGCTAGCCCCAAACTGCTTGAGATACAAAGCTCATTGCTCAGCTCGATCGTTAACAAGGAAAATAGCAGATGACACTTGGATAATAAAAGACACAGTAAAATATCAGGAATGGCCATAAAGAAGTCACTTATTGAGCCAGAATGATAAGGGCTGAGAAGGCACAAATCCCAGGGCCCATGGGTTAAGCCTCAAGCACTTACTCATCAAGGAGCCCAATAAGAAGATTCGAGAGCTGTGCTTGTTTTCTAGGACATTATTTACTCCTTGTTCTCTGACTAACCTACACTGCCAAGTCTTTGAAGTCTCCCTTTATTTTCAAATGTGCTTTGACTTTATACTAAGAAATACCAACTGGTAATTTATATATTCGTTGTAAATTTTGCCAACTGTGATGCCAGCTCACTCCTTCATACCCAACTAAAGGACCAAATACCTGGGATCTCTTGCATCATTGTAGCTATTTAAACAGGGCTGCCAATTAATGAAATGTTAGCTTAATGTAGACTGACAATGGGGTATGATATAATCTGGTCCTGAGGGAACTCCAACTCTTAGCATGTTAAACTCAGAAATAGAGAGAGAAATAGCAAGGAGGTTGTTACCAGTATTACCAGAATCTGAAAAGTTGCTAGGTAAAGAAAGATTAGGGCACCTGTGGTGGACTATTTGAAACTTCCAAAATGTATGAGTAAGCAACTGTAACCTGCAAGAGTCCACGAAATTTCTTTGACCCATTCTATATTCCTTTTTAAACTAAATATTACATGACCTTAATTGTCAAGGCACAATTGTTTAAAACAACCCCCCCCTCACATTGGAGGAAACAAGCAAATTCCAACTAGCCAGGAATGACATGAAGTTTATCTATAGAAATACCTCATTTCTTCATCTTCTGAAAATTTCCTTAGAATCCAATCATTCTATCAAAATTGTCCCTTCTTTTCTAACCGTCCTGCTTTGTTTGTTTTAAAAACAAAATTTTCCTGTATAGCTCACAATGATCAGAATTGTCCAGCTTTGCTAACATGTATCTACTAATAATACATCATTTTTGCACTCTTCAAAAATTTTGGTTCCTTGCCCTGAGAAGGAATTGTGGTAACTGTTACTATCTCCGTCTTTGAGGTGAAATAACAGAGAGTCAGAAAAAGGAATCTTGGGTCCAATGCCACACAGTAATCAAGTTAGGTCTAAACACATTCGTCCTGTATTGTAAACCTAGTGTTCTTTGCTTTCTCAGATGCTTAAAGTGTCACTCTTTGTGCCTACCCCATGGGATGCAGACGAAATATATTGTGACAAATGAAGAAAATAATTTCTCTGCTGATTTTTGCTTCTAAAAGATGGAGCAAATTTCCATATTCCTTATATTAACAATAACTGAGCCCTTGGCTGCTTTGTTGTTGCTGCTGTTGTCTGGTGGTTACCTGGTTTGGATCAGTGTGAGTGATAGGCAAGCATTCCGCCAGAGTGGCCTTTCTAGTTACAATTCTGGTACATTTACATAAGCAAATAAAAAGGAATTAAAACCAAATAAAAAATGAAATGTCGAGAGAGGGTAGTCTGTCAAGGGACATTGAAATCTGAGAAGTAACACAGTGATGATTCCCTCGGGTTTCCCTTATGCCCATTGATTTAGGACACCTAGTTGAAGATGAATCCTTTAATCCAGCAAAACCAATGGGAGCAAGCAGAAAATGTTGCAACAAAACCTTGCTGCATCTAGGAAGATAAAAACAACAACAAAAAAAAAAAATCAAGCAAACAGCAGGAAAACTATCCTATCAAGCATTAAGTTTTAGATGATAGATAATTCTATTATAATCAGACAATAAAAAAATCAGTTTACTTTGACCAATTTATTGAATATTAGTAAGAGATGTGTAAAAAATATATTGTAATATTCGTTTAGATGGATGAATAGATAAATAGATAGACAGACTAGATCAATAGATAAGATCATTTTAATTTTTATATTAAGGAAATGGCTTATGTGTCCATGGGGACTGGCAAGTCTAAAACTTGAAAACTGGCTTGTTGTCTAGAAATGGGAAATTCTAGCAAGAATTTATATCGCACATGGAATCTGAAGGAATTCTTTAGGCAGAATCTCTCCTTCTAAGAAGAGTATTCATTTCTTTTAAGGCCTTCGATTGATTAGATGTGGTTTATTCATATTATGGGACATAATATGATTCATAAATAAGGTACTTATTTAAATGTCAATCACGTCTTTAAAAGCCCTCATATTCATATCTAGATACATGCTTGACCAAACAACTAAATACCATTGATTAGCTAGCTATGTTGACTTAAAAAAAGAGCCATCACAGTCAGTCTCATGTCAACTGGAACCCATATACACCTAACTAATTTATATTTAGTATTCTAAAAATGACAATAACTAGATCATATTTTACTTAACATGCTACAAGTGTCTTGCATACAATCAAAACTGCACAATTCTTTTCTGTAAAATTAACAAACAAACCAAAGTTCTTCATCATATGCTATAAAACTTAAATATTATGGAATCAAATTAATTCATATTATATCATATGTAAAAAAGAAGACAAAATAAAAATACTGGGAACTTTGTTTGACAAGTCTCATTTTTAGCTGTGGCTTTAACCAAATAAGTCTTGGTAAATAGGCTATATGGTTATGTCCATGCTTACGTACTTGCTACTACACATATTTGACTTATGAACCCATTGGGCAATGATAGTAATGGCATAACTGAAGAAAGAAGCTTATTAATATATGAAAACAACTAATCCTAGATTCTTAACTATTCTAATTCTGCTCAGCTATGGTTACTCTTTGGAATCACACACACAAGACACAAATATCTTGACTCTTATCTACCCTGTCTACATCTCTCTTTCCTGGGCCTCGTTGTTACATGTTATATGTTTTCCATACCTATGATCATCCAGACCAACCATTGGCTGCTTCCCATAAACAGTCATATGCTCGGCTATTTCTCGTTCAGTAAAAAACTAATGAACATTGGTATTGCTAAGATGTGTACCCAATGAAAACATTTCCCTTCACCACAGTCCTTCAAGTATGACAGAAACTTCTCTTCATATTCAGTACTTTTCTTGCCTTCTGTACCCTTCTTTCTTAGAGATACCTATTTTAGGAATATATTGCTTCTAAAATCCAAAGAAGTCCAATAAGAGTTTTGTCACTGTTTTAGTTACAGGAGAAACAAGATGTAGTAACGTATTCTAAGAAGGAGTATCTGATTAATTAGGTATGTTCTAATTTTGAAATCCATTTCTCACAATCTGATATGTAAATCTCCTGTCATTAAATCTGGAAGAGCTGCCACACCTTGTTCATTAGGTTCGTAATTATAATGTCTTCAATGTAATGGATCAGGGTTATGCATAGTTACAACAAAAATGGATGAAACTTCTGAAGCCTAGCTTAGAGAGCTGGAGAATAAATAAATTCTCTGTAGGGGGGAAAATTGGTATATTGCTGGCTAGACAATGGGTAGCAATTTTCATTTGACAGAATTGCCAGAAGAAGGGAATAAAAATTACTGGCCAGATAAATAACTGCATTCCAGATTGCAGAGGATGTGTTCATTTATTCAAGCAATAAAACTACATCTCATACAACAGCTGTAGTTGGAATCACCACATGACTACATTTATGATAACCCAATATAATGTTAAATGATTCATTTATTTTCTGATCATAACAAATATGAAAGTCAAGTTTAGATTGATTGGGAAGCCTAATATCTACCAATATTATGAGGCTGTAATGAGATACTCCCAAGTCGAGCACTGTAGAAAGGATAACTACACTGCCCAGTCTTTCACAGAGCTAGGTAATACCATGTCTGCTCTCATAAGACTCATAGTGGAAACTAGGATCCTAGACATTCTCTGCCACTTGTGAGCAATAACCCCATGCTTTTCCAGTAGCAATGGTGTCAAGGGAGGACAAGTAAAAGTTGAGGACTTCTACCTTCACCAAACAAGAAATTGGTTTCCTCAAGCCCAGTTTCCTGAAGAATTGCATTAATTCAAAACTCTCAGCCCATCCCAACAGTGATTGCGATTACCATGACTTCTATCAACATAGGTTACAAACACAATCCAGATTTCTCCTATCTCTACCTGACAGTGATAAGGCTGCAACCACACTTTCTCTGCCAGAATAATAATTTGCAAAATAAATCATGTGTTTTTTTAATTGTATAAGATTTATTTATTTTTATTTTATGTGTGTGATTTTTTTGTATGTATGTCAGTGTATATGTCTGGTGGCCATAGAGGTTAAGTACTGAGCCATGACTTGGGTACTTGGAATCAAATCAGGGTTCTCTACAAGATCAGCAAGTGCTCTTAAACACTGATCCATGTCTTTAAAGAATCTATTATAACATGTCTCATTAAAACACTGAAAGGCAAAAACAATATTATTATTTCAGTGAGTGCTTAAAATATTTAATAAAAATCAAGATCATTTTATGATAAACACACTAACTATTCAAAGAATAGGACAATACCTCAACACGATAAACCATACATATGAAAAACCAATAGTTAACACCAGATTTGGTCATCAAAGACTGAATGTTCTTTCTCCAATATAAGGGCAATTTCAAGTGTTGCCCCATTTCTTTTTAACATAACAGTAGAAGGCTTAAGGAGGACAATTAGGCAGTGTGTGTGTGGGTAACATTACAATTATAAAGAAAGACTTAAATATGTTCATTTGAAAATTTTGTGCTTTATATAAAAAGAACTAAAATGTCCTTTAAGATCTGTTCAAGCAAGCAAATAATTTAAGGCACAGAATTTATCTACTCCACTCCCACTAACACAGTATGATCTTTAGATATCTAGCACACACAGCTGGCCTGGGGAAGAGTAATGTTCCCCTGAACTCCACTCCTTCAGGATCTCCCAATCAGCATAACTCTCCTCCCCATCACACTGCATTGACTCTCTTTCTGCCTACACAAAACAAATGAGAGGCCCACTCACCTAAGCTTATTCCTTTGAGACTACCCCAAATTACTCAGCTCACTACTCTGCCTTGGGACTCCTTTTAGTCACTACAACTCCATGGTAAACAATCACCTTTCTTTGGAATTCACATAAATAATCCAACCCATCATTCCACCTCAGAACTATGGTCTAGTGAGCTAACAACTCTTATCAAAAGACATAACCAAAAACTTAACTCCAAATGCCCAGGTCCAGGTCTTACTGCCAAAGTACAAGCAATATAAAAAACAAAGACAATGTATCTCTCTGAAAGTTCACCAGTTTCACAAAACTGGGAACAGTGAGAATAACTAAGACTAAATTCAAGACAGAGAATTCAAAACAGCATGTATAAACATGTTCCAAGAGTTCATGGAATGCAATGAGGACGCAAATAAACATCTCAGCAAAATTAAAGAGGACAGAAATAAACTCCTAATTGAAGTCCAAGAAAACACAAACAAACAACTGAATGAAATAATGAAGACAATTTAGTATATAAAACTTTAACTTGCTGAGCAGTAGTACCACACTCTTTAAATCCAGTATTTGGGTATCAGTGGTAGATGGATCTCTGAGTTTGGGGCTAGCCTGATCTACAGAGTGAGTTCTAGGACAGCCAAGACTACATAGAGAAACCCTGATTTAAAAAAATAATAGTAATAATAAAATTAAAAGAAAAAAAATAACTCAATAAAGATAGAAATACCAAAGAAATTTTAAATAGAAATAAAGCTTTAGCAATTAATGTAATTAAAGCGTTTGTACCAGCAATAATCTATCCTCTTGCTTCTGCTTAAAGCCTGACTCATTTCTTCCTTGCAAGCTATTTTTAGAATACCCAGGTTCTGTGATACTCAGTGCAATAAAACAAAACCTGGTTGATAGACCTCCATAACTGACATACGGGATTTCAACACACTAACACAATTAGAAGGTGTACAATCAATGCAACTTACATTAAATACTGTAGAAGAAACAAAAGTAATTTTAACTTGACAATTAAAAGAGCCTTAACACATGTGCTAACAGCTGTTTGAAATCCAGATCCTGCCCCAACTTTATCTCTTGCTAACATAACATCAGAGAGATCTGTAGCTATCTTTCAAATATGTCTCTGAAAATGTCCAGAACCAGACTTTCAAATGAAGACTGTTATTTCCAATATTGGATTGATTTCTAGACCAGCCCATGATTGAGTCTGAATAACTGGTCACATCTAAGAACAATACAAGAGTCATTATAACTTCTCTTTTTGATTCTCTGTTCCACAAGGTCTAAAAACTTGAGGCAAGGCAGCTTACGTGGGATGTTCACGGAATTTTGTTTATTGCCTTGCTTGTTCTTTGACAGTTTGTGTTAATTGTATTGCTTGTTCCTTGACTATTTATTTGCATCCATTGTATTGCTAGTCCCTCAACCTAGAACTGACCTTAATACTTGCATGTAATTAAAATGGTATAAAAGCAAAAAGAAGGAGGGGGATGGGATAGGGGATTTTTAGGGAAGGGAAATGAGGAAAGGAGATGACATCTGAAATGTAAATAAATAAAATATCCAATAAAAAGGAAAAAAATTAAAAAAGAAATAAAGCTTTATATTAAAAATAAATTAAGCCTAATTTTAAGAATCCTCAGTTGAAAGTCTCACCAACAGAATGGATCATGTAGAAGGAATAATATTGGAGCATAAAGACAAAATAAAGACATTGGAGCATTCAGTCAAAAGTGACAATTTTTAAACATATAGATAGAATATATAGAAACTCTATGGCACCAGGAAAAAAATCAAATCTATAAATTTTGAGCAAAGAAGGAGAAGTCCATGTTGAAAGCATATAACATATCTTTAATAAAATCATTGAAGGAAATTTCTAAAATCTAAGGAAAGAGATATAGCTATCCAGGTATAAGAAACATTTGAATTAGTCAAAATACTATTTCAAAGTATAAAAATAGTTACCAGAAGATGAAGAAGATGCTAGTCACATATAAAGACAGGCCCATTACAATAACTGCTATTTTTTCTCACTCTTTTTTTAACATATTCTTTTTATTGATTATTTGGGAATTTCACACAATGTATTCTGATCAGCCTTACTTCCCAGTCCTCCTAGGTCCATCCCCACTCTTGTGGCCTCCCCTTCTGCATTATTTTTACAAAGCATGTGCAATTTGTGTTGTCCATATAGTCACTGGAACATGGTCAAACTTCCAGTGGCTAGCTCTTTAATGAAAAGTGAGCCTGTCCCCACCCCTAGCCCCCCACACCAGTAACCCTTTATTGTGGAGGGCAAAACTTCCGACATCCTTCTCATAATTTTTAAGAGTTCCTGACTAGGTTGCTACAGTTGGGGGGAGGGGATATTATCACAGAAACTTTCTATTGCTCTTTTCTATGTTTCTCAACTGTGAGTCTGCAGTCATCAATGTCACAGAAGAAGCTTCCTTGTCCTTTACAGTAAGCAGGAGTGCTAAGCATGGATGTCTACATGGTATCTGGTAACAGCACTGATCATGGACGTCCAGCCAGCCTCTAGTGTCAGCATGTGCCACAGACTTTAGTATGGTCTCTGGTATCACCAATATGGATTCAAGATGAAACACAGACAACAGAAAACTGCATGGCCTTCGGTGGCAATGCAGGGCATGCACATCAGCGCAGCTCCCAGACATTGCAGGACCACAGACACAGACATGGCCCTTGACAGCAGCATAGACTATGGACATTGTCATGGCCTCAGATGGCAGCACAGGCTACTCATGTCTTCTTGGCCCACAGATATCAATATGGCCTCATACAGTGGCACAGACCACAGATGTCCACATCTTACTAACTGGGCACTGTTTGGGGCAGCAAAGTTCATGAGCATCAACATGGCCTCTGGCAGCAGCTCAGGCCTAACACATCAACATGGTTCAATCTCTTTCCACAGCTTAAGCACTATGCCATTCCTTCATCCTTCCAACCCCTCAATCACAAATCCATTCATCTCAGTGGCATTGGGAAATTTCATAAGTCATTCAGTTTATACACACACACACACACACACACACACACACACACACACACAAACACACACTATGGTCTATATTTAACTACTCTTTGCCATAAGTAATAAGTCTTGCTCAAGACTTCTGGTCTCTGAAGCATCATTAATATTGGACCATAGCCAAGACTTTTTCCATGACAGCCATGCTTCAGGTTCTCATCTTTGATGGCAATGATGTGCTCCTGTATCCTGTTCTGTAGCACCTAACTGCTCCTCCAAGCAGTCCAGCAGCTCATAGACAGAATAAGTATTGGAGTTGACCAACTCAATGTGCTGAATCTGGGCCCAGATGGTCGAGCTGGTCAAGTCGCCCCTGACAACACTCTCTTCCAGGTGACAGCTAACCATTTTAAATAAAATATTGAAAGTTGAAGGGCTTAGAGTGACATGCTTCAAGCTCTGAATGAATGCATATAACAACCCAGACTGCTTTACCTGGCAAAACTATCTATTACAGTAGAAAGAGAACAGAAATAGTTTCCATGACAAAAGTAGACTAAGGTAACTTTTATAATTTAATTTTGAAACTTTCAAATATATATTTACACCAAATATTCATTATCCATTCATTCATTGATTAACAACTAGGATGATCAATGAATATGGAGATGCAAATATCGCTATGGTAGGAGTTGGAATTTCTGGGTATATGCTCAGGAAAGAGATAGCTGTTTTTCACATTTTTGAGAAATCCTCAAATTGATATTCACAAATTCTATATAAACTTACAGCTCCACCAAAAGTGAATAAAGATTCCTCTCTTTCTACATCATTTCCAACATTTGTTGTCAGATTTTTGATTATAGCCATCTGACTGGGATGAGGTAGTATTTCAAATCATTGATCTCATCTATAGTATTGGTAGGTCATGTGGCATCTGCAAATTCATTCATTTCTTTTAGCTTTTCCAAGGTAGTCAAATATAGGTTGTTTATAGTATTATTAGTTTGTTTTTTGTATTTTTGTTTTTTTTTTTTTAGATTTCATTGGGATTTGTTGTAATATCTCCATTTCACAGCTAACGTTATCCATATTGATCTTCTCTCTTTTAACTTTGATTGATTTGTCTAAGGGCTTGTAAATCTGGAGATGTCTGCTAAATCTACTCAATCTATGATGTAATTTAAACAAGGTTTCTCTATTTTATTCTATTTTATTGAAGAAGTTGTCTGTATAAGTCACTAACTACTGCTTTTGGGGTCAGTCTGTAACATTTCATGTATACTAGTATTTGTTTTGTAGAACTGGGACAATCTGAATTTGATACGCATATGTTTAGAATTGTAATGGCCTTCTTATAGAGTGTTTCCTTTAGAAGTATGAAAAAGTCTTCATTATATCCTCAACTACTTTTAGTTTGTGGTCTATTTGGATAGATATTATAATGGTAACAACCTCTTGTTTCTTGGCCTCCTTTCCCTAGAGTAGATTTACCAATAATTTTACCTTGAGGTAAGGTCAATTTTTAGAGGCTAGATGGGTTTCTCAGAGGCAAAATTGTAATCCTGATTTCCATTCCAATATTCAGAATTATTGTAAGTGGAGTCGTTTTCCTACAACTTGTTAATTTTACAATCTCTATTGTTTTCTTATTCTTTATTTACTTAGAAATTGTCTTAGCAACATTGGTGTCTTTTTCCCTTAAGTGCTTGTTTGTGTTTATCCTCTTCAGTTTGTAGAATTCCTTTCAGTATCATCTGCACAGTGGTTTAGTGGACTTAGTGGTCACAAATCCTTTTTCCTGCTTATATTTTGAAAAGTTTTTTTTCCATTCCTCAATCCTGACAGATTATTGCATATATTAGTCTCTGTAAACAGCTGTAGTCTTTTTTTAAAATTGGTTATTTTATTTACATTTCAAATGTTATCACCCTTCCTGCTTTCCCCTCTGCAAACCCTTTAACCCATTCCCCCTCCCCCTGCTTCTGTGAGGGAGCTCCCCCACCCACCCACCCACTACCATTTCTATTCATATTGTTTTAGATGTATTAATGTACTTAATTAAATGTTGCAATTTATCTGCCTTGCCTTCAGCTCCTGATATTCTGCCCTCTCTGTGGTCCACTCTATTGGTGTAGATTTCCATGATAAATTTTATGTGATTTATTGAACTTTTTATCTCCAGTCTTCAAACTAGTTTTGATTTAATATTCCTGATTTGGTGTTCATGTACTATATCAACTTCCTTATTTTTGTCATATATTTATGTGGATCTTCATTCATTTTTTGGACTATATTTACAATTATTTTTTTAAAAAATTTTGTCTGGAATTTCACCTAGATCTTTTTCATTAGGAAATATTATTTTTGATAGGCAATTTTGGGAAAGGACGTGTGTCTTAGTCTTTCTTTTTACATGGATTTTGTCTTGAGGACATCAAGAATTCAGTCATTTGATTTTTTAATTTGCTGATCATTCTATAGGAATGCTTGAAATGTTCTAAAGAGAATAGTCTGTACTATGGTTGAGGTGTCATTTTCTTCTGGTGTTCAAGGTTTCAAGCTCTGATAGTAGATTTTCAAATGATTGTCATGTTCCCTGTGTTCTCTCTTGTGTATCTATTCAGATCCTATAAGGGTTCTTCACAGCTATGAGTTTCTGTGTGTTCTGAGGGCTGTTCTGTGTCTGAGACTATCTCCAGTTCTTGCTCTAGCTCTGAATCTAAAAAGCTATTCTGGTTCTGGCTCTGGCTCCTAATCTTAAGTTAGTTTTCCCAGTTAAGGTCCTGCCTTTTGCTTGCTCTTGGTGTCTAGAAGTACTTATGGATGTGAGATCTTATGTTTTATAATAAGCTTTCATCACTCTTTCATTAAGTAAATGTTTGGTGCAGTATTTCATGTTCCATTGGCTTAGCTTGCCTGGTTTGGCTAGGTGACATACAGAAGGATGTCATACTAGTTGTATCAGAAGGATGAAGGTGGGCTATAGACTCACAGGAGGCTGGAGCTTTGTCCCGTTTGCAAATGTACTTCTTTAAGCTAAAATAATAAAAATAAACTTATTTGTAACATTAAAACAAATAAAATGGAATAGGGAGATGAATTAGTGTTTAAGTGTATATATACTGCTCTTGCAGAGAATTCACATTTTATTCCCAGCACCCATACCAGTTCACAATTCCCTTTAGCTCCTACTCCCAAGGAATTGATCACCTCTGATTTCCAAGGGCAACTGTATGAACATGAAGTACTCAACTACACACACAGACATACATACATACACACACACACACTTAAGAAAATTTGTAAAAAAAAAAAAAAGAAAGAAAGAAAGAAAGAAACATACAAAAGCATAAAATTCTATGATCAGAGTAAATATATGTCTAATTTCACATACACATAAACTGGAGTATATGTGTTTAAGTGCAAATAGTATATGTTTAGCATAAATTAAAAATACAAAACTATTTAAAATAACTGTAACTATAACAATAGAAAACTGATTCTCTTTAGGTGGCCAAATTTAATTTGTTATCTGCTTTCAATGAGCTCTCTAAAATGTTCTACTTAAGCTTTCTGGAAAGCACATACGGAAAATTAAAAGAAAACAAGACAATAATGTATTCATAAAAGATTAAGAGAAAAAAAGGAAAGGTTAAGAGAGAAGAATCAAGACTACTAACACTTAAAATAACAAATTTCTATTTTCTTATTTTACTTATTCACTTTACATCCCACTCACTGCATCCTCCAGATCACCCCCTAAACAAACAAACTTCAAATAAAGACATAAAACAGAAAGAAAGAAGTAAGAAAACAATAGTAAGAGATTAACAAATAAAATAGGAATAGAACGATCTTGACTATCAGTAATTATTTTATATATAAATACTATCATTTTAAAATCAGAAAATATACAGTGACTATGTGGATTCCAAATAAAATACAGTTGTATTCTACTTATAGGAGATGCACCTCAGTTTTAAGAAATCACAAATCTACTAACAGTGATGGAAAACTCTGTATCATACCAATGGTTATTAAAAGAAAGAGTAAGGTAAATATACTTAGACAAAATGGACTTTGCGTCAACATTGCTACAGAAAAAAAGTTATAATTATAAGCTAAACAAAGATAATGAGTGTGTTCAAATGATATTGTAATTGTAAAGATACACACACTCAATATCAGAGCAGGTAAACAGAAAGCGAATACTAATAGATTAGGGAAGAAAGATAGATAACACTACAATGAGGGTATGGAACATCAAATTTCTCTGTTCACAATGAACAATTCTTTCAAATTGACAGAAAATCAATAAGGAAACATTGGAATTGGCTTATACATTAGACAAAATACTCTAAATAGATATTTTTTAAAAATTCCCTGAGCTAGCAAGAGTACATGTTTTATTAAGTTATTTTCACATTCTCTGGGAAAGAGCATGTGTTATATCATACATCTTAATAAATTCACCTTTCAACCACAATACTATGAAATTACAATTTAATAATAGGAAAAATTAAAAAATCCATAAACAGAAATTAAAATGATATTTTTAAACAACAAGAAATGCAGCATTCTAGCCATCGTGAAACTTAAAAATAGTACAAGGGTCTAAAATCTAGTTGCAGAATGAATTCTTGCTCTATAGTCAGAGGGTTCACTTCCCCAATCATAAAGTGTCCTAAGTCAGCTACTTCAGGACCTGCAAAAAGTCCTTGTAGGATTCCCAAGTCAAATATCCTACAACATACAAAACATATCTCTTCCACTAACACCACCATTTCTTGAGCAGATTAACATACCTCCTAGTACACAGCTTACAGCTATTGATCTTGCAAATTGTATTTTTCCTTCAAACTCTGTTGATAAAGATTGTCAGAAGCAATCTGCTTTAGGCTAGTGAGGCCATCATTTATACCTTTACTATCTTACCCCAAGGATAAATTAAGTCTCTATCTCTTTGTCATAAATTACTTTGCCGGGACATTGATCAACGTTCTCTATCTATGGTATCTAATCTTGGTTGTCAAGTTGACTGTATCTGGAAACAACTAAGAGATAAGGTAATGAACAAATATGTAAGGAATCTTCTTGATCAAGTTATTTGAAGTGGAAATACCCACCCTACATGTGGTTGATACTTTCCAAGGGCAGCCAGATGAAAGAATGTTCAACAGAAAAAAGAGTTTCATGTTTTTGCCTGCTTATCTTCATATCTTCCAAACATACTGCCAAGTTTGTCTTTCCTGTTTACAGTCTGATGTCAAGTTCTTTTCTCTGTTGTTTGCCATTGTCACTGCCACTGCATTGCTCTTCTTCTATCACATCGGAACCCAGTTTTTTCTACCTTCCAGCACGGAATGAAGGTAAGTAGTTCTACAGGAACCTTCCAGACCTTTAGTGATAGACTGAGACTGTTTAGGCATTCCCTCATGTGGACTAAGCAGCTATCATCTTCTCACATTTTCTAGTGAGAATATGACCATTGTTATACAGTGAAGATCATAACACACAAGCAAAACAAAAAAAAATCGTATTCTAATATGTATTGGTTCTATTAGTTCTAATTTTTTTCTTATAGAGAACTCTGACTAGTACACTTCCACAAAATATCCTATACTTCTACTTATATTGGTGATATTATGCTAATTAGAGGAGGTGAGTAAGATACTCTAGACATGTTAGTAAAATGTATGCACATCAGATAAAGAGAAACAAACCCAACTAAAATGAAACGGCCTTCTACCTCAGTAAAATTTCTAGGATTACAGTAGTGTCAATTTTAGAGAGATATACCTTCAAAGCTGAAGGGTAAGTTGTTGGAGCTGGCCCTCCTTATCACCAAGAAAGAAGAACAATGCAGAGTGAGATAGTTGGATTTGGGAGGCATCATATTACTCACATACAAGTGCTACTCCAGCCCTTATCACCAGTGACCCTTAAAGCTACTAGTTTTGAGTAAGGCCCTGAACAGAAGGCTCTTCATCAGGTCCATTCTGCTGGGAAATTGAATCTGTCACTGGCTATATGATCCAGGAGACTCATTGATACTTAAGGATGCTTTTTGGAACCTTTGGCAGGACCCAATAGATGAATCACACTAAAGGACCTTAGGATTTTGAAGCAAAGTCCTGTCACCATCTGCAAAGTTTACTTTCCCTTTGACAGATAACTCTTGGCCTGCTACTGGCCCTTAGTAGAGACTAAATACTTGCCAATAGACCTCCATGTTACCATATGATTTGAATAGTCCATCATGTTATAGGAGTTATCTGACCATACAATAGAACTAGACATCCACAAAACGAATACATCAACCAACAAATGCAAGTGGTATTGTACATGATTGGACTTAAGCAGATCCTGAAGACACATGTAAGTTACACAAAAATGTTGCCCAACTATTCATGATTCCTAACATTGCAATTTCTCTGTCCCTAAGAATGCACCTATGACTTCATGGGGTGTACTATGTGGGTGTTTGAGGAAACATATGGCTTGATTTACAGATTATTCTACATGGCACCACCCAGAAGTGAACAGCTACAGCATTGCAGCCTATTTCTATGGTAACCCTAAAGACATCAGTGAAATGAATTCTTCACAGTGGTTCAAACTTAGAGCAATACACATAGTTGTGAATTTTACTTGGAAAGTAAAAAGTCATATATGGGATTATATGCCAATTTGTGGATTGCAGCCAGTTGTTTGGCTTGATAGTCAGATACTTAGAATAAGTACAATTGGAATATTGCTAAGAAAGACTTTCTTAGTGGGAGATTATCTGGACAAAGCATGTTAGTATATTTGTATTTCTTGTAAATGCTCATGAAAGTAATGTGACTTCAGCAAGGGAAAACTTCAGTCATCAAATAGATAGAATGACTACTATAGATAGTAGTCAAACTCTTTTCCTGGCCATCTTTATCAGTGCCCAATGGGTTCATAAACAATGGGGTCATCCTGGCAAGAATGAAGGTTATGCATAGGTTCAAGAGTATAGAATTCTACCCGCCACCTAGGTTGACTTGATTTATATGCTTCTGAGTGACAAATCTATCAGCAGAAGAAAACAACACTGAGCACCACACCTCAGAATAACCAACCAGAAACATGGTGGCAAGTTAATAACATTGGACCACTTCCATGCTGTTATGAGCAATACTTTGTCCTTACTGGGTATGGATTTTTCTTTGGTCTTGATTTTTTTTTCTATTGCTATAACAAAATACCCCTACAAAAGAAACTTAAGAGAGAAAGGGTTTATTTTGCTCACAATTCCAGGTTACAGTCTATCATGGCAGGGAAGGCACAGAAGCAGGAGCTTGAAAAATAATCACACTGTATCATAATCAGGACATATAATCAGGAACATGAAGTCGAGTGAATTTTTAATGCATACTTGTACTCAACTTACTTTCTTTGTTTTATACAGTTCAGCATTCCTGGCTCAGACAGTGGTACCATGTATAATTAAGATATGAAGATGTGTCTTTCCTCTTTAGTTAGCTCAATCAAGACAATTCCTCAATTCTCAGAGACTAATCTTTATCTAAACGACCTCTCATAGGTATTTTCAGTGGCCTGTTTTCTATGTATCACATTGACAATTAGTGCTAAGCATCTTACTTTTCCTGTCACAATGCTTCTGCCAAAGCTGCTGTCTGTGGACTTACAGAATGCCTTATCCAGTGTCATACTATTACACACAGCACTGTTTTGACCAAGAAACTTGCTTCATAGTCAAAGAAGTACAGCAGCTGGCTCCTGCTTATAGAAGTCACTGTTATCAACATGTTCCCATCTTCAAACAGCTGGCTTGATAAGACTGTGGAATGACCTTTTAATAACAGTTACCATGCCAGCTAATTAGCACTATCATGCATCCTTAGCTTATAATAATATTCTGAAACACTTTTAAATGATTAACTCCTATGATAATTGTGATTTGAATGACTGGCTCTTATGACTATTGTGAAAAGTACTTACCGTCATTTTCTTCTTTGCTACTGACTTCTTCCTTTCCAATTTGTACTCCTCCAATATTCTTTAGTTGTCTTATTGCTCTAGTCAAAACTTCAAGTACTATGCTGATTACATATGGAGACAGTGATCATCCTTGTCCATGATTTTACTGGAATTGCTTTAAGTTTCTCTCCATTTAATTTGATGCTGGCTATTGGCTTGCTGTATATTACTTTTATTGTGTCTAGATATCCCTTGTATCTCTGATCTCTCCAAGAATTTTCCCTTGAAGTAGTATTGGAGTTTTGTCGAAGGCTTTTTCAGCATCTAATGAGATGAACATGTGTGATTTTTTCTTTCAGTTTGATTGTATGGTGGATTACATTGATGGATTTTTGTATGGTAATCTACTCCTTAATTTCTGGAATGAAGCCTACTTGATCATGTTGGATGATGTTTTTGATGTTTTCTTGGATGCAGTTTGAAAGTATTTTGTTGAGTATTTTTGCATCAATGTTCATAAGGAAAATTGGTCTGAAATTCTGTTTCTTTGTTGAGCCTTTGTGTGGTTTAGGTATCAGGATGACTATGGCATCCTTGAATGAGTTTGGCAATGTTCCTTTATTTTCTGTTTTGTGGAATAGTTTGAGAAGTATTATTATTAGTTCTTTGAAAGTCTGGAAAAATTCTGCACTAAAACCATCTGACCCTGGGTTTTTTTGTTTGGGAGACTTTTAATGACTGCTTTTGTTTCCTTAGGGGTTATAGTTCTATTTATATTGTTTACCTGGTTTTGTTTTAACATTGATAAGTGGTATCTATCAAGAAAATTGTCCATTTTGTTTAGATTTTTTTCCAATTTTGTGGCATATGGGTTTTTGAAGTAAGAGCTAATAATTCTTTGGATTTCCTCTATATTTGATGTTACTTCCTGCTTGTCATTTCTAATTTTGTTAATTTGTATACTGTCTCTCTGTCTTTTAGTTAGTTTAGTTAAGGGTTTGTATATCTTGTTGATTTTCTCAAAGAACCAGCTCTTGGTTTCATTGATTTTTTTTTCTATTCTCTTTGTTCCTAATTTATCGACTTCAGCCCTGAGTTTGACTATTTCCTGCTGTCTACTTCTCTAAGGTTTGTTTGCTTTGTTATTTTTTCTAGAACTTTCAGGTGTACTTTTAAATTGCTAGTATGAGAACTCTCCAATTTTTTTATAAAGGCACTTAGTGCTATGAACTTTCCTCTTAGCACTGCTTTCATTGTGTCCTATAAGTTTGGTATGTTGTGCATTCATTTATATCAAATTCTAAAAATCTTTAATTTATTTATTTCCTTCCTTCCTTCCTTCCTTCCTTCCTTCCTTCCTTCCTTCCTTCCTTCCTTCTTTCTTCCCTGGCCTGTCATTGAGTAGAGAATTGTTCAGTTTCCATGAGTTTGAAGGCTTTCTGTTATTTCTCTTGTTATTGAAGTCCAGCTTTAATCTACAGTGGTTTGATAAGATACAAGGAGTTATTTTGATTTTCTTGTATTTGTTGAGACTCGCTTTGTGACTGAGTAGATGGCTTTGGAAGTTTCCTTGAGGTGCTGAGAAAAAGGCCTATTTATTTGTGTTTGGATAAAATGTTCTGTAGATGTCTGTTAGGTTCACTTAGTTCATAAGGTCTGTTAATATAGTTATTTCTCTGTTTAGTTATTTTGGCTGATCTGTCTATTTGCGAGAGTGAAGTATTGAAGTCTCCCACTATTAATGTGTGGGGCTAAATGTGTGATTTAAGCTTTAATAATGTTTCTTGTATGAATATAGATTCCCTTGCTTTTGAGGGATAGATACTCAGAATTGAGATGTCATCTTAGTGGGTTTTTCCATTGATGAGTATGAAGTGTCTTTTTCCATCACTTTTGATTAACATTTTTATCTATTTTCTTAGATATTAGAATAGCTACTAGAGCTTATGTCTTGGGAAAGCTTTTTCAAGCCTCTTACTCTAAGTTAATGTCTATCATTGTTGCTGATGTTTGTTTGGGTAGATCCTGTTTTCACTTCCATTCTGTTAGTCTGTACCTTTTTATTGCAGAATTGAGTCTGTTGATATTGAGAGATATTAATGACCAATGATTGTCAATTATTGTTACTTTGATGTTGATGGTGGTAGTGTGTGTGTGTGTGTGTGTGTGTGTGTGTGTGTGTGTGTTTCCCTTCTCTTGGTTTTACCAGTTTGGAATTATTTATTTCCTATAGGTTTGGGGGAGGATGGTGTAGTTAATCTCCTTGTACTGGAATTTTCCTTCTGGTGTCTTCTGTAGGGCTGGATTTGTGGATAGGTATTTTAATTTGGTTTTGTCATGAAATATCTTGTTTACTTTCTCTATAGTGATTGAAAATTTTCCTGGGTATAGTAGCCTAGACTGGCATATGGGGTCTCTTAGACATCTGTATAGGCCTTTCTGGCTTTTAGAGTCTCTGTTGAGAAGTCAGGTGTAATAATGATAGGTCTGCCTTTGTATGTTATTTGGCCATTTTCTCTTTCAGCTTTTAATATTCTTTCTTTGTTCTGTACATGTCGTGTTTTGATTATTATATGGTGAGAGGATTTTCTTTTCTGGTCTAATCTATTTGGTGTTCTGTAAGCTTCCTGTATGTTTACAGGCATCTTTTTCTTTAGGTTGGGGACATTTTTGTCTATGACTTTGTTGAAAGTATTTTCTGGGCCTTGGAGCTGGGAATCTTCTCCATGTATTCCTATTATTCTTAGGCTTGATTTTTTCATAATGTCTCAGATTTCCTAAATGTTTTGTGTCAGGAACTGTTTTGATTTCACATTTTCTTTGACAGATGTATCGATTTCTTCTATAGTATTTTGTATGCCTGAGATTCTCTCTTCCACCTTCTGTATTCTGTTGATGATGCTTATTATGTCTGTAGTTCCTGCTTGCTTCCTTAGGTTTTCCATCCCCAGGATTGCCTCAGTTTGTGCTATCTTCATTGTTTCTATTTCTATTTTCAGGTCTTGAACAGTTTTATTCATTTACTTTACTGGTTTGATTGTATTTTCCTGTATTACTTTAAGACATTTACTAACTTCCTATTTAAAGGCCTCTATCATCTTCATGATTTGATTTAAGGTCATTTTCTTGTGCTGTGACTGTGTTAAGATATCCAGGTCTTGCTATAGAAGAATATCTGGGCTCTGCTGGTGCCTTGTTGCCCTGACCCTTGTTGGTTGTGTTTTTATGCTATCCTTTAGCCGTCTTGGTGTTTCTGGTGCCAGTAGACCTCCGGGAATGCGACAGGTTTGTAGGCTGGAAAATGGAGCACAGAGAATGGGTGCAGTTATAGCTCTTAGGTGTAGTTAAGGGGGACTTCGCAGACAGGAGATTGAGGGAGGGTTTTTACTTGGTTGTCTCTGGTGCCGGCAGGCCTTCTGGAATGCAGGCAGAGTTGTGAGCCAGAAAATGGATTGCTGAGGACAGGGCAGAGTTCCCAGTTGCTGGGTGTGCCCTAAGGGGACCTGATAGACAAGGGGCCTGGAATAGTATCCTTCTTGGTTATTACAGGTGCTAGCAAGTTTCTGGGAATTCAAGCAGAGCTATGGCCAGAAAATGGAGCTCAGAAGACAGGATAGAGGTTACAGCTGTTAGGTCTACCCCAGGTGAACCCAACTGGCAGGCAAAGGTTTGGAGGGGAGGTTTCATCTTGTTGTCCTTGCTGTTGACAGGCCTCCACAAATGCAGGCAGAGCTGTGGACAGGAAAAAATAGAGCTCAGGGGACAGCGCACAGCCCACCCCTGCAGTGTGTGCCCCAGGAGAACCTAGCAGACAGGCAATTATTGGGGAGGGGTCCTGTTCCACATTTTTATTTTCTCAAGCCTTTATAAAACTCAAGTCTAGGGCCTTTACTCTAAGGCTCTTCTTTTAGTATTTTCCCCTCTCAGCATCCTTAGAGACCATTAGTGTTGATTTCCTTCTGTTTGAAAGTTCAGAGGCCCACTTTGCAAAAAGGCTTTGCTCAAGTGAGCCATTCTGGCTGGAGAAAGAGCTCTCCTCGAAGTGACTTCAGTTCTCAAGTCAATACTTAGAGTAGCCCCTCTTTATGACTGTTTATAGTTTCCCAAGAGCAGTCAAGTTAATTTCCTATCAAAGAAGCCCCTTAAAGACAGATCATTGTCCTTCATTATATCCCACAAGTCTCATAAATAAATAACCATAGCTCTAAGATAGGGTACATGGTTTTTATTTCTACTTCTTTAGGATGAGAACTCTATTCTTCTGGAGCAATTCTTGCCTTCTCGTTTAAATTGGCCCATTTGTTGTATTGCTTTTGGTTCCAGAGTCTGCCATTTATCATTAGTTACCAAGTTTCCTTCGCTGTGTTACCCAGAAGGGTTGGACCCTAGTTGAACAAATTGTCATAGTCTTAGGCTCTATCAGTTCAAACTTTTAGCGGTGGATATGTATAATAATCCCACTGCAATAGTAACAACACATTTGTAAACAGAGAAGTGAAGCTTATAATGCACACATGCTCATGATTTATTTTAATCCTGCCCTGTAAAATACGTGGATCAAAAGTTACTGGTCCCTTTTACAAAAGAAAAACCTATGTTCCAGAAAGGAGTCGTGTCTTGTGCAAGGCTCCATTGCATAACTATGTAATTCTTTGTCTAATGCTTTTTCTACTCTCCCATGGGCCTCTGGTTCAGTGTAGCTTATGCCCACAGTAAGACCAGCCGTCTGTCAAGCCCCCTTTTCCAGGGCCAAGGATCTGGCAGCCTTAGATCGCATCTGTTCTCCAGTAGAGGAAGCTTTCAGTGACTGGCAGTAAGCCCCACCCTCCGGTCCACTCTATTAAGAGTGTTCTGTCTGAACTGCTGGAGGCACGCAAAGCACTAGGATATGTAAGTATGCAGCAACAATCTGTTTTGCATTTGCAGTTTGTAGACTGCAAACCACAAAGCATTGGTTTGGGGCTCAAAAGGCCCGAGGATGTTCAAGTTAACCTACAGTCCAATAAAATGGCAGCATCTCTTCAGCAAGATTCTTGGAAGAAGACAGAGAAGATATATATTAAATAGGAGCTACAGAGGGGAAAGAAGCAGAGAAGTGTTTCATTGAAACCCACTTTATACCGCTTTCCAGATGAAGGAGCACTGAAGCTTACAGGGATGAGAAGAACTCGATGAGATTGTACTAATTAATACTGGATCATGGAGAAATTCAGTCTCTGCCCCCAAAGCTGGAACACTCAGCACTGAATCACATCACCATGCTAAGAAGCCTCAAAGAAACATTTCTTATCTTGGTGAACTGCCTTCCTTGTTTCACTCAAAGCTTATGTTGTTCAGTTTTCATGGTCCCAAAAGAGACTTGGTAGAGAGAAACAGAAACAGTGGTAAAATTATTGATTTGTCTGTATGTAGACTGAGAGAAGGTAACAGCTTCTGCCAGAAGGCTCAGTGGGAAAGCAGTTCCTGTTGTTTTGCAGCTTGGCTTATTTAGCACCACTTTTAAATTATTTAACAAATCATAACAGGTGACTGATCATGTGTCTGACTCAGATATATAAAAGATGAGAGTTCTAGTTACTCTCTAGTTACTTGTCTTTTTAAATGGAATCAAGTACAACTTAGTCTTGACAAGTACATCACCTGAGGCATAAACTAGAGATCTCCATTAATGTTTGCAGCTAAATGTCTGAAGAAGGGCACTCTGGCTGGCTTCTGACCTGAACAAGGTATTCATTTGCTTCGTTTCTTTTTTAACTTTCATTTAATTTTTATTTCTTTGAGATTTGCATACATGAGAACTAGATTTACGTAATTTCTCACACTTCCCCCTCCAACTCCTCCCATGACCCCACTCCTTCTCAACTTCATGTCTTATATTGAATTATTACATGTGTACACACACACACACACACACACATATATATATAAATATATATGTAAAAAATATACATATATATTTTTTAACTTTCTAAGTTTGTTTAGCATTGCCCATATGTTTGTGTCCAAGAATGATTATTTGTGATTAGAAAAATCTATCAGAGGTCTCATCCATGTAGAAAACTGATTCTCCCTTGCTCAGCAGCCATTGATGTTTCTCATGTACAGATGGGGCCTTTGGAGATTCCTTCCATCCATTGGTGGAGTTGGTGGTGTTTTTATGGATGTTTGGGTTGGCAACCATATTTTTAGGATTACATGAGTGCAACTCCTTGTCATATACAAAAAACTCTATGTTGTAGTTGGCATCCACTTTATTAACTAGATCATCACCGAGATCTCTATGGCCCCTCAGAAGGAAAGCATTTTTTACGTTCTTTTGAAAAATTATTTTTTTTGTTTCATTATTTTTTAAAATTGTGTTTGGGTGTATCTGAAGTCAATAGAGGGTCCCAGAGTTGCAGGCAGTTGTGAGCCATCATACATGGGTACTGAGAATGAATTCAAATTCTCTAGGAAAGCATCAACAAGCACTCTTGACCGCTGAGCCACTGCTTAAGCCCTAATGCTATATATTCTACAAGGCAAGAATATAGTAAAGATTTGCATTGGACTTACACTGAACCTTGTGAACATAAGTCTCTACTCACGCCTTGGAACTTATGTAGGTAGATGTAACAGGCTTTGTACCTTTCAGAGTAGGTTTATATTTTGTTGTAAGATTAAATATGGAGAAAAAGAGCAGAACATAAGTGAAATTCAAACCTTAGCCAAGTCTTTTGACCTTGGTTTCCATATGATAGCATGAGGAAGTGAATTAACTTGCACCCATGTTCTTTGTATTTCTAATAGACTCCTTTGGAGTCCCATAATGAAGATAGAAGTATGTTGAAAAGTTTTAGTTTGATTTTGTAAAGAGTAATGAGTATTACCTTATTACTGTATAACAATGAAAAAGCTAGGTCCTTAGCCTAATAATGATTCCAAGTATGGGTTTCATCTTATAAAAGGGATTTAAATCCAATCAAAAAGTGATTAGTTATTCTCACAATGTTTGTACTTTGAATGCATGTCATGCCAAACCACTCATTATTGTAGCTCTCAGAGTTCAGAGCTGGATATAATTCGATGATTACTTTTCTACTTTGGGAGCTTGCACAGTACCTTATAACACCATGAAAGCTATCCTGGATGAATACAGCTTCCAGGTATGTACCAGCTTGATTTCACTGTGTTCTATGACTCAAGTATCTGTCATTTCCAGAAATGAGATCTTACCTTCTACTTCTGAAAAGTAACCAAAAACAATGGTAATATCCTGTAATATTTGGCGATATATTGGTCCACATTGTCCAACAACTCCAAATGAAGTAATTTATTCATGACTGAACTTTTTATTAGTTAGCCTCTGGTATCTAGTAGAAGTATTATTGTCCTGTTATAAGATATATAAATTTCATATATATGGAAAGTTCTTCTATTGTTAGTTTCTATGGTTTTTCTCATTTTTCCATTATTTTTGAGATCATAAAATAAATTTATTATTTCCCCCTTCCCTATCCTCCTTTAAAACCTTCTCATATACCTCCTTGCTTTCTTTCAAATTCTTGGCATCTTTTAAGAAACTGTTGTTGTATGCCAGTTTGGAAAAGTCTTTAGTGTTATTTATTTATTCACATTCATATCATTTAGAAAAGTCCTTAGTGGAAAGATGACAGAGGTTCTGGTTAGTCAACAAAATGATGGACTGGGTATTAGGACTATCTTGTACCTCACTGGTACAAATAGGCATAATTATGCTCTAATTGTATTTTGAGAGAAAAGTTTTATTTTAACAGGAAGGGTGATAGGTAGGAGGAGCTAAGGTGGGAGGAGTACAGAGAGGAAGAGAAGGAGTAAGGAGAGGAGGAGAAAAAGGAGAGGAGAAGCTAGGTGATGAGAGAGAGAAAAAGAGAGAAAGGGGGGGCATGGAGGCAGATGTTCACGTGTCTCCACCAGTCAAAGATAGTTGATATATCTAGGTTGGGTATTGGGTTACACTTCTAACTGAGCATTACCAAACTTATAAAGCCTTTGATTAACATTTTTTTAAAAAATTGTATAAAAGCAAAAAGGAAAAGGGGGCATGAGATACGGGTTTTCTAGGGAGGGGAAATGGGGAAAGGGGATGACATCTGAAATGTAAATAAAATATCCAATAAAAAAAGAAAAGTCCTTAGTATTATTTATCTCTTCCGTGCTCTCTCTTCTACCTAGTCTACCCTCAATTCAAGATTAACCCTACTTGTTTCCATCATTCCCTTTTAACCTTTCATATCGGTGTATTATATCTCCCCCCTCTTGAAAGTCCCTTTCCATGGACTCTTAGTAATTTTCTAATTTCTATGGGTATTTCAAATAAAAAGTATTGTGAAAGAGGGGGAAGAAAAACCATATGAAAGAGAGGTTGTAGATCGTTACAAGGGAAGGTCTTCAGGATACATAGCAGAAGATTCAAAGCTAACAAACATCCACCACAGATGAAAGAAAGCATATGACATCTGGGTCTGGGTTACTCACTTAGAATGGTTGTTTTCAACTCCATCCATGCACTGGCAAATTTTATAGTTAAGATGAATGAGACAGGTCTTAGGTCCCAGGAGAGAACCTAGTACCATTACATTGCTAAATGAGCATAGTATTAACCTGACTTCTAATGAGTTACTATTATAACCACAGGTCAGTTCATCTGAGATCACAAATCAATTCTCATCTGAGAAGATTATATTTGCAGAATGTGGTGATTTAACATAATTGGCCATAACTGGCGAAGGTGCAGAATTCTTCCAAGGATGAAAAGAAGGAGAGAAGTGAGAGAAGAAGTAAGAGAAAGAAAGATTAACTGTAATAAATAATTTTATTCTTTTTTTGAAAACAAAAAATAAAAAAAAAAAAAACCAAAAGAAGCCAAAACTGCACTTCCTGAGATGATAATTGTTAAACTTGGGTTAGATATATCTCAGTGTTTTCCCCCAATTTTTTATGATAATTTGTTACATTTCACTTTCTATTTTAAAAAATAAATAGACGCATACTTCCTAAACATCATCTTTTGTAAGCAGATTTTTTTCTTTGGTCTTGTTTTTGGCTTTGTGGTGTTTTTTGTTTGTTTGTTTGTTTGTTTTTTTACAGTGTCTCAGGACTTTTGTGCCCAGGTAGGACATGTATACTACTCTCTTTGCATTGTGGGTTTGAGAGACACAGAGACCTCATTCTCTTTTTAACATTCTAACTTTGTGTTTGTTTCTTCCTATGAAAGAAGTTGCAATTCTGAGGAAAAACTGTTTCCATGTTTCACAATGGCACCACATACCTATTATCTCAGCACCCTGGAGGAAGAGAACTGTGAATTTAAACCCATCCTGGCCTACAAAGCAAGACATTGTTTCATTAAGAAAACACAAAACAATTTTCCTGCCCATTTTTATTCTCTTTTTTGTATTAAACACAACTGGCTTTCTTCTATATCAAAAAAAAAAAAGGTTCTACATTCACTGCTACACCCTCTACATTAAAAATCAATAAAAACCCTTCAAACTCAACAGTAAATGATTAGCTTCTAATGTAAGAGCAAAAGAAGCTCTACTAACCTACTTTCAAGTGAAACTGGCTTTTAAAAACTCAAAATAATTTAAAGATTCTGGAAACGTCCCTAAGTGCAAACAGCAAACCCAAACTCAACTCAGAATTTATAAAAACTTTAAAAGGAAAGCAAATGTTTGTGGTACTTCTTGATTCGCAAAGGATTATTTAAATTTATTTGCAGTTTTCTGGATGTGAATATGTGCGTGCAAGTGTAAGTGCATGAGCATAAGCACCCCAGAAGCTACAGTTTGATTATGAAATCCCCAGGAGCTGGAGTAAAAAGTAGCTGTGAGTCACAAAAAATGTGTGCAAGTACTGTTACGGATGTTTTAATGGAGTATTTGTTTGGACTTGCCTTTCTTCACTGATAACCTTTCCTTTGCTTGGTGATGCTTTCTGCTATGGCTTTTATTGGATTGAGTTTTCAGTTGCAATTTACTTCCCCCACACACAAAAGAAAACTTCCTTTCAGAATTTTTTTTTCGTGTTGCTAATATTTTGCTGAATGAACTCTGTCTGTAGCTGACTTTCTTCTCCAAACCCTGGATTTAATTACTCTGTTGGTTTGTATCCTCTTTGAGGTCACTGATAACTTTTTACTAGCAGTCTTTTACATTGTGCATCCCGTATTTTACCTATTTCAAGGGTTGATTTCAGTACTTGAGGAGTTATATCTTTCAGATCAGCAATTTTCCTTGATTTTTTTCATGACTCATTTATTGAAAAGTTGTACTTTGCATGTCTCTTAGTTTGGATGTATTTTGTAATATTAACAAAATCACCATGTAAGATGTGGAGTTACATTTAAAATCCATCAAAGTAATACTGGAGAGATGAGGCAGAGGTCCTCTACAAGGAGACTCAGATTCAGTTTCCAGGACAGAAGCTAACAACTGTCTGTAATTCTAGTTCTAGTGGATCCAAAGCTTTCCTCTATCCTCTGTAAGTGCTGTACAATATGGTGCACATATACAAATGAAACCTTCATATATTAATAAAAAGAAATAAAACTTTTAAAAATCCACCAGTGTCCAATAATACATGACCAACAACTATAAAAAATGGGATAGTGTTGTCTAGAGTTAGATAAAAGAAATACTAAATGAATTAGTTGAAGGAAGGCAGCATAGAATGAAGAAAATTGTGGAGAATCATGGTTATATAAATAAAAGAAAATGGGAAATGAAGTGAGTGAAAAATCTCAAGAAAATAAAGAGAAAGAATAAGTGGCTCTGTTTTTCATTTTTAAATTCACTTTTATATGTTTGGTGCCATGTACCTTTACCTGCTGAGGCATATTATCAGGTCTCTTTTTCTTTTTTGTTGTTATTGTCTTTATTTATTTATCATTTGATTTCATTATGATCCAAGGAATCCATAGATTTATTTTTTACTTTTTTCATAACTAAGGAATGTGAATAGTTTCCATGTCTACTGGTCATCTAAATAAGATCTTTCCTAAAGATTCTTATAAAATTTGTCTAATATTTTTTTACTGATTTTTAGAAAAATTTAAAATATATATTCTGAAATTATTCTTTATTTATTTCATTTGTTTTTATTCTAAATACTCTAAATAGTATAAATAACTTTGCCCTGTGTTTTATTTTTATTAAATTTCTAGTGTCACAATCACAGTATTGTCCAATTTATCAACTCTATGTCTTATGAGGAAATTAATATTTTTCTATATTTTCTTTTAAAGGAAAAATTCCTTACTATTTTAATATAACACATTTACACCTGTATATTTTATAGAATATAATAAAATCTCATTTTTATATGTATGCCCAACTGATCTAGCACTACCAATGAAAACTATTTTTTCTCTGTATTCTGCATGATCTTTGTCATGGGCACATATACATGCATGTTCACATATAGACTCACAAGTATGTTCAATTTGTCTATTTTTAATCCATATACAAAACCTACATTGTCTTGACTCCAACTCTTCAACTATATTGGTTTGTATTCCTTACTGAGCAAACCCCTTTTATTCTAGGAAAAGGGGCAGTCATTAAAAATTGAGAATTTGTAAGCAATAGCTTTCTGTTCCAGGCTAACCATATGGGAAAAAAACATATAATCCCATACTAACCCCATAAATAAAGATTAAATTGGTAGCTTAGACTCTCTTAGCAAGAAGAACAGGTCTTCATCACACAAGTGTTATGTCAGAGAACACTAATGATATGAAATGATTCTCAGGTTTTATTTTAACTTATTTTTTCATATTTATGTAACATATTAAAAAATTTCCAACTCACTTCAATTCTTAATGTGAACCTCCACTTCTCCAATCTATGGTCTCTTGGCCACTTTTTACATTCCTGATCTCTTTGATTACTCCAGAAGATAAAGTCACATCTAATGATTCAGAGCTAAGATTCATAAACAAGAAAGAACTGGTGGCATTTATTTTTGTGGCTCTGGGTTATATACCTTACTTAGTATAATACTTTCTAGTTCCAGGTATTTACCTAGAGATTTTATAATTTTGTTTTTCTTTATAGATGAATAGTATTCCACTGTGTATATGTACACTGTCATTATCCATTCAGCAGTGGAAGAACGTTTAGTTTCTTTCCTTTTCCTAGCTATTGTGAACAGAATATATCAATGAACATGGCTGAGAAAATCTCTGTGGAGTAAGTTGTTGATTCCTTTGGTGTATGCTGAGGAGTTATATAGCTGAGTTATATGGTAGATTTATTTTAGCTTATTGAGTGCTCTCCATACTGGTTTCCAGAATGGCTGGATATGTTTGCAATCACACCAACAGTGAATAAGTGTTCCCTTTCTCCCATTTCTTCTCCAGCATTTGTTATAGGTTGTTTTGTTGGTCCTCACAATTCTGATTGGATAAGATAAAATCTCAAAGTTATTTTGATTTGCATTTCCCTAATTGCTAAGAACAATGAATATTTCTAAGATATTTCTTAGTAATTTTTAGTTTTGGGAATATTTTGTTCTAATCTATAACTCATAAAGGCTATTGTTCAAATGGATCATTTTTTTACTCTTTGTTTTTTTAGTTCTTTATATAGTCTGGATATTTGTAATCTGTTAGTTGTATAGCTGCCATTTTTTTGCGATTTCTCCATGCTGATTTGCAGAGGCCATACAAGTTTGCATTCCTAGCAGTAATGAATGAGGGTCCCCTTTTCCCCACATCCTCACCAGCATTTGTTGTCCATCATTTTGTTAATTTTAACCATCATGAGTGGGGAATTGAAATGACAATATAGTTTTAACTTGTGTTTTTTAATTATTAAAGACAATGAACACTTTTGAGATAGTTATCAGCCATTTTTAAACTCTTCTTTTGAGAACTCTCTGTTCAGATCCACAAGCCATATTTAACCAAGTCATTTGTTTACTTGATTTTCTTTTCTTCTCTTTCTTTCTTTTTTGAACTCTTTATACATTTGGATAGTAATACTCTGATAGATATCACACAAAGATTATCTTCTACTCTGTGGGCTTACTCTCCACTAGGTTGTTTCCTTACTTGTATAGAAGCTTTTTAGTTTTATGAGGTCTCACTTGCCAATTGTTTACCTTAATTCCTAGGAAAAGAAGCTTATTCAAAAAATCTTTTCCTAGACCTAAATCTTGTAACATACTATGTTTCCTTCTACTAGTAGCAGTATTTTAGACTGAGATCTCTGATCCATTTGGAGTTAATGTTTGTGCAGAGTGATAGTTTTAAGTCTAATTTTATTCTTCTACATGTGAACATCTAGGGTTTTTTTCATAAATAATTGCTTGAGAAGCAGCATTTTCTTCAATATCTGTATTTTATGCATCTATGTCAAATATCAAGATGGCAGTAGTCACATGCATTCATGATTGGGTCTTCTATTTTGGTTCATTAGTCTGTATGTCCCTTTTTGTATCAGCATCATATTGGTTTTATCACTAAAGATCTGTACTATATCTTGAAATCTGTAATAGTAATCATTTAGAATAACAGGAACAATTTAGGAAATAATAGGAACAATATACTTTTTCCCACAGGATTATTTTAGCTCTCTGGGATCATTTGTGTAGTTTCACACAATTTTTGGACATTTTATTTCTATTCCTATAAAGAATTTGTGAGGTTTTTGCTTAGGATCGCATTGACCTAGTAAGTTAGTTTTGTAGAATAGTTATTTTCACAATATTAGTTCTACCAACCAGTGAGCATGATGGTACTTTCCATTTTCTAATCTCTTCTTCAATCTCTTTCTTCAGAGATTTAAAGTTTTTATTACAGAGGTGTTTCACTTCCTTGGTTAGATGTATTCTTTGATATTCTGTTTTCTTTGATGCTATTATGAGTGGGGGTGTGTTTATGATCTCTTTCTCGGTGTTCTTGTTCTTGCTGTCTAGAACTGATTTTTTAAGTTGATTTTGTATCTTGCAACTTTGCTGAAATTCTTGGTTGTTTCTAGAAATGGAATTCTTTGGATCTCTTATGTGTAATATTATTGTCTTAGTTAGGATTTATATTTCTGCAAAGAAGCACCATAACCACAGTAACTCTTATAAAGGAAAAGATTCAACTGGAGCCTACTTATCGCTTCAGAGGGTGAGTCCATCACATACTGATAGCAAAAATGTCTGAGTGCAGACAGACATGGTGCTGAAGAAAGAGCTAAGAGTTTTGCATCTGGTTCAGCAAGAAGTAGGAAGTAATCTGGTTTGAGCTTCTGAAACCTCAAAGGCCACCCCCTAGTGACATATTTCCTCTATCAAATTCACACCTATTCCAAGAAGGCCACAGCTCCTAATACAGGCACTCTCTATGGGCTCCCATTTTTACTCAAATTACCACAATCATATTATCTCCAGACTTCAAACTAAAATTAATCAGAAGACATAAAACAGGGTACTTTGTTCTAATCAAGAGAATACATAACCAAGAATATATTGCAATCCTAAACATAGATACACCAAACTCTGGTACGTCTAGTTTCATGAAAATTTTATTGCTAGAATTAAGGACATATTAACTCCAACTCCATACCACACCCTCATCAATATATAGGTCACTTAGGCTAAAAGTTAACAGAGAAATGTCAGTATTAAATTGCATTATTGATTAAATTGAACTACAGACATCTACAGAATATTTTTTTCCAACACCAAAGACTATACATTCTTCTCAGCAGCCCATGAAACTTCCATGAAATATACCACATATTGGGACACAAATCAAATTATTTGAAATTCACAAAACTGAAAAACCTCCATTTATCCTATCTGACCATGATACAACAAATTTCAAAACAACAACAAATTAATTTCTTGTCATTATACAAATCCATGGAGATAAACAACACATTACTAATTCACAAATGGGTCAAGGAAGAAATCAAGAAGTTTAAAAATTCCAGGAACTAAATGAAAATTAAAACACAACATAATACTTCTGGGGCACATTAAAAGCAGTCCTAAAAGAAAGGTTTGTAGCTCTATGCTCTTGCATTAAAAATTTCAGAAAAAATAAAAATAAATTAATTAATTTGGAAAATTTAAATTTCATTAAGAGCAATTAATGAAAAAAGAGGCCATAATTTTGAAAGGGAACAAAGAGTGGTGGGAAGATTTGGAAGGAGGAAATGTAAGAGAGGAATGATGCAATCATATTTAATCTCAAAAATAAGAGAAAAAATGAGAAAAGCAAACAAAATGATAGTCATAACAAAAGCAATCTACAGACTCAAGGCAATCTCCATCAAAATTTCAATGCAATTCTTCACACAAATTGTAAAAAAAAAATTAAATTACACACACACACACACACACACACACACACACACACACAAGACCCAAGGGTAGCTGAAACAATCCTCAACAACAACCAATATCCTGCTATAGATATTGCTATACCAGATTTCAAATTATATTTTAGAGCTATTTTAATGAAGACAACATGGTACTGATATAAAACTAGACTCATTGATGAGTGGAATAGAACGGAAGTTCTACAGTAATACTTCTACAACAACCTGATAATTTACAAGAAGACAAACAATATATATTGGAGTAAATACAGCATCTTAAACACATTATATTGGTCAAATTGGACAGCTATGTGTAGAAAATAAAACTATTTTCTTACCTCTCACTCTGCACAAAATTCAACTACAGATGGATCCAGGTCCTCAACATAAGAAGTCGTAAACTAAATGCAAGAGAAGCGAAAGTAAGATCTATACTTGAACTCATTGGCATAGGAAAGGACTTTCTGAATAGGACCTCTCATAGTGCAGGCATAATACCAACAATGAATAAGTGGGAGCTCATTATACTACAGTTCCTGCATTAAAAAAAAAGACATCATCACTGGAGTGAAGTAGGACAAAGTATTAAAGCATCTTTCATCCATCGTAAGAAAAACTTCTCTTTGCATTAGGTGATTATTAACACAGTGCCTCATAACTTCTTAAGGTGCAGAGAATATGAGACTGAAGAATGCTGTTCTAAATGGAACATGAATGCTGCAATCCCCATCCCAAGATCATGAATTATTACAGGAAATGGTTATAAAGAGTATAAATGAGACCATGAGAGACAACAAACAAATGGTTATGACTTGTGATGCATTTGTAGTCAAGTTAACAAGTAATAGTGATCAAGGTGACAAGTAATAGAATGTCCTAGTTAACTATAAATGTCAATTTGAATCAACCTAGAAATCACCTAAGTGGGAGAAAAACACAATTGATAAATTCCTGAAATCAAATTGACCTGTGACCGTGTTTGTAGAGGATTGCCTTAATTAACTAAGAAGGCCCAGCATACTGTGGGTTGTACCCTTCCCTGGGAAGGTGGCTCTCAGCTGTATATGGAAGCTAGCTGGGCATAAGCTTGCATAAGCCATCCAAGAGTGTTCCTCCATGGTTTCTGCTGAACATCTATGGCTGTGAGTGAGTTTCCTAATTAAAAATAATGCTGTGTAGAATACCAAACAGACTTGACTTCAATTTTCCACTTAAGTTTCTACCCTAGCTTCCCTTGATGGTGGATTGGTAGACCTGGAATTATAAGTCACAAAAGCCCCTCCCTCCCCTAAGTTGCTTTTGATCATTGTCTTTTACCACAGGAACAAAAGTAAAACCAGAACACTAGAAAATCCTATTGTCTTCATAGTCCCCAATGAAGTGAGCAAATAATGGATAGTGTAAAAACAGCTTTGGAGGGAAATGTTTCTGATGCTAGCTAGCTGCTTAGGAAGCATCCTGGAGTTTACAAAATTGGATTATCTCAAAGAAGAAATCTATGTTGTGCACCTTCCTTCTTTGTGACCCAGGTTACTGATATATACAGTGTTGTCTTGAAGTTAATAACATCGATAATGTTAGTCTTACTTTGGAATTCAGTAGGCACTGTATGATCACCCCAATTCCTCAGGTGTTCACTGCTCTAGTTGGCAGGGGGGTGGAACCTATTCAGAGCATCAGACAAATTATACTTCGAGAGTCAAGAAGAGTCATCCAATTAAGGTGTTCAATCAGAGGGACAAGCCACAAAAACATATTGCTCCATAGAGGCACACGAATAACAGCAACTGAAGTAAACTCACTTTTCATTCACTACACGGAGTGGACCATGGAACCATAATCCAAAAACAATCCCATGTTTTTGAAGAAATGGAAGTCACCAGGCTCTTTTCTTGGGTTCTTGGAGTTTTCTCATAAGCATTCAAAAATCTCCTCCATTCCTGGATGGTGTTGTAACACTCAGGTTTAGCTATTGTTGCATTTTATTCACACAGGTGCCTGTAGAACCATAGTTATGGGTACAGGGATCGTAATGCAAGTAACTACCAAATTTGTGTCAGAATCTATACTGGATTCTACCATCCAGAGAATAGGTTGTCATGCCCAGTAAGGAAGAGTAGGAAGATATGGATTTCCCAGCAGAGGTCAATCAAACTGTTCCCATGAATCATGAATTATATTTGAAGGTGCTACTCAAGAGCTGCAAGCTCTCCTCCACATATTTGAAAAGCCTGGTGATCCTCCCATTCAGCACTGATGAACATAAGTGTAATTCATAACTTCAATGCCAAAGAGGCAGCATTTCACCTAGTGAAAATCAACCAGCCATAAACAAACAAACAAACAAACAAACAAAAACCAACTGGAAGGAATTAAACTTCTCAGCTTCAAATGTTACTACAAATATACAGTAATGAAAAGAGTTTAGCACTCTAATGTTATCATAAAATAAACCTACAAGGCACAAACATTTATGCATCAAAGGAACCATTAATGGAGAGAAGAATCTCACAGAATGAGAGAAAATATTTGCAAAGTACATATGATTAAGATTAATTATGCAAAATAAACAACACACCTCAACAACTAGGAAAGTAACCCAATTTTCAAATGAGCTGAAGCTTTAAACATGTATCTTTTCAAAGATGTACAAATAGCAACAAAGACCATAAATACATGAAAAGACTTTCATTATTTATCACCAAAAATGGAAATGAAACAAAAAATAAAATAATACTTTACAGCAAATAGGATGCTTATAATCAAGTAATGGGGAGGGAGCTGTTTGGGGCAATGTTGATAAACTGCAGGTTTCATCCATTGTTTTTCAGAGTATGTAACTGGGTAGTGACTTTGGAAGACTGCCTGGTATTTTTTTAAATAATGGGGTTAGCATTTCTATATAAACTAGTAATTTCATCCATAAACATGTACTTAAAACAACTGAAAACAAACAAATAGTTAAAATGAGTGACAGTACCCCCAGTAAAATGCTCTGTGCCCAGAATAATATACTTCTTTTTTGAGTAATTGGTCAGTGAGATCACATAGACCAACAAATATTGCAGATTGTTGCCAATGTTATTGGTTACCATCAAGAGCCGATTGGTAAAACCCTGCTGCTGAACATATAGAACCATACTTCCACCTCCAAAGGCTCAGAGATCTGTGAAGAGAGGGCTGAAAAACTGCAAAGCCAGTGGTAGTCGATTACTATAAGTAAAATTGTCAACAGGACAGAGAGGAACAGCTCCACATAAGAACTCTCAGCAGTTTGATACTATGTATAAAACTTGTGCAAGCCCAGGTCAGACCAAATTCCACCATACAGAGGGGAGTTGGGCATGAAATCCAACCTCTAATCGTGGTACTGTTGGCAATTGTTAGCTTCTGGGAGAGGAAGTGTCAGGTTTTTTTGCTAAGAGTGAAGCTCTTGATACGTTGATCACACTCCATTGGAAGCCCTCACATTGCAGAATATTTGGGCAACACAAGTTGACCTTGATGGAAAAAAAGAACACAAATTTGGGTGGGCATGGAAGAGTGGTGTGGATCTGGGAAGATTTGCAGCATGGCTCAGACACATGATCAAAACACATATGAAAGATTCCATAGAGTTGTTTCTTCCCGATGAAACCACACAAGCCATGCCTCCACTGTCTGTTGTTTTTTCTGAATTCATATCTTCCAGACTCCCACAAAAATGACCTATTAATTGCTAGAGACAGATCAGTGTTTTAGAGCACTTGCTGTTCTTGCAGAGAACCTGAGTTCAGTTACCAGCACTCACAATGAGAGGCTCTGGTGGTCTCTTCTAGCCTTTGTACTCACTTGCATGCATACAGTGCATATACTCTCTCCTCCCCCTGTCCTCCATCTCTCTCTCTCTCTCTCTCTCTCTCTCTCTCTCTCTCTCTCTCTCT
>JANHMN010000005.1:71320165-71347195 GCA_030674055.1 Rhabdomys pumilio | reverse complement strand
GGGGGAGGGGGAGTGAGGATGGGGAGGGAGTAGTGGGGGAGGTAGGTGCAGGCACTGCCTCATAGAAGCATGAGGAAGGGGGATGAGATAGGAGGTTTCTGGGTAGTGGGAGGAAGTGCAGTAAGGGGATAAAATCTGAAAGGTAAATATAATACACAATTTTTTTTAAAAAAAGAGATAAAAAAGGGGGAAAAGGAGAAAAAGGGGAAAAAGATGGAAAAGTAAGAAAAAAAGAAAAATAGGAGATTTAATAACACAAATGGAAGGATTTAGAAATCTAGGAGGCAGTTTATGTTAATGGAAACAGCATCATAGAAACTGGAAAATCACACCATTATAGAAGCACAAGGAGGGGGGATGGGATAAGGGGTTCCTGGGTGGGTGGGTGGGGAAAGGGATAAGGGGATAGAATTTGAAATGTAAATATTATAACCAACTTTAAAAAAAAGGGAAAAAAAGAAAAGTTGTTAGAACCAATATCTTTAAAAAAATGTCAGCCCTCTAGGGAAAAAAATTTTTTTTTCTTCTTGATACTAAAACTTGCTCTGAGAATTGTATATTGCAGAATACACAGCCTCAGTGTATCTACTCATCAAGCAAACTGAGCAGACCTGCTCAAACCTCCGATGTCCTGTAATTCCACCTGGATGCAGTGAAGACATAGCATCAGAGGCTTATCAATTTACTCTTCCCCCCACCCTTCTTCTAATATCTCAATGCCCATAATCATCTTAAAGAAGTTAATGAAGAGTCAGCGCCCCTATTCCCTGGGCTTGGGGACTAAGGTGGTTAATATTGGGCTGTCTTTCTAAGGAAAAGGAGAGGTTTTGTTGGAACAGGGATTAGCTAGGATTTATTGCATAGCCATAGCCTATTGATAGAAATCTGTATAATTAGCATCAAGATGACGTTATAATTTCTTAAATTGTACAAAATTTACTCCAATTTCAAATTTAAGGTTTTCATTGGTACGAGCTCCTTATTGATATAAAAGTGAGATGAATATTGTTACTGTCATAGGCATTGTGCCTGTATAACACATTTAGGAATACAAGGCTTAGACCCAGTCCTTCTTTACCTTTTTTAACTGATTTGAGATGGTTAACCTGTGAGTTAAGGGACTATAGCAAATTCAGGGCTTTGAGTTTATTGTTGGAGTGTTTTCTATATTTTATTTAGAAATAGCTGAGAGGAGTTAACAGACAACAGTCCAGATTGTCTCACAGGGATAGGTGGTTTTCCAAACGTCAGAAGTCCACAGAATTGACGTTACAGACATTTCTATATTAATGTTCATTTTGATTAGAGACCTGTCTGCTCCTGACAGCTTCCTGTCTTGGATTCTAAGAAGAAATTGAGCATCCTTGGAGTTACTCCAGTTGTGCAGAGACAGCCACAAGGCAAGAATTGCCTCTTTCCATCTACAGACACATTACTGTCCAGAAAAGGACACACTTGCAGAATAGTCGACTGATTATATCTGCCTAGACAGAGTAATCAGCCCTTAATAACTCTGCAGCACTAAGGTCTGTCAGATGATTCTGGGCCAGAAGGCTGAAGATTTGATTCTCCAACGTTCTGTAGTATAAGGACTGTCCGGGTGTTCAGCAGTCTCTATAAATTGGCTAAGTTTTAGAAGCTATGCTTATTGCTTCCCATAAATTCAGATAACTTAGTCATTCTGGATTTCTGACGGCATTGAAGACCTATAGACACATAGCCAATCCAGGCTATTTACCTTGAGAGAAAAGATCCGAGTGAAGGATTCTCAGCTGACATTTATTCTAAAGCCAAGAAAAAGCCAGGTTCAAAACTAAGTGTTCTAGTCAAGAGAGACGGAAGAGGTTCTGGCTAGTCAACAAAAGGATGGACTGGGTATTAAGACTATCTTGTACCTCACTGGTACAAATAGGAATAATTATGCTTTAATTGTATTCTGAGAGAAAAGTTTTATTTTAACAGGAAGGGTAATATGTAGGAGGAGCTAAGGGGGAAGGAGCACCGAGAGGAAAAGATGGAGTAAGGAGAGGAGAAGATGAAGTAGATGAGAAGCTCGGTAATGAGAGAAAGAGAGAGAAAGAGAGGGGGGACATGAAGGCAGATGTTCACGTGTCTCCACCAGTCAAAGATAGTTTATGTATCTAGGTTGGGCATTGGGTTACACTTCTGATTGAGCATTACCATACTTATAAAGCCTTTGACTGACATCTAAAAAAAAAATTGTATAAAAGCAAAAAGGAAAAGGGGGCACGGGATAGGGGTTTTCTCTAGGGAGGGGAAATGGGGGAAGGGGATGGCATCTGAAATGTAAATAAAATATAAAAAATATAAAAGAAAAAAAGAGAAAAAAAAGAAAGGGTAGCAGCCATGTTGGATTACCTTCTGCTTCTGAGTCTCCAGGTTTTACAGTGTCTCCAGCTTTCTTATCCCTTTATCCCAGTGCTCACCAAAGACAATCTAATATGAATATAATTATGCATTCATTATTTTTCCTTTTTGTTAAGAGAAAAAGAACATAAATTGTTTATTTATTGGCCTAACTTGCACTGCCATTTCAGACTACGAAACTTATGTTTCATTTATGAATTAATGTATAAGTTGTAATACAAGTCTCATTTGTCTCTCTAGAGAGTTTTCCTTTACTTTCATATCTCGTGTGTGTGTGTGTGTGTGTGTGTGTGTGTGTGTGTGTGTGTTTGTACACTATTGTATATATCTATGGAAAATGTATTTTCCACAAACAAGATAAAACATGTTGTCTCTCTGAGGCATGCTTAACACATTTGATATAACTATATATATTTGCATATACTTTTTTGCAAATATTATGGCTGAAAGATAATTCCTTTGTGAATATGTAATTTTTTCCTTTTAAATTTTTTGATTTTTCATTTTATGTGTATGAGTAGTTTTGCTTTCATGTATGTAATATATCATGTGTATTCTAGAATTAGAGTTATAGATTGTTGTAAATCACTATATAGATGCTAGGAATTGAACATGAGTCATCTGCAAAAATAAGTGTTCTTAACCATCTCTGTTGTTAAATATTCAGGTTGTCTCCATGTGATGATCTATATATACTCGGCCCAGGGACTAGCACTATTAAAAGGTGTGGCCTTGTTGGAGTAAGTGTGTCACTATGAGTGTGGGCTTTGAGACCCTCATTTTAGCTGTCTGGAAGCCAGTATTCTGCTAGCAGCCTTCAGATGAAGATGTAGCACCCTCAGCTCCTCCTGCACTATGCCTGCCTGGATGCTGCCATGTTCCCACCTTGATGATAATGGACTGAACCTCTGAGCCTGTAAGCCAGCCCCAATTAAATGTTGTTCTTACAAGAAATGCCTTTGTCATGGTGTCTGTTTATAGCAGTAAAACCCCAACTAAGACACTCCATAATTTAGCTATTGAAAATAATGTTACAGTCAACATCAATGGGTACATATTTCTATGATACACTCATCCTGAGGAAAAGTTACTCTCTCTCTCCCAACATCATCACCTGTCAATAGCTCCTGAGCTAGGAATAGGATTTACTGACCTTCTCTGCTCTCCATGCTTGGAATTTGCCTAGATTGATCTTGTGCATATAATTACAGCTACAGTCAGTATATGTGTGCAACTGCCATATTGTTTCCAGAAATCACTGTTTTGCTATAGTCATCCACTGCCACTGGCTCTTAAAATCTTCCAAACCCCTCTTGCACAATGGTCTTTGAGCCCTGGCAGGAAGGGGGTGATAGACATCCCATTTGGGGATGAACATTCTACAGTCTTTTACTCTGTGAGAGCTAATGAGTTTTTTGGTTTCAACATTAAATCATTATCTTGTTATAAGTTTGTTCTACAAATTCACTGTTTGGCATATCTTTCCAGCCTGGTGGCAACTGTAGCTACTACCATGGATCACAGCTGAATAAGACTGATGTTTACTTTTCCCACATGGCAGCATTCACAAAATCTTTCAGCACTATAAAAGCCAGCCAGTAGGATTGAAGCTTCACATTCAGTACCAGCATGATGTGTTCATGTTCTATGACTCAAGTATCTACTATCTTTAGCAACAGTCTTACTTTGAAGTGTAACCAACACTAATGACAATAGCCTAAAATGTTTGGGAGTCTCTGGTACCTCTCTGACCAACAACTCCAAAAACATAATCCATTCCCAGAACTTGCCTTTTTATTGGGAGGTCTACTGTGATAATCATCCTAACCATTATAGGATAACTCCATTTAAACTTTTTTGTATATGTATATATTTTAGGAAACTTCTATCATGGTAGATTTCTATTTCTCATTTTCAGAAATTGTTAGTACTAGTTATTTTCCATCTGTGCTTAGTCACTGTCCTGACAAGCCTCTACCCATGTCTACTTATTGATTTCCTGATTTCTACAGGTACTATAAATTAAACACATGTATCTAAGGATTCATAGTATCTACATATGAGAAAAATATGCAACACTTGTCTTTCTTTGTCTGTTTTACCTCTATCCAAATTATATCTACTTCCATTCATTTACCTAAAAATTTCATAATTTCATTTTTAAAAGATAAATATGACCTAATTGTGTAAATGTATAATATTTTCAATATTTATTCATTGGTTACTGGACATATAGACTATTTCCACTTCCTGGCTATTGAGCCCTAAGAATGTGGATTGGGAAGTATTTATAAAGTAGGGTATATAAACCTTTGAGTAAATGCCCAAGAGTGATTGTCTTAGTTGAAGTTTCATTTTTATGAAGAGACAACATGACCACGGGAAATCTTATAAAATAAAACATTTAATTGGGGCTGGTTTACAGTTTCAGATGTTTTTTATAATTACCATCATGGTGGGAAGCATGGCACCATGCAAGCACTGGAGGAGACAAGAATTTTACATCTTGATCTGCAGGCAGCAGAAGGAGAGTGTGTACTACATTTCCTGTAGCTTAAACATAAGTGATCTCAAATCTACCCTAAAAGTGATATACTTCCTCCAAGAAGGCCACACCTACTCCATTAATGCACATACACCTCCTAATAGTGCCACTCCCTATGGCCAAACATTCAAACACATGAGTCTATGGGGGCTATACCTATTCAAACTAACACAGTGGTATAGTTGGATCATGTGACAGTTCTATTTTTGGATTTTTGAGGAATCATTGTGCTGAATTCCACAATGTTTTCAGCAGCTCACATTCCTCCTTTTACCACATTCATATCAGCATTTATTGTCATTTGTTTATTGACTTATGTTTTGTTTAATCTTAGCCATTCTGATTGGAATAAAAGTCCCTTAACTGTGGGATCCACTAAAATACTTTCTTCCTTCAAGAGGGAAAAATAACAGGGCACAGTCACAGTCAAAAGCAAAGTCAAACTCTAACTGTCCAATGTCTGGAATCCACGTAGGATCTTCTGGGCTCCTCCAAAGGGCTTGGGTCACTTCTCTAGCTCTGCCCTCTGTAGCACTCTAAGCTCAGGTTGATCCACTCCACTGATGCTGCTATTCTTGGTGATCATCCCATGGTACTGGCATCTCTAATACACTGGGGTCTTCTGCAACTAGGCTTTACTAACAGCTGCTCATAGGCTCTCTTCATGGTGCCAAGCCTCAATTCCTTTGCATGACCCCTTCAGACCTGGTCCATCAACTGCAACTGAGTCTGTACCTTCACCAATGGCCTTCCATGGCCTCTCACAGTGCCAAACCTTAGCTGTTCTTCATGACCCCTTCATGCCTTTAAAACTAGTACCACCTTGGTGACTCATAATTATACATTACCAAGTCTAGCTACAGCATAAGGTACAACCCTGACTATCTCTGGAAAACAGCTTCTTTGTGCTCTCAGAAAACACTTCCCAAAAGATTTCAACTCAGTGATGCTGGTCTCTTCTTAATCCTTGCTATTTCTTAGTTCCAGCTAACTAGCATCAATTGCCCCAGTAGTCCCTTCTATTATTCACTCGAAAGCTAGATTTCTGTAAGTCACAGGTTTCTTAATGCTATGTCTTAGGGTTTGTATTCCTGCATAAAACATCGTGAAAGAGAAACAATTTGGGGAGGAAAGGGTTTATTCAGCTAATACTTCCACATTGCTGTTCACCACCAAAGGAAGTCAGGACAGGAACTCACATAGGGTAGGAACCTGGAGGCAGAAGCTGATACAGAGGACATGGAGAGATGTTACTTACTGGCTTGCTTCCCCTGCCTTCCTTGCTCAGCTTGCTTTCTTATAGAACCCAAGACTACCAGCCCAGGGATGGCACCACACCACAATGGGCCCTCCTCCCTTGATCACTAATTGAGAAAATGCCTCACAGCTGTATCTCATAGAGACATTTCTATGAGGGAGGCTTCTTTCTCTGTGATAACTCCAGCTTGTGTCAAGTTGACACACAAAACCAGCCAGTACAAATGGTGATATACAAAAGGTTTTTATTTAATGAAGTCTCACTTATTAATTCTTGGTCTTTTTTATTAATCAGAGTTCTCTCTATGGTAACATAGTAACATTTATAGAAAAAAATATATGATTTATTTAAAATGACTTACATTCTGTTGTCCAGCTACTCCAACAATGGCTATCTATGTACAATAGGTCCAAGAATCCAGTAATTGCTCAATCCATGAGGCTGGATATCTAAGCTGATATTAAGTATATGCTGAAATCCTGAAAAAGGCCTAATGCCAGTGAAAGGTATCAACTTACTAGTGAGGTGAAAGCAAAGGCAAAGAGCTGGCTAGCTTCCTTGTTCCATGTCCTTACATAGGCATACAGCAGATGGTGTGGTCCATATTAAGAGGTGGGTTTTCCCACCTCAAAGGATCTTGATTAAAAGTGTCATTTCACCTCAAAAATCTGTATTAGAAGTACATCTTTCTACTTCAGATTAAGTAAAACTTCCTTACAGTAGTCCCTTCCCATTTGGGGATTTAATTTAACCCCAGAAATAGTCAAGTAGACCACCAATAATACCCATCATAGTCTTAATGCATGTACTATTAATGTCCTGTTTAGAAAGTCCTTTCCTGTGCCAATGCACTCAAGTATATTGCCTACTATCTTCTTTTTCAGATTCAGGACATCAGGTCTTATGTGAGGTCATTGATCCATTTGAAACTAAGTTTTGTGCAGGGTAAGTGATAATGATGTAGTTTTATTCTTCTACTCTAGATATCCAGTTTGGCCAGCACTATTTGTTGAAGACACTTTGTTCCAGTGTGTACTTTTTAATCACAAAAGCATCCCTTGGTTGCCTGTAATTATTAGTCATGGGTTGTGGCCCCATAGAATTCCTACTTTCATGTTACTGTTCTTGTTCAGGTCTTATTTAGGCAGTCATGTTTATGAAATTTCATGGATTTCTTTGAGACAAAAAAAAAATCAGTAAACTTCATATTTCTGTAGCCCCTGCAATCTTGTACACGCTTTTGTGTGGGTAAGGCTGCTGGGAATCACAGAGAGGGTTCCTCCAGGCTATGGGTAGTTGGCTGGGAACGCTCTGGGTTCCTGCAGGGGGAAGTTAGGTACTGCTGCTGTGGCTCCACTGTTCCTCACAACAAGGTCCCATTGACACGAGAAAGCCCATGGGTTTTTACAGGCTTTAATGTCATGGCAGATGGTGGATGGATCTGGATGTACTGCCCCCCCCCCAAACCCAGGGCAGTCCTGGGTTAAAAAGCAGGGAGAGAGGGGGGAGGGGCTGGGGAAGAATGCTTAATTAGCTCCACCCTCTGGCCTTCAGGTACCTCATTAGTATGTAAATCTTTCTAGGGCCTGAGGCCCTTTCCTCATGACTGATGGTCATAGACCTCTCTGTGGAAGTGCTTGTTGGAGGGCTGAAGCTAAATGAAGAGAACCAGCGCCTGGGAGCAGAGCTGAACTCTTGCCATCCAATAAGGTTCTAGGGTTCCAAGGTCGTGCTCGACCAAGCACCCAGCTGCTTCTCACAGCCCACCTCCCCACACTTTTGCACTGTGATTTCTGGGATATAGAGTTGTATTGTAGATATGTCACAACATCTATTGTAGATGTGTCAGCTAGAACTGGGCATTGTCACTTGTTCACTGCATTTTGTGTTTTTGATTTTGTGATCATCTCCATGTATTGCAAGTAGGCATTTCTTTGATGAGTGGCAAGACTAATACTTATCTTTGTTTCTAAGGATAAATGCTTAGACTATAGTAGGAATCATGTTAGTTTAGTAAAAAAGCCATCATACCTTCCCAAGACTCATTATTTCACTAGTCCCAAATAGGCGACTAGGTTTCCAGTACCAGGCATAATTTCCCTCTTGTTGAGTAGGCCTAACATCCAGTTAAGGAACTATTGAGTACCACTAAGGTATGTGTGCCATTGTTGAATTCTTAAGTATATCTTGCCATGCTGATTGTTACTTTATTTCATTAGGTCTCATAGATGGTGGGACTATTAGTTGCTACATTCCATTGGAATGTAGATTCCAATTGGTAATTACATTGGTAATGTAGATCCAGAAAGATAAATGTCCTATGTTATCTCTCAAATATGAGTATAATTTTCTTTTTCTGTTGGGTCTTCATCTGGTTTTGTTATTTGAGTAATTCTGGCTTTGTAAAAGAATTGAGCAGTTTCTTATTTTTCTATTATTTTATGAAATTATCTGAGGAATATTTGTATTTTCTTTAAAGGCCTTATAGAATTTTCCAATGCAATAATATGGCCCTGAACAGTTCTTAGTTTGGAGATTTTAAATTAGTGTTTCTATCCAGCTGGTGTTATGGGTGTATTTGAATTATTTACTTCAGCTTCATTTAACTTTTGTAGGTCAGATATTTCTAGAAATTCACTCATTTCTTTTAGATTTTCCAGTTTAATAGAGCATCAATCATAAATTATATCATATGAGTCTCTGACATTTCTCAGAATCTGTCTTCATCTCTAATTATGTTACCTTTTGTCTTCTTTCTCTATATTTTGGCTAAAGGTTCTTTATTCTTTTTAAGCTTTTCAAAGAACCAACTCTTAATTTCATTGTTTTTTTGTATTATATTTTTTCATTGCTCTTTACTTTTGTCCATAATTTTAATTACCTCTTCTCTTTTACTGTTTTGAAATGCTCATTATTCTTGGTTTTCAAGGCCTTCAGTTGAATCATTTAGTTACTAATCAGAGATCTCCCAAAATTTTGATGTATGATTTTAGTGATATAAAATTTCCTCTTAGGAATAGCTTCACTGTATCTAATAATTTTTTTGTATGTGCTGTTTTTATATTAATTCCATTCTAGAATTTTTTTAAAATTTCCTTCTTGATTTAATCCTTAATCTAAACATTTGGTATTATATTGTATAGTTTCCATGAAATATCATTTCTTTACTTTGTATTTCTATTGATATCCACCTTTATTCCACTATGGTCAGATAAAATCCAGGGTGTTTTCTCAATTTTCCTATATTTGTACAGGGTTGCTTTGTCACCTAACACGTGTTCCATTGGTTACTGAGAAAAGTGTGCATTCCTTAGCATTTCACTGGCCTGTTGTATAGACTGCTATTATATCCATTAGATTTATAATGTCATTTATCTTACATATTTCTTTGCTTAGTTTTGTCCTGATAACCTAAGTGAAAGTTGGATATTAAAATCACATGCTAATAGTGCATTGTGATTAATCTGCAGGTTTTAGAAACAATAAAATTTCTTGTATGACAAATATATATGTTTGGCGCATATTTGTTTAGAATTTTAATGTCCTCTTAGTGGATTCTTTCTTTACTGAGTATGAAATGATGCTTCTTAACTTTTCTGACCAACTTTGTTTTCAAGTATGTTCTGTTACATTTTGAAATAGCTCTGCAAAGCTGTAAGAGAAAAAGACCACATGATATATATAAAGGAAAACCCTTCAGAATAAGAACTAATTTCTCATTGGAAACTATAAAATCCAGAAGAGCTTGAAACAATACACTTCAAGTATTACGTAAAGACCATGGATGTCAACCTACAGTACTGTACACAAAATACTATCTCCATAAGTTATAAAATCTAAAAGAAATAGAAGAGTATCTAGATTCATACAAACTACCAAACCATAAAGAACCCTACAACTTAAACAGACTTATAAAAAATAAGGAACAAAATACAGTAATAAAAATTCTTACAGCTAATAAAATCCCAGGTCTAGATGTATTCACAGCAGAATTCTACAAGATATACACTTCTCAAATTATTCAAATACTAAAAATGAAAGGAGCACTTTCAAACTTACTTCTCCAAGAAGAAAAATCTCAAAGCAGTCTCATAGTCTCATTGAAATGAAGAATTAGACAGGACAGTCTACTATATCTACTCTTCTTCAATGAAGTAATTGAATCTATTGCTAGAGCAGTAAGACAGCAGAAGGGAATCAAATTGATAGAATAAAGAATTCAACTCAACCTATCACTATATTCTTGATATAATATACATAAGAGATGAAAATTCTGCAAGAAACATCCACAAATAACCAAAATTTCAGGACTGTGGCAGGTTACAAAATCAGCATAAAAATAAATAGTATTTTTATATACCAACAACAAACACAATAAAAGATTATGTACATATTTCCATTTAGTAACCTCAAGAAAAGTACAATATCTAAAAATAAACCTTGCCAAGAAGGATAAAGTCCTCCACAATGAAAACTTTAAATCTCTGGTAAGATATAAAGGAAGATATTAGAAAATGGAGAGAACATGTACGCTTATGGATTGATAAACTTTATATTTGAAGACTCAAACCAGCATATTCATGACTATCAAACTTTTGCAGTGTTGGAAAAAAACCCATGTAGATGAAAAATACAGCCTATTAAATAAATAGTCCTGGTAAGAGTACATCAGCCTACAGATGATAAAATTGGATCCAAATCTTTCACGTTGCACAAATATCAACTCAAAATGGATTGAGGACCTTATTTTAAAGCCACAAATGCTTAAATGACTAGATAAAAAGTGGACTCTAGTAGTACAGAAAATGGCCCTCAAAAATAGCAAATGGGACTTCATGAAATTGAAAAGATTATGTAGAACAAAGGAAACTATCAACAAAGTATAAATAAAGCCTAGAGAATGGGAGAAAACTCTTTGCCAGATACACTTCAGACTAAAGGCTGATATTCAGAATTTATAAAGACCAAGTTTCTTAACATGGAACACAAAATTCATCATCTGACCTCTGCCATTTCCCAGAACAAAGCGTTCCCCAGTTTGATATTTACAGCTTCCATGTCGTTGTTTATAATTATGTCTTCCTGTGTATTAGTTGGGGTTCTTTGACCATAAGTAGCCAAAGAAAGCTATAGCATATTCTCATCATAGCACCCAAAGTGATCCTTTAACATATAAACCAACCAGGTCATTTTTCTATTGGAAATCTTCCAGGATATTTTTTTTTAATTCAGCAGAAACATTACATGACTTACAATGGTTTTTTATAAGACTATATGAGCTTGATTTATTTTCTATTTTATCCCCTCATTGCTCACTTTGCTCTTACCACACTAACCTCTGCTATTTCTCAGACATGTTAGACACGGTATTGCCTTACGTTTGTGGATGTGTCCAGCTTTTTGACATTGTAACATGATGCTGTGATCTACAATTGTGTTGTATTACATTCGTAGCTATCATAGAATGTGTGGGACCCACAGCTATAGTTGCACAGAATTACAGACCTTTTGCATAAACTATTCCCTCTATTCCCTCTACCTTAAAGCCCTTTTAGAAAACTACAAATATGCCTCTTTGCTGTAATTTCAAGTATTTTATCAAATGTCATTTACTTAGTGAAACCTAACTTAAATATTTAAATCACAATGTTCCTTTTTATCAGAACTCATGAACGCTTATCCTGCTCAAAGACTCATGGCACAGGTAATCTAGCAAATGTGATTGATTAATTGACTTTAACTTTTGCTTGGTCCTTACCACACTAGCATATATGTTATTGAAAAATAGAATTTGTTTTCTGTTGATTCATTGATCTTTCATATACAGAATACTGAGCAAATCTTTCTTGAATTCACCACTGAAGTAGATTCTATCTCATCTGTGGGAAAATAAAATTTACTTGAATTACATAGACTAGCACTTAAAATTTAAGCATGTGGCAAAAGACAAAAACATAGGGATCAGCATTGCTATGCAATAATCCATGGGCACAGTTCAATCAGACAAAATTTCTTGTTCAATCACACAAGAATCAGCCCAATTTAACAAAATTCTACAGAAAGACAATTATCTAATTTACTGGCATAGTCATCACTTGAAGACTCAACATAGAACACTGTAGAAAAAATTTCAACATTAATTTCAGAGACGATAAGACAAATATGCAAACCATTGCAATAGAACAAGTTTTTTTCTGAGACTATTTAACACCTCTACTTTAGTATTTGTAAATATCATTATTTTTCTTTTTAGAAAATATATGTGTATGCGTGTACACCTGTGTATGGTTGTATGCATTTGGGTGAAGGTGCCCTCAGAGGCCAGAAGACATATGATACTCCTGGAGATAAAGTTACAGGCTATTGTGGACTGCTTGATGTAGCTCCTGGGAACTGAACTCAGGCTCTCTAGAAGAGCACCAAGTACAAGTACTCATAATCACTAAGACATCTCTCTAGTTCTTCTTCTAAATGTCTTAATATTACTATATTCCAAACTGAAATCATGATTACTACTATGAATAGCCTTTTAAAATCCCAGTTGTAGAAAGCCGCGGTGAGCGGTGACAGCATTCGCCATTACAAGATGGCACTGGCGCCCGATGCTGCGGTGGGTAAACAAGTAAATTGCGCATGTGCAAGTGGTGAAAGCACGCCACGTCACCGCCCAGCCCGGGGCATCATACGGGGTTTTGAGCAAGCAGCCAATCAGATATGTCCACACCACCCTAGGGTGTATATAAAGCAGCGCCATCTTGGGTCTCGCTCTCTTCCTCCTTTCATCACAATAAACACTTGCTGCAGAAGGATCCTGGTGCCCACGTGTGTTCTTGCCGGCGAGACGATTGTGCAGGGCACACCCAGTTATCTTCTGAGTGTCTGTAAATGATACAATTACTTACCAATTGCTCAAAAACATTTAGAGTCTACTTTATATTCATATTTTCTGTCTCCCATCTCTCTCTTGCTACATATTTTAAGGTGCTATAATCTCTTGCATGAAATATTTCTTCTACCTTCCTCTATTGATCCACTCTTTCTCTCCTTTCATTATTTAATTATTGCTATAAGCAGATTAAATTTTAGAAACATAAATTAGGTGTTACTCTTCTGTCTACACTCTACAATAACTTCTTTGTGCATTTAGGATAAGCTTCAAACCTTAGCCAACTAGATGCTTGTGATCTAACTCAACCTTACTCTTCTAATTGATTTTGATTAAACCTTACTTGGTAATTCTTCTCTATGTTTGAAATATTATTTTTTTTAAAAAATTCATAAATTTGGGGGAGGGCCTGGTGAGTAGAGTTAAGGTGTTTATCAACAAATCCAATGACCTAAGTTTGATCTGAGACCCATACTGTACAAAGATAGCACCAACCCTGAGGAGTTATGCTCTTAAAACTTAATCTTATTCTCCAAGAAGCTATCAATTGTCGATAATTACTAAGCTAGTGGTAAGAGTCCATGGCTCTCTCACCTCTCTTGCTTGCTTCAATGCTTGCATTTTGTCTGGCTTGAGATTGAGAAAGGTCATATGCATGCTTTCACAACCACAGTCCCTGCTCACTCATATGAAACTGCTTTGTTGTGTCCAGAAAACCATGTTTCAGTGCAGTCCTCCACCATCACTTGCTTTTGCAATCCATCTGCCCTCCTTCTAAAAAGGTGTGATATAGCCCATTTAAGGCTAATCATTCAGTACACTACCATTCTCTGAACCTTGAACAATTGTGGGACTCTGTGTTAATGACCATATATAGCAAAAAGAAGCTTTACTGATAAGGAGTGAAAGATTCATTAATATATGGGTATAAGAAATCAGTTTAATACTGTCCATTTAGTGGAATCATAGTATCAGCAGAAGAAACATTATCTAATTTTTTAAACAAGGTCCCAGTTATTATACTGACCCAATTAAAAAAAAAAAGAATTACAGACCATTTTCTCATTTGAACATAGATGTAAATTTTCTCAATAAAACATTTGCAAACAGAATCCAAGAACACACCAAAACAAAAACAAAAGACCATCCACTATGATCAAGTGAGTAGGCCTCATGACAGAGAGGAAGGAATGGTGCAACATAATGCAATCTACTATATAAACAGACTAAAAGTCAAAAACCACATGATCATCTCATTAGATGCTGAAAACAAATATAACACTCCTTCATGATAAAAGTCTCTGAAAGTCTTGGGATAAAAAGGATAGAGCACAAAACAGTAAAGGATGGCCCAACATTTACTCAAAGAATTTTCTCTAAAATCAGAAATAAAACAAGGTCATCCACTTTGTCTATACCTATTCAATATAGTGCTTGAAGTCTTAGCTAGAGCAATAAGACAACTGGAGGAAACCAAGGGAACAAGGGAATACAAATTCGAAAGAAAGAAATCAAAGTATTTTCATTTGTAGATGATATGATCGTATATAAAAGTGACCCTAAAAATTCTGTCAGGAAACTACTACAGCATATAAACATATTCAGCAAAGTAACAGAATACAAAATTAATTCACAAAAATCAGTGGGCTCACGATTTCCAAATGACTTAATAAGAAAAATATCAGAAGAACAATACTCTTCATAATAGCCTTTAAAAATGGTGTAATTCTTAAAAAACCAAATTAGTCTTGTATATTAAAAAATTTAAGACACTGAAGAAAAAATTGAAGAAGATAAGAGAAGATAGAAATATATCCCACACTCATGGATCAGTAGGATTAATATTGTAAAAATATACCTCCTTCCAAAAACCGTCTACAGATTCACTATAATCCCACAAAAAATTTTAACACAATTCTTACAATAATCTTCAACTTCACATGGACACAAAAGATGCAAGACATCTAAAAATCCATGCTGAATAATAAAATAACAGCTGGAGGTGTCACAATCATAAACAACTAGTTGTATTCCAAGGTTATCATCATAAAAACAGCATGGTATTACCACAAGACAGGCCTGTTGATCAAATGAATAGAATTTAAGATCCAGACACACGTCGATACCTGATTTTTGATAAATAAGCCAAAAATACACACTGGAGGAAAAATACCTTCAACACATGGTGCTAGTTAAACTGGGTAGCTGCATCTTAAAAATGAAAATATGTCTATATTTATCACCCTGCACAAAATTCAATTCCAAATAGGTCAAGAACATCAACGTAATACCAAATACCATGGATCTAACTAAAGATAAAGTAGGGAATAGGCTTGAACTCTTCGGTACAGGAAAGGATTTTTGGAACAGAATAACAACATCATAAGCACTATGACAAACAGTTAGCGGGACCCCAGGAAGCCAAAAAACTTTTGGTCAGCAAAGAAAACCATCATTCAGGCAATGCAACAACCTAGTGAATGGAAAAAGTTAATTACTAAGTTAATATCTAAAATTACTAAAAGCCTGAACACTTCAAAAACCAATAACCATATTTAAAACAGGATACAAAACTAGGCAGAGTTCTCAAAAGAGAAAACTCAAATAGCTTAAAAGCAGTAAGCGGTTCAATAACCTTAGTTATCAGGGAAATACAAATCAAACTATTTTGAGATTTTTAATCTTGCACCAGACAGAATATCCAAGATAAATAAAAGAAATGACAGTTCATGATGGCAAGTTTGTGGAGTAAGAGTAATACTCATACTTTGCTGATGGGAATGCAAACTTCTATAGCCACAACAGAAATCAGTATGGCAGTTTCTCAATCAGCTGGAAATTGATCTATCTATCTATCTATCTATCTATCTATCTATCTATCTATCTATCTATCTAAAGCTCATCTATCCCACTCTTGGGCATAGAGCAAAGGTCTATACCCCCTTTTACAGACAAACTTATTGCTACAGCATTCATAATAGCCAGAAATTGAAACAGTCTCGTTGTCCACCAACTGATAAATGGATAATAAAAATATGGTACATTTATACACAGGAATATTATTCAGCTATTAAAATTGAAATTCTCATGTATATGGACAGAGCAAGAAAATAGTAATACCAAGTATGGTAACGCTGACCAAAAAAGAAAAATGTTGTAATTTTTTTATCTTATATGTGGGTATTAGCTTTACACTTTCAAAATGTATGCTACAATACAAAATAAATGGAATATATATTCATGAAGAAACAAGGGGCAATACAGAATAGAAGAGTTGAGTAAAGGAAAGATGGGAGAGAATAAGAAAAGAAGAACTATTGAGAGGGACAATTAGCACTAAAGGCCATTTGAAAAACCATATGGAAACTGACTGCTGTAGAAGCTTCTTAAAAAAAAATACATGGATGAACAGAATCTCAGTGGGGTCAACAAATAATTAGGTAGACAATACACCAACTGATATCTTGAGCCACCAAGTAAAACTTCCAGTGTCAGGAATGGGTTGCAACTTATTGAGTTGTTGACCATAAGGCCCCAATGGAAACCTTCAAACATCATAGACTATTGGTTATTCTCACAGTCTAATGGTAGCACCCTACCACTGAAGACAACACTTATGTCATCAAAAACAGAGAAGCTGAGCTGGTGCTTAAATAGAAGCTTCACACCTACTGACTGCATTCATGGTGCTATAATGTACTTGCACATCACTTCAGGATAAAGGTAATCCTCAGTATCACCTAGCTACAAACCCTGCAATCTAAAACAGTTTTCTTTCTGCAAGATATTCAGGTGCAATAATGGCAGGAATAAGTGATTACTTTTTAAAATTGGACTTAAGGCCCACTCCATGAAATAGAGCTCATATCGAACACTGCTAATGTGGCCGAGAATCTGAGACTAGATAGGTCACAGGTATAGAGGAAAACCTATTACTATTAGCTAAAGGAACATAGTAATAAAATGACTCCCCAAACAATACAAATGTGATGGTATTTTGTGGGGTTTGTGTTTCATTCTGCTTCATTTTGGATGTTTTATCTTGGTTGCTTTTATTTTTTTTGTCTTTGTGTTTTGTGATATTTTGTGTTTTTTGTTTTGTTCTATTTTTTGCTGTGTGTGTGTGTGTGTGTGTGTGTGTGTGTGTGTGTGTGTGTGTGCGCGCGCGCGCGCGCGTGTTTTGTTGAGAGAGAAAAAAACTCATAAAGTTGGGAAGGTAATTAGGTGGGGAGGATCTGGGAAGAACTGGGAGAGTGAAATCACGAGCAAACTATTTCAATAAAAGAGAAACACATGTAAGCATCAACAATAAAAACTGTCTTAGAGTAAAAAGATAGAAAAAGGTATAATGAACAAAACGAACTAGGAAGTGAGTAGTCATTTTTGTTCTAATGGCTAATAAGATAAATCTCAAGCAAAGTCTAGTCAGAAAAGAATAGAGGATCACTTTCCAGTGAACAATGGAACAATGAGGTAAGAATATAGGACCATTCTAAACATACGCACATTACATACAGAACACTGGCAGATCCTATTTCATAAAATAAATACCATTAATTTAAAAAAAAATCACAGATAAACCCAAACACAGTAGCAGTAAAAAATTTCAATACCTTATTCTCACCATTATGCAGATCAATTGTACCAAAATATAACAAAACATAACACAGAAACATTGAAACTAAATGGCATCATAGATAAATAGGCCCAACAAAAATTTACAGTACGCTTCATCCAAACTCTGCAGACTAAACAAACTTAACACATCGAATTTGCTTTGAAATGAATCATGTACTAAAATACAAAGAAATAGTTACTCAGAAAAAAGTGTCAAAAAGCTAGGAATTAACAGTAAGGGAAATAACAGAAAATACATGAATTCATGGAGATTAATCAACTATTTAGTGCTTAATGCATCAGTGAAGAAATAAAAAGAAAACCAAAAGTTTTTGAAAATTTAATAAAAATTAAAATGCAATACATCAAAACATGGGACACTCTTAGACAGTCCTAAAGTGGAAGTTTATACCTTTGATTACCTACATTTAAAAAAAAAAAAGGTAAATTTTAAATTAAGATATTGGAAAAAGAAGAGCTAACAAAACAAAAAATAGTAAATGGCAATAAATAATTAAGTCTAGGGAGGAAATAAATATAATAAAAATGAAATGAACATACAAAAAAGACAATGATATGAATAGTTCATTTTTTGAAGTGATAAACTAGATTGGAAAAATGTGAAGAAAATAAAGTACAAATTAATCAAGTCAGAGATGAGAACATAAACATTAAAAACATAACAATGAAATTTGTAAAATCATGAAGACATATATTAAGGATGTATATTCCACTAAATTGGAAAATCTGAGATGGTTAAATATCTGCATGCATCCAACCTACTGAAGTTAAACCAAGGTGATTTAATACTTTGAATGTTCTATAAAAAGTTCAAAAAAATAAGTCTCCCAACTTAAAACAACCCAAGTACAGAAGAAATTCACTATACAATTAAACCAAAGCTTCTAAGAATAATTAACACTAATATTTCTTAAATTATTCCATAAAACAAGAAATAAGTGCTTCCAAACTATTTTTGTGAAGCCACTATCATCATAACAAAGCCAGATAAAAACACAAATTTTCGATGAATCTCTCTAATGAATATTAACACAAAATACTCAACAAAATACTTTTTTTCATATACAAACAAAAAACACACTAAAAAAGCAATCAGAGAAACTATCCTAATCACAATATCTTTAAAAATAAACCCTTTAGTGGGGAAAACATAATCAAGGAAGTATAAGACCTCTATAATCAAAACTTTAAAACACTGAAAAAACTAATCAAAGAAAACACTAGAAAATGGAAAGACTGTCAGTGTTCATGCATTTGTAGGACTAAGGTAAAAATGACCATCCAACCAAATGTGATTTCTATAATTCCTGTGACATTTGTATAAAAATATATTTATTAAAAGTCTTTAAAATTTCATGGAAACACAAAAGCAGAAGATATTAATGACAAAAGAATAATGCTGGACATATCATCATACCTTATTTCAGGTTATGGTACAAAATTGTACTGATAAAAATAACATGGCACTGACACAAAGGCAGACATACAGTTCAGAGGAATAGAATGGCCCAGATATACAATTATGGCCACCTGTAAAAGTATCTTATTTGCATGATGGAATTATCATCTAGGATATTTACTGCTGAATATGTTCACCCTTTCTAGTTCTTTCTGAACTCTGCCTGGACAGTTCTGTTGGCATTTAGTCTAGGCTCCGCCCAACAGTTGCCTGGCAACAGTCAGGTATGCCTGAGTCACTATAAAAGAGGCTGCTTGCCTCTTCCTCTCTTCTCTTGTTCTCTTGCTCTTGCTCCTGCTCCTTACCCCCTCTCTCCCATTCCCCTTCCCTTACTTCTCTACTTCTCTCTCTCTCTATCTCTCTCCCTTCTGTGTCTCTGTCTCTGTCTCTGTCTCTGTCTCTGTCTCTCTCTCTCTCTCTCTCTCTCTCTCTCTCTCTCTCTCTCTCTCTCGTTTATTCTCCAGGGAATTGGGCATATTCTATCTCTGACTCATTCTGTCAAGTCGCATGTACTAAGAGATTCCAGCCAGGGGAATTAAAGGTGAATATTAAGGGTGTGTCTGCATTCCAGCTGGATCATAAGGACCTAGAAAGTTTTTGGATGTGATCAGAGCAGCCACATTACTGGATTAAAATTCCTCGACACCTGTTTTGTTGTTGATGATGTTGTTATTTTGTTTCATTTTACAGAGATACTAAAAGTACACACTTTTAAAAATAACATTTCAAAAAGCTGTGTTTGGAGTAAACTATATATTGAAATGTAGAAAATAAAAGTAGGCCCCTATCTCTCACAACAAATGGACTAAGAAAAGAATGTTAACATAGGACCCCAAACTGAGAAGTGAATAAAGAAAATGTAAGGAATATACGACTAGATATAGGAGTGTGTAAAGACTTTAAAGAGTCTGATTCCTTGGACAAATAAAGACATTGACAAATGCCACTTCATATGAATCAAAAGCTTTTATATGTCAAAGGAAATGGTCAAGAAAGTGAAGAGCACCCAACAGAATGAGAGACGACATTCATTGTTGTATGTGTGACAAAGGATTAATATCTAAAATATACAAAGAACTCAAAATCTAAATATCAAGAAAATAAACAAAGAAAAATATGATTTGGTTGTGAAACTGAACAAGGAGTTGTCAAAATAAAACATACTAGTAATAAACATTGTTTAAAAAGTTCAGTATCCTTAGTCATCATTGAAATGAAAATCCAAACTACTTTGAAATTCCATCTCACATCAGGTTGAATGGCCATAATCAAGAAAACAAATTATAACAATCAATAATGGAAATACGAGAAAAGGGGGATCCATATTCACTGTTAGGTGTAGTGAAAACTGATATAGCTAATATAGAAAGAAAGCATTGTAGAGTTCTCTCAAAAAGCTAAAAGTATATCATCTATATGATCAAGCTATGTCACTCTTGGACGTATACTCAAAGAACTTTATGTCCTTCACAGGAATACTTGTATACCCATGTCCATCACAATAGCCAAGAAATGGAACTGGCTTGAATATCCATGTACTGATCAATGGAAAATAAAATTGTGGCACATACATGAGGCGATTTTATCCAGGCCTATTCAAGAAAATGTACAGAATAGGAAAATACAGAGGAGCCCATGAGGACAAATTATGTGTGTTTCTTTTCTCATAAGTGGATGTTAGTCCCAAATTTTCAAGTTAGCTTGTTTAACCTGGATTTTCTGTAAATCCCAGGATTTAGAAAGAGACCATTAGTAGAGGAGAAAAAAATAGGTTCTAAAGGAGGTGTTTTGTAGAATCCATGTGACATGGAAGTAGAGAAAAGTATTGAACTGGTGTTGAAGGTGGGAGAATAAAAGAAGGGGGAGTTAAACAAAGCTAAGAATGGATTTTAAAGTCATATTGAATCATAGTATTTTATAAGCCAGCGAGAAAGGTTTTTAACTTTTTAGTGTAACACTTCCTTGGCTAGTATGTTATGACTTTGTAAATCTATAACTATATTCTGCTAAACTGACTAGTTCTTTCGGTGGGAACTATGGAGTTATGGCTATGCAAAAAAAAAAAAAAAACTATTTCAGGAAATCTTTCTGCACAATTAATCACTGGGCATGAAGCCAGAGACTCCCCTTAGCAAGGTGTCATCTTCCAAGCTGCATGAACTGATACTGTGTACATCTCTTATAAAAATCAAGGGAGACAAAGAAGGAAAAAGATCATAACTTAATATTTTTCCAGGCATGTGCTGGCCATACTTGCATACAGAATTTCTCTCAGTCCCTCCGAACACATTTTTATTCTTCACTAGATGAGAGATTTATCTGTAACTTTCCCAATTGATTAACATCTTCTGCATAGAGCCGCACTCAGACATGCTTGGATGCTGTTTTCCACAGAAAGACATGGAGAAGAAAATTCCTAGTATATTGGTTCTTTGTGGAAACAGATGGAAGAATGTTGACTTATCTCAGCAATCTGACTCTATCTGGTTAAAGTGAAGCTACAGCAGGCCATCAGAGCTGGTAAAGTGCTTTTATCTTTGGTTCACCCCCTCCCATAGACAGGCAGGCTGCGTTTTATCATCGGGATTCTTACGTAGAAGGAACTGAGATCTAGGAATCACAGGAAACTCTGACAACAAGTAACATTAATAATAAGTTCCATTTACTTACTAAAGCCATGCACTTTGCCAGACTCTCCATGTATATATCACATCAGTGGAACTTCACAACAATCATAGAATCTGAGTCTTATTTGAACATCAATTTTGCATAAAATAAAACAGAATTTGAGACATAAAGTTCCTTGTCTAATTCTAAATCGCATGCTCTTAAGAAACATTCTGTTATAAAAGAGGTTAACATTGGCTTTCAATACTGCTAAATTCAATCTTCAGCCTTCTTTCTATACTATATGATCACCCCATTTCTAGGAAATTTAGGACCAGAGTCTCCCATCACTGCTATCTTATTCATTGCTCATCTGTTGTCCTCTACCAGGTAGAGGTAGACTCTAGTCCTCTTTATAATTTGTTTATTTTCTTGCTAGGAATATAACATTTTAAACGCCTAGTCTATGATGATAGGCTTCTAAACATGTAGTGTCAGAGGGATGCACAGTCAGAGGATTTGGTAACCATAGGGGAAATAAGACTATCCAGGACCATTCCTTGAAACATGAGGACAATGTATCTCAGAAATGAAAGGCAAGAGCTTCCCAGTTGTGGTGCAGAAGTGGAAAATGTGAAGACACTTTAATATTAATCAGCTTAGATGCTGTACTTTAAATTAAAGTCTTCTAGCCAAGAAAAAAAAAACAAGGTTAATTAATTCACAAAGCAGACAATAAATTGAGACTTTCATGCCTCTTCAATTTCTTTCAAGGAAATTCTTTTGTTCTTTTATTTCATTCCTGTTTCCTTGTGTGTAGCTTTTTTTTTTTTACATACTTGCTTGAATTTCTGATATTTGCTTTTTTCTTCTTGTTTAAGGCTGCTATGATTTGATAGGTGGCTTCCCCCCAACAAAGGTCTATGTTTTAGAGTCTCAGTGTCTGGGATGACAGTGTCAGGAGGTGAGTCTTAGTGGGAAATATTTAGGTTCCTGGGAGCATGCCCTTGGAAAGTATGAAGATAGGTCTCTCAGGTCACTAATATAGTTCATATAAGAACAAGCATTTATCTAAGTATATACCTGGTTTCTGAATTATAACTTGTTATAACTATAATTAGTAATGTGATGGCTCTATTTCACATATGCTCCTGTCATTCCAGTGTCATGGTAAGGTAATAAATGGGGCTCTGGATGTCTTGCCAGAATACAAGAAGATGTCTGGATTTTCAGCCTCCAAAACTGAGCTAAAACCTTTTCTCTATATAATTATTATTGTGTATATGTGACCATGGTGAGCAAAGTTGACAGAATGCAACTTTGGGGAGTTGGTTCTCTCCTTCTGTCTTTACTTGGCTTTCAGGAATTGACACTGATCACCAGGCTTGTACAGTAAACGGTTTTACCTGCTGCACACCTTCTCTTTGGAAGTAGCCAAGTTCAGACATTTTGTTATAATACTGCAGAATAAACCAATGCACTGGCCTATGCTCATTTTCAGAATTTGCTGACAAAAATACATCTTTCTAGCTTTGACTTTTGGTCTTTCTATGTAGTCACCTTGTCCTTGCTTTTCTCCAGATATTCATTTTCTCAAATCATCCTAGACAGGAAAACGTTTGCAGAATGTTCCAGACTAATATTTAGAACTTTCTATACAAAATTTTCTTTGTTACAGGCTTAGAAGGACAAGATTCATCTGCTGCAATCAGTTGGTTAAAGCGTGCAGTTGCAAAGAGGGACAACAAAGTCTTAATTCAAGGAAATGAACATAAATCAGGCAAATCAAGACTCCCTAAAAACATGACAAGACAAAGTCAGATTCTTAGGAAATGGAGTCTTTGAAGGCTCCCAAAAGAAGGGTGGCAGGAGATAACTGTTCAGTGAATAGAGGCCAGGTGACAGAGAAACCTCTCCAAGGGAAGGGAACAGTCTTGGGGTCAAGATTGTAACAGGAAGCACAGGGCAACACAAACATCAGACAAAAGAGACTGCCTTGTAATTAGGTCAAACAACTGAACACTTGGCTCAACACCTTGTTTAAATGCACTCCAAGCCAAATTCTGGATGTCTTGAGCTACAACAAAATCTAATTTCGATTTTAAGAGAACAGATGAGGAATTGGGTCCAGTGTTTTATATGCTGTGAGTCAGCTAGGCCATGCATCACTTAGATTTCAATTTAAAGCTATATTCGCTATGAAAACCACACACTCTCTGTTTTTTTATCATTTGTATTCCTTTAATTTTTGAATTATTTTGATGCTGCCATTGCTGATAGAAGAGAAAAAGGATTTAGATGCATTTTATCTGACCTAAAAACAAGATGAGATCAAAGATGGCCAAAGTTTCCCACGTTCAGCATCTCAGAGTTATTGATAGTCACATAAAGAGCTTACCATCCATGAGAGAGAAAGTGTCGGACATCAATTACATCCTATGTAGGCTTTCCTCTCCCACCAGTCCTTGTTAGCTGGCTCTACCACATTCTCTGTGAGCCCCATGATCCACATATGCCTTGAATGTCCAATTTGTAGAAAGGGTTGTCATAACCACTAAAAATAATGAACTCAATGCCAGGATTTGAACTTTCAAACAATGACAGGTTCTCAAATATTTGAATTGAGATCTTCTGTAGGAATGAGAGAAATTTTTCCTGCCATAAGGCTAATCAGCCTTTACAAAAATACCAGTCCCTTTGTCCCTGTCCCCCAAAGATTCATACTGAAATCTTCATGGATAAAGTCCAATTATCAGCATTGTTTTAAAGCTCCTTGTATATTTTGAACATGCAGTTAAAGATAGAAATAATTGATGTAGTTCGAACTTCTCAGTGTAAGGAAAGGGAAATGAGGGTTCGCATACAGGAAAAATAATGTACAGGAAAAATAATGTATCATGGCAGATTAGTCAAGGAAGCTAGAATATAAGTATCTGGCTTCCTTATCCCATACTCTCTTTCTCCACATTGCTTTGCAATGTAAAATACCATTGCAATCGAAAGTTCCCTCTAAACCTTTTAAGCCCTTCTATCTAGCAGAAAGATTATCACACCTTTCCATTCAGTCTTTTCATACATGTCTCACACAGTAGCAGACTGGGCTGATGGCTTGGAAATTGTATAGTGATTGCAACACATATGAGATGAAATACTCAGACCCAAGAAACCCTTAACATCAGAATATGGGAATCTTATATATGAAAGGATTCCAAACATTTTATCTGCTTTTGAATAGAGCACATTTCTAAATACTTAAAGAGGTCCACAGAGTCTACATAATAATAATTCTAAATTACATTATTATGTACTTAACATCATTATAAATCATTTTGTGATTACAAGAAGAACAAGAATAAAAAAGCCCTATCTGGGACAACTTCTAAGCTAATTCCTTCTGGTGGTAGAAACACAAACTTAGAGAATATGAATGATGAGAATTAAGTTCCACACTGCCCTTCAGAATGATTCTACTGATTTACACTTACAAGAACAATATGTAGAAATAATCAACCCTCTTCCTTTATTTCACAAAAAGAAAAACATTGTATTTTACCTTACTGATACCATATTTCATATATTAATGAATAGCTGTATTACTGTGGTTTCCTTATTCATATCCATTTACCAATTGTAATATACAGAATTCTAAAATGACTCAAGTTCCCCCTTGCACACATGCTTCTTCCTCCTAGAATGTAATCAGTGCCTATGAATATGATTTAATAGGTATTCTTTGTATGAGGTATGTTCTAAGTAAAAGATAAGATCAGTCAAGGGCAGTTCAAGAAAACCTACAGAGTCAACCTATGGTCCCAGAGGGATTCATAGAGACAGAACTGCCAAATAGACAGCATAAATGGGACTGACCTAGGCCCTCAGCACATATGTAACAATTGTGCAACTGAGTCTTCATGTGGGACTCCTAAAGAGGGAGAAGGGGCTGCCTTTGGAACCTTTTCCCTTAATGGAGCTGCTTTGTCTAACTTCAATAGAAGATGTGCCTAGCCTTACTGCAACTATATATGCCAAGGTTGGTTGATAGCCGTGAGAGACCTCCTCTTTTTTGAGGAGGGAGGAGAGGTGGAGGCAGGAGAGAGGGAGAGACTGGAAGGAGAAGGGGGAGAGGAAGTCATGAGCTGCAATCTAGACATAAAGTAAATTAATAACTAATAAAAGATTGACAATTAAAAACAGATTATGAAATCATCAGTTTCATGTTTATGTTATATTATATACTTAACCAATCTTTAATATAACAGCAGAAAGGAATTCTCCATCTTATGACAGAGTTCCACAGCTAAGAACATCTAAGGACAATGATTCCCTTTCTATAGCTAACAACAAGGAAGTAAATGGAAACTCAGCCTTACATCCATAAATAACTTAATTCTGCCAATATATTGTCTCTATGTGCTTGAAATAAGATTACTGAACCCAAGAAGTACTGATATTTTGCCACTTTAAAAATCTGAGTTTGAGGAAGTCTTCTAGTATCTATTGTTCCCACTTTTAATATTCTCCTTTGTGACACTTCATAAAAATCTAACCTCCAGGTTGTGAGAAACCCACAGCACATAAATAGACCACTTGTAGGCATTCATCGTAACAACTTCAGTTGTTCTAGAACCAACTGCCAGTCATACCAGGGAGCCATCTTAAACTCCTAAAATGATGGCCTATATAGGAAAAGAACTACTTAGCCACATCCACAGAATTATAAAAAATGATTTTACTTTAATTCATTGTAAAAGATTATTTTTATTTTAAGCCAGTAAATTTTGTGCTTTACTATGTAGAATCAGAAATTGACTTGGCATGTGCTATATAAAACATCATAGATATATACCCAATGCATTTGTTCTGCAGCAATAGATACCCAAGTACATATGAACACATGTAATCTTCTTATGGAATAACTAGTATTATTACCTCTATTTGACAAATGAAGAAAAGATAATAATACTTAATTGTCCCAAGATCACAATGCTTACAAATGAATGAATTATATATTAGCAGAGTTTCTATTCCTAATCAAGATTCTGAGATTCTGCTTATAATTGCAAGATTTTGCTTACAAATGCAAAAATTCTAATAATATTATCAAATATATCTTGTATAATGGACCACATCTTAATTTTGGTGTGGGACCAATGGAGAAAACAAGTTGAGCACTAGCATGCATTCTGTAATTCCCTACTTTATTCTCTCTCTCTCTCTCTCTCTCTCTCTCTCTCTCTCTCTCTCTCTCT
>JANHMN010000005.1:71264902-71320155 GCA_030674055.1 Rhabdomys pumilio | reverse complement strand
TCTCTCTCTCTCTCTCTCTCTCTCTCTCTCTCTCTCTCTCTCTCTCTCTCTCTGTGTGTGTGTGTGTGTGTGTGTGTGTGTTGGTAAATTCTGTGTGTGTGTGTGTGTGTGTGTGTGTGTGTGTTGGTAAATTTTAGTAAATTTTTAATAACACTGGCAAAGAGTCAAATTACAAAATTCCCCAGAAAACAGAATACAAAAATTCTAGAAGCAAAATAAAAAGGAAAAGGTCACCCTAAAATTGTAATAATCTTTAGGATAAGGAAACCATTTTATCAAAGGCACTGAGCATGTTTAGTAGAATTTAAATGAAATTACAAACAAGGTACCTAGTGGAGCATTTTGAAACCACATTGATCATGAAAATGCTGATTGTGTGGCTGAAGGCACAACAACAGAGACACAAATGAAGCCCAGTCTCCAGTGGATCTAGAATGGACAAACTCCGGGTGGACAGAATTTCCCACAATTCTCTTCCAGGACAGGAATTAATATACTTTCTGGTTGTAGGATGTCCATGAAAATGAACCATGCTGGCACATGGAACATGGGTGACATGTTTTCCCACAGGAGGAGAAACAAGATGGAGAATTGCCCCCTACACCACCCATCCATATAACATCAGCTGTTACCACACACAGTGCTTGGTCTAGTGGGAAAGGGTAAGCTGCCTCCTCTAAGAACTAATTATTACTTGAATAAAGTTATCAGAGCTATATGACCAACAAATCAAGGACAAGAAGTTCATACTGCAGGGGTTTCTAACCTCCAGAGTGATAGTATGTCACTGCCCTGTGTAGGTCAGGAAAGCGGGAACTGAGAGGATATTCTTGGTTCAATTGTACTGATCATGGTGCCAGGACATATCCATCCTGAACATTCTCTGTGTAAGTGGGTGAGAGCGAGTTCCCTTCAACTCTGTAGCATATACTTTCATGTTGCTATCATTTGATCCTAGAGTCCTACTTTTTCCCCAAGTGCATGACAAGGTATGCTTCATTTGGGTCAGATGTTCACATCAGTGTGTCTGCTCACTCCTGCTAAGAAGGCAGAGCAATTGTTTGTCCTTCTATCTCAGGTAGGAGCAAGTAGTGGCTGTTGAAATTTAGCTTACACTCTTCTGAAGAGACACCATCATCCCAGCCAGATAGGCTGTGGCAGTAGAGAGACCGTCACTCCAGCTCTGTGGGCAGGCCCTTAGTTTCCAAATCAAACTAAATCAATAGCTTAAACAGATGTAGATCCATGTGACAGTAAAGACAGTAAAGAAGATTCAAAGTTTTATATTCTTTAGATGTCTACTTATGCTCCCCTGGCTATTAAAAAGTTATGTGCAACTTCAAGATGAAAGGCACCAGCAGTTTCTTAGAAGAGAAGAGTCCTCATCTTCTTGAGATTTAACGAGATAGAACTCACTGGGGCTTCTGACTCAGTCAGCTATTAATTGAATTAAAGTCAATGATAATCTTGCTGTATTTCCATGTGAATTTTTTCTGAATGTAACCCCAGGCAATTTAAACATGAGCCTAATGCCCGTTGTCTGTTCACTGTCATGGTATTTAATTTATCTGACATGAAAATAAGTTTTCATATACTTTCCTGGATGATGACCTCAGCACATTCATTACATGGGATCAAGGCAATGAGTATATTGCAGCCCTTCATATCAGCTGAATTCTTGTTCATGATGGCATTTAGCTTGGCATAGCACACATAAAGATATTTAGTAGCAAGTTTATTTTCTGCTGTTCTCCTGCAAGATAACAAGTCATCACTGAACCCACCTGGCATTCATTCCATTGTATTGGATCCCAGGAATCTTGTTTTCTGTATTCTGGGAATTTGGATCCTTGCTTCACTGTGCTGGTAAGAAGGCCTCTGCTGTAAAATACTCAGACCATTCCATATAATAATCCCCTTTGTTCAGGATGTGTGTGAGGTCTGGAAATCATATGCCACCTCAAGCAGCTTTGGAAAGAGGAAACTCACTGCAATGTCATCAGTCTAGGGAGAAACTGCTACACCTCATCCCTAAGAGGAGGCACAGTCCAAACAACTCCCTCAACTCTGCTCCAGGTTCTCATGTCTCCATCCTCCCAACCACAGGGTGCCAGAAGAGACTGAGGGCAAAACCTCCCCACTCCTCGATGAGCCCAGAAGTGGCCACTCATGTGCAAGGTGAGCTGAGTGAGAACTGGGTCTTCTGTGAGGGTACACACTAGCTGTCCCTTCTGCCAGTCCACCCCTCAGCCCTACCCCTGCCACCACAGCACTAAAGAAGGAAGTCAGGAGGGCAGCCTCTGCTCTTGACTATAGATGTAAGGCAATCATTTCTTTCAAACACCTGTTGCTGTGACTCCCCTCCCATGAGAAACTTTAACCTGGAATTGAGAGCAAAATAAACACTTTCTTCTTGTGCTGTTTGGTCGAGATAGTTTACCACAGCAATAGCAAATAAAACTAAGGCAAAACATTAAAATGATAAAAAATAATAAGAAATCATACATAAATTAATTACTATAGCTGATTCTAGGAAAAATGAAGTAAAACTGGAATTATGTGACACATAAAGAAAATTTTAATGTTACCTGTAAAAGTAAACTTTAAGTACATTAAAATTTTGTTTGCAAAGCACCCAACAGTTAGCTTGTGAGTTTATAGAATACACTAATGGAGACAAACAGAGTAGGATTTATCCAGAGATTCAGGCAGCATCTCAGAGGCATGTCAACACCCAGAAAGGAACCACAGATGTGAATGGGTGTGAGGACTGGGGAGCCTATTAGGATTGTGGGCTGGGATCTAAAGAGCTAAGTATTCAAATATCTGTTCCAGTTTCCAAACGATAGTAAACACAGTTCACATTTCAGAACTTCAAGTTAGTCACTAAAAATAAAATGGATGTCTGGTCACATCTGCCAACAATTAGAGGAGATATTGGCCCTGACTATAGTTTTGCCTCTGATGAGAAAAGATCTTGGCTGGAACCCCACAATTCTGCTTCCTTGACCAGCTGTGGACCATCATGCTATGTCCTCAAAGAACATACTGCTCAGAGAATAGACACTCCAGGCCAACATACACTTTCTATTCCATTTCAGTGGTCTCAATGTAACTCCCTGTTCCTTCTTACTCCACATTCAGGCTGGATTAGGCCAGGGATCTCAGAGAACAGAGTTGTGACTCAGGAGCCGACCCTCTCATGTGCTCCTGCACAGGTTCCTGAGAATCTTATAGAGACTGAGTCTCTTGATCTCCAATTTCCAGTAGATCAACCTGAAAACCATGCCTAAAGGGAAAATAAAGCCTATCTTTAAACCTCATGCTCTTGATGACTTATATTCAGTGACATTTATTTTATTTCTTCCTCTCTTCTAGAGTAGAAGGAACCTGAGTGTCCCCCTAGAGTTAGAGGAACACTATTACATTTTATACAACGTGATACTCCTATAATGTACTGAACACAGCACCTACTCTATTTGAGTATTTGAACACTTGTTTCAATTTTATTTTACTTTTTAGTTCTGCCTATTTGTTGCATCTTTTTTTTTAAGTTCTGGCAAACCCTGGACTTCATACATTCCCACTAAGTGTTCTACTACTCAGTTGGTGCCCCAGACTTACACCAGTCCTCTTTTACTTTGTAGTATTACTACGTAAGAAGTTGAAACTAGTGAGGTAATATTTCTATAGCACCTGCTGGGTGCCAAAAACCTTAGAATCTAAGAATGACATGAACTAGGTATAGTCCAGAAACTGTGAGACAAAAATACATAAAACAGTAGCAGCAGTAAGTATCCCCTATTATTTAGTAAGAGGCTAACACAACAAGCTGCAGACTGTGAGCTTTCGTGTAAACCAACAGGTTTGAGGGTGTAAAGGGGCTCCATGGAGGAGAAGATGAATAAAATAAGGAAACAGATGCTCTTAGATAGTAATCATCCTTAGAATTAACTAAAGTCTGTTTTCCTTCCTACTGTGGAGAGAGAATTAGATTGAGCCAAATCCAGTAAAGTTCAAAATAGAGCTGAATCAATATTTTGACTTATTAGCTATAGGTAAAATTTCACTTGCTCTATAGGTTTGGTCAAGTATGGAAATGCTTAAGAAACTGACAACATGGGCCAGTGAGGGAGCTGTCTGGTTAATTTTATGTCAACTTCACATAAGCTAGAGTCATTTGAGTGGAGAAAAATGCCCCCAAAAGATCAGTCTGTAGACAAGCCTATAAGGCATTTTCTTAATTAGTGACTGATGAGGGAGGGCATATCAACCCATTGTCGGTGATGCCACCCTTGGGCTGCTGATCCTGGGTTCTATAAGAAAGCAGGCTGAGCAAGTCATGTTGATCAAATCGGTAACCAGTACCCCTCTATGGCCTCTGTATCACCTCCTGCCTCCAGGTACCTGCCCTGTTTGAGTTCCTGTCCTGACTTCCAAGGATGATGAACAATGATATGGAAGTGTAAGTTAAATAAACTCTTTACTCACCAAATTGCTTTGGGTCACCATGTTTCACTGAAGTAATACTAACTCTAACTAAAATAGGGGCTCAGGAAGTAAAAGTGCTTGCTACCGTGACATGTTTAATCCCAAATCCCAAATCCCAAATTGTAAAAGGAGAGAATTGACTTCCCGAAGTTTTCTTTAGATCTCCCCATATGCAACAGCACAGGTGGATCTCCACACATACACGAATGCAAACAAAAATAAAGAAAGTGCAAAAAAGAAAAACAAAAGAGCTTGCAGCACAGTCCTGGTCAGCCAGTACATAAAAGAATTCAGATATCAAATCAATATACATTGGTAATTTCCAATTAGAAAATATTCTAGAAAGATACTATTTATAACCAAGCCTGAAATAAAAAGTCTAGACATAAACCTGACAATATATGTAGTACTAATATGGAACAAAAACCTATAAAAATTATTTAAGGGTATTTTAATATTTGAATAAGTTTAGAGATATGTATTGACATGGACAGGCCAACTAAGTATTAATATAATGGCTATGCTCTCCAAATTGCTCTATAAATGCTAAAAGATCTCAATAAATCTAATTTGTTTTATTTACATAAAAATTAATGAGTTCATTTTAACTTATTTGGAAGAGAAAATGCATAATATGGCCAAGAAACTTTGGAAATAAAAGCAGAAAAGAAAGATATGTCCTAACAGATATCAAAACTTGTTATAAAGCTATAATAACTAAAATGTCACAATTGGTACTAAATATTTTAATTAATGGAATAAATTGAGAGGATACCAGGAATAGACACAAGAAATGCAGATCTAAATAGATGTAAATACAGATATTAATGTGAATTGATGGTAGAGGTGATATTTCACGTTAATATGGAAAGAATAGTTGGAGTTAATTCATAAACGGGAAAACCTGCTTATCATTTAATAAATATTCTTGCTAGGTGGTGGTGGCACACAGCTCTAATCGCAGCACTCAGGAAGCAGAGGCAGAAGAGTCTCTGTGAGTTTGAGGCCAGCTTGATCTACAAAGCAAGTTCCAAGACATCCAGGGCTACACAGAGAAACCCCGTCTTGAAAAAAAATCAGCATATATATATATATATATATATATATATATATATGAATAAGAATAAGTATTTTGCAAATACTATCAGATAAGAATGAATATATATATGTGTGTGTATGTATATATATATATATATATGTATGTATATATTCATTCTTATCTGATAGTATTTGTAAAAGTAATTCCACATTAATCAAATATCCTAACACAAAACTATTTATAAAATTTTCTAGGCAAATGTTTATAAATTTGGAGTACTAAAGTTCTTAGACAAGTAACAAAATGTAGAAACTATAAAGGTGTTTGTGAACTTAACAACCTTAAAATGGAAAGCTTTTTCAGCAAAAAGCCCAACAACATAAGCAGAGTAAAACAACTGACAAGCTAAGAGAAAACATTTTCCAAAAATCATTGTCTGGACTAAAAAGTAAACCAAAAGGACTAAAAGTTAAACAACATGGTTGGAAAATAGAAGATGGTAAAGTCACAGAATAAAGAATCCAAATGACGCCCCTTTCTCTGTGGAATCCCCATGGTGACTGGGACCCTGTACACATACCCTGAAAACTGGAGGGCTTTCAAAGACCTCATCTCTGCTTAGTACAACTGGGGCTCAGGTCCTTGTGCTCTCCGCACCACCCCACTTCCACTTTCGCCAAACCAACCGCACCCCTGAATTTCTCTGAAAATTTCCTGCTGGCAAGGTTCCAGAATTTGCGGGTGATGATGGATTCTGTGCGTTTGTGAGCAACGCCATCTCCTGCTATGTATGCAATGAGGAGCTGCGGGGGAAGTATGCCAGAAGCAGCAGCTCAGGCGATGCAGAGGTTGAGCCTTTGCTGACAGTGACATTGTTCCTCCAGCTGGGTGTTCCCCACCTTGAACTTTATGCACCACAACAAACAGGCCACTAAAAATGCAAAAGAAGAGGTGAAGCAAATCCTGGGGCTGCTGGACACTAACTTGAAGATACAGACTTTTCTGGTGGGTGAGGGAGTGACACTGGCTGATATCACAATTGTCTGCACCCTGTTGTGACTCTCTATAAACAGGTCATAGAGCCTTCTTTTCCCCAGATCTTTCCCAATACCAACTGGTGTTTCCTTACCTGCATTAACCAGCCCCAGTTCAGGGCCATCTTGGGGGAGGTGAAGCTGTGTGAGAAGATGGCACAGTTTGATGCTAAGAAGTTTGCAGAGAGCCAGTCTAAAAAGGAAAGAAAAGACTTCATGAGAAGAGAAACAGAAGTCCCAGGCTGAGCGGAAGGAGGAAAAAAAGGCAGCTGCTCCAGCTCCTGAGGAAGAGATGGATGAGCTTCAGCAGGCATTGGCTGCTGAGCCTAAGGGCAAGAACCCTTTCATTAACCTACCCAAGAGTACCCTTGTATTGGATGAGTTTAAGCATAAGTACTCCAATAAGGACACTCTCTGTGGCACTGCCACAGTTTTGGGAGCACTTTGATAAAGATGGCTGGTACCTGTGGTATGCTGAGTACCGGTTCCCTAAAGAGCTCACCCAGACTTTCATGAGTTGATCCTGGTAGTGAGGAGACCCAGACCCTAGTTCAAGAGTACTTTTCCTGGGAGGGGTCCTTCCAGCACGTGGGCAAAGCCGTCAATCAAGGCAGGATCTTCAAGTGAACATGCCTTGCCAGTAGCTGCCTGCACCTAACCTTCAAGGGAGATAGGGGTCATTAAAGGAAATTGAACATGAAAAAAAAAAAGAATCCAAATGACAATAAACACATGAAATAATGTTCAAATGTCACTTATAATTTGAGCAATTCTACTTTAATAAAAGAACATTTTGCCCATCAGAGTGCAGCAATTTTGTATACTGATAATATTAATACTGACGAACATGTATGAAACATTTTTATATACTACTAATGAAAATGTAAATCTGTATAAAGTTTTTGAAGGACAATTTGATAATGTCCACTAAGTATAAAACATATGCACTGTTTGTTCAACTTCTGCTTCTAATTAATTAAAAGAAGTATTTTCAAACATACATAAAAATGAAATTGGTTATATTACTAGAAACAGCCATAGAGAAATGTAAAATAAACCATGGCGTATCAGTTCTATGACTCATAAATTTAAAATGAGAAGATATTTTTGTAATTATCAACTATGATTTATAATTTCTAATAATCAACTGCATATTATTTTATAAAAATCAACCTTCAGCTCACAGAATCAACTTACCAGGGCTCAAAGTGGCTCACTGAGACAGAAGAAACAATCAAGGAGCCTGTATGGGTCTGACCTAGGTCCTCTGCATATATGTGACCGCTCTGTAGCTTGATCTTCTTGTGGGAGTTCCAACAGTGGGAGCCAGAAGAGTATCTCTGACTCTTTTGTCTGCTTTTAGGACCCTTTCCCTCCTACAGGGTTGTCTGATCCAGCCTTAATATGAGAGGTGCCTAGTTTTGCTGTAACTTGTTATGCCATGTTTGGTTTGTATTCATATGGGTGGCATGCTCTTTTCTGAAGGGAAATGGAGGAGTGGATCTGGAGAAGAGAGAGTGGGAGAGGAGAGACTAGCAGGAGAGGAGGGAGGGGAATATATATATATATGAATTATATCCTGGGGCCAGGATATAATATATGAAAGAAGAATAATTAATTAAAGAAAGAAAGAAATATATGAATAAATACATAAATACATAAAATGAGAAGATAGTAATTTTATAATAATAAAAATTACATTTCAATCCTTCATTAGCATATAGTAATTACACAAAATAATGAATGGTATTTTGACATGCACATACACACCCACATACACACATGTATGTATGTATGTATTACACTGATCATATTTGTTCTCCACTACCTTCTCATGTCCCTCTCCCTTGCCCACTTATGTCTTCCTCGTGTCTTTTATTTATTCATTGATGATCAAATGTTCATCATCATCATAGTTACTTATGGGAGCATAGGTGAGAAATTATTTATAGAAGCATGGGTATTTTTCCAGTGTCTACATTTTGTAGGCCTTTTACAGTTAATCACAGCAACTGTGAGTTAAGAAACACTGGTTCCAAGGCAGAATTCCACAGCACTTGACCCCCCTTTTTTGGCTCTTACATTCTTTCTACCAAAAATAAATTACATTTTTGGCTAACAAAATGTTGTTGAACAGTGTTCATATTATGAAACAATTTATATTTTTGAACAACACAAAATAAAACAATATGTTTGTATACTGTGATTTCAGATCATCATAAAAGCAACGCCAAAACAGTACTAAAGGAATAGGAGAGTCATTGAAATGCTTGGGTGTGAAAAAGAGGAAAGAAGCAGTGGTCAAGGATAGTCTTCTGCCTTTATAAAGATCTGATACATGTAAAAGAAGAGAGGTACTGAAAATATGAGAATATTTCCATCAAGCTAACATGAGCAAAAGTCCACTGGAGAAATCACCTCTAGTATTCCCTGAATGCTCATTGTTGGGCTCTGAACATTCTGGAGGAAGCAGGACTTCAATCTTCATGATATACTGAATCCATACATATTGCATCTCAGTTTGTGAATCAACTAAATCTCTGGATGCAAGTTCTCTTAAAGGGATAGCTGAATGACATATCTCCCTATATACCATGTGTCTATACACATTTATGTCTGTAAATGTATGGGGAAAGTCTAGAAGGATAGCAACATCTAACAGCTACTGATAAACAATGGCACATCCATAAAATAAAATGATAGGTATAAATAAAAGAAAACATATAAAGATACATGCCACTTGAACAGATCATATAGGAATTATGCTGAGTGTAAGAAGCATGAAATGATTGTATCCTTTCCCATTCCATTTGTTTAAAAGTTCTCTAAATGGCAAAAATATAATTCCAAAGAAAGTATCAGTGATTTCTACTATTTGAGGTGAGGTAATGAGAAGGAGGATTAGTGGGAAATAGAAAATCACAGATATAGTGTAAGTTGAAGGTTAAAGGGTTTTTTTTTTTTTTTTTTTGAGGTGGAACAAAATTTTTAATGGATACATATTTGACAGAAGAACCAAACAAACAAACAAGTATCTTGTAAAAAAAAAAAAAGTAGCCAATAAACGGATTTCAAAAGATAGAGAAGAAAAAAACCAATAAACATATGAAACAAGTACCATTCTTAGAGACCAAGAGAAGGTAATTAAAATGACATTGTCCTCAGAATTCAGCTCAGGGCTGGGCTTTCATTCCAGCTTCCCGTCCTGATAATAAACCTGTATACTCACACTTAGCTTTTGGCCTTTTTCCTCTTAACTGCACCACTAAGCCAAGACCAAATCCCCTCTGCCATCTATTTTATTTACATTTCAGATGCCATCCCCTTTCCCCATTTCTCCTGCCTAGAAAACCCCTATCCCATGCCCCCTTTTCCTTTTTGCTTTTATACATTTTTTTAAAAAAGTTAATCAAAAACTTTATAAGTTTAGTAATGCTCAATCAGAAGTGTAACCCAATACCCAACCTAGGTTAAAGTTTTTTAAAACCTGAATAAAGATATTCAGTTGTTTTAGAACCACAGAAGCATTTGTTAGACTTTCTCAACTGAGAGGCATCAAACATGAACTATGCTAAGTGTTAAGTTCCCTTGATCTACTTATTTATCCTTTCACCAGTAGCACATTGCCTTTGTTTTTCTAATTTTATTATGTCTTGAAAAATTAGGAAATGTTTTTGCATTGATTAAAACCTTTCATTGTTGAACACAAACTTTTTCAATTACATGCATCCCATTTGGCAATTTTTCTCACATTTATTGATTTATTAGAGTCATATTCCAAAATGCCTGGCTTGTGCCTACATTGTGAAGTAGTTCCCTACGATTTCCTTGAGTAGTTTCAAAGGTCTGACACAAAGGTCCTCAAGAGGTAGGAGTGAAGTGTCATCCTTCTACACGTGAATATCCAGTTTTTTCTTCAGCATTTGTTGAGGAAGCTGTCTGTGCTGTGATGTATATTTTTGGTACATTTTTGATAAGATGGCCACAGATGTCTGTGTTAATTTGTTTCTCCTTTATTATATTCTATTGTTACTACATGCTTGTTTAGTGACCACTATTGTCTTCTCTTTCTGTGAAATTAACATCGTAGCGTTCACCTGCAAGTAAGAACAGGCAGTTTTTGTATTTCAGTGTCTATCTTATTTTGCCTAACTTTCAGTTTCTCCTAGTTTGTAAAAGAAATGACAATATTTCTTTTTTTAGGATCAAATACTATTCCTGTTTATGTGTGTATACATTTATCGTCTTTTTTTGCTTATCTGTCAGTTAATGGCTCAGTTGATTCCATATCTTAGCTGCTATATATAGTGCTAAAATAAAGACTGTCCTCTTTGGGGGACATCCCTCTTCAGTGTCTAATAGATGTTTTGTCCCTGAGCAACTTCTTTTAGTCCATGTAGCAAAAAATGCAGAAGGATTTCAACCATAATTTCCTGTATCACAATGCTGTGACACAAGGGAGGTTTCCCCAGGAGTAAGGTAATAAATGTGGAATACCTACTCCATATTGGTCACTTTCTCGAAGTTCAGATTCCTGCCCTACACATGAGTTGTTTTTCTTTGTTACTCAGCAAACTTGGACCACTGTTTCATTGTGTTATCACCAGAGTTTACTGTTACTATTTCAGTAACTGATTCCTTAAAACATATTTCTCTATTGAAGAGGCGGTATGAGAAATATATACATCCCTCCATGTGTACTCTTTGGTTGGCTGGTGGTTTAGTCCCTGGGAGCTGGGGGGGAGGGGAGTCTGGTTGGTTGATATTATTGTTCTTCCTATGGGGTTGCAGACCCCTTCAGCTCCTTCAGTCCTTTCTCTAACTCCTCCATTGGGGACCCCACTGGGTGGATGGGGGAACACTCTCATAGAAGCAGGGGAGGGGGGATGGGATAGGAAGTTTCAGGGGGAATCAGAAAAGGGTATAACATTTGAAATGTAAATAAAGAAAATATCCAATAAAAAAGAGAAACATATACATCCAAACTCATGTAGTTATCATGTGATACACTATGGCTTCAAAAGTAATTGTTCAGCCAAGTGTAACTGTCATAACAGCACTTAGGGGGCTGATGAAGTGATACTGTCATGAGCTCAAGGCCAGCCCTAACTACACAACAATACCATGTCTCAAAATAAAGCAAAAAGGAAACTGTCTTTTACACTGTTCAATTACTTCCAAGTTCATTCTTGCAACATTTATACAAACCATTGCTGCTAAAGCTTCACCCACAATTGTCATGATATTTCCATCTTGAGAACAATTCTCGGGCGATTCTGTGGCAATGCCCAACACCTAAACCAGTAAAATAGCAAGGCCAGAGAGCCGTATGTCCTCCCTTAAGTCAGTTACCTTTGAATCACCATTTCCTCCTGATAGCTTTCCTTCCAGCTTTATAGAGTCATAAACACCCTGGCACCAGCTTCCCTTGGCACAAATTGCCTTAAGAAATTGATTTATACTCACTGAACCACCAGAGCCAAGGTTAGAAACCAGAGTCAATTTATTAATTTTCAATGAGCAACATCCCTCTTGAGCCAGCTGAGAAATCATGTCGGCTTACTGTGATCAAAAGATTCAGAGTGAAGACAGGCAGGACAAACTGGATGTTCAGAAAGAAAACAAGTTTGGAATCCCAACAGCTGGTAGGGTCTGTACTCCTCCCAGTTTCTTCTTGCTGACATTACAGATGTCTACTGCCTACTTCAGCCTGAAACCAGGGAAGACATTTTAGACTCAGCAGCAAATTGGAATCTGAACTTAGAATTTCTCCCCAGTTTAATTGTGAAAGGTATTTTTTTTTAAATCTAATTACTGCTGAATTTGAGACTCTGTTCTGACTTGTTCCTGTTCTATCCAATTAGATTGCAGGGACTTTTTAAAAGTTGGTTTTCTTCTGACATCTTCCCACATGCCAATCATCTGGCACTCACTACTCATTGCATCTCTCAGTCCTTCCTCACCACACATCTTTATTGTGTTTTTAGAGTGCCTGGGATGGATCCCAAAGTTTTACACATAGCAAGCAAGTGCTCTGCTACTGAACTACGTTCCCACTCTGTTCTAGAGTTAATTTCTCCTATCGTTTACTTCATTCAGTCAGTCTTGATCTGACCTATCTGTGACTCAGACTCTCCTCTCACCTTTAGCAATCATCTCCTCAGCAACTGAGCCTCTTCAAACTATACCATGGCCTGTTACATCACTTTGCTCCATTGTCAGTGCTATCATCATTGTTGTCATCATCATCGTTGTTGTTGTCTTCTTAACCTCCACCACCACCACCACCGCCATTATCACCTTTATGAATTAAGGCTAGTTTTGAATCGTCAGCATTTTCCCTTTTATTGAAAATAGATTTTTATCATACAGTATATTTTGATTACAGTTTCCTCTCCCTCTACACCTTCCATGTTCTCCCTACCTAGCTTCTCATCCAGATCCACTCAGTTCTGTCTCTCATTAGAAAATAACAGACTTCTAAGAGATAACAACCAAACATGACAAAATAAGATAATAAGATGAAGCAAAAACTATCATCTCGAAGTTGGAGTTGGACATGGTAGCCCAATAAAAGGAATACAGCCCTGAGAGAAGGCACAAGAATCAGAAATCTCACTTGTTTACACAGTCAGGTGTCTCATAAACATACTAAACTGAAATCTATAATATAAACACAGTGGACCTGGTGCTGACCCATGCAGGTCCTGTGTATGCTGCTTCAGTCTCTGAGGTCATATAAGCTTTGCTCAGTTGGTTTAGAGAGCCTTGTTCTCCTCTTGTCTTCTAGCCCCTCTTGCTCTTACACTCCTTCTGTCTCCCCTTCTTTGGGGTTCCCTAAGATTCAAGGGAAGTAATTTGATGGAGATACCCAATTTAGGGCTGTGTATTCCAAGGTATATATATATATATATATATATATGTGTGTGTGTGTATATGTGTATATGTGTATATATGTATATATGTATATGTGTATGTGTATGTGTATATGTATATATGTATGTATGTGTGTGTAATGTCTGGCTGTGGGTCTCTGTATTCTCATCTGCTGCAGGAGGAAGCTTCTCTAATGATAACTAAATAAAACCATGAGTATGAGTTCTCATAGAACTCATGTTCTATGAGTATAGCAGAGTATCATTAGGGGTCAATTTATCACTACTCATTTTTGTTTGTTTGTTTGTTTGTTTGTTTGTTTGCTAGTTTGTTTTAAGACCAGTAGTGTTCAGTTTTACCCTACTTCTCTTGGATATCTAGTCTCTGGTATTTGTTCATCTAAGCAGTGTTGAGTATGAGTTCCATCTCATGGAGTGGGCCTTAAGTCAAATCAGATATTGCTTGATCACTCCCACAAGCTTTTTGCCACTATTGCCCTAGCATATTTTACAGGCAAGACAGCATTATAGATTAAAGAGTTTGTGTCTGGGTTGGTGTTTACCTTTCTTTTGGTAGCCTATAGATTACCTTGCCATACCAAAGACGCTAAAACATGGGGGTGAAAGTTCTATGTAGGCACCAAATTGACCTCTCCATATTCACTGAGTCCTGTAGTGTTGTCTTCAGCAATGGGATCTTGTTGTCTGTTTGTGGAGAGCAACCTATTGTCTTGGCAACAATTTGTATTGTTTGGGGATTCCCATGGGACCCCTTTAGCCAACCACTCAGTTGAACATAACCCAGTCCTGGTACTGAACACTTCATTTGATGATAAGAGATAGCCAGTTAGGAATTACCTTGAGTGAGGTAACCCAGATCCTGAAAGATAAATATGGATTGTATTTACTTATATGTAATATTAGACAATAAATAAATAATAACCAACCTACAATTTGTTGACCCAGAGAGGTTAGGTATAGAGGAAGGAGCTAGGGTGGGAGAGACACATGGATATCCTTGGGAGGGGGAAATAGAAAAGATTTTATAGGTGGACTGGGTGTTTGGGGAATTGAACAGGAGGCTCAGGTAGGGAGCAGGAGTGGAGATGAGTTGAAGGAGGTTATGTATGAAAAGACAACTAGAATTGAGGGGCATTTGAGGGATAGTGTGGAAACCTAGTGCAATAGAAACTTCCTAAGATCTATGAAGGTGATCTTAGTGAAATCTCCAAATAATAAGGAAAATGGAGTCTCAATTGGCCATCCCTTGTCATAAAGTTTCTGGTGCATAGTTTTAGGAGAATTCATTTTAAGTATATGATGTTTATGTGGCCCTAGTCCTTTAAATCACATCATTTTGAGGAGTTTGGGCAAATCACTACCAACGTAGCAATCCAGTCAGGGGAGTGACATGAGTTTGCATGATCACACAGGGGTCCTTGGAACCTGGACAATGCTCTTCTTGAGATTACACTGAAAATGAATGTGAAGCTTTGTAATCCCTTTCCACTTTTTCTTTATGATATCTCAAATAAGTCATATTTTTGTTTCCCTTATTCCCAATACTGAAAGTATTCTGTAATTTAAGGCCTTGCATGCCACAAGTCAACTGCGAAGTGCTTTCCGTGATTTACCATAGATCTTCACCCACCTTCGGTGTAGGAAAGTTAGAAGATTTGCTTTTATTTTTAAAATAATTGTAAGGCCAACTACTGTGAATCATTATTTAAATCCTTAAAACCTTTTAAGGCTGGCTTTTTTCAGATCTACAACTTTCTCTTTAAGAAAACATATACTTATCTACTTGGGGATCAGTTCCTCTACCTTCTCTAGTAGAAAACCAAATAGAACATAGCAAGAAACAATTTTTTAAAAGGAGTCTACACACACTGGGAACACTAGACTTTCCTTTTCTCTTTGAGGTCTACCTAGTACAGCACAAATGGATTTCAACACAAAGACTTGACCTCAAATCTCACTTTTTTCACACAACTCCCTCTACACAAATTTCTATTTGATACCTTACAAGGAAAAATAACTAGATTCTACGGTTTTTGTGTCTTTCTTTCCTTCCCAGTTTATATATCTAAAATCAAAATCAATAAGGGCATCTTAAGACAACCCTTTCTTCCTGGGACCATTCCCAATGTTCAGGATTCTCTCTCTCTCTCTCTCTCTCTCTCTCTTTCCTCCCTCCCTCTCTCTTTCCTCTCTCCCTCCCTCCCTCCCTTCCCCTCTCTCCCTTCTTATACAAAGCTATCAATAGCACATACTTTCAGACTTTTGAATCTCTAAAAATAAAATTCCCAGTAGCAGGTTCCTGCTCTCTGAGCATTAAGGAACCATCTGACTAAAATGAGTACCAAGCTAAGTATTGTAGTTTCATTTCTATGAAAATGAAATGATAAAGTACCTGAAAAAACCAAATTAAGAAGAAAGAGTGTATTTTAGCTCACAGTTCCACATTATAGTGTATTACTGTGTGGAAGGCACAGTGGTAGAAGTTAGAAAAAAAAACACTGATTGCATTGCTTTCATATCCATGAAGAGGAATGAATTAGTCAGTGCATGCTAGTATCTCAGTTGGCTTTCTATGTTTTTATACAGTTTGGGTTACCCTGCCTATGGAATGCTGCCAATCACACTTCAATGATACAAAATTAATCTAATCCCTCCAAATATTTCCACATGCCAACATGATATAGACCAGCAGTTCTCAACTTGTGGGTCTTGATCCCTTTGGGGGTCTAATGACTTCTACTTCTTTGTCTTCTTTTTTAAAAATCATGAAACATTATGTTTCATGATGTGTCATATGATGCAGACTCATATGGTGTTTTGTTGAGGCTTCATCTGTGGGAGAACACATGATGTTTGAAGAATATATAAATAGGACTCAATGGACAGTGAAGACACTCTTGCATCACTAGTTTTGCAATGCTTTGTTGGTCTCCTGTCTTGGCTGCTTTTCACTTCACTGAGAAAAGCACTGCCAAGAGAACTTCTCTTGGCATCCCTGCTGGTCCTAGTCACTCCGAGTAGTGACTTGTGCAGATTTGGTAGAGGCCTGGTTGTTTCTGCTGGATTGTGTCACCACTGCTGATTTGTGTTTGGTATCCTGACACTACTGAACTGGAATGCTGGTATCAGGACAAAAGGAGATTGGAATCACCCCCAAAGAACTACTTCTAAACAGGTCCACATCCCTTTGTCCTATTTACAATCTTACCTTCCCTACCTTTGGATGGTAGACCAGAAGTGAGGGTCAACACACTTGAGAATCCTTATTAAAAATAGGTTTTGAAAAATGTCTAAGCCTACAGGTTAGTAATTAAGAATGAATGGATCTGAGAGACCTTAAAGGAGGGGAGTAAATATGATGAAAATACATTGTACAAAATTCTCTAATAAAAAAATAAGAGAATGTCTTAAATACTGAGAGGCTTCAGAATTGCAGAAAGAGTCAAGAATTGTAAAACAGAGATCTTGGCTTGGAGAAGACACTTAACAATTTTTTTAAGTAATGATCCTTTTATAGTCCTTTTTGGTTTCTATGTGCTAATAATAACAAATATCTTTATTTAAACAACAAATTCACTCTTGCTATGGTTTCGAATATTGTTTAGTTGTCCCTTGAAGATCTACACTAAGAGTTTAGTTCCCAGGTATGTCTAAAAACTTAAGAGATGGAACCTAGCAATAAATAGAGTGGGACAGCATTTCCCATCAACTTCAAGGTAGTTCCCAGGATACGTTTGTTATAGAAGGTTTGTTATAGAAGGATAGGGTTGTTGGAGGAGGTTTCTTGTAGAAGGATAGGTTTGTTGTAGAAGAAGCAAGCCTAGAGGCTCTTGTACTCTTAGAATTTGTTGCTAGAATAGCTATTCCCATTTCCTAAGGGATCAATCAGTGTATTGGGGTTATTTTCAGAGAATAAGTGAGGAAAGAGTGACAAGAGTGCATATGACCTAAAAGCAGCCACACTGGAAAAGTCTTCACTCAGCTTGGATGACTGCTTCTCATCTGGCTGTGTCGATGACCTTTCCCTAGTCTTCCCCAGTGTATACACTTTAGCTGTTTGTAGTGCCCCCGAGACCATAAAAATTTAGGCTAGCATTCATACATATGGCTATGAGGAATAGTTGGAAACTCAAGTGATGATCTAAAGGCCTTATGATGTCAACAGTATATAGGAGGACTTGCGATTAGAACCATTTAATCTAATGAAGATAATGGCAGCTTGACTCAGAGAATAGTGCATTACAACAGTTTTTCTGTCTGCCTATATGACCACTGGATTCTACACAGGCATCTATCCAAATGTGGTCCCATGCACTGACCTCACCAGGCACTAAATCAGTGAAGCTAAGCCATCTTGAACATTAAACCTTCCCAAACTGCGAGTTAAATAAATCTCATTCTTGCTTAGCTAGCATTTCTCAAGTATTTCATTAAGAGAACAAAATAACAAAAACTACAACAGTAGTTGTAGTGAATTATATTCTTTCTATTTCAGTGAAATCTTTTAGGTTTGTGTTTATTTGTTTTCTTATGAATAACTTCTTATTTGAGGTTTTGCTTCTTTGCAAAAAAAAATGTACTATTTCTTGGTGGATTGTTTCTACTTTCTAATACCTGTTTGTCTAATGTGTTGTTTCTCTGATTGCATTGCTAAAATTTTGAATGTTATCTGTCTGTAAGAGCAAATGTCTATAGGAACTGGATAGACCCTGGCTCTGTAAGTCTGTTCTCCAGCTAGCCTTGAGGTTGGGATGTTCTGCAACTTCCTTCTCAGACCAATGTCCTTTGGAAAAACTTTGCCTCAGGTCACAATTTTGAAACTGTATAAGGAGGTTTTCAGTCTTATTTTTGTGTCCTTGAGAACTTCTGGTATTTTATTTTCAAACAACTCAAAATCAGGAAGTTTTAACTATCCTCTGATCAGTAATTACTGGCACAGAACAGAGTTCCAGTATATACACATAATTTAAGCACAATTCTCATGGATGTGGTGCAGGCCTAATACATTTGCCACTGTTCCTCATATTTACAACAGCATATATAATACATATTACAGCATATATAATATATGTATAAACTTTGAATATATCTTTAAAACTGGAACAGTTTTATGTAGAAAAAATTGGCAACATAGAGGCCACATAGGAGAAACACTAATATATATGTTTCTCTTTGAAAGGTGGATTTAAACAAAAATAAAACTAACTAACCCATACTCTGCTTTTGTTAATGAATATTAGGAACCTTCTAATTGCTTTTCTAAATACATTTGAGCTGAGATTTCCTTAATTAGCTCTTTTAGAAGACAATTAAAATTCACTTTCAAATTTTTATTTGTGTAAACTCTGCATGTGTACATGTGTGTGTCCTTGTGTGTTTACAGAGCAGAAAGATGTTAGGTTTCCTGAAGCTGGAGTGACAGGGAGCAACAGGCAGTTGTATGCTATCCAGTGTGGGTGCTAAGAACTAAACTCTGGTTCTTCATCCAGATTAGGATGTTACATTATTAACAATCACATTTATGTTACAATATATTTTTGTGTTTAAAACTAGTTAGCATAACTAGCTAGCTAGCTGGCTTTCTCTTATCTTTCTGTGCTACTTTTTTCTTTTCGTGGCCATAAAACTGTGAAGACAAACTCATTGAAATTTAACCAGTTATTATGTATATAGCCTAAAAAATGCAGTTTAGATAGTCAAAATTCTTGAAAGAATGAAAACTTATTAAGTTCTACTCTTTTGGACAATAAAAAGTATATTTTATAATAACTTTTGTAATTGCAGCTATTAAATAATAAAAGTCTTCAATTTTAAGATAAAATTTTCATGTGTTTCTATTAACTACTAGTTTGCTAAAAGTAGTTATAATACTTTTGTTTGTTTAGGTCTAAAGATAAATTCCTAATGATTCAAATTTCTTAAATTGCTCCATATTTACTTTTATGTATAAAATATATTTTCAATATGCTTATAGCTTCTTCAAAGTTAAAATAGTACACTTATAAAGCTGTATCTAACTAAATAAAATAAGTATAATGGATTGTTATGACAAATGTGGTTATTTTAAGTTTTCAAAGTTACTATTTTTCATTAAAATGTTAAATTTAACATGAGAGATATTAAAGTTATTTTAAAAGTTAAAGCCTTATATTATAAACTGATGACATATTTTGTGTCTATATATGTCTAGATTTATTCAATACAGATTTACTCTATTTTTAATAATTATTGTACCAAACACAGAAATTTCGTATTTTGGCTTTCCCTATAAAATCTCTAAGCTATGTGTTACTGAAATTGCTAGAGGTCTCTTTCTTTTGCAAAATTGCTGTGTTAACACACAGTGCTTTTAGCACAATCTTAAATCATTTTATTAGAGATTCTGTTGGATAGCCCTGAGCTAGTTTTATTTGTTCGTTTTTAAAAATGGTACCATTGGTCTGAATACCCTCTTAAAATATAAACTAATCTGAGAAATTAAATCATCTCAGATGACTAAAATAATTACCCTTACCCTTACTGTTGTCTTCCAACTGAAGAAAGCATAATAAAATATTTATATTGACAGTTGATGTATTTGGGGAAGCTACCCCTCCAATTTAGAAGTTTGGGATGCTTTGAAAAACCAAGGAAAATTGGTGTGTAAACCCTGGATAAACCCAAACAAAACAATAAATTGAAAAAAAAAAAACCTCTTAGACATTTCACTCTTACCTAAGAAAAAGTATCAAACTATAATAAAAATATGGTCACACAAATTATAAAGATCCAAAATCTCAAAGAAAAGCTTTAGCTGACCACAGTAACAAAAATGACACACAAAAAGGAATCCTTGAGAAAACTCAAACAACTATTATTAACCAGTGTTTTGTAGTGGGGGATGGGGAGCTGGGGGTAGCCACTAGAAAGACTCAGAAGCCAGGAAAGCAAGAGGCTCCCAGGACCCAACAGGGATGACATTAGCTGAAATACCCAACAGATGGGAGATAGAATCTATAGAGACCATATCCAGAGGTTAGGTAGACCCCTGTTGAGGGATGGGGCCACACACCCATCTCAAAAATATTTTTTATTGGATATTTTATTTACATTTCAGGTGCTCTCCCCTTTTCCCATTTCCCCTCCCTAGAAAACCCCTATCCTGTGCTCCCTTTTCCTTTTTGCTTTTATACAACTTTTTTTTAAATGTTAATCAAAGGCTTTATAAGTATGGTAATGCTCAATCAGAAGTGTAGCCCAATACCCAATCTAGATATATAAACTATCTTTGACTGGTGGAGACACGTGAACATCTGCCTCCATGCCCCCCTCTCTTTCTCTCTCTTTCTCTCTCTCATTGCCTAGCTTCTCCTCTACTTCATCTTCTCCTCTCCTTAAACATCTCTTCCTCTCTGTACTCCTTCCCCCTTAGCTCCTCCTGCCTAACACCCTTCCTGTTAAAGTAAAACTTTTCTCTCAAAATACAATTAGAGCATAATTATTCCTATTTGTACCAGTGAGGTACAAGATAATACCCAGTCCATCATTTTGTTGACTAGCCAGAACCTCTGTCATCTCTCCTAACTAAGATACTTAGTTTTGAACCTGGCTTTTTTCTTGGCTTTAGAATGAATGTCAGCTGAAAACCATCCACTCAGATCTTTTCTCTCAAAGTAAATAGCCAGGATTGGCTATGAGACTATAGGTCTTCAACCCCACCAGAAATCCAGAATGACTGAGTTAGCTGCAATTATGGGAAGCACAAAGCATAGCTTCTAAAACTTAGCCAATTTATAGAGACCGCTGAACACCTGGACAGCCCCTATACTACCAAACATTGGAGCATCAAATCTTCAGCCTTCTGGCTCAGAATCGTCTGACAAACCTTAGTGATGCAGAGTTATTAAGGGTTGATTACTCTGTCTAGGCAGATATATCAGTTGACTATTCTGCGAGTGTGTCCTTTTCTGGACAGTAATTTATCTGTAGATGGAAAGAGGCAATTCTTGCCTAGTGGCAGTCTCCGCACAACTGGAGTAACTCCAAGGATGCTCAATTTATTCTTAGAATCCAAGACAAGAAGCTGTCAGGAGCAGACAGGTCTCTAATCAAAATGAACATTAATATAGAAATGTTTGTAAAGTCAATACTGTGGACTTCTGACGTTTTGAAAACCACCTATCCCTGTGAGGCAATCTGGACTGTTGTCTGTTAACTCCTCTCAGCTATTTCTAAATAAAATATAGAAAACACCCTAACAATAAGCTCAAAGCCATGAATTTGCTATAGTCCCTTAACTCACAGGCTAATCATCCCAAATCAGTTAAAAACGTTAAAGAAGGACTGGGTCTAAGCCTTGTGTTCCTAAATGTGTTATATAGGCACAATGCCCATGAGAGTATCAATATTCATCTCACTTTTATATCAGTAAAAAGCTCATACCAATGAAAACATTAAATTTGAAATCAAAGTAAATTTTATACCATTTAAGAAATTATAACTTCATCTTGATACTAATTATACAGATTTCTACCAATAGGTTATGGCTATGCAATAAATCCTAGCTAATCCTCCCTGTTCCAACAAAACCACTACTTTTCCCTAGAAAGACAGCCCAATATTAACCACCTTAGTCTCCAAGCCCAGGGAATAGGGGCACTGACTCTTCTTTAACTTCTTCAAGCTGATTATGGGCGTTGCATCTCAAAAATATTAACCAGGAATTGTTCCTGTCTAAAGAAATGCAGGGACAAAGAGTGGAGCAGCGACTGAAGAAAAGGCCACTCAGAGACTGCCCACCTAGGGATCCATCCAATATACAGTCACCAAACCCAGACACTATTGCTTATGCCAAGAAGTGCTTGCTGACAGGAGCCTGGTATAGCTGTCCCCTGAGAGGCTCTTCAAGAGCCTGACAAATACAGATGAGGATGCTCACAGCCAGCCATCAGTCTGAGCACTGGGATCCCAAATGGAGGAGTTAGGGGAAGGACTGAAGGGGCTGAAGGGGTTTGCAACCCATAGGAAGGACAACAATATCAACAAACCAGACCCTCCAGAGCTCCCAAGGACTAAACCACCATTCAAAGAGTATACATGGAGGGACCCATGGCTCCAGCTACTAGCTCTAGCAGAGGATGGCCTTGTCTGGCATCAATGTGAGAAGAGGTCCTTGGTCCTGTGGAGGCTCAATGCCCCAGTGTAGGGGAATGCCAGGGCGGGGAAGTGGGAGGGGAAGGGGGAGCACTCCCATAAAGGCAAAGGGATGGGGGATGGGGGATTGGATAGGAGGGTTTTGGAGGGGATACTGGGAAGGGGGATAACATTTGAAATGTAAATAAATAAAATAATCAATAAAAAAGAAAATTTGAAATGCAGAAAAGAAAAGAAAAAGATGGAAAAAATTAGGAGACTTTAGGCATAAAACAATACAGAGCCATATGAGAACCTATCACTATACTCCCAGTAGGGGGGCCTGTGGGAAGGAGCTGAGGTAGGAGAATCACAAAGTAAAGGCCAGTCTGAGCTACAGAAGAAAATCCTGTCTCCTAAAAAAAAAAAAAAAAAAAAAAAAAAACATAAATATACACCTCTACCTCGGGAATGCCATGTAGCCTCAATTAGAGGATCAATTTCCTTTCTTCTTACAAAACCTGTTCAGCCAGCACCTGAGATTCTTGAAATGCTTCTCCATGCTAATGGGGCATTCCAGGTACCCTAAGCCCCCAGCCAGTGACCTTTGCCCATCCTGGATATCCCTACCCTAAGTCCCCTAATACTTTATAATAAGCCTTTAATTACCCTAAGTAAAATTGATCTGCCTACTGACTGTAAAGTAAGTCTCCAATGTGATTGATTCACTGTATGTATTCACTAAACCCCTGTTGATGCCTCTGTTCCCACTGCTCTCATGGATTGTATTAGCGAAGAATTTATGAGAGCAAGGAGATCCACAGAAAGTGACTAGGTTTGTTGTGGACTTTTGAAACCTCAAAGTGCCTTCCTTTCCCCAGTGACACATCTTCTTCATCAGACCACACCTCTTAATCCTTCCCAAAATACCATTCCCATCAGCTAGAGACCAAGCATTCAAATATAAGAGTCTATGGAGGATGACATTTTTATTCAAATCATTACATAGGCTCTAAACACTTTCTCGTTGTTATTTGCTTTTTTTCAGGGCAGAATAAGCCCTTTTCCTAACTAGAAAGCCACCACCCTATGACTGTCTCATTTTCGCCCCATTTCCATCCCTATCTTTATTCCACTTTATCCCATTGTCTCCTCACCCTGCAAAACTGATTAACGTTCTTCAACCTGGAAAATTTCATTTATCTTGTGGCAAATTTTACTAATACTGTTGTGAAGGAACTTTATGTTTTTTACTTTGGCTAGAAAATGTTCATCTTTAGTCTCTCAGAAAAAATTAGAGAGGAGTAAAATTATTAACTAAGACTAAAATGATTATCAGAAATTATTGGACTTTCAGATTTTATATTATTACTATTTGCTCTGATGTACTCTGGAATTCACAGGTTACCTCCTTATAAAATCATCATAGGTTATTACATTAATTTAGAATAACAAGCAGATTTAATTATGATTTATTACAAGAGAGTCAATCTATTCCTCAAACTTTGTCTAGAAGCACTAGATGCATTTCTAAAAGACCCACCTAAAATTTAAAGCCCTCCTATATAACCTATAACCTTTAGAATTACTCTTTTCTAAAAGATGCAGGGAAAACATTCTCAAAGCCTTAATTAAAAAGATCTTATCAGCAAGCCTTGGTAATACACAGACATAATGCCAGCATTCTAGAGGCTGGAGCAGAAAGACCTCAAGTTGGAAGGCAGCCCAAGCTTTATAGTAAGACTCTATGTCTCAAGAAAGCAACAAACCTTTCATCAGGTGTTGTTAATGACTGACATATCAGTAAAATGTCAAGGTATTGTTGCTGGCATTCATGTTTTCCAAATCAAAGCATCTATGTCTTTTGAGTGTGTGTGTGTGTGTGTGTGTGTGTGTGTGAGAGAGAGAGATGGTGTGTGTGTATGTGTGTGTGTGTGAAAGAGAGAGAGAGAGAGAGAGAGAGAGAGAGAGAGAGAGAGATGGTGTGTGTGTGTGTGTGTGTGTGTGTGTGTGTGTGAGTCTGTGTGTGTGTTTGTTTATTTCGGGGATCAAATCTGTGGCCTCATGAGTGCTAAGCATGTGCTCTGCCACTGACCTATATGCCCAACCATTAACCGCAAACATCTATATATATGTGCTCCTGGCCACTGATATCTATATATTCTTTATTGAATGTATATAGTATATAAGGTATAAGATATATATTATATAGAAATTATACACAGAATCCAGTGCTCAATATTATTTTTTTTTGTTTTTTTTCAATAGTCTCCTGTCTTTCTAAAGCATAGCTCTCCATATATTTTTGAAGAACATAACTTTTGCTGTGAATTTATCAGGGTTCTAGATCTATCACCACTTTTCTAAATCTCCTGACCAAAAAAAATCTGATAGCTCTTCTTACCAATTAGTGGGTTTTTCAGGTGCTTAAGTTTCCCACAGATCATCAATCCTCCATCTTCAACCTTGTAAAACTTAGGCTTTCACCTCCCATGTACCAAATATTAAGGTCATTAAAATCCTATAAGCAAAACAGAACCAAAGCTAGACATATCTATTAGGATCAGCATAGCCATGACAGTTTTTTCTTTCTGGAAACATATAATATTTGTTTACAGAAACTGCTTGATTTAATTGAGGAAATCCATTCACAAATTACATAACATTAATTAACTTCTAGTATACTAAATGATACATATGATCCCAATACAAGTTGTGTTCCAACAAGATAGTATTCCTTATGTGAACATCAGGTTTCTATCTATATAATAAACACGATTTTTTCTATCAGAGGTACCTAGAGATTTCTAGATACCTGAAAATACCACAAACCTAGTAAATGATGTTTGTATTAAAAATGACTAGAAGCCTCCAAAATAAAATGAAGTCTAGAAAACTTCCAAGAGGAACAATTTTTCTCACATGAGCTATAATTTCTCAAATGGGCATTATACAGCAGAAAAGGTGAGTAGGCCAATACTTGTCTCTGATTGTAGTTGAATTCATGAAATTATAATACTCTTCCCTAAAAATCAAGAAACTAGTCTAGATTCATTAACTAGAATTATCATGAACAACTGTATAGCCTATTATTTTCTCTTAACCAACAAAGAGAAAGTTTGTACTCTGGTCAACCCTTTTTTGTATCTATATAAATACTAATGATATCCAGAACTGTCTGTGAGTAAACTAAAAGAAAAAAAATCACCTGTATGTCTAAAATAGGCCTACTGAGTTCTGGAAAGTACTTCCACTGCCTGAATTACATAAGCTAGGACCCTGGCTAGGGACTAACAGCTGCTTCTAATAACTGATTATGTTACAGTTGCCTGATATAACATGTTCATACTCTTAAATAATAATAATAATAATAATAATAATAATAATAATAATAGTCAAAGTCATGTCTGATGGTCCAAAAGTTCATCCTACAGCAGAAGCAAGCTTAATGGTGGTTCACCTACAGATGGCAACCAAAGGAAAACTTCTGAGCTTAATAAACAAACTGTTGGCAAATGGCAAAAATTTGGACACTATTATATTGATGTCTTGCAGCCTAGATTTATATATCTTTATCTATAAGGCAAAATTGAGAAAAAAATCCATTTCTGACATCCAGAATTCATCTGGCATTCAGCTAGACCTCAACAATATTTAAAACTGGTCTGACATCATTACCAGGCCATTTTGTTCTCCTGTTGAACATGAACAATGTCAAAGAAAACAACCTCAGACAAGGTTACTCTGAGATCACAATAAAATGAAACAAAGTAAGAGCACTTCATAATTTCATCTAAGTACAGAATGAAACAGGGTCATATAATTGCCCCTACTTTCTGGCATCATCCAATCTGGACAGAACCCCTACTTCCTTCAGTCCTTGCAAAAATCACCTAACAAAGGCCAAATCCTGGGGTAGCTTCTTTCTACCACATGTTTCCATCACACCCTGCCTCCTCATGGCATATACTTTTCTGAACTCCATGAGGGGTTATAAACATAACTTGTTTGTGCCAAGATTTGATCCTAATGAATTTTTGTATAAAATTGATTAACATCCCATAGTAGTTATTGAATGAATATTTGTTGGAAAATAATGATCCAAAGTTTGCTTTTCTTTCTCACATATACAATTCAAGATGAGTATTAGATTGCCCAGTCTGGTGGCTTTTTCCCGTGTTAAATTCCCTTTAATTCATTGCATCGTACCACTCTGATGGGTAGTAGTACTTCTACTCTTCTCACTGTCCATGCTCCTACTTCTTCCTAGCACTTGTCAGTCCATTCTACATCATTGGAGACTCATAACATTCTTCATTTTTCCTCTGAGGGGGCTATTTCATTTATTCTTGGGGCTTTGATAAATATATGTCAATGATTTCAATATTTATATTTCCTACTAACATCTTTACTCTCTCTGTCCATTAATCCCATCCAAGTATTTTTACATTTCTTGTATTCTACTCTCAGAGTGGTGCTAGATATTGTATGCAGTGCCCTGAGCTACAGAGAAACTATACTTTGACCCTAGTGTAATCTAGACTCACTAGACTATTACAAATGTTTTAGTTGAGAGGATACAGGGGATTTTAAAAAATCTGATTAAAGACCTCATCTCAATTATGCAAGATCCAATGTGATCAAAACAAGAAACGTGAAAAAACTCAAGATACTCATCTTGAGTGGTGTATGTGAAAAAGTAAAGCAAATTGTGGATCATTATCTCCCAAGAAATATTTATTCAATATCTACAGAGGAAAATACAACAGAGGAAAATCTCAGACTTCCAAAGGAATGTTCCATAAAATCAAAGAATCAAATCAAAAAGAATTCAAATAAACTTCTTATTGAAATCAGGACATTGACAATAATATTATTGAGGAATTCAAGAAATAAAAGACTAAAAAAATTAATTTAAAATTGTAGAAATGTAAACCTCAACAAGCCAAAATTTAAAAATAAATCAGATCAATTAGAAAACAGAATATCCAGAATTGAAGGCAAGGTAGATGAATTAGCTATTCAAACAATAAAAAAAAGTGTGAATTGAACCTGGGAAATGTATGGATACCATAAAAGGAACAAATTATTTATTTTATTTTATTTGGGGGAGGTGAGACAGAATTTCTCTGTGTATTATTGTAGCCTTGGTTGTCATCCTGCAGCTCATTCTGTAGAACAGGCTGGCCTCAAACTTAGCAATCTGACTGCTTCTACCTTTCAAGAGCTAGAGTTTAAGGCATGTGCCACCACACCAGGTTAGAAAGGACCAATTCTTAAAGCAGAAACATGGAAGAAGAAAAAACACAAACAAAGGGATATTCTACAAATCATAATAGAAAATTTCCCAGAAATAGAGAAAGTGATGGCCAACTAGATATAAGAGACATTTAGATTGCCAAATAGAAAAGACAAGATAAGAACTAGTTCCAATTGGTACATCTGCAAAACAACTCAGGGAACATTGTAGAAGAGGGAGTGGAAAGATTGTAAAAGCCAGAGGATTAGGGAGTTTACTGTGAAACTCTATCTCCTAGTAATGTCAGAAACTACATCCATAAAGTCTTTTCAACATACTGCCGAAACATGAGCTGAACAAGAACAATTATAGACATGCTAAAGTGGACAGGGGAAAGCCCATGAGGCCTCAACCTTACATATAGAGCTATAGGCAACTGCAGAATGCTGAGAGTGGGAGAAAGAATCTACCCTGAGAGGGGCTCACCAACTGGTTATTCAGTAGCAAAGGATGAGCCCTGGAAACATGTACAAACAAGTAACATTATAAAGACTGAGTTGGTTATATTTAGAAATATATAGGTATATACATATAAGCACATAACAACAGTTTATTTAAAAATGCCATGAAGTTGAAATGGATCAAAAATGATATAATTATATTATAATTTCAAAAAGAAAAAAATAAAAAACCTAACAATATCAAATTGCAGTTAAAAGACTCTAAAGCTAAAAGAGAAAAGTATGAAGTCATATACAAAAGCAAACTTATAAAAATAACAGCCTATTTCTTAGCAAAAACTTTAAAAATTAAGAGGGCATTGGACAATTGTATTTAAAATTCTGAAAGACAACTGTCAACCCATATTAGTGCACTAGAAAAACTATCCTTCGTAAGTGAAAGAAATAGAAAAATTTTTTAATGATAAACAAATTCAATAAATTTATGACCACTAAGCCTGTATACTATATATGATACTGGAATGAATTTATACTCTGAGAAATGAAATAAATATGCATATACACACATAGTAAAAGAAAAAATAAATGATGTTAAAATGAGTAATGTTGTAAGCAAATATGGATTAGGAGAGAGGAAAATATTTTTAAAGTAACAAAATGACAGGAATTAATACAAGATTTCAAATAATAACATTGAATATTAACAGTGTAAATTCACCAATCAAAATATGCAGTTACAATATTGGATTAAGAAACAAAAACCATAACTTATTCCCTGAGTGAAATTCTTCTAGCTGAAAAAAATAAACACAACCTTATAGTGAAAGGATGGAAAATGCATTTCAAGTAAATGGAAATTTAAGGCAAGCAAGCATACCTATATTAGCACGTAAAAATGTAGATTTCAATCCAAAACTAGGCAGAAGAGATAAAAGACACTTCATATTGATTATTGGACCAATATATGAAAAAGATACTATAATTCTAAACATATATGTGAGAAACATAATTTCCCAAACAAAGGCTAGCTGGTTATGGAGATACAGAGAAAACAAAACAATAATCGTGGTTAATTTTACTTTCCCATTTTCACTAGTAAATAGGTAATCCAGATTTAAAAATATCAGGAAAGAAATACAAGAGATAAATGACAACCCAGATCAAAGGGACTTAATAAAACACTATAGAATATTATGCATAAACAAATACAAGGACTGATAATCCAGTGTTGAATGTGACTGAGATGTCAAGGGAATCAAGGAGGCAAAAATTAATACTTCATGAAATTGTAGACACCATATCCTGACCCATCTTAGAGCAGTGGTGGAACCACTGTACTCAGCAGCAGAGGAACCACTGCACTCAGAGCATCAGAATTTCAGAATCCCAGAGGAAGCCTGAGTCCCAGGAGCTCTTCCACCCAGGAGCTCAGGATCACAGGATCAAAGAGACATCTGGACTCTGAAGAGTTCTGACACAAGCAAGATAACAGAAAAGACAGTCTCCAGTCAGAGACAGTGAGTGCAGGTAGAACTAGAGTTAACCAGATGGCAAAAGGCAAGTGGAAGAATATAAGCAACAGAAACCAAAGCTACCTGGCATCATCAGAACTCAGTTCTCCTACAATAGCAAGTCCTGGACACCCCATCACAGCAGAAAAAGCAGAATTCAGATTTTAAATCACTTCTCATGATGATCATAGAGGACTTCAAGAAGGACATAAACAACTCCCTTAAAGAAATACAGAACACAGGCAAACAGGTAGAAGCCCTTAAAGAGGAAACTCAAAAATCCCTTAAAGAACTGTAAGAAAACACAACCAAACAGGTGAAGGAATTAAACAAAATCATCCAGGATCTAAAAATGGAAGTAGAAACAAGAAAGAAATCTCAAAGGGAGACTACCCAGGAGATGGAAAACCTAGGAAAGAAATCAGGAGTCATAGATGCAAGTATCACCAACAGAATACAAGAGATAGAAGAGAAAATATCAGGTGCAGAAGATACCATAGAAAACATTGAAACAGCTGTCAAAGAAAATGCAAAATGCAAAAAGCCCCTAACCCAAAACATCCAGAAAATCTAGGACAAAATGAGAAGACCAAACCTAAGGATAATAGTTATAGATGAGAGTGAAGATTCCCAACTTAAAGGGCCAGTAAATATCTTCAACAAAATTATAGAGGAAAAACTTCCCCAACCTAAAGAAAGAGATGCCCATGAATATACAAGAAGCCTACGGAACTCCAAATAGACTAGATCAGAAAAGAAATACTTCCTGTCACATAATAATCAAAACATCAAATGTACAAAACAAAGAAAAAATACTAAAAGCAGTAAGGGGAAAAGGTCAAGTAACATATAAAGGCAGACCTATAAGAATTATACCAGACTTCTCACCAGAGACTATAAAAGCCAGAAGATCCTGGACTGATATCATACAGATCCTAAGAGAACACAAATGCCAGCCCAGGCTACTATACCCAGCAAAACGCTCAATCAATATTGATGGAGAAACCAAGATATTCCATGACAAATCCAAATTTACACAATATCTTCCCACAAATCCAGCACTTCAAAGGATAACAGCTGGAAAATTCCAACACAAGGAGAGAAACTACAACCTAGAAAAAGCAAGAAAGTAATCTTCCAACAAATCCAAAAGAAGATAGCTACACAAACATAATTACATCTTTAATAACTAAAATAACGGGAAGAAACAAACACTTTTCCTTAATATCTCTTAAAATCAATGGACTCAATTCCCCCAATAAAAAGACACAGACTAACAGACTGGATCTATAACCAGGACCCAGCATCTTGCTGCATACAGGAAACACGCCTCAGTGGCAAAGACAGACACTACCTCAGAGTAAATGGCTGAAAAACAATTTCCCAAGCAAATGGTCCCAAGAAACAAGCTGGAGTAGTGATTCTAATATCAAATAAAATTGACTTTCAACCAAAAGATCGAAAAAGAAAAGGAAAGACACTTCATACACATCAAAAGAAAAATCTACCAAGATGAACTCTCAATTCTGAACATCTATGCCCCGAATGCAAGGGCACCCACGTCCATAAAAGAAACTTTACTAAAACTCAAAGCACACATCGAACCTCACACAATAATTGTGGGGGATTTCAACTCCCCACTCTCAGCAATGAACAAATCATGGAAACAGAAACACAGTGGAATTAACGGAAGCTATGAACCAAATGGATTTAATGAATATCTATAGAACATTTCGTCCTAAAACAAAAGAATATACCTTTATCTCAGCACCTCATGGTACCTTCTCCAAAATAGACCATATAATTGGTCACAAAACAGGCCTCAATAGACACAAAAATATTAAAATAATCCCTTGCATCCTATCAGATAACCATGAACTAAAGCTGGTCTTAAATAATTACAAAAACAGGCCAGGCCATGGTGGAACATGCATTTAATCCCAGCACTTGGGAGGAAGAGGCATGTGGATTTCTGAGTTTGAGGCCAGCCTGGTCTACAAAGTGAGTTCCAGGACAACCAGGGCTACACAGAAAAACCCTGTCGAAAAAAGCCAAATAATAATAATAATAATAATAATAATAATAATAATAATAATAACAACAACAACAATAGAAAGCCCACATACACATGGAAACTGAAGAACGATCTACTCAATGATGACTTGGTCAAGAAAGAAATAAAGAAAGAAATTAAAGATTATTTAGAATTTAATGAAAATGAAGGCTCCTCATACCAAAACTTATGGGACACAATGAAAGCAGTGCTAAGAGGAAAACTCATAGCTCTAAGTGTCTACAAAAAAAACTGGAGAGATCATACACTAGCAACTTTATAACACACCTGAAAGCTCTAGAACAAAAAGAAGCAAATACACCCAAGAGGAGTAAACAGTAGGAAATAATCAAACTCAGGGCTGAAATCAACCAATTAGAAACAAAAATAACTATGCAAAGTATCAACAACAGGAGCTGGTTCTTTGAGAAAATCAACAAGATAGATAAATCCTTAGCCAGAGTAACCAGAGAGCACAAAGACAGTATCCAAATTAATAAAATTGGAACTTGTAAAGGGAGACATAACAACAGAAACTGAGGAAATTCAAAAATCATCAGATACTACTACAAAAGTTTATACTCAACAAAACTGGAAAATCTTGAAGAAATGGACAATTTTCTAGACAGATACCAGGTACCAAAGTTAAATCAGGAGCAGATAAACCATCTAAACAGTCCCATAACCTGTAAAGAAATAACAGCAGTCATTAAAAGTCTCCCCACCAAAAAAAAAAAAAAAAGCCTAGGACCATATGGTTTTAGTACAGAATTCTATCAGACCTTCAAGGAAGATCTAATACCAATTCTCTTCAAACTATTCCACAAAATAGAAACAGAAGGAACACTACCCAATTTGTTCTATGAAGCCACAATCACACTCATACTTAAACTTCACAAAGAGCCAACAAAGAAAGAGAACTTCAGACCAATCTCCCTTATGAATATTGACACAAAAATACTCAGTAAAATTCTGTCAAACCAAATCCAATAACACATCAAAATAATTATCCATCATGATCAAGTAGGCTTTATCCCATGAATGCTGGGATGGTTCACTATTACAGAAACTCATCAATGTAATACACTAAACAAACTCAAAGGAAAAAAACCACATGATCATCTCACTCGATGCTGAGAAAGCATTTGACAAAATTCAACATCGCTTCATGGTGAAAGTCTTGGAAAGAGTAGGAATTCAAGGCCCATACCTAAACATAGTAAAAGCAATATAAAGCAAACCAGTAGCCAACATGAAACTAAATGGAGAAAAACTTGAAGCAATCCCACTAAGATCAGGGACTAGACAAGTCTGCCTCCTCTTTCCCTACCTATTCAATATAGTACTGGAAGTTCTAGTCAGAGCAATTAGACAACAAAAGGAAGTCAAAGGGATACAAATAGGAAAGGAAGAAGTCAAAATATCACTATTTGCAGATGATATGATAGTATACTTAAGTGACCCCAAAACTTCCACCAGAGAACTCCTAAACCTGATAATCAACTTCAGCAAAGTGTCTGGTTATAAAATCAACTCAAACAAATCAGTAGCCTGAAAAAGAAATTAGGGAAACAACACCCTTCACAATAGTCACAAATAATATAAAATACCTTGGTGTGAATCTAATCAAGCAAGTGAAAGATTTATATGACAAGAACTTAAAGTCTCTGAAGAAAAAATTCAAAGATCTCAGAAGATGAAAAGATCTCCCATGCTCATGGATTGGCAGGATTAATATAGTAAAAGTGGCCATCTTGCCAAAAGCAATCTACAGATTCAAAGAAATCCTCATTAAAATCCCAACTCAATTCTTCATAGAGAAAGAGAAATTCTCAAATTCATTTGAAATAACAAAAAACCCAGGATAGCAAAAACTGTTCTCAACAATGAAAGAAATTCTGGAGGAATTATCATCCCTGAACACAAGCTGTACTACAGAGCAATAGTGATAAAAACTGCATGGTATTGGTACAGAGACAGGCAGAAGATCAATGAAATAGAACTGAAGACCCAGAAATGAATCTACAAACCTATGATTACTTGATCTTTGAAAAAGGAGCTAAAACTGTCCAGTGGAAAATTGACAGCATTTTCAACAAATGGTGCTGGTTCAACTGGAGGACAATGTATAGAAGAATGCAAATTGATCCATTCTTATCTCCTTGTACAAAGCTCAAGTCCAAGTGGATAAAGGATCTTCATATAAAACCAGATACACTGAAACTAACAGAAGAGATGGTGCGAAAGAACCTTGAATATTTTGGCACAGGGGAAAAGTTCCTGAACAGAACACCAATGTCTTATGCTCTAAGATCAAGAATTGACAAATGGGACCTCATAAAATTGCAAAGCTTCTGTAAGGCAAAGGACACTGTCAATAGGACAAAACGGCAACCAACACATTGGGAAAAGATCTTTACCAATCCCACATCTGATAGAGGGCTAATTTCCAATATATGCAAAGAACTCAAGAAATTTGACTCCAGACAACCAAATAACCCTATAAAAATGGGGTACAGAGCTAAACAAAGAATTCTCAACTGAGGAAACTAGAATGGATGAGAGGCATCTAAAGAAATGTTCAATGTCCTTAGTCATCAGGGAAATGCAAATCAAAACAACCCTGAGATTCCACCTCACACCAGTCAGAATGGCTAAAATAAAAAACTCAGGTGATAGTAGATGCTGACGGGGATGTGGAGAAAGAGGAACACTCCTCCATTGCTGGTGGGATTGCAAGATGGTGCAACCACTCTGGAAATCAGTCTGGTGGTTCCTCAGAAAATTGGACATAGCATTACCTGAAGACCCAGCTATACCATTCCTGGGCATATACCCAGAAGATGCTCCAACATATAACAAGGACATATGCTCCACTATGTTCATAGCAGCCTTATTTATAATAGCCAGAAGCTGGAAAGAACTCAGATGTCCTTCAACAGAGGAATGGATACAGAAAATGTGGTACATTTACACAATGAATTGTTACTCAGCTATTAAAAACAATGAATTCAAAAAATTCTTAGGTAAATGGATGGAACTAGAAAATATCTTCCTGAGTGAGGTAACCCAATCACAAAAGAACACACATGGTATTCACTCACTGATAATTGTGAACCTATAAGCTCACAATACCCAAGATTCAACTCACATACCACATGAAGGTCATGAAGAAGGAAAACCAAGTGAGCATGTTTTGGTCCTTCTTAGAAGGAATAACAAAATACTCAAGAGAGCAAGTATGGAGACAAAGTGTGGGACAGAAACTGAAGGAGGAGCCATCTGGAAACCATTTCACCTGGGTTTCCATTCCATGTTCAGAGTCACCAAAAGTAGACGCTGATGTGAATGTCAGGAAGTGCACGCTGACAGGAGCCTGATATAGCTGTCTCCTTAGAGGTCTGCCAGAGCCTGAAATATACAGAGGTGGATGCTCACAGTTAACCACTGATATGATCAAGGGTTTCCCAATGAAGAAGTTAGAGAGAAGACTGAGGGAGCTGAAAGGGTCTGTGGCCCCATGAGGGGAACAACAATACCAACCAATCAGAGCTCCCAGGGTCTAAACCACCAGCCTGGGAGCACATAGGGAGGGACCCACGGGTCCAGCTGTATATGTAGGGGAGGATGACCTTGTCAGGCATAGGTGGGAGAGGACATCCTTGGTTCCATAAAGGCTGGACTCTGAGTGTGGGGGAATTCAAGGGTGGGGAGTTGAGAGTGGGGGGTGGGGGCACATCCTCATAGGAGCAAGAGGAGGGGGGATGGGTGGGGGGGCATGGGGTAAACAGATAACATCTGAAATGTAAATAAAATATCCAGTTAAAAATAGTGGAGTACAAATCTAAACAAAGAATTCACAATAGAGGAAACTCAAATGTTTGAGAAACACTTAAGAAAATGTTCAGATTCTTTAGTCATCAGGTAAATTCAGGTCAAAACTATTTTTAAATTCCAAATCTGACACCTGTCAGAATGGTAAAATCCAAACAACAAGTGACAGCTTCTGCTCACAAGGATGTAGAGTAAGGGAAATACTCATCCATTGCTGGTGGAAGTGTAAATTTGCACAGCTACTATAGAAATCAATATGGCATTTCCTCAGAAATCTGGAAATTAATCTACTGCAAGTGCTCTTGTTTTGCTTCATTTTTACTTTCTGTTTTATTTTATTTCAGGTTGTCATTATACTTTATGGAGTCATACGCATGTTTAATTTGGAAATGTATTTAATCATAACCAGTTTATGGTGGTTTCATCATTTTTAAATTATGGCATTTCATCCCTCTCCTACACAGACTCAAGGCCATGTCATAATAGAACATGTGTTGATTCCAACTTCAAAAGTCTCCATAGTCTTAACATTTTTAACATTGTTTAAAAAGAACTCTAATATCCCCTTCTGAGATCTAAAGCAATCTCTTAATTTTGAGTCACTAAAATTTAATTAACAATTCATTTTCTTATTATAAACAATGGTGCAAAATAAACATTTCTAATCCAAAAATCAAGGGATGGGAAGTGTGATGAGGAAAGATATGACCACAGAAAGGCTATATTCAGCAAGGACATCAAATCTTTCTGTACCATGTCTTGTATCTGAGGATTGACATGGAATCATCTGGGCTCTAACACTGGTGAGTAGTTCCCACTCCAGTTTTGTTCCCTATACTACATGTAGTCTTTTTATGCACCAGTTCCTTACCCTCCATGGAACTTTCTTTGGAAGACATTACACAGACCTAGTAGCTCCAATATTCTGAGATCACCATTGCAATAATGGGTTTTACATTCATAACTCCATGCAGTGGCATCTTTTTACTAGTGTTGTTGCAATGAATCTGATCTGCCACACATTGCCTAGCCTCAGCAACTTTCTGTGAATGTAGTTGAATATTCTGTAAGTTGAAAGACTTGACTTTTGCCTGCTTTCAGAGCCAATACCATACAGACAACACTATCAAGTTCTGTTACTAGCAATTAAGGTCCCAGACAGCATTTAGAAGAATGAAGCACAAGGACTTAAGTCCAGCTTGGTTACATAATGAGTTAAAGCCTGGACTACATCGTATAACCTTGACAAAAAAGAAAAAGAAAAGAAGAGAAAAGCAGGAAAAGCACAATATAGATTATACAGATCATGACAAGTATTATTAAATAAAGAGTGGGAAATTATTTCACAGCAACAAAATCACCTTGTTGAAAGGATTTTTTTCTGAGGATGGAAATATGGCTCTGATGTTAAGGGCACACTGACTGCACTTTCAGGGGTCCTGAGCACAATTCCTAGCAACCACATGGTGGCTCAAAACTATCTGTAATGGGATCCAGTATCCTTTTCTAGTGTGTCTGAAAAAAGTAAACGTGTACTCACATATATAAAATAAGTAAATAAACTATAAAATGATTTTTCTGAACAATTAATATATAACTTGGGAGTTAAAAGATAATAAGGGATTAGTACAAAGAAATAGAGGTGGGGACAAGGTCCAAACCAAAAGTTGTGCATAGTGTGGAGGGTAAGAAGACAATAGCTGTTTGGTGACAAGGAGGAAGTGTACTATAGCTGGAAGCAGGTGAGTATGACAGAAATAATGTGATCAGATGAGACTGAAGAAATGAGATTTAGAAAGAGGACAGAGCTTTTTGCAAGGCATATTAAGGATTGAGATTTCAAGCACAATGAAAATCTCTTACAAGCTTTAAGCAAGGAGGCAGCATGATATGGTTTACATGTTCTCAAAAGATCTTCTCTAGCTGACATTTTTCTTCACAGGATAAAAAATAATGATGGCTTAGAGCTGAGCTTGGTGGCATAGCTGTATAAACCCAGCACTTGAGAGGGTGATACAGGAGGATAATGCATTTGAAGCCTGTTTGGACTATGTAGTAGGAGGAGGTAAGATTAATAGATGGTCATGGAGAGAGATCAAGTACACCAATTGTAGCTACATTTTTGCATATGGAATTGAGAAGGTTTGCTGACCAAGAATATTAATTGAAAGAGAGGTATCCGCCTTCCGCCTCTCTCCCGGATCTGAGGCCTGAAGCAGACACCTGCCCAGTCTGCTTCTGGAGATGCCTGATCCCTCCTGACCCACCCTAGAGGGTGCAAGGAACCCAGAGCAGTAGAGGATCCACTGAACCCAGAGTGGCAGAGGACCAAAGGAACTCAGAGCAACAGACAACATATCTCGAGACATAATAGAGGAGCCACGGCACTCAAAGCAGTGGACACATTAGCCTGAGACATCCTAGAAGAGATATTACACCCAGAACAGTGGACACCTAGCTGGACTGCTACCTAGGAGACACCATATTCTGAGTCATCCTAGAGCTACCATTGTATTCAGAGCAGCTGGAAAAGATCACAGAGACATTGGGACCCCGAGGAGACCAGAAACTAGCAAGATAACTGGAAAGGGAGGCCTCAGTCAGAGACAGAAAGTACAGGGAGCACTAGAGTTAACCAAATGGCAAAAGGCAAGCATAAGAACGTAAGCAACAGAATCCAAAGTTACATGAAAACATCAGAACCCAGTTCCCCCATCATAGCAAGCCCTGAACACCCCATCACACCAGAAAAGCAGGATTCAGAATTAAAATCTCTTCTCATGATGATGTTAGAGGACTTTAAGAAGGACATAAACAACACTCTCAAAGAAATTAAGGAGAACACAGGCAGACAGATAGAAGCCCTTAAAGAGGAAACACAAAAATCCCTTAGGGAATTGGAAGAAAAAATAACCAAACAGGAGAAGGAATCAAACAAAACCTTCCAAGATCTAAAAACAGAAGTAGAAACAATAAAGAAATCACAAAGGTAGACTACCCTGGAGATAGAAAATCTAAAAAAAAAGATCAGGAGTCATAGACACAAGTATCACCAACAGAATACAAGAGATAGAAGAGAGAATCTCATGTGCAGAAGATACCATGGAAAACATTGACACAAATGTCAAAGAAAATGCAAAATGCAAAAAGCTACTAACCCAAAACATACAGGAGATCCAGGACACAATGAGAAGGCCAAACCTAAGGATAATAGGTATAGATGAGAGTGAAGACTCCAAACTTAAAGGGTCAGTAAACATCTTCAACAAAATTATAGAGGAAAACTTCCTTAACCTAAAGAAATAGATGTCCTTAAATATACAAGAAGCCTACAGAACCCCAAATAGACTAGACCAGAAAAGAAATACCTCCCATCACATAATAATCAAAACATCAAATGTACAAAACAAACAAAAAAATACTAAAAGCAGTAAGGGAAAAAGGTAAAGTAACATATAAAGGACGACCTATAAGAATTATAGACTTCCCACCAGAGACTATAAAAGCCAAAAGATCCTGGACTGATATCATACAGACCCTTAGACAACACAAATGACAGCCCAGACTACTATACCCAGCAAAACTTTCAATCAATATTGATGGAGAAACCAAAATATTCCATGACAAATCCAAATTTGCACAATGTCTTAACACAAATCCAGCACTTCAAAGGATAATCGGGGGAAAACTCCAACACAAGGAGGGAAACTACAACCTAGAAAAATGAAAAGTAATCTTCCAACAACCCTAAAAGAAGACCCCTACACAAACATAACTCCAACGCCAATAATAACAAAAATAACAGGAAACAACATTCATTATTCCTTAATATCTCTTAATATCAATGGACTCAATTCTCCAATAAAAAGACATAGACTATCAGACTAAATACATAAACACAACCCAGAATTTTGCTGCATACAGGAAATGTATCTCTGTGAAAAAGACAAATACTACCTCAGTGTAAAAGGATGGAATACAATCTTACAAGCAAATGGTCCCAAGAAACAAGCTTGAGTAGCCATTCTAATATCAAATAAAATCAATTTTCAACCAATAGTAATCAAAAAAGATAAAGAAGGACACTTCATATTCATCAAAGGAAAAATGTTCCCAGAGGAACTTGCAATTCTAAACATCTATGCTCCAAACGCAAGGGCACCCACATACATAAAAGAAACTTTACTAAAACTTAAAGCATATATTACACCCCACACAATAATAGTGGGAGATTTCAACACACCACTCTCAGCTATGGACAGATCGTGGAAACAGAAACTAAACCGAGACACAATGAAACTAACAGAACTTATGAACCAATTGGACTTAACTGACATCTATAGAACTTTTCATCCTAAAACAAAAGAATATACCTTTTTCTCAGCACCTCATGGTACCTTCTCCAAAATAGACCATATAATTGGTCACAAAACAGGCCTCAACAGATACAAAAAGATTGAAATAATCCCTTGTACCCTATCAGACCACCATGGACTAAGACTCGTCTTTGACATGGACAAAAACAACGGAAATCCCACATACACATGGAAACTGAACAATGCTCTACTCAATGATAACTTGGTCAAGGAAGAAATAAAGAAAGAAATTAAAGACTTTTTAGATTTAAATGAAAATGAGGACACTTCATATCAAAATTTGTGGGACTCCATGAAAACAGTACTGAGAGGAAAAATCATAGCTGTAAGTGTCCACAAAAAGAAAATGGAAAGAGCATACATTAACAACTTGACAGCACACCTGAAAGCTTTAGAACAAAAAGAAGCTAATATACCCAAGAGGAGTAGACGGCAGGAAATAATCAAACTCAGGGCCGAAATCAACCAAGTTGAAACAAGAAGAACTATACAAAATATCAACAAAACCAGGAGCTGGTTCTTTGAGAAAATCAACAAGATAGACAAACCCTTAGCCAGACTAACCAAAGGGCGCAGAGACAGCACTCAAATCAATAAAATTAGAACTGAAAAGGGAGACATAACAGAAAGAGAGGAAATTTAAAAAATCATTAGATCCTACTACAAAGGCCTATACTCAACAAAATTGGAAAATCTGGATGAAATGGACAGCTTTCTAGATAGATACCAGGTACCAAAGTTAAATCAGGAGCAGATAAACCATCTAAACTGTCCTATAACCCCTAAAGAAATAGAAGCAGTCATCAAAAATCTCCCAATCAAAAAAAGTCCGGAGACAGATGGTTTTAGTGCAGAATTCTACCAGACCTTCCAGGAAGACCTAATACCAATTCTCTTCAAACTATTCCACAGAATAGAAACGGAAGGAACAATACCCAATTTGTTCTACGAAGCTACAATTACACTCATACCAAAGCCTCACAAAGACCCAACAAAGAAAGAGAACTACAGACCAATCTCCCTTATGAATATTGATGCAAAAATACTCAATAAAATTCTCGCAAACCGAATCCAAGAACACATCAAAGAAATCATCCATCATGATCAAGTAGGCTTTATCCCAGGAATGCAGGGTTGGTTCAATATTCAAAAATCCATCAATATAATCAACTACATAAATAAACTCAAAGAAAAAAAAACACATGATCATCTCACTGGATGGTGAGAAAGCATTTGACAAAATTCAACATCCCTTCATGTTAAAAGTCCTGGAAAGAGCAGGAATTCAAGGTCCATACCTAAATATAGTAAAAGCAATATACAGCAAGACAGTAGCCAACATAAAACTAAATGGAGAGATACTTAAAGCAATCCCATTAAGATCAGGGACTAGACAAGGCTGCCTCCTCTTTCCCTACCTATTCAATATAGTACTGGAAGTTCTAGTCAGAGCAATTAGACAACAAAAGGAAGTCAAAGGGATACAAATAGGAAAGGAAGAAGTCAAAATATCACTATTTGCAGATGATATGATAGTATACTTAAGTGACCCCAAAACTTCCACCAGAGAACTCCTAAACCTGATAATCAACTTCAGCAAAGTGTCTGGTTATAAAATCAACTCAAACAAATCAGTAGCCTTCCTCTACTCAAAGGATAAACAGCTGAAAAAGAAATTAGGGAAACAACACCCTTCACAATAGTCACAAATAATATAAAATATCTTGGAGAGAACCTAACCAAGCAAGTGAAAGATCTGTATGACAAGAACTTCAAGTCTCTAAAGAAAGAAATAGAAGACCTCAGAAGATGGAAAGATCTCCCATGCTCCTGGATTGACAGGATTAATTTAGTAAAAATGGCCATCTTGCCAAAAGCAATCTATAGATTCAATGCAATCCCCATCAAAATTCCAAATCAATTCTTCATAGAGATAGAAAGAGCAATTTGCAAATTTATTTGGAACAACAAAAAACCCAAGATAGCGAGAACTATTCTCAAAAAGAAAAGAACTTCTGGGGGAATCACTGTCCCTGACCTCAAACTTTACTACAGGGCAATAGTAATAAAAACTGCATGGTATTGGAACAGAGATAGGCAGGAAGATCAATGGAATAGAATTGAAGATCCAGAAATGAGCCCACATACCTATGGTCACTTGATCTTTGACAAAGGAGCTAAAACTATCCAGTGGAAAAAAGACAACATTTTCAGCAAATGGTGCTGGTTCAACTGGAGGACAACATGTAGAAGGATGCAAATCAATCCATTCATATCTCCTTGTACAAAGCTCAAATCCAAGTGGATAAAAGACCTTCACTTAAAACCAGATACACTGAAACTAATAGAAGAGAAGGTGGGGAAGACCCTCGAATACCTAGGCACGGGGGGGGGGGAAAGTTCCTGAACAGAACAACAATGGCATGTGCTCTAAGATCAAGAATCGACAAATGGGACCTCATAAAATTGCAAAGTTTCTGCAAGGCAAAGGACATTGTCAATAAGTCAAAACGGCAACCTACAGATTGGGAAAAGATCTTAACCAATCCTACATCCGATAGAGGGCTAATATCCAAGATATACAAAGAACTCAAGAAAATATACTCTAAACAACCATATAACCCTATTAAAAATGGGGTACAGAGCTAAACAAAGAATTCTAAACAGAGGAAACTCAAATGGCTGAGAAGCACTATAAGAAATGCTCAACATCCTTAGTCATCAGGGAAATGCAAGTCAAAAAAAACCTTAAATATCACCTCACACCAATCAGAATGGCTAAGATCAAAACTCAGGTGATAGTAAATGCTGGTGAGGTGTGGAAAAGAGGGACACTCCTCCATTGTTGGTGGGATTGCAAGCTGGTACAACCACTCTGGAAATCAGTCTGGCTGTTCCTCAGAAAATTGGACATAGCATTACCTGAGGATGCAGCTATACCACTCCTGGGCATATACCCAGAAGATGCTCCAACATATAACAAGGACATATGCTCCACTATGTTCATAGCAGCCTTATTTATAATAGCCAGAAGCTGGAAAGAACCAAGATGTCCCTCAACAGAGGAATAGATACAAAAAATGTGGTACATCTACACAACGGAGTATTACTCAGCTATTAAAAATAATGAATTCAAGAAATGTTTAGGCAAATGGATGGATCTAGAAATTATCATCCTGAGTGAGTTAACCCAATCACAAAAGAACACACATGGTATTTACTCACTGTTAAGCGGATGTTAACCCAAAAGCTTGGAATAGCGAAGACTCAACACGCAGACCACATGAAGCACATGAAGAAAGAAGACCAAGAGGGGATGCCTCAGTTCTACTTAGGACGAGTAACAAAAATCCTCAAGGGAGCAAATATGGAAACAATACATGGGACAGAAACTGAAGGAGGAGCCATCAGGAGACCATTCCACCTGGGTATCCATCCCATGTACAGTCAGTCACCTGAGCTAGACACTGATGTGTATGGCTGGAAGTACATGCTGTCAAGAACATGATATAGCTGTCTCCTTAGAGGTCTGCCAAAGACTAACACATTCAGAGGATGATGCTCACAGTTAACCACTGATATGATCAAGGTTTTCCCAATGGAGAACTTAGAGCGAAGACTGAAGGAGCATAAAGGGTTTATGACCCCAGGAGGAAAGCAACAATACCAAACAACCAGAGCCCCCAAAGGTCTAAACCACCAGCCTGGGAGCACATAGGGAGGGACACATTTAGAAATACAGGGCTTAGACCCAGTCCTTCTTTAACTTTTTTAACTGACTTGGGATGATTAGCCTGTGAGTTAAGGGACTATAGCAAATTCATGACTTTGAGTCTATTGTTAGAGTGTTTCCTATATTTTATTTAGAAATAGCTGAGAGGAGATAACAGACAACAGTCCAGGTTACCTTACGTGGATAGTTGGATTTCAAAACGTCAGAAATCCATAGAATTGACGTCACAAATATTTCTATATTAATGTTCATTTTGATTAGAGATCTGTCTGCTCCTGACAGCTTCCTGCCTTGGATTCTAAGAAGAAATTGAGCATCCTTGTAGTTACTCCAGTTGTGGTGAGACAGCCACCAGGCAAGAATTGCCTCTCTCCATCTACAGACAAATTACTGTCCAGAAAAGGACACATTTGCAGAATAGTCGACTGATTATATCTGCCTAGACAGAGTAACCAGCCCTTAATAATTCTGCAGCACTAAAGTCTGTCAGATGAGTTTGGGCCAGAAGGCTGAAGATTTGATGCTCCAATGTTCGGTAGTATAGGGGTTGTCCAGGTGTTCAGCGGTCTCTATAAATTGGCTAAGTTTTAGAAGCTATGCTTATTGCTTCCCATAAATTCAGTTAATTTAGTCATTCTGGATTTCTGACGGCACTGAAGACCTATAGACTCATAGCCAATCCAGGCTATTTACCTTGATTGAAAAGATCTGAGTGGAGGGTTCTCAGCTGACATTCATTCTAAAGCCAAGAAAAAGCCAGGTTCAAAACTAAGTGTTCTAGTCAAGAGAGACGACAGAGGTTCTGGCTAGTCAACAAAAGGATGGACTGGGTATTAAGACTATCTTGTACCTCACTGGTACAAATAGGAATAATTATGCTCTAATTGTATTCTGAGAGAAAAGCTTTATTTTAACAGGAAGGGTAATATGTAGGAGGAGCTAAGGGGAAAGGAGCTCCGAGAGGAAAAGATGAAGTGAGGAGAGAAGAGGAAGTAGATGAGAAGCTCGGTAATGAGAGAGAAAAGGAGAGAGAAAGAGAGAGGGGGCATGGAGGCAGAAGTTCACGTGTCTCCACTAGTCAAAGATAGTTTACATAGCTAGGTTGGGTATTAGGTTACACTTCTGATTGAGCATTACCATACTTATAAAGCCCTTGATTAACATTTTAAAAATTGTATAAAAGCCAAATGGAAAAGAGGGGGCACGGGATAGGGGTTTTCTTGGGAGGGGAAATGGGTAAAGGGATTGGCATCTGAAATGTAAATAAAATATCCAATAAAAAAAGAAAAAAAAGAAAGAAAGAAAAGAAAGAGAGGTATCCAAATAATGCGTAGGAAATCTCTCTCTCTGTCTCTCTGTGTGTCTCTCTCTGTGTGTCTGTCTCTGTCTCTCTCTGTCTCTCTGTCTCTCTCTCTCTCTGTCTCTGGTGTAGGTTTGTATGTGTCTGACTCTCTGTCCTCTGTCTCTCTGTATGACTGGTGTGTTTTGTCTATATGTGAAAGTAGTCATGGATCCCCAGAATTGGAATTACAGATGGTTCTGAGCTACCTGCTACATGTGCTGCCAATTAAACTAGGGTCCTCCAAGAGATTAAGAAGTGGTCTTAACTGCTGAACCATCTATTCAACTCCATGCACAGAGATCTTGATATGAACCATTAGATGAAGGTAAAACAGTAGATTTGGACTGTAAAGAACGGAACAAAAGCTCAGTTTTGAATACATTGAATTTGAGGGGTTGAAGAGACAATGGGATAGAAATGTCAAGTAAGTAATTGGACAGATAGACACGGAACTCAGAAGACAAAGACACAAGTAAGAGAGAGGGTCAGAAGGAGGGAGAAAATTATTAAGGATGAGGGAAGCAGAGAGAAGAGAGAGAGAGAGAGAGAGAGAGAGAGAGAGAGAGAGAGAGAGAGAGAGAGAGAGAGATGCTGTATGAAGTTGTATGAAGTTTGTATGTATGAAGTATAAAGTCCTGGAAGAAGGTAAAGATTTTTATAAACCAGAACAAAAGCAATTAACAGACAAAACTAAGAAAACTTGGAAAAATTGGAAAGATTGGTTATTAGGTTAAATATGGCAGAAAGGACAAACAGAAACATCGCTGGAAACACCGATGGATTTAGCATCACTGAGGTGCTTGATGACCTTGGCAAGAGTAATGTGTCAAATGTTGACACTGTAAACCAGATTGGGGTGGGTTGAAATGTGATAATTTATGATAGTAGGTGTAATCAACTCTCTCTAAATGATTAATTATGTATAGATGGAGAATAATTTGAAAGGAGCAATGCAAAAATGGCAGCAATGCAAAAAAGATAGGAGAAAACATTGATGGAGGTAGACTTTGTGTTAACAATCCTGCATAGAAGTGGTAGCTTTACAGCTTCCGTTAGTTCAGTGTATATAGGGTGACAGGTATTGATACAAAAAAATATAAGTTATTCGATCACAACTTAATTGGTTTTTCTGTTGCATTTTCAGATACTCCCTCTAAACCTACCATTTCTTCCAGGTGTTATCTTTAATCATTTCCTAACGACTCAATCTGTTTCCAATATTCTTTTCTTCAAAACATTTTTATGTTACCAGTATTTCATGTATTCATACTATTCATGGTCTTCTTGGACTAGGCTTCTAGACATGACAGTACCACTACACTGCAAAATTACCACAGCTATGATTGTCTGCACAAGAATGACACAAAACTAAGCCAATCATCATTCCAGCACAGAGAGGGGAGGGTTTTAGGAGGCCCACCCCTAGCCGAGGAGCTCTTAACAGGTGATGGCTGCAGGAGGAGCAGGGGTCAGGTTTTTTGTGTTTTGTTTTTAGGTGTAGTCCCTGGTAGTGCAATGTATTGTCCTGTACACATATTTATATGAGAAATGTTAATTTGACTCAATAAGTTACTTAAAAGAAGAGGGCATGAAGTTGCAAGGGGGTTCTGTATAGGGGTACAAGATATAGCACAGAAGAATTAGAGGGATGATTACGGATGAAAATGATTAAAATACATTACGTTCATGTATAAAATCTTCAAAAGTATTAATGAAAAACACATTTAAAAGAATGCCCTCTTATTAGGCAGCAAATTTATTAATTTTGTTGAATTTCAACCCTTGAATATACAACTCATACTTTGCTTGACACGATGGAGAATACTTGTAGCAATATACCTCTGCTATTCAACAAGGTTGATGCTTTTCACAGGAAAAAGGACTTGTGAGTTCCATATTGAACTAGGAACACACGGTTTAAATGGCAGTAGTAAGGGACAGATGAGCTATAATCATTCAAACTTGAATATTTGGCAGGTATTTTCTTACAAATAAATGATGTAATCTTGTCTTAAGGAAAATAACTGACAATATTTTTGCCAATGATAAAAGTTGGCTCTTTCAAGTAAAAATCAGAATTTTAGAAGAATTTTATGAGCTTGAAATTTTAAGTGAACTTTAAAAGTTTATGTGCTGATTTTCCTGATGAGTTTGATGGAGCTATTAACCCACAACTTAGAAAAATTAAAATCATATTGTAGACTGAATTTACATGCAATACTGGCATGATTTGGGGCCAAATATTGTCTAAATGGCAGATCCATGTTGCTACTAAAGCATGTGTAAGTAAAGCACATACACACCCTAATGCATGAATAAGTTATAGATGATTCATCCAAAGTATAAGATAGACCAGTAGATTTAATGTAGCAGAATATGTCAATATGGTTTCTGGTTCCACATTGACAACTAACTTTTAAGAGACTGCAGTTGTTGATCTTGGGTCTAGTTTCAAAAAAGAATATTCACATACTAGGTATCCCATTTCTTCTAACAAAACCAGATGCTTAAACAGGCCACCAGAGAATGCAGTTATGTTCTATTAATAAAGCCGACAAGAAAAAGATCTAAAAATAGAAGAAATATATTATTCCTTTTCCCTTTTTATTTTGGAAAATATAGCTGTTTCTTTCAACAAATTTATTCTAATAATATGTAACTGATTTGCTTATTTACATTAATTTTAAACGAATCAATCATTTTTTAAATTCTTGGTTTTAGTGAGCAACATGGCAAAAATGAACAGATATAAATCACAGAAACAAGAGCTCTTTGAGATTTTCAACAATTTATTAAGAGTGTAAAAAGTTCCTGAGACAAAAATATGTGATGACAGTTCTTTTGTAACAATCATGTCATCTCCCTGGTTATTAGGCTTCAGATGGTTTACACACATTCAGGAATCTTCACAGACAAGCTTAAAGCTTCTCTGTCCAGGTCTGATGTCTGTCATTGCCCTGCATGCAGCACAGCTGAGTCTGTATCAGCTACTTTGCAGCTTCCTCATGTTGCCATGTCTACTATGGTGGTTAATCTTTGGTGCCAGCTTATCTGAATCTAGAATCAACCAAGAGGCAAGTGCCCGAGGAGCTCTATAGAGATAAATCCTTGGTGACTTGATGCTGAGCACTGCTGCCAGTGAGTACTGCTGCCACCGATGCCACCATTCAACCTAGCATCTTTGGCCTTCCAACATGGATGGAAGAACAGTGGGACTGATAAGGTACCCACCATGTGGACAAAAGATGTTCTAGATCTTCACCCTTCCCAGTGTTAAGACAGTCATTGATGTACTACCAAGTGCATATAGTGTAAGTCAATCTAACAAAGTCCCCTTTGAATACATATTCATTTTATGGGTTCTGTTCTTCTAGAAAACTCTGGCTAATCTACTCACCAGACTTCTATGTCTAACCCAATCAAATGCCTAGAACCTGTTTTTCCACTACATTTGGTTGATCATTTTCTTTCCAGTACAATTTATTAGGTTGAGTTCATAATCACCATTATCCTATTTTGCACACGAAGAAGCCTTGGTGCAAAGGATAAAAGAACCACTACAACCTACAGTGACTGAATGACAGAGCCTACATTCCCAGAATTCCTTCCATAGTTCCCTCTATATAGAGGCAGTGGTAGAGACTCAAATGTCAGAGGGAGTGGAAGGATTAAATTAAACTATGAGGAAACAGCTCTGGAGATAGAGGATGGAGCTCAGTGGTGGAGCATTGATTTAGTATACACAAGGGTTTGGGGTTCAGTGGCCATCACTGATAAACCATTCTGTGTTGGAATGGTTTTGAAAAAATAATTTTTGACTTTGTCTTGGTAGAAGGACAGTCTATCCATCATTACAAAGGTCAACAGCAGATACAAGCAACTTCTAAGTGGTACCCTTGTCCTTTTGTCCTTTACAAATAGTCATTTCTATTCTACTTCTTGCTGGCCATTATCTTCAAATGGAGCTGCTCTGGAGGCTGCAGATGCTCCCATCGGAAGAAGCCCACGTAAGCTAACATTTGTCACAATAGCTCATCACTTCCACAGCCTTTATTTGACTTCCTATTCCAGGACAAAGTACTCCAAGCACGGCTTAAAGCAATATTCAGGAATTCGTGGAAAATGTAGCTGCCCTGTTTCAAACCATTGTGTTTTTCCTCTAATTTTTCAAATGGTAAATAGTGGAATTTCTCTTTTGAGAAAAAGTAGTTTAAAAAGCTTTGTTTGGACAACTACCAAAAAATAATTTCTGTGAGGCCTCTGAATAAAACTCAGTCCATAGTATAATGTGCCATAGCATTTGGCTGCCTGGGAAAGAGGCAACGGCCTAGAAAATGATGGGCAATTTTATTGTTCCATGCCAAAGCCTTTCAGGCACCTTTGAAAAACTGTTACTGATTCTTTGTGAATTTCACATCATGCACCCCAATCCCACTCATCTCCCCACCCCTCCATATCCACCCTCTTCCCTCGCAACCTCCTTTCCAAAGAAAACAAAAACAAAAAAGCAACAAAAAACAATACATTAAAAGATAATTTAAAAATTCTCACCATGAAACCTGTGGTATATCACAATGTATCATATAGTATACCCTTTTGTTTACACATCTTTACTTGCAATGAGTCATTGCTCAGGTTTGAGGGCTCTGGCTTCTGCTACTCAATCAATACTGAATCCTCACCTGGACTCCTCTCAAATATCCTGTTGTCACCCTGTGCCATGGAGATCTGGCAACTTTGGATTTGCAGGACCAGCCCCTTCAGGTGTTTTAGCAGTCCATAGATGGGTACCATTGATTCTGAGAATTTAATGTTAGTATCCAGCTGCTGCTTGTGCCACTATACTTGTAGCAGCCCTTCCTTTCTGGAAGACACTGACGGGCACCCTGCTGAGAAGTTGTCTGTGAGCCTCTAGCCAATAGGCTTGTAGGTACCAATGTCTCTCACAAGACAAGTGAGTTTACAGCAAAGAGATATTAGTGGCCATATATGATGCTATTCTCCACCCTTTTCCTTTGCCTCTTGCCATCAAATAAAAGAGCCTACAGCTACCTTCATGCTGTGCAATCCCCCTTTCCTCAGAGAGCCATAAGAAAGAATCTCGAATCTGTCACATGGGCCCTGAATCCACTCCCCAGAACCCTCACCTTTTTGTCTGTCTCTGGCACTGCAGCCTAAATTCTTCTCAGAGTCTCCACCAAGCTGTTAATCTGTCTGTTCACAACATTACTAGCTCTTCTAATAAATTACTTACTCCCAACAATTCATCTCATGTCCCTCTTGAACTTGTACCTTAGACCCTTCAGCAATCAGTTCTGTTATTCAACTGTATTGACTACATGTGAGCCAGATTCTGTGCTATGAAATTAAAGCACAGAGTTAAATAAAAACAGGGCCCTCTTTCCCTGATAAATGCATAGTCACTTGAGAAAAGCAGGAGGAGATAGAGTTACAATTAGTATTATCAATGGTAAAATGAGTGTCACTTGGGAAGGAGTGACTACAACGAAATGAAAAGCTTGCTTCGGGAAGGACTAGTTGATGTTCTGTTCACAGATCATTGCAGGCTGAGGTCCTCATGTGCAAAACGTAGTAGCAAAAAATAATCAGCATGTTGGTTATTCTGAGGTGATCATTTCTAATACTAGATCTATTCTCAGCCCATCTTTTCCATGCTTTGTGTCCCAGGAAACTGTCTTTGCGAACTGTATCAATTAGATATTCATATGCTCTAGTTTTAGACTGGAATCACCAGGAGAAAGAGAGAGAGAGAGAGAGAGAGAGAGAGAGAGAGAGAGAGAGAGAGAGGAGAGTGAGAGAGTCCTGGTTTCCACTTTTCTCCTTTGCTTTGGGACTCATATCTCCTCTACTGACTGGAATATTCCATGAATGTGGCTCCTACTTTGAATCTCTCTACAAGTTCAGGTCTTACTTGGACACAGTAAGAATGTTCTATGCCTTTACCCCTCAAAGCGAGGATTTAGTAGCTTCCTACTGCTTATAGATCTTAAGTGTTTCCCTATTCCATGGTGCTCTTTACTGCCTAAATGGCTGGAATTGTAGATTCAGTTTTCATCAACTCTTATAAATATAAGTGAGACTATCCATGCATCTATTTTCAGAGAATGTAAGATGTACAGCTGTAAGAGGGGTAAAGAAGGAGAGAAAGGAGTTAAGACAGAAGAAGCATACCAAAGAGTCTTGTTTGCCAGTTTGCATGACAAACTATGCAGGTGGAGCTTGAAGGACCTAGAGAAGAAACATTTTCTTCTCTAAAGTTTTTATTTCGAGACATCATAGAATAAACTCACAAGTCCATATAGAAACTAGGGATGTGAACATTGAGTGAAGATAACCTAATCAGAAAGCCTGGAAGCCTGTCAGCTAATGTTGAAGCTGAAGTTGTGGAACTGTGACATGCTGAAAAGAATGAATTAGCATTCCTCTCCTTTCTCCTCATGCTCTCACCCAACAGAATTCATACCAGTCTCCTCATAATCCTTCTCTAGGCTAGTCATGTTCTCACAGGACTCCAAAAGCTGCCCTTCCTTCATGCCTTCACCCACATACCAGTACACAAAGACATGTTCTGCAGACATCAGGTCAAACTTGAGGTCTAGGTGAGCCCTGGAATCCTCAATGGCTGTGATGTCACTCAACATGTGCACAGTTCACTTTACTCCACCAGACACTACAATGGGTGGCTAAAGCCAAATCTACAAACTCAATGCTGCACTTAGTTTTGATGGTGAAAATGTCAGCATCTGACATCTTTGGGAACTACATCACCACCATCCAACAGGCAGCAAACCACATATTTAAAATGGCAAGTGTTACATATCAGCATCTGCTTGACTGGCATTGGTGATTTCTGCTTCGGAAAGTTGCTTATGGTACATTTTCTCAGGAAAGGTGACAGGTGTATATAGCCAGAGTGAAGTAGATGCAAGGGTAAGGACACTAGGTCGGGCTGGTATTCTGTCAGTTGTACAGGTATCCATCATATTTCTGGGAAGCAGAGATGGAAAAGTTATCTGGCTAATAAAGCAGTTATGGTATAGTAGTTGGGTGCTCAAAATTTGAGGTTTCTATGACAGATATCTTAGATGGCCTCATTGTCTACCATATAGGTACACTCAGCCTGTTCCAGGGTGATATGAGTGCTAAGGATAGAATTATGGGGCTCAACAAGACTTCTGGAAACCTAGGGAACTTGGTAAAAGAATAATGCCAGCTTGGACTTCTTTCTGCAATCAACAGAGAGCTATTCCATCAACAGGGATGTTAACCCAGAGCTGATTCCCCCACCAAAGCTATGAAAAATAAGTCCTGAGGACCTATGTACTGGTAAGCTAGCTTGTGAATTTTGTCCAATATTAGGTCAATGCTGTCCTATCCAAGGATATATTGTCCATAGCCATAGTCATTGGTAATATTTTTGTTGCCTTTGATGAGCTGCTCAGGGTGGAATGCTGGCAATGGGTACTAATGTGAAGTTCATTAATAATAGTGAGTTCCTGGTCTACAAACACTACTCTGGGCAAGTGATTGCTAGCATCTGTCTCAATGAAGGAAGTGTTGAAGGAGTCTCCTTCTTCCTGAATGTTTTTGTAACTTGGCATTTGGCCATCTGGCTGGATGCTATGTTCCAGGAAGCAGAGTCCCAGAAAGCATTGGCAATCCGGATACCAGCTTTGGCAAGGTGGATGGAGATACACTCATCTAAGGATGCTATAGGCTAGGAGGAAGAGCAACAAATGGTCCTGGTTATTGCATCCCATAGTCTACAAGTCAAGGTAAGTAACTCAATGAGCTTTTAAAAAAATTATTTTTTTTATTTTTTATTTCTTGCCAAGAGAAGTATACTGAAAATTTTGGTGACCTCATGATGTCAGAACATAATGTGTTCCCATGTATTGCAAGTTTTCTATAGGTCAAATTTTTCATTTTACTGTGTCTTAATAAATCTTCATAACCACTTAATAATAGAATGTGTTCATCTGAAAAATGACAGGGAGAGGATATAGTTCAGTTAAGATGGAGATGTCCTAGTTTCAATTCCCAGTACTACTAAAAAAAAATGCAAAACTACAAATTTCAGGGGAAACTAACATATTCAGTCAATCAGTTGAGTGAAAGAAGAAAGATTTCAACCCATAGCTGTCTAAGTAATGAGCCTGAATGTGTCACTATACTGATTATAATTATGATTCTGAGTTTTAATTGTCAAACTGACTGGATTTAGAATCATCATCACAGAAAAGGGCTCCAAGTCTGTCTACTAGGGCTTTTCTACAAATTTTCATTAAACAGGGAAGATCTGCCCTGAGTGTGGTGGCTCCATTCCATGGGTGTGAGCCTTAACTAAATTAAAACTGAAAAGGGAGCTGAGCACCAACATTCATAGCCCTCTGATTCCTGGCTATAGCTGTAATGTGATTAGCTACCTCACACTTTTATGACATGCCTGCCATAATAGATTGTGCCCTCAAACTGGGAAAAGGTGAACCTTTCCTTTCTTAACTTGTTTCTGTCAGGAATTTTGTCACAAGTGAGAACAGTGAGATTGGGAATCAGTCTGTATTACCATTTAGGTTATCTTTCAGCTCTGTAATTCCATAAATCTACAAGGCAAGCGGGCATCTCAGATCAAGCCCAATGGCTTATCCATTAGTAAAAGGTAATAGTGACAGATTTATGGCCAGAGGGTTCTTTCAGTAGTACATGCAGTGATATAAATAAGCCTTCTTTGTTTAGGACAATGTCATCCTTGCTTTCAAACTCTGACCCTGTCTCTCCAACGACTGGATAAAGAGAGAACCATATAGCTAATTCTGATAGGGGCCTACTTTTAGAAATGGCAGTACCATAAGCCCCACCCTGCTGGAAATCTGACCCCCTCATCAGGTAGGAATGCAGCATACACAGTGGCAGCTATGTGCATGCACCAAGCACTGGATACACTAGATTGATTTTGAGAACAGTCTTAGAAACCAAACCCCAAGAAAATGAAAATCATCAACCTTCAGTGCTTCCCAATGATTTATCACTGTAACTCAGAGGCATATGTCATTGCCACTCAGGGAGCTAAAAACGCTACCCCCTTTCTCATTTGAATTAGAAAGCCAAAGCTCCTTCTCTTTATTAAGTAGACCTTCATAACTTTATAAGTCCTTCTTAGTGAGTCACATAGGAAAATACTTTTCTGTCTTGGGTGCTCTTCTGGACACTTTCCAGGACCTATGAGTACCACTGTGATAGACACATTTAGGAATGCCTCTCAGATTTCTGAAAGTTGTGTGTGTAGTTACAATTTTCTACCAGATGGTTATTAAAGCTCTTGAGAAGGGAGAATCTTTTCCAAGCACAAGGTGGAAGTGACCCTGTAGATCTCTCATCCTCAACTTATCTCAAGCACTGACCACACTTTTATTTACCTCTATGGTTCAACCTTAGCAGCACAGAATGCACAAGTAAAAGTTTCTTTCTCAATCATAAGTCCAACACTTAGCTTGAGAGATGCTTGGTATTCTGGTAGTACTGATAGAATCACATAGATGAACATCTGGACATGTATGTGAGAGAGTTTCTAAATCAGGCTGAGTAAGGAAGAGCCACCATAGCTGTGGGTAGCACCCTCCCTTGGACTAGAATCTTGGACTGAATAAAGAAGAGGAAGCTCAGCAACTGTATCATCATTCCTGATTCCTGACTAGAGACACAGTGTGACCTGCCTGAAGCTTCTGCCACTGTGTCTTCCCTATTGTGATAGATTGATTGTACCCACAAACTCTGAGACAAAATAACCTTTCCTTGAATTACTTTCTCAAAAGCAGTTTTCAGCACTGGAAGTCTTTTTATAGTCTCTGGAGCCCCATAGGCTTTTATTTCTACTTTGGTTTTCATTATTTACTTACTGTGACTTTGAGCAACTAATGATTTTTATGAATCTCATCTCTTTATGTGTAAGACAGGACTAAAATGCGATTGCATGATGCTCAAATAAAATGCTCTACCTTTCTCTCTCTGTCTGTTTCTTTCTCTCTCTCATTCTCTCCACACCTCTCTATCTCTGTCTCTCTGTGTACACACACACACACACACACACACACACACACACACACACACACACA
>JANHMN010000005.1:71242480-71254416 GCA_030674055.1 Rhabdomys pumilio | reverse complement strand
TCTCTCTCTCTCTCTCTCTCTCTCTCTCTCTCTCTCTCTCTCTCTCTGCACTTCTACAATGCCTCACATCTGAAAAGTCAGCAGGGTCTAATTGAACTGATCTCAAATCTGTCCTTGTATTCCATTCCTACAGCAACACCTTAGGTCAGGACTTTCATCAACTCTTGCCAGCAAGATTTGTTTCCTAATTGGTCTCCTTGCTTCCAGTCCTTACCACCAGAGTAATCTTTTTACAACTCAGCCAGCTCAGAATGTGCACCACTTAAACATCTCCCATGACCTTCCCTGAGTAGACTATCATACAAAGAGCAAACACCTTAATATGTCATACTAGACCTTTGCAGTGTGGCTCCAATTCATATTCCTAGTCTTATGTACAGCTAAGATTTCTCTTCTCACTCCTACATTAGAGACAAAGTGGAACACTAATCTCTTCTGAAGCTTTACTGCCTTAGGAAATATTCTCTCCTCCTTTCTTTTCTTGACAAATCTCTAATAAGTTTTTGAGTTTTTCTTTTTTAATTGTTGAAGACAGCAAGGGAATAATGAACAGATGCTATAGAAATGATAGGATGCAGCCAAGTATGCAAATAGAAAACTAAAAGGGGCAAGACAACAGTTAAACACCTCAGCATTTTTTATTTTCTATGAAGAAGTTGGCAGCAATGACCAAATAAGGGATTGTACATATGACTAGTAACATCTTTCTCAGTGGCCAGGATGTGAGATAGATATGGTGGATTCAAGGTGGGATTCCTATGTTGCATCTAAGTAAGAAGACCCTATGGGTAGTCAGGATGTCGTATTGAAGACAGATATATTTTAGTCTTACCCACATTGCTTCCAAGATGTATTCTTAGGACAGACAGGATTAAGTCTAGGTTCTAGAAACCCAGATAAAGAGTCAATAGAATAGTATAGGCTGAAGGTTTGTGGTTGGTCTAAGTCTGCCCTGAACACTGGCTGGCAAATTACAGCCCATTGGCAATGCCATCAATCTTTCCCTGTCCTCAAAATCAATTTGGCTACAGTTTTCCTAATGAAACTTATTCTGCACTAAGAATTTTTCTAGACTTTGTTCAGGCTTCTTAAATTTTCCCCTCTTACTGCCTTGACAGCCGAGCCACTAAGATACAGATCGATCCTCCAAATGTTGCTGTGGACTTCTATTTTATCAAGCCCCAGCTCACATGTTAACTCTTCTCGAAAGCTTTTAAAACACTCAATTCTTTCTGTCCATTCTAGTTTATTTCTCTCAATTTCTCTGGTGTTTATTTCTCAAATGATTTATCTTGGAAAGGGATAAAGGATGCTTGGAAGTAGTGATGCTCTAGGTGGCAACCTTATTAATAATCTCATAAACAGTCAATCTCTGTCTGTCTCTCTGTCTGTCTCTGTCTCTATCTGTCTCTGTGCCTCTCTCTCTCTCTCTCCCTCTCTCTCTCTCTCTCTCTCTCTCTCTCTCTCTCTCTCTCTCTCTCTCTCTCTCTCTGCCTCATCCCACTCCATGGATCCCAAGGTTGCAAGTATGGTGTGAAAATAACAGCACTGAGCTACAACCTCCAGATTTAGATCCAAAACCCTCTTATCTTCTTGATCCTGGTAAAATAAAGCAGTGACTTGACTTGACTTTCATTTATTACAGTAGAATAAGTACTAAGTTATTGTCTAAATAGAATTTGGCTAAGCCCAGAGCTGCCTGTGATTGCCAAGCTACACTAGGGTAACTTGTCACATGGAATCACATCTTGGTTAATTAGTTCCCAAGGTTTTGGTAAGAGGATGTGTCAAACCTATCCCGGTACCTTTTCAATAGTAAAGGTGCATTTCTGTGCTTTTAGCTGACCATGTAGAAGAGTTCTTGTTCTTTGCCAGGAAGCACAATTTTAAAGCTGTCTGATTAGTCACATAGAACAATCTCACAGCAAACACCCTGAAGACTAAGCAATCATTCCTCCAGGAGCTTTTGTCCAAATGCTCCCAAACGCCCAGGGCTTGAACAGTTTGTACCAGCATTTGAGAAATTTTAAAAATGAATAGAAGGAAGGGTGAACAGAGGGAAAAGAAGGAGAGGGGAAACTAGGGATGGAGGAACAAAAAGCAAGAATAATGGCCCTGCTCTAACGATCAATTTTAGTGAGTCTAGAGTGGAAGCCAGGAATCTGGGATTTTTTTTTTTTACAAATTTCCAAGAAATTTAGATGGATAGTCAGTGTGATAATCATTGATTGAGCCAACTATTTACACTGACTCCAAATCCACAGATACTAGAATGTTATATTCTATATGCCTTTGCCAGCTGACCTTATTCATTATAGATTCGAAACAAGCAAAATAACAAAAACAAAAAGACCTTCATTGGGTGTAAAGTTTTTTTCCAATATAGCTTGTGATGTGAGCTGGCTAGTTTTATGTAAATTTGACACACAGTAGAGTCATCTGAGAGGAGGGAACCTCAAGTGAGAAAATGCCTCCATAAGAGGTCAGGCTGTAGGCAAGATTGTGAAGTGTTTTCTCAATTAGTAATTGATGGGGGAGGCTCAGCCCATTGGCTGGTGGTCCTAGGTTTTATAAGAAAGCAGACTGAGCAAGCCATGAGGAGTAAGCCAGTAAACAACACCCCCTCAGGGCCTCTGCATCAGTTCCTAACTCCAGGTTCCTGTCCTAACTTCCTTTGACAACAAACAGTGATGTGGAAGTGCAAGCCAACTAAACCCTTTCCTCCACAATTTGCTTTTGTTCATGGTGTTTCGTCACAGCAATAGGAACCCTAACCAGGATAGGATATGAGTGCATCCAAAAGTGGTTATATGTGCAAGCGTATGTCTGTGAAAGAGAAACAGAAGAAAAGCATTGGGAAATGATTAAGAAAAGAGACAACAGATAGAAGAAGACATGAAGTAAGAGGAAAATACAGAAAGAAACTGAGAAAGAGATACAAGTAAGAACAAGTAAGAGTAAATGGCAGAACACAGATTAGAAATAGAAGCTGTTCTATAATAATTGAAGGAGGGCAGAGGAAGAGGGAAAGAGAGGGAAGAGAGGACAAGAACCATAGAGAAACGGAAAAGGAGATGGAAGAGCAGAAACTGATAGGATGCTCTTGCTTTCTCTTCTGTCTCCTGTTTCTTTTACCTTCCAGTTTTCCGGGAAGCTGTTTCAAAGAATCTGGTTCTGGATGCCACCCTACAAATAAAAGCCAACCAAGACTGATGAGTTGCACTGAAATACAAACAAGAACCAAGGGTCATTGGAAAGGTCATGACACTCTGGAACACATGGGTCACCAATACCAGGCTCTACTTTTGCTGGCAAAAAAAAAAAAGCCAAGGGTTTGAGAAAAACTCAAATATCAGAATGAAAAATGGCTCAAAACCAATAGGCACTCCAAGGCAACAAATAAGACCCTTTACTTCTTATTGAGCCAAATGGTCAACGTCTGTAACCCATTCAGACCTGTCTTGAAAAATAAATAAAAGTAATCTTTGGTTTCAAAGTGTGGTTTACGGAACTTTGAAAATATGCTTTGAGGATTTAGCAGAAGTTGTGAAGGCTTTGTTCTTTCCCCAATTTTACAATTATGGAAAACAAGAGACACAAGAAGAAGGAGGATCGGAAGGTGAAACGCTAAGAAGGGTCCAGGTCACCGGCTGAGGAGAGGCCAACCAGGCTGGCTGTGGCCAAGCAAAGCAGGTCCCTTAGGTCTGCTTTTTCCTTAGCTACCCAATTTACTGCCAGGTACTAGAAAGGCCTGGATATCAGCTCAACTCCTGTCCTGTGAGAGAATCTTTAGAGGACCTGAGTCATTTTGAAAGATTTTTTTTAACTGTACCTTTTTCCTTGCAAGAAAGAAAGGAAAAAAGCCCCAAGCACAACTACAATGGGAAAAAAGCGTTCATTAAATTACTTGAAAACCAGTAGCAATAACACAAAATAAGTCAAAGATTTCTAGAGCAAAAAAAAAAAATCTAAAAGTAATTTTTCTTCTCTACTGACAATCAGGGCAGCTAAGAAAAATGGGTCTTTATATAAAAAAAATTTCAGAGGTCTTTCTCTTTAGTAAAATAGCTCAACTCTGGGTGTTGAGTAAAATACTCCAGACAGGGATGACACTGGATAGTCCCCTACATTATGAAGTGAATGATGCTCCAGAGTCATGTGTTATATATACACTCAGCAACCAGAGATGATGATCCTGAAGTCACCATCTAGTGGTTAGCACAGGCCCTAGGTCAAGTTGAGGAAGCACATTACTTACACGGATGATGGGATTTCCTCTGCATTGCCAGAGACTGTTTCTGGCTTTGGATCTGGCTTTTGTGAAGTGCTGGACCGGCAAGGAGGGTCTGGGGGCCTCACTGGAGGACGGATGATTGTTTGCTTTTCTCCTGGGGGCCGGACTTTGCTGAAACAGTCAGTATCTCCTAAAAGAGAAAACAACATCCAGGAGATAGTCAACCAAAAACACCAAGCATTATTAGGCACCTCAACTGGGGTTGTCAGGACCATCTTCTCTTGGACCCATTTCTTCTTGACTAACAACACCTTTTTCTTTTCGTTTTAAAATGCTCTGGCTGTTGTCCTTTAGGAAGCTTACATTTGAACCCGGGCTGCACAACTTCATGTTTGTTATGAATTTCCCAATTCTTCATTTATTTGGCTTTATAATTCAGAGTAGTGACATACCAGTTTACAGAAATTGAAGAGATTAAGTTAGGAACCAATGTGTCTACTACAGTGCCAGCTACACCATAGTGATTGATGAGAAACTCAAATTAGATAAACTCATCACCACTAAAATTCGGATCCTGAGACTGGAGAAATGGCTTAGCAGTTGAAAGTACTTACTGCTCTTGCTAAAGACCCAAGTTAGGTCCCCGGAACACATGTCAGGAGACTCACAATCATCTATAACTCTAGATCCAGGTGATCCAACGTTCTCTTCTGAACACTGTGGGGCAACTACACTCACGTGCACATCTGCATACAGGTGCACATAAAATTAAAAAACAAAATCTCAAAAAAATATCAGGTACATTTCAGTATTAAAATACTGTCCTAAATCACCTTTTTACCTCCACTTTTCTGGCTTACAGATTAACTGGAACATACATTTTATGGAATGGTCCTGGTAGGATTACGACAAAACAAATGTATTCACACACTGCTGGTGGCACTATACATTGGCCTATTCTATCTAGATACCCATCAAGCATTCTGGAACAATCTGGATGAAATATAAAATTGTGCATAGGCAATAATTCGTACTTGTTTATCCAGTAATCCACTTTGAAAAAAAAGTACAAAGGAATTCATCCAAGATAAAAATAAGAAAAACCAACTGGCACAAAACACATACCTTAATAGCAAAATGTCAGACCCTAACCTCAAAGACTAAACAAACAATTTATTCTTACAAGCAATTAATCAATATGTATTACATATAAACTGACAAGAATTTGGACAAGATCAAGACAAATATGTATGTGTGTGTGTGTGTGTGTGTGTGTGTGTGTGTGTGTGTCTGTGTGTGTATGAAATAACTTAAAAATGAATCAATAAATCTGGGCATTGCAGTTCACATCTGTAATCCCAACACAGGGGAGCCTAAAGCAAAAGAATTAGCATCAGCTCAAGGCCAGCTTGGTCTACATAGTGAGTTCCAGGCTAACCTAAGCTACTACAGAGTAAGACTCTGTTTCAACAGTGGTACCCAAGGAATGCTTTTCCTTCTCTGACAAAAAGGGTAGAAGATAATGGGGGGAGGAATTTATAAGGGCAAGACTGAGAAGAGAGGAGGGAAGAAGGATGCTAAAAAGATCTGCATAAGATGAAGCCAGCCAAAGTTCCAGGATAGAGAGGGGAGGGGCATGGAAGCCCACACCCAGCTGAGGAGATATTGACAAACAATGGCTACTAGGGAAGGAAGAGTCAGTTTTTTTTTACAGTGTGACTCCTGGTATGGCAAACATATTCTAGTGGATGGTCCCCAAACTCATGAGTATGTCAGAAACACAAGTCAAACTCAGTAGGTTTTATAAAAGCAAAAGAGAAGAATCAAATTTGGAAGGGGTGAAAGGATAGAGGGATCCAGAAGAAGTTACATGGAGAAGGAGGGTAAATATGATTAAAAATATTGTATGTCAGTGAGAAATTCTCAAAAAAATAAAAATATTATAAGTTTATTTTATGAGAGATGGATCAAATCTGAGCTTCATGTTAAAAATAATCATTTACTGAGGAATCTTAGGGGAAAAATAGAAGTGATTCTGATAGCCAAGCAGAAGCAGTATATTAGTGGAGGAATGAGGAAAACACTATTTCTGGATAGAGACAGAACTTCTATCTCCCCATCTAGGTTCTCTCTTACATTAATGGACATGTTATTCCCTGAGCATCAGGATGATTTTTCTATAACTGCATTAGCAAACAAAAAAAATAAAAATAAAAGTAATAATAATAATTTTTCCTTAACAAATAGGAAAACAAATTCCCTAACAGTATTGTTTGAAACATTCTCCTATATGATCTCCATAGTAAGCTGAGAAGTAAGGAATAGGACTTCATGGCATTTCTATTTTACAGAGAAGGAAACCGAGGCTCAGAAGGCTAAATCCACTTTACCCATTCCCTTCATGTTTAGATTGTGATAGAATGATGATTGAATTCTTATCTCCTGTGTCCATATCTACTACTACTTTCCCTGGTGTCTGTTATTATTAATAGCAATGTAAAATTGCAAATAACAGTAAGGAAAAATGTAAGTTATAGTTACTATTTATCGTTATTGGCCGATTTTGCAGTGCAGGGTTTAATCCCAGGGTCTTGCACAGTTTCAGTTCTGGCTACTTTTATTATCAAATACCAGTTCTGTTCCAAGCACTGTAACAGTATATTTAGTTCTTTTAAAACACAATTTTCATAGTTAAGATTAGCCGTACTTTTGCATAAATGTTATTTCCTTTCTACTATTGAGGAAGATACTCCTAAAGGAAAAAGGGACCTCAAAGTTTACCACTAACAGATCCATGTGTATGCACTTTCTGAAACCTATGGAGTTCTAGTTACGAGTGCTGTAGTGGCTTTCAACCCAGGCTATGCATTAGAACATGTGAAGAACTTTAGATGTACAGTACCTGGGTCCCATCCTCAGAGTTCCTAGTTTGACTGGGGTAGAACTTGGACATGAATATTCCAATGCTCCCCAAGTAATACAATGGTGGAAAGTGTGATCTGCAAAGTTGTAAGCCACATGACACTGCTTCTTCACTGCAGGTCACAGATGACCAAAGATGACAGTGATATCCCATTTCTACTAGTTACTGGAGTGAGGAGTTTGACAGGAAGGATGTTTTACTTTCGGAGCCAGAAAATACTTCTACCTGAAGTCACGCTGAGGCTAGGGTTCATTTCTCTTGAAGACTACAGCAGATACCATCAAGACAGGAGCTTCATTCGTTACCTTTAAAGCCACATCAAAATGGACATCTAACTAAGGCCTGCAAAGTAAGCCCCATTAACTGTTTGTCTGATTAGGTCCTTTATATGCAACTCCAACTTGATGATTCATTGCAAGTCATTCTTTGAAGCAGCAGCAAAGAGTTTTCTTGGCTGAAAGACCCCGGTGTTGTTCTTTCTTGCCTCTAATTTGTCTCAGTCACAGTTAAGCCACAATGTCAAACTGGCAAAGGCATAGAAAGAAGTCATATAACTAGGAGTCAAGAAACCTGGATTCTCATCTTAACACTAAAACTAGCTTGTGTAAGTCAGCAGTTCATTTATTTCTCTACCGGTACAATATGAGGACTGGATTGTTTTGCAGATGAATCAGCAGATGGTATCAGTCTGTAAACTTCTTTCTGCTGTTTTGTATGTTGCTTGGGGAATTCAATAGAAGCTTCGATTTCTTTATCTGTCTCTCCCTTCCTTTAGTCCACCTTCCTTTTACCTCTTACGAAGTAGATTTCAATTTCCTGGCTCCCTGTTGCCTGCAGAAAATACCCAAAATGCTTAAGCTGGCATTCAGTACCCTCTTCCCTTTTAGCAGTCCTTTTTGATCTAGCTTTCTACCATTCTTCTTCAAATATGCTACAGTCCAGACAAACATTATTATTTATTGTTCTGTGTGCATGTCTTGCCATTAATCATCTTCCTAAGATGCTATTTATCCTATTCCCACATGCCAAAATTTGCATCCGTTTAAGTGCCATGTCTCTTAGGAAGCTTAAGATTCTCCAAGTTCCTTTCTGTAGCTCTTAAGGCACTGGTTGTCTTGTACTTTGGCTCTTTGTTTTCATGACTTTTTTTCCTCTATTAGAAATGGGAGCAACTTGAGAGCAAGATCCAGGTGGGAATCATCTCTGTATTCTCCAGAGACCCAAGTAAATTGCTCTGCATGTAACCGGCAGATATTCAACAAATATTTATTGAGTAAAGAAAAATGCAGTCCAGACTTTTAGGACAGCAAAGAAAGCTTTCCCTTTTTAGGCTTCCAACTAAGCTTTGTGTGACACAAAAAAGCATAATACTCCCAAGATTCAAAACTATTCAGAAACCTAAAGGAAGTATTCAACATACGGGGATTGCTGTGAGGGCATTTGTGTCTCTCAAAGAATGATACTGTCTCCCTGGGGTTTTAAAGCCAAACTGGGATGAGAAGTCATAGACATGGGAAGTAAGTGAGAGCACTGTGACTTGGCAGTCACATTAGAGGGCCAAGTGCGGGACTCACAGAAGTGAGGTGTAGAAAAACATACTGGAGGAGGACTGTTAGATCCACGGACCAAGCTACACTTGAAGACTAAAGAAGAGCTAAAAATACTTTTTTTCCCCTTCCCTCCACAATGCTTTTTCTTTCTGGATGTTTATCATGTGCATAGACAGGCTAAGAACAAAAATTAAAAAAAAAATAAAAATAAAAAAATAACATAGTTCTGAGCTCTTTTCTTCTGTTCATATTTTAGGTTTGAGGCCCTAGAATATAGAAAAGCAGATGTCCTCTGTCTTGTATTCTGCCACTTGAGCCACAACTATATAACTAGGTGCTTTATAGACCACACATACCTATCCCCCCTCTCTCTTTCTCTTTCTCTCTTTCTCTTTCTCTCTTTCTCTTTCTCTCTCTCTTTCTCTCTCTCTCTCTCTCTCTCTCTCTCTCTCTCTCTCTCTCTCTCTGTCTCACACACACACACACACACACACACCTTGCCTGTAATGGAGGTGCTATCTCACACTACACTAAAAGGTAAAGCTGACCTAATTACAATAGCCTGCTATCAAAGCCAAGCAACTACTTCCATTTACAGGGTAGTTGGAATGGGACAGGTATATACTTGTTATTCTTCCTTGTTATAGCAATCCAATGGGCACAATTATGATTCTCTTATACAAATGAGAGGTTCAGAGAGGTTATGATTTACCTAAAATCCCACACCTAGGAGAGACAGAGTCAAATTTAAGACACACATCAAGGGAGGCAATGGGGTTTTAATTACAAATGTTCTCTAGTCTGTGCTATTCAAGTAAATAGTTATTCTTTCATTGCTTATGACTCTTGGTTCAAAACATGGGTTTCACAGCAAACTTGATCAATCTCTCCAGATAATTTTGTTCATTCCCATCCTCTGTCATATTATGTGTCACATGTCATAGCATGTTATCTTAGCATGTACATCTTGTACCTTTCCTTATATCCATCTATACCCAACATTGGGGTACAGAGCAGGGAGAAGATTCTATCCTCTTTGAGTTCCCCAAAGTCTTCTCGAATGATCTCTTGCTATGACACTCCTCTATGCCCATCATAGAGCCTTCTTTTCCCCTTAGCCATTAATTATCCTTACGGAACAATCTGAAGTTAGACTCCAGGAAGGGCAGAATGAAAACCAAACAGTATATTACTAAAGCATAATAAGTCCAAACAAGAAAATGTGGATAATGGCCAGCAACACCCATTACTGTAGAAGCAAGTCTGTTACTAATACTTTTAGAGCAGATACGTGTGCCACTTACAGCATTAGTCACCCCAGTGAAGAATTGATGGCTGTGTGACTGAGAAAGGTCTTGCCAGCATCCTTTCCCCAAGCCCAGAGCATATCACCAGATAGAAGAAAGAAACTAAGCAGGGAATCCCACATGCCATGGGGCCCCTATATGTGGCATGATACACACTTTAATCTCAATACTTCAGGCAGAATGAAGGTTCTTATTCCTGTGCTCTTACTGGTATATTCTCATCACCTGTCAGGAACATCAATGGAACAGACAGCCTATGAGTCAGTCTTACCATGAACATTGGGAAGGCAGAATCATGGCTTTTAATCTTAGGTCTTTCCCTTTGCTTAGTGTGATGTCTGAATGAATGTGCAAATGTATATAAGCAAGAGACATATAACTGTCTTTCCTCCTCATTCTCCCAAACAGTCCTGTATCTTTTTGTGGAAACCACACACTTGCATTTTGTAAAACCAGAACCAATAAAAGAAAGTTGCATTGAGGAAAGACTACATGTTTCTCTTACATACAGAACTTAGGTTTCACCTGATGTGTGTGCTTATATAGTGGGCCACAAATGGAGAAAGCTGGGAGGGTGGAGGAAGAGATCTTAAATGAAGTGGAAAATAAAGTAATGGAATAAATGTAATGGGAAAATAGAAGGGAGGGCTAACTGGGGGAAGAAGGGTAGCTGGTTGGAGGAGGCATAGGGAAGGACAATAAAGGATAGGAATGAATTGCAATAAAGTATAGCACATGTGCAAAGAGGTGCCATGATGATCCATCTATTACTTTATATGCCTACCTAGAAAATTAATTTAAAAAACAACATCAAATGCTCAAAAGAAGACATGCTAACTTTGTATACCTCCAAGTAAGTAAGTGCCTGACAGAAAAGAAGGTGGCTACCATAGGGAAAACAACAACAACAACAACAACAACAACAACAACAACAACGACAGTAGCAGAAACGCCGCACTGTGGGTTTGGAGAAATGGTTTCATGATTTAAAAAAAAAAATGTCCATCTATAACTTCAGTTTCCAGGAGACCTGACACATGCTTCTGGCTTCCATGGGTACAAGGCACACTCATAATACAAACATACATGCAGGAAAATATTCATATGCACAAAATAAAGAGAAATCTTTAAAACTGAATGAACTAAAAAACATCACGAAGATTCAAGAAGCATCGTTCCCAGCAACACCTCTGCATCTTATAACCCAATGCACTTTGGGCCAGTTTCATGTCTGAGCCACCCTTACTATTTTTGAAACGGGTAGGGTAAAAATCTACCCCCCAGGCTTAGCAACAAGAAGAACATACAATGAAAAAGAGAAAGTATACTGGTCCGTGTCTGGAATAGAAAATGGTTCTGAATAACATTCCATCAACAAACAATAGTGGGTATTACTAAGTTATTGATCATCATGGACGTAAGCCATTTATCATGTGCTTCTGATATTTCTACTTGTATTGGGGAAAAGATGTGAGGAATGACAGAGTCCATTCACATGCTAGACCAGTGAAAGGGCTAAATATCAGGAAAGGACAGGACAGTGACACATTTAGAATAACTGAAGCAATGAAGCTTCTTCAATGACAAAGGTGAAAAAAATAACTGATGTAGAAGGTGCAAGCAGAAGAGGCAACTTTCTCCCCAAGCCTGTCGTTCAGGTTGCTTGTTAGCAATGGGGTTAGTCATCAGCTGTAGCTGATGAACCATTTGCAGCAACTGATTAACTGATAACTCTTCTGGTGTCCAGGAATTTACCACAAACAGCAGTAAAAGTAGGGCAGGAGAGAGGGAAGCAAAGGTGAAATGATAGGTGGGGAAATTTTAAAGAGGCAAAATCTCTACTAGAGATTTGGCTAGGCTCTACCATTACCCAACCCATCCCAGTTTTGCCAAGGCTGGAGGCCAGAAGCTTTGAGGAAAAC
>JANHMN010000005.1:71169980-71237480 GCA_030674055.1 Rhabdomys pumilio | reverse complement strand
TGTCTAAGAAAATATTACATGATACAAACAGAGCAGATTATGTTTACAAATATGTATTTATATATTCATATATGTATTCACATATATACTCAAATTTAGGCATATAATAACAATCAGTGAAAAAGGAGGCTATGAATTTGAAAGAGAGCCAAGAAGGGTATATGGAAGGCCATGAAGGAAGGAAAGGGACGGAGAAATGCTGTAAGTTCATTATATATCAAAAATGAAAGATAATTTTATAAAAAATTACCATCAAAGAGTAATAATAAGTTCCGTTTGTCTTGAGCATGTGTGATAAAATATGTGAGTAACTAGACGTGAATCTAAGATAGTCTGGTGCTATTTCATCAAGGCCTAAATGTCAAACCTAGGAATGTTAGCTTTGGTAAGCAGAAAGGTAGCACCGTCAAATATCTGTTTTCAGAACATCCGCTTGGGTTCAGTATGGGAAGCAGATTAGAAGTTTGTAGATGAGGTGAGAATCCTAACGACAATGAGCTAAACTGAAAAAGCACCAGTAAAGAACACAATCTTTTATTTTAAGAATAAAATAGATGTAAAGGTATATGTGCACACTTCTGCAATCCTGACAGACACTCAGGAAGCTGAGGCAGAAGATTGTGAGTTCTGTTCTAACCTAGGTCACATAGCAAGACCCTGTATCAAACAAAACAGATTTAGAATGGCCAAGGATTTGATATAAGGTATTAAAGGGCATTATGATCATGAGGAAATGATTTAGTAAAATATTATTTACAAACAAAATATAAATTTGGAGATCAAATAATGAGATGCTACTTGTCAAGAAAAATGGTGTTAAGGCATGTTTTAAGAAGTACAATGTTACATTTAATAGGCAAATGTGATTTGAGATGAAATGGATGGGTACAAATAACTTTCTTCTAATTTGGTAGTGGTGTTAACTGGACGAATCACTTACCTTCCCTGAGCTACAAATGACTTCTTTATATAATGAATCTCAGATACCTACCTCATACTGGAACAATGAGGGTTATATGAGATTATAGGTTTACAGTAACTTAATATGCCCAGAATGAAGAGGTCAGACTATATAACAAGCACTGAACAGAATATGAGAAATTTGAGCCACCATTCATTGCTGGTGAGAAAATAAAATTGTACCCCAGCTTTGTAAATTAGCATGGTTACTCTCCAAAAGCTTAACTTTGGAGTAAACATGAGTCAGCAATATACTCAAGATGACTGAAGTGAGACATTCACCCAACAACTTCAATATTCATTCACAGTGTTATTCTTAATAGCTAAAACACAAATACAATTTAAATGTTCATTCACTGAAGAATGGATAAACAAAATGTAGCATATTCATACCCTGAAATACTATATAGCAGTAGAAAGTATATATACAGCGAATTGTTTGCTAACCATAAAAAAACTATACAGAACATGAGTCCATTTATATGACATTTTCAGAATAAGTTAAGTCTCTAGGAATAGAAAGTACTTGCCAGAAGATGGCAAGGAGGAGGAATAGGAAGGTTTCCTTTTAGGATAATGCAAATATTTTCAAATAAGGTAGTTGCACAAAATACACTATACTGAGAATTGAATATATACACTATACACACAATTGAAAAGGGTGGCTTTTGTGGGTTTGGCATTCTTTATCAATCCAAAATTAAAACCTCAGTGTATAGACTGTAATCTCAATGAAAATCTGGCACAAAGCCCTTACCACAGAACAAGACAAATTGAGCCCCAGATAGGGAAAGTGGCTAATTCAAGCTACTTAACAGACTAATGACCAAAATAAAATTAGACCTTTGGTATACTGACCTCCAGCTTATTCATTTAATATACTTGTTAACTGGGCACTTACTATGTAGCAAGTACTGTGCTGGTGTAGGGGACAGAGTCCTAAAAAAAAAGTGCCTACTAGTATAAACTTTGATTTGAGAAAATCGTAAATAAGTTTATTCTATAAAATATCAAATTATGGAGTAGCAAAACATTCAGTGCCCCTGTTCATTTTCCATTTCCTATTTCTTCTCTAGGAAAGTGATCCCTTATGCTAAATAATCCCTTTCTTTTCATATTCCTAATACATCCATTCATTCACATTATAAACATGTACTAAGCACGTACAATGTGTGGTAGGCATTGTCCTCGGACCTGGTAATAAAAATACATCTAATATTCTTATGGGAAAAAATAGATACTAAATATGTCATCAAGTAGTAGCAGGTGACATGAATAAAGGAAAGCAGTGTAAGGGATAGGAAGGAATAACTTTTTAACTTGGGTGCTCAGAAAAAGTCTCTACAAGGAGATGGCATTTGTAAACTTGACACCCATTAGGAATAGCAAAACTCATGAAACTAGAGGGGAAATAGCAAAGGAGACAGAAAGTACATCAAGAAAGTTCAGATGGATAAGCAGGGGTCACAGAAAACAGCATAAAAAACAAATTTTATTCGAAACATGAAGAGAGGTCACTGAGAGTTTGGAGCCAAGGGAATGAGGTCATGTGCTTCACATTTTTGAAAGGATGTACAATTTACTGACTGCTTTAGAGAATGGATTAGAGGCAGTCAAGCAGGCCAGCGATGACAGCTGGGAAGAGGTGTAGAGGCTCAGTGTGTGTGGTCCAAGGGAAACTAAAGATTTAACATGTGATGTGCAGCCACGGCCAGAAGGAATCACTAATGGATCTGATGTAAGAGGAAAAGGAGAAAAGCCAGAAGGAAAAGACCAAGGTATTCAGGTGACTAGAGCTAAAAGCTGTGTAGAAGAAGTGTTCACAAAATGATGGTCAGAAAGAATAGGTACTCAAGCATTGTGCTTTGACCTGAGGAAGGGGTGTGCAGCTTAGTGATAGAATGATCACTTGTCATTCATTGTACAAAGTCCTAGATTTCAGCCACCACATTAAAATACAATACAAGTTATGTTCTATTCATCTGGAATTTCAAATTTTAGATCTCAATGAGTCAATCAATCTATGGAGAACATTTCAATGGAGACTTGGAGATGACAGTAAATAGAATTAATCCTGTATTAAAAAATTTGGGAGTCACCTGTAACAATTACATCATATTTACACATAGAAGATTTAGAGAGATTGTGTATTAACAAACACGCATAGAGAAGAGGGTTAAGACCTTCATGGAGTTCAAAGTACATATCACAGTTCTACATATCCAAAGAAGAACAAGAATGAAAACCAGAAGAGGAGGATGCAACGAAAGGAGGAGGAACAAGCTTGGTGTCCTGAGAGCCAAGTTTAGTGCTCCACAGGAGAGACAGAGTTGACTGTCACATGTTGCTCACTAGCTCAGAACAGTGGAGTACTTGGCTTGGTCTTGTGGAAATTATGGGTAACCTTAATAAAAAGTGGTCTGAGTGGCAGAGAACTAAGGCTCATCACGAATAATCATTCCATTGGATAGTGGTGTTTGTTTGTTTTTACATAGCTATACCTTTCTCTATCCTATAAACTCCATGGAGGCAGGGGCATGTGGCATAATTTCATTTGGCCTCTAGAATATTAATATTACTTGGAACATAGCAGTTTATCCAATCCACTTGAATTACATTCCCAAAACATTAGCAAGAGCCTTCCTCATGTATTTCAATGTACTAGAGTAACCCAAGAATAACTTAGTTTTACTGCTAGCCTTGTAGGAAATCATGTAGCTTCCATTAAAGGTTCACCCATGCTCTGTCAAATGTCAATAATCTAATTTCCTCTTAGAATATGAACTATAAGCCTTGCTTCTCCTGACTACTTACAAGCTGAAGAAGTAGAAAAGACCCATCATTGTATGAAGCAAATAGTCACACTTCCATCTCTCTCCTTCAATATTTTCTTTGTATGTAATCGTAACGCAGAAGCTAACCACTGACCTTGAGTTTCATCCAGGGAAGTAGTATAGAACACTGACTTTTCTCTCGGCAAGCGCTTCGAGATTGTGATTGGTTTGTGTCTTCTTGCTGTCACTCGAGGTGGAGGGACTGGAGGTACTTGGCTATCTTCGGGTGGACCTAAATAAATCTGTAGAGAAAGAACGAAGATATACAGGAGACAATTAGCCAAAGGACTCATGGATGCATTTCAGCAGTGTATCTGGTCAACCATGTGAATACTAAAATGGATAATAGGAAAGAGGAAATTTTCTTCCTCCCTCCAACTGCCAGCAAGTACTAGACATCTCCTATCATGAAGAGTGTATAGCAATGGCCCCTTGGTGTGGAGAAGTGTGCAAAGAAAAAGCACCAAGCATGCCTGGATTCTATACTTACTCCCAGCAAGACCTCAGGTTAAGACATCTACCTTTTAGCCTAAGCATCCTCTCGCAAATGTAATAATGAGGATAACAGCAACTACCCAACAGGATGTGATAAGAATTAAGTGAAAAGGGTTGTCAAGCTGCTTTGTATGGGTAGATGTGAGGGTAAAGGGCTATTAAACACGCTCATGTGTGTGTGTGTGCACATACGTATATACATACATACATACATACATACATACATACATACTCAATATTTCTAAAAGGACACTTAAGGATCTAAATCCACTGTTTGTCTCGAAGCTGATGAAGGAAGAGAAGAATGTTGGTTTTATCTCATGTTGTTCTCCTACAGAAATTTTCATATTATGGCATGTTACTTATTTAAAAAATAGAAATAAAATAAAATTGAAAATCTCAAGTGCCTTGGATATTACTCAGAAGAGGAGCTGGAACAGTACAAGAGTAGGTGTGATCAGAATTCTTAATATGTGGAATGGCTATGTAAAAGTGGGGAAATTAATAGGGACATTGTATGTAAATCACAGGCAACATACATTACATGGTTAAAAGAAAAAGAAAAGAAAACAGTAGTAAGTAGATGAATATTGAGCCACAGAATTCTAGGTCATATATTTGGTTTTCCTATCAGTATTACTAATTGAAATAGCTAGCTAGCTAGCATGTTTGCAAGCTTCTGCTCCAGTACTATAATGGTTACAAATAGCCCTTATTACACCTATTATACCATAACCTTTGCACTCACTATTCATCATATGAGGAGAACTCAGCTTGCTTTCTCTCTCCCTAAATATCCATATAACTTTCTCACTACATTTTGCAGAATTCCAGACAAAACATTCTCATAAAGGCCTTCCAACTCAATGGACCTAAACACTAACAACGCTCCCCCTACCCAACACTTCCTATTTCTTTCTTCCCTTACCATTTGCTTAATTTTTTTGTAGTTTTGACTTTAGTATTTCTTATCACTTTTAAACATATTTATTTGATGTCTCCTAATTAGATTATTATTGTTCTTGCTGTTATTGTTGTAGTTGTTAAGATATAGCAAGTTCTCTTATGACATATTCATTTATACTTAAGTTTTTGTTGACGACTCTTCTTCCCCTCTCCCTCATCTCTCTGCACCTCCACCCTCACCAATTTCTTATCAAACACTCCCATGCATGTTCAGGCCACACATGTTCTATTACCCTCCCCAACTCCTCTTTCTTGAAATCACTTTTGTTTTCTCCTCTCACAGGCCCCTTTCCAGTTTCCTGGCCTCTACACATATTTACTCCCAAATTCCCATCTTTAAAATTTGCTAGAATCTCTACATGAGAGAATACACAGTGTTTCTCTTTCCTAAATTGGATGCCTCGATATCTTTTCTAATTACATTTCCCTGCAGATTTCATTTTTTCTTTATGGTTGAACCCAATACATTTTGTATGTGTATCACATTTTCATTATCCATTCATCTGTTGATGGATATCTAGGCTGATTCCATTTCCTTGCCATTGTGTACAGAACAGCAGTAAACAAGGATGTGTAAGTATCTCTGGGGAAGGGTGCAGAGTCCATTGGGTAAATGCTCAGGAATTGGATAGCTGAGTCATATAGTAGTTTTATTGGTAATTTTTGTGCTGGATAGTTTTATGTCAACTTGACACAGCTGTAGTCATCTGAGAGTAAGGAACTTCAATTGAGAAAATGTCTCCATAACATATGTACCCCTCCATGACCTCTGCATCAGTTCTTGTGTCTGGGTTGCTGCCCTGTGTGAGTTACTGTCCTGGCTCCCATTGATATTGAACTGTGATATAGAAGTGTAAGACAAAATAAGCCCTTCCCTTCCCATTCTGCTTTTGGTCATGGTGTTTCATTACAACAAGACAACTTCTTTTCTTAAAGGAAACTGCTCCTTCTGGTCTGGGCCCAAGCACTGAGCAGATCACGGGCTGCAGTTCTGTCGCCAACTTCACAGAACCCAGAGGAAACAGGGCTCCCAAGAGCTCTAACCCAGGCAGTACCTTAGGTAAGGAGAAAGCAACACCAGCCCCAAACAGGGAGTAACTGGGACCCACTGGGACCAACTAGGACCCAGGAAGTCACTCCTGGCCCAGAGCACTGGTTCCTTCCTGTCTGCACTTGAGCACTGAGCAAATTTTGGGCCCCAGCTCTAACCCCAGTAGTAACACCCACCCCACACAGTTCTGATACAACCAAAATAATAGGAAAGACAGGCTCCAGTAAGAGACAGGGCAGGTAGCACTAAGGAGATCCAGATGGCGAAAGGCAAGCACAAGAACATAAGCATCAGCAGCCCAGGGTACGTGGCATCATTAGAACCTAGTTCTCCCATGCAACAAAGTCCTGAATTCCTCTAGAAAAGCAAGATTCAGATTTAAAATCACTTCTAATGATGATGATAGAGGACGTTAAGAAAGACATAAATAACACTCTCAAAGAACTTGAGGAGAACACAGATAAACAGGTAGAAGCCCTTAAATAGGAAACACGAGCCTGGTAGCTGGAGCAGACACTCAGTGGGGTCTGCACATTTGGGGAGACTATATCCTCAGACATCTTTGGGAGGCCAGTGTCCTCAGAGAGGCAGGTAAGGCCAGTTGAGCACTGCCCTATGCCCCAGACCCACAGCTGGGACTAGGAAGCTCGCAGGACCCCCATATAGGTACCCAACCCCGCCCCTGTGGAACTCTACACCCCTTCTGCCCCTCTCCAGATCCATCCCAGTAGCTGGAGCAGACACTCAGCGGGGTCTGCACACTTGGGGAGACTGTATCCTCAGACATCTTTGGGAGTCCAGTGTCCTCAGGAAGACAGGTAAGGCCAAGGGTGCCCTGCCTTACGCACCAGACCCACAGCTAAGAGTAGGAAGCTCACAGGACCACCCACCCCCATGTACCCAAACCCTGCCCTTTGTAGAATTCCACTCCCCTTCCACCCCTCTCCGGATCCCGGGGCAGGAGCAGGCATCCAGTGGGTCTATACCCTAGTGGAAATTGCATCCGGAGTCAGCCCAGAGAGGTCAGTGTCCTCAGAGAGGCAGACACCCAGAGGGTCTGCACCTTTGTGGAAACCATATCCTGAGACATCCTAGAGAGGCCACCAACCTCAGAGCAGGGGACACCATAACCAGAGTCATCCTAGAGGAGCCACGGAACCCAGAGAAGCACTCACCTTATCCTGAGACATTCTAGAGGAACCACTACACTCAGAGCAGTGAACACCTAATTGGTCTGCTCTCAAGAAGACACCTTACTCTGAGACATCCTAGAGGAGACACTGCACTCAGAGCAGCTGGAGCTCAGGACCACAGAGATATCTGAACCCTGAGGAGTTTGGACACAAGCTACATAACTGGAAAGACAGTACCCAGTCAGAACCAGTGAGAGACGGTAACACTAGAGTTAACCAAATGGCAAAAGGCAAGCGCAGGAATGTAAACAACAGAAACCAAAGTTAATTGGCATCACCAGAACCCAGTTCTCCCACCATAGCAAGCCGTGAACACCACACCACACCTGAAAAGCAGGACACAGAATTAATATCACTTCTCATGATGATGTGAGAGGACTTTAAGAAGGTCATAAATAACACTCTCAAAGAATTTGAGGAGAACACAGGTAAACAGGTAGAAGCCCTTAAAGAAATGCAAGAAAACACAACCAAACAGGTGAAGGAATTAAACAAAACTGTCCAAGATCTAAAAATGGAAGTAGAAGCAATAAAGAAATCTCAAAAGGAGACTACCCTGGAGATAGAAAACCTAAGAAAAAGACCAGGGGTCATAGGTGCAAACATTACCAACAGAATACAAGAGATAGAAGAGAGAATCTCATGTGCAGAAGATACCATGGAAAACAATGACACAGCTGTCAAAGAAAATGTGAAATACAAAAAGCTCCTAACACAAAACATCCAGAAAATCCAGCACACAATGAGAAGACCAAACCTAAGGATAATAGGTATAGATGAGAGTGAAGACTCCCAACTTAAAGGGTCAGTAAACATCTTCAACAAAATTATAGAGGAGAACTTCATTAACCTAAAGAAATAGATGTCCTTAAATATACAAGAAGCCTACAGAACCCCAAATAGACTAGACCAGAAAAGAAATACCTCCCATCACATAATAATCAAAACATCAAATATACAAAACAAAGAAAGAATACTAAAAGCAGTAAGGGAAAAAGGTACAGTAACATATAAAGGCAGACCTATAAGAATTATACCAGACTTCTAACCAGAGACAATAAAAGCCAGAATATCCTGGACTGATATCATACAGACCCTAAGAGAACACAAATGCCAGCCCAGACTACTATACCCAGCAAAACTCTCAATCAATATTGATGGAGAAACCAAAATATTCCATGACAAATCCAAATTTACACAATATCTTAACACAAATCCAGCCCTTCAAAGGATAATTGGTGGAAAACTCCAACATAAGGAGGGAAACTACAACCTAGAAAAATGAGAAAGTAATCTTCCAACTAAAAGAATATACCTTTTTCTCATGCTAAAAGAAGGTAGCTATCCAAACATAACACCACTGCCAATAACAAAAATAACAGGAAACAACATTCATTTTTCCTTAATATCTCTTAATATCAATGGACTCGATTCTCCAATAAAAAGACATAGACTATCAGATTGGATACATAAACAGGACCCAACATTTTGCTGCATACAGGAAACACACCTCTGTGAAAAAGACAGACACCTCCTCAGAGTAAAAGGTTAGAAAACAATCTTCCAAGCAAATGGCCCCAAGAAACAAGATGGAGTAGCCATTCTAATATCAAATAAAATCGTTTTCCAACCGAAAGTAACCAAAAAAGATAAAGAAGGACACTTCATATTCATCAAAGGAGAAATGTACCAAGAGGAACTTGCAATTCTGAACATCTATGCTCCAAATGCAAGGGCACCCACATACATAAAAGAAACTTTACTAAAGCTTAAAGAATACATTGCACCTCACACAATAATAGTAGGAGATTTCAACACCCCACTCTCAGCTATGGACAGATTGTGGAAACAGAAACTAAATTGAGACACAATGAAACTAACAGAAGTTATGAACCAATTGGACTTAACTGACATCTATAGAACATTTCATCCTAAAACAAAAGAATATACCTTTTTCTCAGCACCTCATGGTACCTTCTCCAAAATACACCATATAATTGGTCACAAATCAGGCCTCAACAGATACAAAAAAATTGAAATAATCCCTTGGTAATATGTAGGAGGAGCTAAGGGGAAAGGAGCACTGAGAGAAAAAGATGGAGTAAGGAGTGGAGAAGATGAAGTAGATGAGAAGCTCGGTAATCAGAGAGAAAAAGAGAGAGAAAGAGAGAGGGGGCATGGAGGCAGAAGTTCATGTGTCTCAACTAGTCAAAGATAGTTTACATAGCTAGGTTGGGTATTAGGTTACACTTCTGATTGAGCATTACCATACTTACAAAGCCCTTGATTAACATTTTAAAAAAGTTGTATAAAAGCCAAATGGAAAAGGGGGGGCATGGGATAGGGGTTTTCTGGGGATGGGAAATGGGGAAAGGGATTGGCATCTGAAATGTAAATAAAATATCCAATAAAAAATATATATTAAAAAAAAGAAATTATGTTTAAACCTGAAAAAAAAAGAAAGAAAAAGAAAAAGAAATAATCCCTTGTACCCTATCAGACCACCATGGACTAAGACTCGTCTTTGACATCGACAAAAACAATTGAAAGCCCACATGTACGTGGAAACTGAACAATGCTCTACTCAATGATAACTTGGTCAAGGAAGAAATAAAGAGATTAAAAACATTTTAGATTTAAATGAAAATGAGGACACATCATATCAAAATTTGTGGGACTCTATGAAAGCAGTACTAAGAGGAAAAATCATAGCTCTAAGTGTCCACAAAAAGAAAATGGAAAGAGCATACATTAATAACTTGAGAGCACACCTGAAAGTGTTAGAACAAAAAGAAGCTAATATACCCAAGAGGAGTAGACGGCAGGAAATAATCACACTCAGGGCTGAAATCAACCAAGTTGAAACAGAAAGAACTATACAAAATATCAACAAAACCAGGAGCTGGTTCTTTGAGAAAATCAACAAGATAGACAAACCCTTAGCCAGACTAACAAAAGGACACAGAGTTAGTACTCAAATTAATAAAATCAGAACTGAAAACGGAGACATAACAACAGAAACAGAGGAAATTAAAAAAAAAATCATCAGATCCTATTACAAAGACCTATACTCAACAAAATTGGAAAATTTGGATAAGATGGACAATTTTCTAGATAGATACCAAGTATCAAAGTTAAACAAGGAGCAGATAAACCATCTAAACAGTCCCATAACCCCCTAAAGAAATAGAAGCAGTCATTAAAAATCTCCCCACCAAAAAAAGTCTGGGGCCAGATGGTTTTAGTGCAGAATTCTATTCAACCTTCCAGGAAGACGTAATACCAATTCTCTTTAAACTATTCCACAGAATAGAAACAGAAGGAACAATACCCAATTCGTTCTATGAAGCCAAAATTACGCTCATACCTAAGCCTCACAAAGACCCAATAAACAAAGAGAACTATAGACCAATCTCTCTTATGAATATTGATACAAAAATACTCAATAAAATTTTCACAAACAGAAACCAAGAACACATCAAAGCAATCATCCATCATGATCAAGTAGGCTTTATCCCAAGAATGCAGGGATAAACAGCTGAAAAAGAAATTAGGGAAACAACACCCTTCACAATAGTCACAAATAATATAAAATACCTTGGTCTGAACCTAACCAAGCAAGTGAAAGATCTGTATGGCAAGAAATTCAAGTCTCTGAAGAAAGAAATAGAAGAAGACCTCAGAAGATGGAAAGATCTCCCATGCTCCTGGAGTGACAGGATTAATTTAGTAAAAATGGCCATCTTGCCAAAAGAAATCTATAGATTCAATGCAATCCCCATCAAAATTCCAAATCAATTCTTCATAGAGATAGAAAGAGCAATTTGCAAATTTATTTGGAAAAACAAAAAACCCAGGATAGTGAGAACTATTCTCAAAAAGATAAGAACTTCTGGGGGAATCACTGTCCCTGACCTCAAACTATACTACAGGGCAATAGTAATAAAAACTGCATGGTATTGGAACAGAGATAGGCAGGAAGATCAATGGAATAGAATTGAAGATCCAGAAATGAGCCCACATACCTATGGTCACTTGATCTTTGACAAAGGAGCTAAAACTATCCAGTGGAAAAAAGACAACATTTTCAGCAAATGGTGCTGGTTCAACTGGAGGACAACATGTAGAAGGATGCAAATCAATCCATTCATATCTCCTTGTACAAAGCTCAAATCCAAGTGGATAAAAGACCTTCACTTAAAACCAGATACACTGAAACTAATAGAAGAGAAGGTGGGGAAGACCCTTGAATACCTAGGCACAGGGGAAAAGTTCCTGAATAGAACACCAATGGCTTGTGCTCTAAGATCAAGAATCGACAAATGGGACCTCATAAAATTGCAAAGTTTCTGCAAGGCAAAGGACATTGTCAATAAGTCAAAACGGCAACCTACAGATTGGGAAAAGATCTTAACCAATCCTACATCCAATAGAGGGCTAATATCCAAGATATACAAAGAACTCAAGAAACTATACTCTACACAACCATATAACCCTATTAAAAATGGAGTACAGAGCTAAACAAAGAATTCTCAACAGAGGAAACTCGAATGGCTGAGAAGCACCTTAATAAATGCTCAACATACTTAGTCATCAGGGAAATGCAAGTCAAAACAACCCTGAGATATCATCTCACACCAATCAGAATGGCTAAGATCAAAAATTCAGGTGATAGTAAATGCTAGTGAGGATGTGGAAAAGAGGAACACTCCTCCACTGTTGGTGGGATTGCAAGCTGGTACAACCAATCTGGAAATCAGTCTGGCAGTTCCTCAGAAAACTGGACATAACATTACATGAGGATCCAGCTATACCAATCCTGGGCTTATAACCAGAAGATGCTCCAACATATAATAAGGACATATGCTCCACTATGTTCATAGCAGCCTTATTTATAATAGCCAGAAGCTGGAAAGAACCAAGATGTCCCTCAACAGAGGAATGGATACAAAAAATGTAGTACATCTACACAACGGAGTATTACTCAGCTATTAAAAATAATGAATTCGAGAAATTTTTAGGCAAATGGATGGATCTAGAAATTATCATCCTGAGTGAGTTAACCCAATCACAAAAGAACACACATGGTATTTACTCACTGTTAAGCAGATGTTAACCCAAAAGCTTGGAATAGCAAAGGCTCAACCCGCAGACCACATGAAGCACATGAAGAAAGAAGACCAAGAGGGGATGCCTCAGTTCTACTTAGGACGAGTAACAAAAATACTCAAGGGAGCAAATATGGAAACAAAACATGGGACAGAAACTGAAGGAGGAGCCATCAGGAGACCATTCCACCTGGGTATCCATCCCATGTACAGTCACCTAAGCTAGACACTGATGTAGATGGCTGGAAGTACATGCTGTCAAGAACATGATATAGCTGTCTCCTTAGAGGTCTGCCAAAGACTAACACATTCAGAGGACAATGCTCACAGTTAACCATTGATATGATCAAGGCTTTCCCAATGGAGAACTTAGAGAGAAGACTGAAGGAGCAGAAAGGGTTTATGACCCCAGGAGGAAAGCAACAATACCAAACAACCAGAGCCCCCAAGGGTCTAAACCACCAGCCTGGGAGCACATAGGGAGGGACCCATGACTCCAGCTGTATATGTAGGGGAGGATGGCCTTGTCAGGCATAGGGGGTAGAGGAGATTCTTTGTCCCATGAAAAACGAACACAGAGTGGGGGGGGGATTGTGAGGGTGGGGAGGAGGAAGTGCAGGCAGTGGGTAGGTAAGGGCACAGCCTCATAGAAGCATGAGGAGGGGGGATGGGATAGGAGGTTTCTGGGTGGTGGGAGGAAGTGCGGTAAGGGGATAAAATCTGAAATCTAAATATAATACCCAATTTTAAAAAATTTTTTAAAAATTTAAATAAAAAAGAAGAAAGCAAAGAATGGAAAAAAATAAAAATAAAAAATTAGCTTGATACTAAAATTTGTTTTGAGAATTGTATATTGCTTGATGAGTAGATACACTGAGGCTGTGTATCTACTGAGCAGACCTGCTCAAACCTCTGATGTCCTGTAATTCCACCTGGATGCAGTGAGGACACAGCATCAGAGGCTTATCAATTTACTCGTTCCCCCCCCACCCCTCTTCTAATATCTTAACGCCAGTAATCAGCTTGAAGAAGTTAATGAAGAGTCAGCGCCCCTATTCCCTGGGTTTGGGGACTAAGGTGGTTAATATTGGGCTGTCTTTCTAGGGAAAAGTATAGGTTTTGTTGGAACAGGGAGGATTAGCTAGGATTTACTGCATAGCCATAACCTATTGATAGAAATCTGTATAATTAGTATCAAGATGAAGTTATAATTTCCTTCTTTAATTTTTTTTAACTGATTTGATATGGTTAGCCTGTGAGTTAAGGGACTATAGCAAATTCAGGGCTTTGAGTTTATTTTTAGAGTGCTTTCTATATTTTATTTAGAAATAGCTGAGAGGAGTTAACAGACAACAGTCCAGATTGCCTCACAGGGATAGGTGGTTTTCAAAACGTCAGAAGTCCACAGAATTGACATTACAAACATTTCTGTATTAATGTTCATTTTGATTACAGACCTGTCTGCTCCTGACAGCTTCCTGTCTTGGATTCTAAGAAGAAATTGAGCATCCTTGGAGTTACTCCAGTTGTGCAGAGACAGCCACAAGGCACGAATTGCCTCTTTTCATCTACAGACAAATTACTGTCCAGAAAAGGACACACTTGTAGAATAGTCAACTGATTTTATCTGCCTAGACAGAGTCATCAGCCCTTAATAACTCTGCAGCACTAAGGTCTGTCAGATGATTCTGGGCCAGAAGGCTGAAGATTTGATGCTCAAACGTTCTGTAGTATAGGGGCTGTCCAGGTGTTCAGCAGTCTCTATAAATTGGCTAAGTTTTAGAAGCTATGCTTAGTGCTTCCCATAATTGCAGCTAACTCAGTCATTCTGGATTTCTGATGGGGTTGAAGACCTATATTCTAATAGCCAATTCTGGCTATTTACTTTGAGAGTAAAGATCTGAGTGGATGCTTTTCAGCTGACATTCATTCTAAAGCCAAGAAAAAGCCAGGTTCAAAACTAAGTATCTTAGTTAGGAGAGATGACAGAGGTTCTGGTTAGTCAACAAAATGACAGACTGGGTAATAGGTCTATATTGTACCTTACTAACACAAATTGGTATAGTTATGTTCTAATTGTATTTTGAGAGAAAAGTTTAATTTTAACAGGAAGGGTGATATGTAGGAGGAGCTAAGATGGGAGGAGTACAGAGAGGAAGAAGAGGAGTAAGGAGAGGGGAGGAGGAGGAGAGGAGGAGCTAGGTGACTAGAGGGGGGGAAGAGGTGGAGGGGAACATAAAGGCGATGTTCTCATGTCTCCACCAGTCAAAGATAGTTGATATATTTAGGATGGGTATTAGGTGACACTTCTGATTGATATTGAGCATTACCAAACTTATAAAGCCTTTGATTAATTTTAAAAAATTGTATAAAAGCAAAAAGGAGAAGGGAGCATTGGGATAAGGGTTTTCCAGGGAGGGAAAATGGGGAAAGGGGATGCCATCTGAAATGTAAATAAAATATCCAATAAAAAAATAAAAATAAATAAAAGAAACCTCCACACTAACTTCCATTATGACTGCACTAGATTTTAAACTTTGTAAAAGCAAGTCTACTATGTTCACTACTGTCTCAGACACCCATGAGAGTACCTTGACCTGGTGTCTCAAAATCAAGTACATTATAAATAAGACACACAAGGCTAAATGCCCCCCCCCCCCCCCCCCGCCTCCAGAAAACACTACTTTAACTACTTCAATTCTAAGAATGGTAATTGGGCCTTAGTTTCTTTCAGTCTGACACAAGCAGTAGTTAAAAAAAAAGGAAAGAAAACCACATAGAAGAAACACATGCACCAATGGTTTCTGAGACATTGAGAATGTAGCAATGACAAATAGTGGTTTCTGAGAGGTGACAAAGCAAACAAGGCCAGTCTTGTGATGACTATCATCACACTTGCAAGTGGCAGAGAACCCTATATTCCATATCATATGAGGACAAACTCAAGTGGAAAATAGTAGTAACCTTTCTTAGAGGTGGAAAAGGCAAGGAGATAAGAACACCAGAATATCAGAGAGGAGAAAGGTTTTCTAGCTCCCAGAAATTTCAAAATACTTCAGATTGAATGTAACCCCAATAGAAGTAAGCATTTTGAAAGCTTGTTTGAAGATTTATAGGAAAATGCGAAAAAGCTAAACATGTAAACTTATGATAATCAGGACAGTGTGCCATTGGCACTGGTATCAAGCAGGACTGATAATACATCAATGGAACATAATAGAACATCTAAACATAGACTAATAACTATATAGATGATTAGATTTTTTTCAGAAAGGCAATTTAGTAAAGTTATTTATATCCTCCTTAAAGGACTCTATTATTTTCATGAGATAGGATTTTTAGGTCAACAGCCTTATTTTCAGGTGTGTTGGTATATCCATAGCCTGCCGTGGTGGGAGAAATGGGTTCTGATGATACCAAAGCATATTGGCTTCTGTTGCTTATGGTCTTGCACTTGCCTCTCTCCTTATCTGGTTATCTCTAGTGTTAGTTGGTCTGGGTGTCTCTTGTCTGGAGCCTGCCTCCTGTGTCCTGGGTTGTTGCAGGTCTCCTGGGAAGCCTGTGACCCTGGCTGTAGCAGACCTTCTGGGAGGCCTTCAGACTATGAGGTCTTCAGAGGGTCATGCATACTGGTGATCTGTTGCACTGCCTGTAGTGGATCTCTTGAGAGGTCTCTTATGGAATGATCTGAATTATTATCTGGGTAATTTTGATGAATACAAAATCCACAGCAAAAGAATATCAGAAAGCTACATGTTTCCACTTATAAAAGAATATAAAACTTAACCTGTATTGTCAGAAAGTGATCAGTATTTGTCCAAGGTAGGAAACAAAGGAAGACTCTTCATCAAGGAAATCAGAAGAAAGTATGGAAGAAGACAAACATTCCCATTCACTTGAAGATGGTGGTGATTTCAGAAATGTGTAGATATGTCAAGACTAAGTTGTACACATAGTAAAGATGCTTTAAGGATCTGACATAAGTTATAAGTTATAATTCTATACTCCTATAAAACCATATAAAATGTAGTATGCAATCAATATATCCACCAATAGCTTTAGGTGCTATTTTGTTTGGTAAATATCTGCTTAGTAAGACTATCTCTGTATTAAGATCTTAAAATATGTTGCCACTATTTTTCTAACTACTGTTTCTTCTTTTAACTTCTAGATAATATTCTTGTCAAGGTTATTTTGTGTCATATGAGAGAGAGAATTCTAAGCTTAGCAAATAAATATAACAGGCAAATTTGCATATTTTACCATTAGTATAAGCCTTAAAACTAATCCAACTATGCTTTCCTAACCAAAATACAAATGGTAGCTATTATGAAAAATAATTTAGAAGAAAGATATTATTAATACATATTAAGGTAAATTATAAGAAAATATAATGCACATAATAGTTAAGGAGCTAGTATCAAGTAATAAGAAATAAGCAAGCTGCTAAAACAAAAAAATAGCCAAAGGCATTTAAAAAGATATAAGAAAAAGAAGAAAACACATAGCTCAGAAACATAAAATTGTAACTTCACTGGCAATCATAAAATCCATATTAAAATACTAATACATAATGTTTCTCGGACTAATATATTACACAGAACTAGTAAATAGATGGACAAAAGTCATCTTTATAAGCTCTGTTGATAGTGTGATTTGTTTTAGCTGTATTTGATTTCATTGAAGCAGTGACTGTGTTTTTTTAATTATCAACACTTCTAGGACTCTCACTGAGCAAAAATATCAACATAATTATATGCTGATAACTTCCATGCCGCATTCCTTAAATGAAATTTTAAAAATCATATATCATAAAGATGGCTATGTAAATTGATTCATCTAGAAATAAATATTATGTAACTATTAAAAAGTAATATAGATTCATAGGAAATACATGAAAAGATTTAGTAAATATTTTAAAGTAGGTAATAGGGTAGTGTGGATATGGCAGCATAATTTAAATATACTTTTATATGTGTATATATTAATATTTACTTGCTTTTTAGTGCCATTTAACAAACATAAGTTTTAGGAATCTAACATGCTTGAGTTCAAATCTTAGCTGTGTCATCTGTTACCTAGTCATCTTAGGTAAAGCTATTTAACTTCTCTGGGCCTCAATATGCCAACCTGCCCAAAGATATGCCAACCATCTTGAAACACAATTATAATGGCCAACTGGTAAGTATAAGTACTTCTCTAGCATTAATTCCGTGCTTCTCTCTCTGAAGAGCCTATGTATTTTAAGACGAGAACTTCTCAACTGAGGGCAATTTTGTCTCCCAGGGCATCTTTAATGTTGTCAATGAAATATTTTGCTGTCACAATTATAGAAAGAGGAGTGGTATGCAGTTGAGAAAGGCCAGGGATACTGTTAAACACTGCATTCATGTACTACACGGGACAATCTCCACAACTAAGAACTATTGGCCCAAACTGCTAAAATAAAGTCAAATTTAAAAAAAAAATTTGCTCTATTAAAATGGAATAATAATAATGGCAAATAATTACTCAATGTGGGTAGGATCCAAGAAAAATTTTATTCTGGATTGTGTTTCTGAATATACTTTGAAAAGGTTCAATACGGTGAAGAAACAGAATATATACTGTGTTGGTGAGTATTTTTTTAACCAACTATTCATCTATCCATTCACCCACCCACCCACTCATCCATCAAATACTTCAGATAGCACTAAAATAAATACAATTCCTAAAGACATCCTCATCTTTGTACCTCTTGCTCAGTTAGATGTTAATAATTGCTGAGAACTTACAACACACCTGAATGTTTTTCCTTCCTGTTTGTGCACTACATGTATGTCGTGCCTGAAGGTCAAAACAGGGTATGGGAACCCCAGGACTGGAGTTACAGATGGTTCTGAGCCTCTATGTGAAAGGTAGAACTTCAACCTGGATTCTCTGGAAGCGCAGTAGTTTCTCTTCACTCCTGAGCCATCTCTCAAGCCCCAAATATTATTTACAATTATCACCACTATCCTACTTGCCAAATCCAGAGTCTGATTTTTCAATCTCACTTTGACTTTTCATCAGTTTTACAACAATTACTTAATCCTTTCCTAGCAATGTCTTTCCCATTCCTTTCCACTTTCTGTTTGACTCTGAGCCTTGTCCCATGTCTTTCCCTGTTTCCCAATAAATATTAATATTGTCCAAGATTGTGCTCTTGCACTCTCATGAGTATAGACTCAACAGTTCCATCCATTCTCACTTCCTATACTACCAGACTCGTCTAATATATATATATATATATATATATATATATATATATATATATATATGTGTGTGTGTGTGTGTGTGTGTGTGTGTGTGTGTGTATGTATATATGTGTATGTGTATATATGTATATATGTATATATGCATATATATACATACATGTGTGTGTGTGTGTGTGTTTGTTAAAGCATCTGATTCGGTACTCAATGATGCCATGGTCAATCCAGAAGCATCTCAAACAACATATCTACAATAATCACCACACTCAACTCCTCTATTCTAATTTGTTACCTAAAGCAATGGTAATGCCCAAGTCAGAAATCTCTATATTATTCTAATATCCTCCCACTGTCTCCCATTTCACATCCATTTAGTCAGTAAGATTTCCCAATTACACCTCCTTACATCTCTTCTAATATATCTAATCTCTTTCTTATGCTTACTACCACTGCCTTCGTTCAGAGTATCATGCCTATCCCTGATTACTATATAGCCTCCTAATCAGTCATTCAGCTTCCAGTCACTCCATTCTTAAACCCGTTTACCCCACTATATGCTATATGTAGAGTGATCTTTCTTAACTCAAATTTAACTATGCTGTTCCTCAGTTTAAAATATCTCAGTGATCCCTCACTGTTATGAGTACAAGGTTCAAATAAAAACCCTTAATTACCAGGGGTTACTCTAAAACCCACCCACTGCTCATAGTCTTCATTTTCCTGTATTTCTCCATTTGTCTCAGACTACCACTACGCTGAACTATGATAGTTGTTTGCGCTCTTAGCTATTCAGTTCATTGGCTTCAGCTTTCTGCTCTCTCATTCTTGTATGTGTCCAGGGCTTCTATGACTGGCAGACCTCATTCCTATTGTGGTAGAAGCTATTCACTGCGCATCCTTAACACCTACCCTCTTGTTCGTCCTTAACAGAGGGCATTGTGTTTTAGCTGAGTACCCATGCCTGCATTTCTTAGCATCTCTTGTTATGAGGTGAGGCCATGAAACTATGGCTTAAACAGTGAAAATAAATGAAAAAATGGTACATAACAACCCTTTGAATTATGCTTTTACAAAGAAGCTGGATATATTCCATTCTGTCTCTTTTACATTTCTATCTGGATGGGAAAAAAAGGCAAATGGGTCACTAACTAGAACTTAAGTGATGTAATGAAGATGGTGAGATGTCCTATCATGGACTGTCTCCTCTTCTTTTCTATATAAGATTTTTAAAAATGAACTTCTGCCTTACTTGAACCACTGAATTTACAATGCCCCTTTATAGGACACTTTTAATATAGGGAGTTTGCTGGTACCTCAATTAATCTACTCTTCTGACTTTCAGGATTCTCCTCATGAATTTACTGCTGGGAAAAAACTTCTATGGTCAGGTGTGCTAGTGTTCGAGTGTGCTCCCAGCATTTGAAAGGCTAAGGCAGGAGGATCAAGGGTTCAGCCCACCCTGGACCGTATAGCCTCATATTTCATCCAAGGTAAAAGGATCGAAAATGAAGAGGAAGATGAGAATGAATAAGAGGAGAAAATAGATGAAAGAGATAGAGGGGGAGGTGGTGTTGAGGATGGAGAACCCACCACCATTTCTCCATGTATTTCTACTGACTCCAGGGTACGTTTTCATCATGATATTTAACACATTACATGCCAAGTATTAGTTGATAGAATTCCCAGGCAGTCTTATTCCGCTCCTGACATCAGAAATTCTCCACTCATCCACGTGTAAATGCTGGGGCCTAATGGGGCACCAAACAGGAAGCTGCAGTTCAATAACAGCTGTTGCAATTAATAGATGAATCTTGGCTACCAGGCCCAGTAACACATTAAATAACAGAAACTCTTTTTAATCATGTATTCTTTCTCCATCTAGAAAAGGAAAGTATCGCACAGAGGCTCATGAATCTGGTTAGAGTCGGGCTCAGTTGTGTTGAGGCTTTGCTACTTGCTAGCTATGAAACCCTAGGTAAAACATGAGGCTTCAGCTGCAAAACAAATATAATAACTACCTCAGAGTTGTGGCCACTGAATGAGATTATGAGCTTAAACTCTAGCACTGTAGGGTATCAATATTTGGTAATTGTTATAATTATTACCAACACTAGAGAGAATTTACACCCATGTTTACTTGGGTAAGGACAGAAGCAAAATGAAATATATGAGTCAGGAGAAAAGATCAATGGAAGAAGGAATGGTTTGGCTTGAATGATTCTGTGGTACACAGAACAGAGGAAGGATATGGATTCAGGGGCTCTTCAAAGTCTCTACCACATCAAATGATCTTTTATCCCTCTCCTCGTTACACAAACCATCGCCATCTCACTGACAACAGCACGTCCTTGGAGCCTGCTTTTCTTTACAAAGCAGGGCTAGTGACTGAGACACTGAACAGGAACCTTCTGAGACGTGTTCTATCCATACACCAGTAAGCAGACTTCAGAGAAGGTACAGGGTAAGCTTAAAACTGTATTCTGTTTGAATGAGCAAAGTCTAGAAAAGAGCCATATAATTCCTGTTGTGTGACCACTCTGAAATTGAAATGTGGCCTGCATAACCCCAAAGTCATCACAGATTGCAACATCCTTTCCAAAGCTGGTCTGCAGATGTAAACCATAGAGCCAAACTTTAATGTGGAAATTTTGGCAGTTCCTGTGGTAAGAACTGATTTACCTCTTTCAGTTCTGTAGGCCCTCCAAAGACCTCACTGTGTGTATACTTTCAGTGTTTTGGTTACTTTGGGAGACAGAGTTTTAGTCTGTAGCCCAGGTTGTCCTGGAATTCATTATATGTAGCTCAGGATGGCCTTGAACTTATAGTAATCCTCTTGTCTCAGCCTCTAGAGTACTGTAATTAGTTGTTCACTGCCTGGGCCACATCTCTTTTCACTGTTTTTAACTCTTATGAACTCCTATGTATAACTCTACTGCCTTTAAGAGGAGAAATGAAGCAAATCGTTATGCTGCTCGTTCTACCACAGCCACTATAGAATCTCTACTGTTCAACATGCCAAACATACCTCTGCCTCGGGGCCCATGTAATTGGTTTTCAGTATTCAAATCATAGAACTGTTCTTCCCTATAATATAACTACCATGGCTCAGATGCTTACCTCATTGTGATCTCTGTCTCAATTTTCCCCTGTCAAAGGCCTTCTCTCAGTATCTTATAAACATCAACCTTCATCTTGCTTTGTTTTTTTTTTCCAAAGTGTTTACTATCATTTGATAAATACTGCTTTATCTCCAGGAGAAGCCAAGGCTCATTTTCAAAGGCTTTTGTTTTATTTACAGGAGTATTCCCAGTGCCTCGAATTTCAATTGTTATACATTACATAGTAACCATTTGTTGAATAAATATCAAGAGGACCTTGAGAAGAGGACTACAGCCTATGGACTTAACTTATGAGCATGATAAGGAAAACTTTGGGAGGGAGATTCTATAGTTTCTCTCAAGAGAAGGGTAAAGAAAGAGGAAGAATGCAAGAGCTCTTTCTCTTTTATTATTTAGAACTCACTTTATTGGTTTCTGTAATCAAGAGCACCAAGTCTCCTGATTAACTGTTGGCAGCCCAAGTTTAACAGGAAACCATTTTCATTTTCATTTTCATTTTCATTTGGAAAGGGGAATGGGAGAGGAAGAAGTAAAGAACCACAGCCTTCTCAGCTTAATCCTACCACTGATTTTTTGACTACCCATGAAAGGACTTAAATCTAAGCCAGTTCTGATAAAGGACAGTATACCATTTAAGGAGAAGAAACAAACCCAAAACGCACAGGATATGAGGCTTTTCTACTAGGCAATGATGAAAGACAGATCCAAGCTCCCTAACACGTTCTTCTATCATTGTAAAGAGAAGGTGACAGCAATAACAGGGAAGGACAGAACAGTTCTAGATAGTGACTCAGAGAGGTAAGCATGGTACAGCTTTGATAATATAAACTATTCCTAAGGTCAAGTGATGGATCAGGGTTCGTCTTCACAGAAAACTCTTATACCAGGTTTCTGTGTTAGGCACGAATCTAAGTACTTCGCATATATTTCCTTATTTACTGACTCTTCTCAATGTTTTTTCTCAAAAAAAAAAACCCTTGAGTTTGAAGCACATGATTAGCCAACTACTGTGTTACAGTCAGAGCACAGAATTCATCTATCTATCCACCCTTTGGACAATATTAAAAGAGTAGAGAACAGTTGGAAATGGAGAGGTAAATTTGACAAGACATTGGTCATCATTTTCCCTTCTCTGGACTCTGGGGTCTCAGGGAACTGAAACAGTAAGTGGGCATTCTTAAATAACAGACAGACTAGACCAATTTGGAGAAAAAAAGCTGGAGAGGGAATTTGAGGCCAAGGGCTTGGCTGGGAATAAAGAGTATGTATTTATTTTCCAAGGCCACCTGATAATAAGTAGCAAAGCAGTGTTATGAACTCAGAAGTGTCTGACTTCAAAGATAACATTCTTTCTACTATATAAGAAGGAAACATTTAAGGTTTAACAACCAATTCTTTGAATGGGAACCGGTTTGGGTAGAATGTGTTTTCCCACCCATCAAAACCCAAGAAACCACAGGACTGATTGAATTCCCCCTGTAACTAGGTAAGAACTCATTAAGTTTTTGTGGTCACTGAGAATGAGTATAGAAAACTGATCTCAGAGAGGGATCAGAATAGAATATGGGGCCAAACTAATGCTCATTTGTGGACACATGATTAGCACTGAGTGAAATACCCACTGAGTTGAATGTTCAAGGCTTGGTCTAACAGAAATCTGTATTCAAGACTCTATTGCCCTCTCATATTAACTGTTGCCTAGAGTAGGAGACAGATGTCCAATTCCAGGACATTCTTCTTCTTTCTAACAGGTTCTGATGACTAAATCTGGGTGATCCCACTTGGGTTTTGAGGTACAGCCAAAAATGAATTATCTTAACTGAGATCAGGGTTCATGACTGGCTTGTCTATGTTTGGTGATGCATCTTTTCTGTCCTGTATTTAATGTAAGATGGTCATTTTCCAATTGCCCAAGACCCAGAGGTCAAACTCAACTCTTGCCAGTCTTCACAGATCTGAACAACTATGGAGCTTCACCCCAGATGGGGATTCTAGGTTGCATATGTCAGATTGTACCAGAACAAATAAAAAAATCCAAAGGAAAGGAAAGAAAAAAAAACAACAATAACAAATCCTACCTTGACTTTCTATAAATCAAAGCCCTAATACTTGGCCCTGATGAGTCCCAGCTTTGCACCAACTCTCCATTTATACTCTGGCTGATACCAGACTGAGCTTTCTGAGGTCTGTGTATATTAGCAGAAACTGTATTTTGAACTACATTAGAAACAAAGGTGGCAATAGGGTCAAAAATAATAAGCTCTTAGCATTTGGCACAAACCACTTTAAACAATAAGTATGTCACCAAGTTTGCTTGGAGTATGTACAGAACTTTGAAAATGTCACGTCTGCTGTAAAGAAGAGCCAAGTTTTAAAAGAGGGCTGTCATTAAGGCTGTCTTTTGACTCAGCAACACATAGACTTTAAGATGTTTTTTAGATACAATATTTTAGAATGCTATCTAGTTCTATTCATACACTGAACTTATAAGAAAACTAATATCCAAAAAGGAGATATGACGTACCCAGGGTTCCAAAACTAGTAGAAGGTAGAGTTGTGATCAAAGCCCAAGTTCTAAGAGCCAATATGGTACCCTTTCCCTTAAAGTACAGCATCTACTGTAGAAAATAGCTGCCACCTTCCACTGACTATATTTACTAGGTCTGTCATCCATGCTCTGACTATCCATTTCCCTGGTTGGTTGCCTTGGAGTGAGAACACCAAGGGAAAACAGTAAGATCCTGCTAAGAATGTTTCTGACTGGAATTGAAAATTATGTGTTTTCTACTAAGAATGGATTGTTAGATATCAAGTGAAATGCTTTTTTTGGACCAACATGGGATGATTTAGGCTGTGGAAGTTAAGAACTTCTTTACCACAAGGAAATAGAAGTAAATAAACCTCTAAGAACCTCTAAGACAAGCTTGTTTTACTACAATGAATTAAGAGACAATAAAGTAAAACGATTATAGGAGAACGTCACCACTAAGATCAAGTTTACTTCCTGTCCATACTATAAAATACTGGTGGGAGAGGTCATGGAGATGGTCAATGCGTTACATACAAAGTACGTGACACCTTTATCATATGGAATCCTCCTAACTCTGAGGTAGGGCCAATCATTACTCTCCTTTTTAAAAGAAGGCAAAAAAGGCTCAGGGAGATAAACTGACTTGCTCAAGACCACCCAACTAGCAAAGGATACAATTAGGACTACACCCCAGTGCTGTCTGGTTCTAACATTACTTTTCCATTCTTGGCATTACATTCTCACTACTAGACATATTTGAAAACCCTCCAGAAGTAACCTGGGCACTTCCTGGTTTCTTTGTGTTAATCCAAAGAAGTAGCAGTGACCAAATCATCAGCCTCAAAAGTCTCAGAGAAGAGAAATAAACCACACAATCTCTCAGTGCTTCTCTACTGATCCCTTGCCTCCAAAACTCCTATTGGCACAACTGCCTGACTGCAGAAAATCAGTCTGTTCCAAGTCTGGCTGCCAGAGTCCACCATCTGGCCCTCTAGCCTACTGACCCCAGTCTTACTATATCGTCTAGACTTTGACCTGAGACTTCAGAGCACTCTAAAGCAATGGCAGAGGCAGCGATAAATTCTATGAAACAATCATTGTCTACTGAGGAAAAAAATGGTCTATATGATTTTGGAAATCTTTTTAGATCTTCAAGGGCTAAGGATGTAGCTCAGTGGTAGCACTCTTTCCTAGCAGTTAACGGTGCAGAGTTCTGAGTTCAACGTACAGAATATTGAACATCAACAATAAAAAAGTAATACTACCTTTAAAATCTGATTATTTTATTTATAATGCGTTTCCACCTGGACATGCAAACTAGATATGAACAAAAAGAGATTTGATTTTGATCTCCCACAATTTAGCATTTCTATGTCTCATTGCCTATCAGTAAAATGGGAGAAAACCTCAGAGCTGGTAGAATTACTCGATAGGATATTAAATACAAAAGATTTAGCATATAGTAAGTCCCCATTAAATGCTATCTACTGTTTTTACTGCTGCAATGAATATAATGCCAGCTGAAGAAAAGAAATGGAAAGAAGAGTGAGCTGTCATCTTTTTCTGAAACTCAAGAGAATTATCAGGATGACCAGAATCGACAGAGTGAGTCATAATGAGTATTTCAAGTCACTGAAAGTCACACTGGGGGCAATATCACTCCCAAATGCACCCTGTACTTCACACGCCATGTCGTCAGGTTTGGACATGCTTATTCACCTGAAACAAGTCCTAACCTTGCTTCAAAGCCTAAGAGAACCAGACTTCTAGAGAATGTGTGAAGATCTCAGCTCAACCAGGGTTGAAATCTCAAAACTGTTTTTAAAGATTTACTATGACTAATGAACACATCTGAAATTTCTCAATCTTAATAATTCTCTGTTGAAAGATATTTTTCTTCAGGTTACACTTTGATCTTAATATTCATACTTAAAGATATTTTTCTGAAGATTCATTTGGAAATGTTTGCCAAATTCTCAGCTAACTACATATTAGATTCTGAAAATGTCCTAACATGTACAAGCTAATAAAAATGTTATTTTTAATAACTTTTAGCTTAACCTTATCATTTCAGAAATTAAACACACTGAAGCACAGACCTGGCTTAATTAGATTCTCTCACCTACTCTATATACCTATGTCACACACATACTCTCTCTCTCTCTCTGTCACACACATAACATGTACTAGAAATGATTATACAGATGACGATAAGCACATTTTAAAGTATAAAAGAAGTTTTATATTAATATATATAATTTTTATTGATCAGTTGCACTTAAAATTAATCTATATATGTACATAGTGTGTGTGTGTGTGTGTGTGTGTGTGTGTGTGTGTGTGTGTGTGTGTGTGTGTGTGTGAGATTTATTACTCCAAAAAAGGAGAGGGTGAGAAACATTTTTCTGTTCTCTTGCTGCCCTCTGGTGGCAGACTCGAATTCACAGAAGCCAATTTTCAGACAGAAGGAACAGAGCTGTGGTCTGTATCCTCAGGGCTGCTAGATTGGGTGTTAGAAAAATACATAAATCAAAGTTGTTTTTCAAAAGGGATCCTTGTTTGCCTCCTCAAATCCATCATGTTGCTACAACATCGATGCAATTGTTTTCCTGGATAAGTTCCTATTTGGACATTTGGGAACATAGGCAGCATTTGAGTTTGCACAAACTTTGTACTCAAAACAATCGTGCTTTCTCTGGCCAGTTTACAAGAAGAATTGCCCTCAATCATCTGCAACAAGGGCTGTATCATTCAGTATTCCTGTTCCTTTAACTATGGCTTCTAACGACACTCATCTTTAGAGAAGGTAAAACCCACTCTGACACATATTAGTACTGGATTTCCCAATTATCTTGAAAATAATGTCGTTCCCAGAACAACACTAACACCAGTAAGCAACATTGTATACAACTGAAAAGCAATCACCCACTCACTGAAAGAGAACTATTGGACTAGAGCTAGAGCTCACTGTTACAACAGTCACAGTGTGTGTGGTGCCCTGTGTTACATCCCCAGTACTAAAATGTATGTAAAGAAAATGAAAGTATTGTAATACACCGATTAGCAGTGGAGAGCAAACACAACAGCAGTAACAATACCTAAGTCAGTGCTGGTGATGCAAAGAGAAGCGCAACTTAGAGCACTCTTAGCATTTCACCTAAAAATTAATAGGTCTCCATACATTGGGATGCAGCCTTAACCTGACAGAACAGAATTTGTCTGAGTTTTACCACTTAACACACTCAGTTTCTCTGAATCTAGAAAGAGAAATAATATGCATCATTTCAGAGCGAGAATGAGAACTAGATGAGCTAAGAGTACAGTGCACCTCACTGCACCCAGCCCAATTCCAGGGTCCCTGCACGAAAATCTAAGTCTGAGGAAGCTAACCAACTGATTTCCAGCATTAACATGGTGGGATCGGGAGCAATAAAGAAGGACCTTGCTAACTAACATCTGGCTATGCAGCTGACAAAATGCATTGTCAAAGTACATTTGAGATAATAGATAGGCAAGATTCAAGGCTGGCACCTGAGTTCTTTTATAAACTTCCCGAGAACTGTAAAGGTGGGCTATGAGGTGCCAAAAACTAGAAGTAGGAATAAAGTTGGAGCAAAGCATTTTATAAAGAGCTTTATGTGAAATCAAGTGCCTGGGGCCAGAAGATCTTTAAAGTCACTTTCTTATTCTGATATTCAAATGGATCCATCCCATATTCTGTCTCGATTAAGTGAAATAACATTTTGTCCTCAGAACTAAATCATTAAGGACTGCCTTCATAGCTGACCTCTCTCTTTCCCTGTAATTCCCAGCAGCTCCCCTAAACACAATGTTCAGAAACCAAAATTCGACTTTCCTCTGTCAGTCCAAATTACATTGGTATGGCAGGTCCCGGCACCCCGATACACACACACTACTCCATGAGCTGAAAAGAGAGAGAACTCGAGAATAATTGATAGTGCTGTTCTAAGGGATTAGTGTCAGGGGACAACTTTCTTTCCCTCATTACTTAGCTGGCCTCCTACTTTAGAGATGATTCAAATTATTAAAAAAAAAAATAATAACAACGTCAAGACAGATCTAGAAATGGGCTCCTTTAAACATCAGCGTGCCCAGTATATTTAAGTTTTATTTACAGACTATCTCCATGGATACCCTTAAAAGAGAGGCTGATAGAGAAACTTAAGCCCATTGTGTTTAAGTCCCTTTCTATGAAAGGGCAAGCATAAGTGGAAAAATTATTACTGAAATTACAATATATGTCAACTGAAAAATAATATCCCATTAGCTGAACAACTTGGCAGGAACATATAATCCTCAGTACTTGTAGTGCAGCCTCAGCTCTCACAGATATTAGCTCTTTTAATCCCTACAACTATTCTATGTAGTTACACCTGCACATGGTCCATAACTTCTGCAACAACCTCATATATAATTTTCTCTTTTTCAAAAAGGGCAATTTGATAAGTGAATGATAAACCGGAAGTTCATTTTCTATATCCACATAGGTTGTCTACCATGAAGTAAATTTATACATCAGAAAAGACTCTTGGTCTTTTTGAAAGCATAGTCAGTATAGGTCTTTAGTATCATAGAAAGGTCAGAACCACAGTCACTTAATACATATTTACAAGCTAGTAGGGTGTGACGACGTCACTCTGCTACCAAGTACCGATGAGCAGAAATGACCTCCTATTGGAGCCTGTGGACAACAGATAGCCAACACGTATAGTTGTTCCTCACATGATGCTACACTATGTAGTTTGGGATCTTGACCAAACACATAGCAAAACGCATTTTTCTAAACCCCATTGGGATTAAGTTCATTCACTGAAGAGCAGATCTTTTTGGTAAAATTAAAGTTGGCTTTTTCCTCTTTAAAATTTATCAAGATACATTTGACAGAAATTTGGGGGTTTTGAGTGATAACATATTAAACATGTCATCATCATTCTTCTATCCACTCACAAATGAATAAGAACATTTGAAGTGTAGTACGTCAGGAAAAACTGAAGCACTTCCGTGGCTCCCTTCTGCCTGGAGCTCAACTCAAACGTCAAAATTTGGATACTGTATTGGTGACTTTTGTTGCTGAGATAAAATGTCATGACCAAGGCAACTTGAAGAAGAAAGAGACTATTTAGGCCTATGGTCCCAGAAGACGAGTCCACACTGGTAAGGACATATGGCACCAGGAATGGTAGCAGGACCAGGAAGCAGCAAGATCATATTCCTATCCACTAGCAGGAAATGAGCAGAGCAAATTACAAAAGAGGTGAGTGGGACAAAGCTTTTAACTTTCAAAACTGACCTTCCCTTCAGCAAGGCTCCACCTCCTAAAGCTTCAAGAACTTTCCCCAAATGGTGCCATCAACTGGGGACCAAATTTCAAATTTCAGAACCTATGGGGGGGGGGGGACACCCTTCAAGCTACCACAGCTATCTTCTAACACAAATCTTCACTATGTGGATGATCTCTTGGCAAGTCTATTCTCAACTATAGCCTTGGATCTTTAATCTTTAATGACTATCCCCACTACTTAATGCAAGTACTCACTTTCAAGAACTCAGCCAAGACGCTGAAGTAGCCTAGTGTGCATTGAAGTTCATGTTAAATCTGAGTTCCCAAACTTGCTCATTCTGTAACCCTGTACAAGTCAGTTAGCTACACCTTCACTTCTCCTAATGTGACCTTAGGTGGAAAGTGTCTCCAACGATGCCTAATACCGTATACTTGGAATGTGATGGATAAATTAAAGTCCCCGCACAGGATTCGTGTAAATAGCTTTTGTTTCTCCTGACAAATGCTCAGGAAAGTAAGATATGGGTTCCACAGAGAAATCTGTTCTTGGTTCGTCTTGTTTTAATTAAGAAACTGTGTGTCCATGTTTCAGAAAGGCTGTCCTATATTATAGTACAATTTGAAATGTATAACATGTTTGAGTGTTTGTATACCCCTCATTGCCACTTTGAATTCTCATTAGTTTTTACTTAGCTGTTCTGTTAAGCATGTAATAATATCTCATTTGGGTCTTATTTGTATTTCCCTAATGATTAGTTATACTGAACAACTTTTTATCTCTTCCTTGCCATCTGTACATATAGTTCATGACTTTTACCTCGTCAAATAATCAGAATGTTTGATTCTTTGTGGTTGGCTTTGAGAGTCCTTTATATATTCTACATATGGATCCTTTGCAACTTGTTAGCAACACGGATGAAAATCCAATCCACTGATTTCTTTCTTTCCTTTCTGGGCTGTATTTTGGGCCTCCCATTAAAACCCTCTTCAAATAGTCCAAGGGCCTGAATCCTTTCTCCTCTGTAGTTTACCGAAACTTCATCTGCAACTGAATAGTCCAACTTTTTGCTGTTAATTTTGCTTCTTTCTACTCAATCCATTTTGAGTTGACCTTTGTACATGCTATGAGAATTGAAGTTCGCTTTCATTACCAATGTATATACGATTTCCCACAGAATATCTTTTTTAAAATCTTTGCAGTACTTGGAGATTTAACTTGGGGCCTGACTTATATAAGACAAGTACTCTCCCACTGACCTATATCCCCAGTCATTTTTTTACCTTTGTGAAAAATAATTTATCCAGACGTTATAGGACTATTTAGACATTCTTTATTTGGTTCCACTGGTCAGTGTCTGTCCAACTGCTCACTGTATATTATCTTAGTTTTTGAATATCATAACCATTAATATTAGTAATGAATCTCAATTTGTTCCTTTTCAAAAATTTTGTTAGCTTTTATAGTCCCTTTTATATATTCCTCTACTTAGTATAAGCCTGTCATTACCTACAAAATATTCAGTTGAATGTATCATTGTCTTAAACATACAGATCACATGGGAAGGAAATGGTATCATTACTATGTTGAGTATTCTACTCATTGAACACAGTGTGCTTCTTAGTATACCTATATTTTCTGTAAATTCTCTTGTCAGCATTCTGTAGTTTTAGCCTATAACTCCAATAAATGCATTGTTAGGCTTCTATTCAAATTTTTCATTTGTTTTGAGTGGAAATAACAAGCCACTTTTTGAGTGGATATAAGGTTCACTCCATGAGATGATACCCCTATTAAAAGCCAAATACCTAAGACTATATAAATAAGTCATGTTTATGGAAAACATACTAGCACTTTTTTGTGCTAAAGGAATATAGCAATAAAATGACCCTGGTGAGCTATCATTAAACCCACAGATTATTGCCTCATTTAGCCTATATCAGAAAAGCAGTAAATGGGAGTTAACACAGAAAGCCACAAGTGGGCAATGTACAGAGAGTAAGAGACTTTGGACTAAATCACAGCACTGAGAGGGGGAGTGAACAGAAAGCCCCATACATAACCAAGAACTATTTGTAATTGATACTTTCTGGGAAAGGGAAAATTAGCTTTCTCCAATGGAGTGTCATTGGGTATATGAGCTACACTCTAGGGCAGGCCAGGTAGCCAACACAAAGTGAAGTACAGTTTTTGTAGGCTTTTTAAAATTTTTGTTTTGGCTTACCAATTTTTTGTCTCATTGGTCTCTTGTTTGATTTGAATGCATTTTTGTTTTTTTGTGCTTGCTTTGAAAGAGAAGAAAGAAAAGGAACCTGAAATTGGGTTGGTTTAGATGTGGGGAAGATCTGGGGAGAGTTGGAGGAGGGGAAAATCATGAACAAGATACAGCATACAACTAAATGCATACATACATACATACATACATACATACATACATACATACATACATAATAAAATTTTAAAAATGAAGTAAATTGGCTTCTAATTAGTTTCCTACTTATGTTTCTGTCCACTATAGTTATTTTTCCCACATCATCCAAAAATACTCCTAAGAAAAATAAGTAAAATTACGTCACTCCCCTGCTGAAAATCTAGTTTTTTAATAGTCAGAAAAGCAAGTCTTCCCAGTAGATTCTAAGTCCTACTGCTTCCTTTGTTATTTTTTTAACATATTTTCCTCTATAGCTTCCTATTTCTTACTCTATACAAAACCAGAAGGGTGTATAGACAGATGGATGGATGTATAGATAGACTGATTAATTGACCAATAGATACAACAATGATAAATGACAGATAATTATGCTATGCAAATAAATCAATTTATCAATAAATGGCATCTAGTTATTAGGCCAAGACTGATTTAATTATAGGCCATAAGCATAATTACCTATTTGATAAGCATTTAGTATAACATGGTCACTCTTGTTTACATGTTGTTTACGGTTGCTTCTCTACTCAATAGTCAGCACTGGCCAGTTGTGACAAAGTTCTATAGCCTCCAAAGCCTAAAATGTTTACTATATGGTATAAAACAAAAAAAGTTCACGGACCTCTGCTTTATATTCACATAGTGAAGTTCTATGCATGCCTTTAGAAGTGTCGATTTTAACTTCCCTTCATCTTGTCCAAATGTTCCCACTCTATATTCCTTACAATAAAGTGGCTATATTCACTTGGTCAGGCAAATAAGAAATCCAGGCATTGGAAACCCCCTTCCCCTATATCCCCTACCTCTAATCACTAAGGCTTAATGCTTTTGTCTCTCTCGTCTTCTTCCCACTGCCCTAAATCAGTTTATAATTTCTTCTTCTCAGATTATATCACTGCCCCTCTTTCCTCCCTCCCTCCATCCACTGTGTGTGAATTGTTCTGCAATCAGAAGGCTGATTCCACAGTACTTCCATACTCATAAACAATGTTTTCCTCATAGAGGCAGGATAAAAAAAATTCACATATTCCAAACTCATCAGCTAGGCAGTCAATTGTTTTTCAGGCCTGATTCCTGTCTACCTCCACTGCTCCGATTTCTACTTCATGTTCCAATAATATATTCTCAGGTCTTGGACCTTTGTTCATGATAGGGTATCTGCTTGAGGAACTTGTTTTTCCTATTTCTCTTTTCGTTCACCTTTAGAACCTGTGGTGACAAATTTTTAAGCATCAGATTGGATTAAGGAATTTCTAGAGTTATTATTGAGAGTGAGAGTGAAGGTGTTATTAGAAGGGTTACATGTGAATTGAAGTGGACCACACAGGGAAGATCTACCCCTTAATGTGGGAAGAACCCATTTAACCTGTTGCAGTCATGGAAATACAAAAGACTAATCTCTGGACCAGAATTTTCTTCTGATGCTTTGGACATCAGGACTGAAGGCCCATTGACATCTCTACTTCTTCTTTTACACCAGGGTATCAGCCACACCAGGCTGCCTTTATCTGTATCCTGTCTAAGATGAGTTATACTTTTGGCCTCTCTGGTTCTGAGGCCTATGAAAATAGACTGAGTCATGCTACTTGAATCTCAAGGTCAATAACCTATACATGGCCTCTGATGCTATTCAATTTCCCTAATAGGTCTTATCCCTAGCATCTATATATGCAACATACTGGCTCTGGCTGTCTAGAAAGCCATTATGCATACAGTACTTATGTAGGTCTTATCAACTTCTTCACAACTTGGTAACTACAAGGCCCCATGTATAGACCCCAAACTGCAACTATACATCATGACCAATGATGCAGTAGTACATAATAAAGTACTTTGAATGTTAGTAAAAATATTTTGCTAACACATTTTAGATGACACATAACAATTATCCATATATGTGGTACAGTGATATAATTCAATAAACACACATATGTATGTGTGTGTACATACATATATACATATATACATATATATAGTACATAAGGATCAAATAGTATTTCCATCTCCTTTATACATTTATAGTTTCTCTGTGATAGAAACTCACAAATTCTTGTCTTTCAGAATAGTTTATGTGTGATAGTTACCCTATTGTGTTATGAAAGACTGGAACTCAGTTCTATCTAATTGTATTTTGGCATCCATTATGTTCTGCCACTTCCTAAAGGAATAACATTGGATGTGTGACTATCACATAGGTGGTTATAATCCTCTTTAAACTTCAAATGACATGAATCAAAAAGGCTATGAAAGGTTGTTGAGGTAAAATGGACAATATGTCAGAGAACACTAGTTATTTCCTTCTTAAATCTTAGCTGGGAATGTTCTGTTGGTAAAGTCTTTACTTTACCTCCCTGAAACAGCACAGTGTCATATGCCTTCCACCCCAGCACTTGGGAGGCTGAGCAGACAAACTACATCTTCAAGGCCATTTGGGGCTACATAGCAAGACCATGGCTTAAAACAACTACAATGACGACAACGATGATGATGATGATGATGAATGAATGAATTCGTGAAAGGAAGGCCAGAAGAAAGGAAGGAAGAAGGAAGGAAGGGAAAAAGAAAAGGAAAGGAAAAAGAAAAAGAAAGAAAGGAAGGAAGAAAGAAAGGGAAAGAAAAGAAGGAAGAAAAAGAGAGAGGAAGAAAGAAAGAAAAGGAAGGAAGAAAGGAAGACAGACGAACTGCCTTCTTGCCTTTCTTATCAGTGAATATGATTATGAGATTGAATTTTAGACAATGAAATGTAATAAAAATTACGTCTAACTCCAAGATCATAACCTGAAAGGTAAGTGTAATAAACTCTCTATGTTTTTCATTTTTTTCGATAGCTAGGATGTAGATGATGAATGACAATTGTGGAAAGCAGGATATTAGGCTTCCTGAAGCACTAAGAAAGAAAGAACAAGGAAGCCTGATTATATTAAGTCACCTTAGCTGGATGATGATGATGATGATGATGATTATTTTATAACCAAGAAAAAAACATCTCTTATATTGCTAGTATGCTATATTTATGTGCAGCATCTCAGCACCTGAGTACCACAATCCAAATAGTGATCTTATTAAATAATGAATTATTAATAGATGAAATGCTAAAGTGTTCAATTTAATGTTAAAACATCACTGTGGCCAAGTTTAGTGGTGCAGGCTTAAAATACCAGATACATGGGAGACTGAGGCAGAAGAACCATAACTTCAAGGCCTGCCTGGGCTACAGAGTAAGTTGAAGGGTGATCTGGACATTTGGTAAGACTCTGTCTCAAAATAAAAAGTGAAAAGGGAGCTGGAGGATAGGCCAGTGGTGGAGTACTTGCTTAGCATACACAAAGCCCTAGTTTTAATCTATAGATCTTCAAAAAAAAAAACATGTCAGTGTGTTACAGTGGGATTTCTTTTCACTGTCAAATTAAAACAAATAATAAGATGCACAACGTTGTGTCCGCGACCCCAACAGTCTGCAGGCTAAGTCAGAAGGATGACTATTACTAGGCTGATCTACATGACACGCTGAGTGCTAGGATAGCCAAGTCTTTTATAGCATTATCTTCCTTTAAAAATCTAAAGAACAGAAAGAAGGAAAAGAGAAAAGGAGGGATAGAAGCAGGCAGATAGAAAACCACAGCTAAAAGGTACACAGGACAGAAGAGATAGTAAGGATAGGGAATGATTGATTACCTTGCCAAAGTGTTCAATCAGGATTTCTACCACAATGTTCTGGAATTTGATGTTCATCATAGCAGCCACAGTGTCCTCTTGAGCTCTCATCAGGGTGGGCCCAAAGATCACCCCCATATTGGAAGGTGTCATAAGATTCTCTTTGCTGTGCTCACACACACTGCAAGAAGAAAAAGAAAATGATGAAAACAATTCATTTTTCTAGTAACTGGGACTATGCTAGGTGATAATGGAGATAGAGACACCCAAAGGTAGGAAAGGAGAGGCCTAAAGTATATATGGAAAAGATAAGAAAACAGCAGTAACTAGCAAACAACACATTGTATATGGGTAGGAGCCAAAGTGAGAGATTGGGAACTGGGCTAACAACCCCAAGGAGTTGGGAGACAGATGTGGAGGTAGTAAAGGGTGTGGGAAAGTAGGAGAAAAGCCTGGGTGCATGCAAGGCAAGGGAAACAGCAGGTCTAAGGAACAGCAAAGGAGATTAAGTGTACCCAGAGCTAGAGGGCTTTCCTAGCACTCCATTTTTCTTTCTTAAAGAGCATCTGTGGATAAAGGGCCTGCTAGTCATTCTAGTGGGGAAGCTGACCATTCTAGTCCCACAGTTTTAAGAAACAGAAACCTCAAAGAGCCAAAAGGGACCCTATGGTCCCATCACTTGACTGTCTTCTTCATCTTATAAAATAAGATGGAAAAGTATCTTCCTGGAACCACAATTGCTGAGCAGGGATGAAGTAGGTCCTGCAATCTGATTGATAGATCTCTACTTACTCTGCTTAAAGTCTCATCACTGGCTCCTGATCATTTATAGTAGAAAGCAAAAGGTCTTTTGAAGTAGACAGTTAAAACCTTCTGTACTTTGCCTCCTAGTCCTAATAACTATGTATAGTCCAGGTTCTACAGTTAACTTCAGTTTGGATCTCAACAGTGCCACTCACAAGGTGTACAACAGGGAGTTTTAACTCCAACCTCTCTGAGCTTCAGTTTTCCAACTTGTATAAATTGTGTCTTCTTTAGAGTAGTGGAAAATAAATAGTGGAAAATTTCTCCAGCATGGTACTCCCCACTGCTCTGGCCTTTCTAAGAAACAGCACTACGTGTATTGCTATCCTTTGACAGGGGTTCCACCAGACTTCTTCGATTAGGTTTTTCTGGCTACACCATGGTTATCCCTTTCTCTTGAATGTTCCCTATCCCATATCTAAAGAACATCTATTTGTTCTTGAAGATTTATTTAAGGTGACAGATCATCTATCCCCTTACAGGTGGCCACAGCTCACAGTCCTCATGTTTTTAAATGCCTCTATGGCTTCGTTTCCTGAATAGGAAGAAACATGATTTCAGAAGGAAAAGGTGGCATCCTGGAAGACAGCCTTCCTTTTGGGTGGGAAGAAAAAGGATTCTTAGTCCCCCCTTTCTCCTGCTTTCTTAAAAACCTCAATTCAATTTTCCATTTCTTTTTTCTCTTTTTTTATTGGATATTTTATTTATTTACATTTCAGATGTCATCCCCTTTCCCCATTTCCCTCCCTAGAAACCCCTATCCCATCCCCCCTCCTCCTTTTTGCTTTTACACCATTTTAATTCCGTGTAAGTATTCAGATCAGCTCTAGGTTGAGGGACTAGCAATACAATGGATGCAAATAGTCAAGGAACAAGCAAGACAATAAACACAAACCATCAAAGAATAAAACATAATCACACCATTTCCCTCTTCCCTTTCTTCCCATACCCTGCTTACCCCCTCTTCAATTCATCTCATTTTCTCTTTGATTTTTCTTGTTACATATAAATATCTACATAAATTTATCAATACAACCTGCTGAGCCCGTATTGTGTTGCTTGTGTGTATGTGAGTTCAGGTCTGAGCACTTGGTACTGTCCTCAACTTAACTGATGCTACTGGCAAGAAGACTACATTGCAGCTTTCAGTTTAATTAGCTGCTTCTTCTACTAGGTGGTAAACAACTTCCAACTGTGTTCCTGGCACACAATAGTTACTAATTCATTACTTTTATAGGAACTGAACTCCACTAAAGCTCTTTTAAACTACTAGAGGCAGGCAAGTGAAAGGCATGCAGTCCTTTGGCCAGTTTGGCTGTGCGGGTGTAGAGGTTAGAATAAGGGGCGGGCTAGCTGCCCATTCAAACTACAAATAACCCAAACCCACTCAAGCCAAAGGCCCTGAGAGACTGACCCAGTGACAGGCAAGTTCTTGACACTAAGTGGGTAATTAAGGGGGACAGAATTCTTAGACCAATCTTTATAATAAAGTCTCTTAAGCCCTTAACAAAGGCTGGGTGCCATTCAGATGGTAATGAGCTGCCAGCACTCAGGCCTTTGATATTTCTGGCTGCTGATCAGTCCTTTTCAACAGTTTAAATGCCTCTGCAATTAACCTTTATTCTTTAGTGACAGAATTTGTTCAGTTATTAAAATAGAAAAGAATCCTCATGCTGCCACCAAGTGATCTCCAATAGTTTTAAACCACTACCTACTAGGCAAGAACCTGGACTGAGGAGGTTTCTTCAATACCAGAGCAGTTCATTGAATGCTCATAACTGCAAAAAGAAGCATATTTTATTCTGAGGTCCTGGAGTTAAGCACCTAGGGTTCGGATTTGGAAAGGCAGGTTTGTTTCAAACCTGTACTTGTTGGGATTCAAGTGTAACCACGTTTCCACTGCATCTTCCTGCCTGCTTCTGTAGTTCCACTTGGAAAACAGAAGCTTCTCTGGGAGGATTTTAAGCTGAGCTTACATCTACTGCTCTGAAGGAGCTTCCTGCTTTTCCATTCAGGATATTTGCCTTTCATGACCTTCTAATGAAATTCAGGGAGATTTCTTTGCAAGTGTCACCTCTCCTCTTACTATATACTGTTTGTTGTAGCACAAGGGACAAACACTAGAGCCTCATCCACATTAGGCAAGATCTCCATCATTGAGCTACACAAAGCCCTATACATTTTTCCATGTGTAATCATTTTTAATGCACACATTTTTTCTTTCATTTTAGTTAAAATATTTTTATTCTTTAAGAAGGGGATAACATCTGAACTGTAAATAAAATATCCAATAGAAAATAATTTCAAATAATTTTTATACAGTGTATTTTGATTAAAATTACACCCCACTAACTGCTCCAAATTCTCTGCACCCATACAAATTCGTGTTCCTTTTTTGTTTTTAAATTTAATAACCTATTTGACTCCAACTTGTGTTCTTCATCTACTTCTAGGGTGTGGGGCCATCTACTGGAGTGGGTAGCCCTACTGAGAGCCACAACCTTAAAGAAAACCATTTCTCCCTCGCCTAGAAGCCATGAACTTTCCATAGCACCAAGGTAGGAGGGGTCACTAATGAACCCCTTGTCCATCCATGTCCCTCCATGCTACAGTGTTAGCTGGTTTGATCATTCGCAGGGAGCCATAGCTGCTGTGAGTTCCTAAGTACAACAGTTCTGCCACGTTTCATCACTCTCTTGCTCTGTTCTTCCCCAACCCTTATCATCTTTCTGCTATGGTCCCTGCATCTTGAGGAGGCAGCAATAAAGATGTGAGTGGAAACTCTATAGGCATGTGTTCTCTGAATTTTGACCAGTTGCCAGTTTCTGTATTAACTACAACCTATCAGCTAAAAAAAGAAAGACGAGTGCCCTAGGTCTGTAGTCCTAGCTACTGGAGAGGTTGGGGTAAGGGACTCATTTGAGCACAAAAGTTTGGAGCCAGCCTGCAAAATGTAGCGAGACTTTATATGCAGAAGTAATGAATGATGTTCAAAATGATAAATGAAAAAAGTGGTTTGAAGAATGATGATAGATATATTAGGAGGTACAATTTATGTGCAAAAGCGCAAAATACAGAGGTTCCTTAAGGTGTGTATATTTTGTATCTCACTAATCTCATTGCATCATGTTTTGCTTTACTTGCAAGGACTAGAACAAATGGCTACAACTTCAGCATCAGAATCAATATTTGGCTAAACTGACATAGCATCAGACTGCCTTCTACATATGTTTATATCCATAGACAAATACTACTCTCAGCCTTAATTAATGAGAAGCCTCTCTCTCTTTCTAGGGAATAAAGGTGAATGCAGAAACCTATGACCACAAGAACTGTTGCAAATTAGTGATAGTTAAGGGCTGGTTCCAAACCAAAATATCAATACCACCCCCTCTAAGGCTCACAGACTATTGAGGAAGAGAGAGTGGAAACAATGTAAGACAGAAGACAGGAAAAGGGGATTGTGAAATGCTATCTTCTGGGCAAGAAACAGCTATTGCAACCACAAACTCATAACAACTGGGGGTGTCTGCTAGGAGTCTGCTCAAGAATGACCTTGTCTCTGTCAGACAAAAGTGAGGGGAAGGTCTCACAGGGCCCTATCTATTGCTGATGAACTATTTGCTACTGATATATTTAGAAAGATAATAGTCATATCATTAGTTAGGCACCCACTAGTGACCCCACAAGCTTCAATGGATAGTCCCAGTCCAATGATTACACACATGGCCCTAGTTAACTACATGGTCCATAAAACAACTCCAAAAGTCATTACTATGTGAAAGAGACTAGGATGTGGAAGGCATGGGAAGATGACAGGCATAAAAAGGATGGCAAAAGAGGGCATGGATAGCATAATCAGAATGTATTACAAACATGTATGAAATGTCAAAGAACTAAATTAATAAAAATTTCAAAAGAGAAGAGTGAGTATTTGAAGGAGGTGGTGATATCCTACATTGTAGAAGACAGTAACTCTCTTCAATGGTTTAGATTTGAAGAAATAAGTTGAAATGACTTGGGGAGTCAAGAGGCGATGTAAATGAGATATATTGGCCTAGAAGTAGTGGCTGTTCCCTTTAAACAAGCACACATTGTCTAAACTACCATGGTAACATTCAATGATAGTTCTTGCTTTGACCTTCATCAACTCTTATTTAATACTACAGAAGAGGGAATGAAAAGACTGTAAGAGCCAAAGGTGATGGGTAAGTTCAAGGAGAAGTGTCCTCCTTACATGACAGGGCAACTACAAATATGAACTCACAATGGTTGTGACATCAAGCACAAGACATGTTCAAGCCAGGATATAACAAATCCCAAAATGGATAAGTGAGTTTGGCATAAAACTTCACCCCTCAATAAAGAGCTGTTGGCAATTGTCAGTTGCTAGGAAATGAAGGAGCATATTTTCTAGGAGTAAGTTGACCATACTTCAGTGAAAGTTCACACATCCACAAATATTGGAGCAGCACAAATTGGCCTTGAGGTTAAAAATTCACAAATTTGAGTGTGTAGGGAAGGAGAGGTGGATCTAGGAAGAGTTGAGTAGCTGAATATGATTTAAAAACACTGCATGAAATTCTCAAAGGAAGGAAAAACAAACTAGAGAGCACTGGAGTCTGTGGCAAGTCAGCAATTTGTACCACTTCAAGAGGGATGCCTTGTCTGGCCTCAGTGAGAGAAGATGCACCTAATCCTGTAAAGACTTGATGCCCAAGGGTGGTGGATCTGGTGGGGGCACCTACTCAGAGGTGAAGGGGAGGGGAATTAGGGGAAGACTAGGGGAACATTTGAGATTTAAATAAATAAATTAATAATAAAAGAAAGGAAAAAAGAAAGAAAGAAAAGTAAAGAAAAGAAAAGAAAAGGAAAGAAACCACTAACTCAACTCCAGCATACAAGACTTGGTGTGTTCAAAGGTCAAATTGTTTCATTTCCTGAAATCAAGAAATTATTGTGAGTTACTTAAAATTTAAAATTTTGGAGCTAAATCTTGTTTTCCCCAAGAATAGTCTAAAACAAATAAAACATACTTGCACTCTGAATATCATCCTAGGGCTATTCAGTTGAGTGAGATCTCTGGTTTGCAAAGATACCTGGCAGAAGAACTGGAAGCTATTTATGTGAACTTGTCGATATCATTCAGCTTTAGGGTTCAGCGATTTGAAGAACTCAATGTACTTTGACTCTTAAATAAGGAGGCCACTTCCAATCATATTCCTAGTTCTATTACTAATGTACTATGTGGCTTTGTGCCTATCTTTCCCCATCCCTAAGAATCTGTTCTGTCTTGTGTAAGGTGAAAAAGTTATTAGGTGATCGAAAGTGTATTTTAGTCTGCCAGGAAATGAATCTAAGAAAATCCTGCTCTCAAAAAGAATGGGAAAGAGAGAGCCACACATTACATGTCTCCTAAATCATCAATTGTGTATATTCTCCTCATTCTAAACACACAACATATAAAGGGGGAGGCAACTGGAATCAGAGCAAAGCTAGCCTCTATACTCAACTCTCAACTACAAGAAACTTTACAAAATGAATAACTCTTTAAAATCACAAGAAAAAAGAAAGTTGAATGGAAAACCAATATATTGACTATACAATTATGTGTGTGTGTGTGTGTGTGTGTGTGTGTGTGTACTGTATATTGCACAGTACATCAAGATCCTGGGCCTCTGGGTGCTTTATAACATTACAGGTGATTCTAATATACAATAAAATTTGAGACACAATACTAGAGATCAAGCAGTAAAACCAAATCTCACTACCATGTGTTTTTCATAAATAAAGTTTTACTTGAACATAGATTTTCTATTCTTTTAAATAGTATCTATGGATACTTCAAAGCTATAATTATAAAACTGTGTAGATGTGACTCAGTCTGTCCATACAGTTAACAGAGCCTCATATATGTACTATCCAGCCAAAGTCTGCTAGAAGTTAGATGCTTGAAAATCATTTCATCAGAATGCTATGTATACGTTCATACTGGACCCTCAAGTAACAAAAGAAAAACATACTTGTAAGCACTAGAAATTTGAACATAGAATATTATAATTAATTTCCTTTCAGCTATTATAATTTTATTATACACGTGCCTAGAAGAGTCCTCATCATTTAAAGATAAAATTGAAGTTAAAATACTTACAAATAAAGTGCCATGGATTTATTTCAAAAATTATACAACAGGAAGGGGGAAACTGGGGATATAGATAAAATAAGATGTTCATAATAGCTGAATCTGGGTGATGGGCACACAGAGTTCCTGTGCTGCTTCCTTCGTTTAATTTTTGTATACACACACTAGAAGAGGTCTTGCATAATATAAATCTATTCAAAAGGAAAAGCCATAAAGTCAGTTCCCAAAATGACCGTCCCTCTCCCTGCAAATGGTGCCCTCTTTTAAGGGTAGACAGCATTTTTTGCCCCATCAATAGCATTTTATCTGTAATCTACAAGATATACTTCAATATAGCACAATGTCCTAGACACAATTAAAACCCAGCCATTACATAATGCAGCAATAAGGAAGGAAAAACAATTTCCGTGTCAAATCATCATATACTATTTTAAAACACTTTAAATACGAAAACAAACTGAAAATGAATAAACCTTAAACTGCATCAGTGACACTATGCAAACAGAGAAGCTATCAGCAGGTTGATGCATACAGAGAATATGATAATTACATCAAAACTATCTAATGATAATTTTAATAAACTGCTGATTCTAAGATGTTTCCAGAATGTAGATAACAACTTGAAAAAGAAAAGTGCCCTCAGAACCAAGGAGAAAATTTTTCATAGGTTTTCTTTAATTTGCATGGGTATTCTCATACATTTATGATTATATTATTATAATAAGGAATCTATACATTTATGCTCTAGGAGTGACTAGTTGTATTTAAAAGACTAACAAGAGAAATTTTTGCCAACACTATTTCCAGTCAACAATGAAAGCTTTGCTAATTAGCATGACAAACACTAAAAATTATTTCTCATGAGCTAGAAGTATACAAGATATAGCTATTGACTGTGAATAACACACAGTCAGTTACACAGCCCCCTCTATGAGCAGATAGAAGACTATAGCACTGGATAATGTGAAGATCAATAAAGTGAATTAGGCAAAACTATGAATCTCCAGATGTTATGAAACAGAGAAGTTACATGCTAATCATCTACTATTTGCTCTAGCTACAAATCAGTTAACTTCAATCTATTCAGCCTTTAAAGAAATGAAAAGGGCATAAAAGATAGGTAGGCTATGTGATAATATAGCTAATATACTTAGACAAACACCTTTAAAGGGCATTTTTTAATGTCACTAGGAACATGTTAATATAGTCTGAGAAGGCGAAAACTATAGAAGGTGGTAAGTAGAAGATGCCAGGCATGGTGGTGCAGAACTTTAATCCCAGAACTCAAGAGTCAGAGTAAGAGGACCAGGAGTCCCTAGCCTACCTCAGTTACATTCATGTCTGCCACGGATACCTGACACTATCTCCAAACAGTAGGGAGGGAACCTGAAGAAGACTATTATCTCATATTATTAACAAAATAGGTATGTTTATATATAAACACACCAGCACAAAAGATTTAGAATAATATGTGTTAGATTATCAGTGATGATTATGGAGTAGGAGAATAATGTAAGGTAATTTTTGCTTTGCTTTTATGCGCTTTCTAATTTCTATAGCACTGCTTCTGAAAAGAGGTATTATTACAAAAATAAGAATCCAGTAAACCTAATAGCCCTGAACCTTCCAAATGGCAGTACAAGCCCAAGACCATGACAGTCTTACATCTCCCTGATTAGACCATGGAATTTTGTTGACTGACTCCAATTATACTACTGCATTTTCTACTCTGCATCCAGTAAGACTTCACAAAAGATGTTGTCAACATATCAGAAAGTATAGAGAAACTAGGACTTCACTGAATTTATAGAACAGGCTGTACAACTCCTTTTGTGTCTGCTTACTGATAAACACATGTATGAATGATAGAATTAGGCATGACATTTTCTTCCTTTGTAGTTTTCCACTAATGGTGAGAGATTGCTGGAGAGGAAAGCATTATTGATCTCCTATCTCTAATTAATGAAAACTGCAGGCACAAAAAAAGGCCTAGCTAACTAAGAACCCCAAAGTGGCAGAGTTCTATTTACTTTTGCCTATTATTAACCTAGAAAATGGACAAGAAGCAAAAATATATTACGAAGGTACATATATAATCATCATATACACTAGCAAGCCACAATTACCAAAGATAATTATCTGCATTTTGAAAGCATGTGAATTTTCTTTTTCCCCATGTAAGTTTTCTAAGAGGTACTATCCCCTTTTTATTTACACTGTTTAAATATAAAGTTATAAAGGTTTTAAAACATGTAAAAATTTTAGATATAGTTACTGTGATGAATAATCTTGAGTAGCAACAGTTGGAATGAGAAACACCTAGAGCTGTAACGATCACCTCTGAGTGTTTGTCAGACCATTTCCACGGAACATTAACTGCGTACTAATAAGATCCCATGTGGAGTAAAGGGGAACATGGACAAAGCCCACTAAACTGGCATATTCATATTCACTTTATATCTAATCTCTCTTTTTCTGCTTCCCTCCTTCCCTCCTTCCTTCTCTCCCTCCCTCTCTTCCTCTTTCCCTTTCTTAATCCTTACCACTATGATATGAGGTGTGTTGTTTTGCCATGGGCATCCCCTCCCACTCTACTATGATCACGTGATAGGCCAAAAGAAAGATTTTCTCCCAGAGGTTCTTTTGCTCAAGTACTTTGCCACAGCAATGAAAGACTAAGTAATGTGGACATTTGGTCAGCCTACACTGAGTGGAGCTTAAGTAATCAATATTTTGCCACATTTGCATTCTCTAGGGATTTATTTTTTGTGAGGTCTCTGGAAGTAGACTGATTAATCCCTAAATTCCTAGCATTCATATTCAAAGACAAAGCAAAATTTCCTAGTAGACTATATACAAAATTTTCATGTATAAGAAAATTTGCAATAATTCCATACCATCTAATATTTATACCATACTCAAATGTTCTCAAGTGTCAAAGAAAAAGAAAAGTCTTTTAAACTGAGTTTTTCGCATGGGGTTAAAAGTCCATGCACTGCATTTGCTTCATAGGGTAACTCTGTATCCCATGATACTGACACTTTTTGATAAGTCCAAACAAATAGTCTTATAGAAAGTCACGCATTCTCTAGCTTTGTAACCTTTTGTTTCTTAGTTTGAACATTTTACACGTTTCATAGTTGATGCCTTATACTTCACACTCTTTCAAATCCAGAGACATGTAGTGGCAACTTGCATCATTATTGGTTATGCTAACATATGTCACAGAGCCACACTGTAAAGATGCGCATTATCCATTTATAATTAGTAGCCTGAGACAATACATTGAAATGACCTCTTGTCACTCAATATTGCTTTTGGTTTTCATCAGTACTTAAAACTGGGTAGTACAATTGCAAGCTAATGATTTGCTGTCATTCCCACATTCATTAGCTGCTGTTCTTCTAAATGAAGAGCTTTTTCTTTCTTTACAAACTCCCACATAAGTCTCTGCTTCTTCAATGTGTTATTAGCTAATATTGATATTCAGTGTCCCCTAATGTCATTAGTATCATCACCATCAAGCAAATTCCTTTCTCTGTGCTATAATTTACCCAAGAATCGCCATGTGTTTTCCAACCCCAGATCTGGAATGGCTACTTTTCTAAGCCACTCTGTTCCCGTTAAAATGGGAATACTATTTAGAAACAAAGAACTGGGTACTAGGTGTACTCCCCCGCCTTTGAAGGAAGAAATGTTTCAAGGTTTGAAAAGATAGTTTTGTTTTACTTTGAATAGTGAATTCAAAGTAAAGGGAAACGATGTTTCTCTTTAATTCTAATATTGCAAAGCTCCTCTCCTCACTTCTAACTTTGTATCTAGTTATCCTTTTCTTACATCATTAATCTTAGTTTGTGTTAAATCTGCGTAAAAACATATAAATATGTATGCATACATAGTTGTTCCTTCCTTGTTAAATATGTATGTATTTTAGATCATATTTATATAATTACTAATAAACTTATTGGATGATGCTTAAAGTGTCTTTGTGCCTCTTGTTTTTCAAGACTATTTCATTAAGGATGAGTCAGAGGCATGTGCTGACATCTTTGTTGAAATAGCTGCTTTCTCTGTGTGCTTCCATTATCAAGTTGATAAACATCCTTCTGTTTATTCAGCACACTGTTTTAGGGGTCCTAATACTTGCTTTGTTTTAATTTATTTTTGGATTTGTACACATTAGTATTGATTTGAAATAAAAACTGTAACAGGGGTGATTTAAAGGAATCCAATTCTTGTCCCTTAACCCTTCATACCATTAATACCTTTTCCCCATGTGTAGCTATTTTCAGAACTTTGTTGGGGTATATCTGCGACAAAGTTCCCATTTGAAAGGATGTGGTTCAATGGCTTTTAGTATATTCATAGATTAACATAACTGTCACTAATGACTAATTCCAGAAACTTTCATTATCCCATAAAGAAACACCATGTCCAATAACAATGACTCCTTATTAGAATGCAATATTTTATCTATCCATTTATATGTTAATGGGTGGTTGGTTTATTTACACATTTTAATAACTATGGACAGTCTTGTTATAAATATCTGTAAGGTTCTGTCTGGACATCTGTTTTTATTTATTGTGGGTTTATAACCAGGAAGTAGAATTCCTGAGTCATGTAGAACCCTATAATTAATTTTGGGAATAATTTTTGAGACAGGGTCTTTTTGTGTAGAGTTGGCTGTCCTGGAACTTGCGCTGTAGACCAGGCTTACCTGGAACTCATAGATTCACCTGCCTCTGCCTCCAAGTGCTGGGATTAATGGTACTTTTCAAAATTGGACTGTGCTTCATTTGACAAATTTTAAGATGTGTGTGTGTTCTTATGTTTTTAATTTTCATCTGTTAGGAAAAAATGCTAGAATATTACATCCCCTAATTTATGACTTAAGTCTTTTGTTGTTACTTGTTTTGTAGCCTAATATGTATAATGCATCCCATGAGAAATAAACACATAGATAGACATACCTCGTATTCTTTTTTATGACTTCAAAATACTACATGGTTGAGTATATTCTTATTTATTCAACAAGTATTCATTGTTTGACATTTGACTGTGTCCAAGTTTTATTATTAAAATTATACTGTTTTGTATTTGTGGAGATATATCTTTAGAATAGAAACCAAAAAGCATGATTGGTAAACTGCATATTAATATGTATATATGTTAAATAGTTTTGAATCCTCCTCTCTAGGAGCATACTAAACTAATATTGCAATTAATCAGAGTGCTTGTTTCCCATAATCTTGATAGAAAATGGGAACTGAAATTTGCCAATGAATGAGTAGCTCAGTACAAGTTTAACTTGCATTTTATTACTATGGTGAAATTGAGTATTAAATTCTCACACATTTAAGTCTTTCCATTTCTACGATTCATCTAGATGGATCTCTTTTGGTTTCAAATGAGTTTGAAGACCAGGAATGCTGAAGTAAAGCAGGTAGATGGGAAGACGGAGGCGGATATCCCATTACTTATACTAACAGGAATATTATCATGAGTCCTAGGGCTCTTGTCACACACTAGATTTTTCAGAAAGTCACAGCTAAAAGGCTGCTTTAAGCTCAGCTGATTCATGTCCTTCTAACGCTATATTAACACACTGAGGGTCAAAGATCACATAACAAATTTCCCCAGAATTAGACCTAGGAATTGAACCCAGTTGCTTTCCCTAGAGCGATTTCAAATTAATGTGCAAATGATTTCTTTGTTGATTTTTTTCTATTTTACTAAGATTACATCAAAGTACATTTTGGAGAGAACATGTCTCTTAATATTCTTTATTAGCCTGTGCTGCAGACATCAATAAACCAAATTCTATTTTTTTGTCATCCAGGCATATTATTTATATCAGCATCTTTAATATCTACTTGCCATCGAAGTGTAAAAAAAAATCTTAGAGTGTACAAGCTGGATGATAAATCTGGAAATACAACATATCTGAGGTCCATATAGACAGAATGCTCAAGATATACCACAGGGGCAGCCAAGAAGGTCTCAAGTCTGAGATCTCACTATCACTAAATGCCTGAATTTTACATGTTCAGATTCTCTCTTGATATGGTTCAATATAGCACTGGTGAATTTTGGTAATGTGTAGATAGACTTCTTTGCTAAACATATGTTTAAGATACATTATATTTTTAAGCTTATTTACACATTACTGCTTAAAATATCAGGAGATACCTTGAGAGGGACAAAACAATAAAATGAGCTAGCAACAGAATTGAAATAAGCACCCCAAGTTTGATAACTTCTGAAAAGCATGCTTCCGTCTTTGTCTCAATCCAAGTAAATTAATCTTTGTTCACAAATATTGAAACTTTTCCATGAAGCATCATCATGGTGCATGTCTTAGTTAGGGTTTCATTGCTGTGAAAAGACACCATGACCAAGGCAACTCTTATATTGGGACAACATTCAATTGGGAATGGCTTACAGGTTCAAAGAATGCAGTTCAGTATCATCAAAGTGGCCATCTTGACCATCTCTGGAACACAGCTTCATTGGGCTCTCAGAAAACACTTCCCAGAAGATTTCATTTCAATGATGATCTCTTCTTAATCACTACTAATTTCTTATCTCCAGTTAACCAGCACCAACTGTCCCAGTAGTCCCTTCTATTCTTGCCTCTAAAGCCAGAGCCACACGGCCAAAGCTGCCGAGTTCTGCTGCTTGCTGGAGCTGAAACATGGCCCCCTTGTTCTATTACATTATCACCAGAGCTTTCTGTTTTCTAACCCTTTCACTGTCTAAGCTTGGCTGTCCTAGATCTTGCTCTGTAAACTGACCTTGAACTCAGGAATCTTCATAACTCTGTCCCCTGAATGCTGAGATTAAAGGTATGTACCACCATTGCCACTATTCCTCCATTTCTGGATTGTAGTTCATTACAGATTGAAAGGCCAAATGAAAGCAACAACCAGATAAAAATAATGCCTAGATATAACTATTCCTTGTTCAATGGCAAATGTATAAACAGTAAATTTACACGGATAGGATCTTGCCCCAAAGTCACCACTCCCTTAAATATGTTGATCTTCTTGAACACAGGGCTTAGCTTCATTGCACTTCCTGGTACCCTTTTATTACTTGAACCATACAGATTATTTATTTTTCCTTTCTAAGATTGCTACACTTCATCAAAAAGCTCTTCATGAGACTAAACCACAGCACAGAGTCTAGACTGGGTTGTTTTGAGACATCCTCTGTCAACGCAATTAATTTGACTCTCTTCACCTTAGCCTCAGGCAGACTCTACAGATAGGAGCAGAAAACGCAGCCACATTCTTCACCAAAATATCACACCAACAGTGTCTCTGCCACATACTAAAATTCTTCTCTTCTGAAACTTCTAGAACCAGGCTTCTAAAATTCAAATCACCTTCAGCAACGAAGTCTTCCATATTCCTAATAGGAGAGCCCATTAAGCCCCACTTAAAGCATTCTACCACTTTCAAAATCCAAAGTCCCAAAATCCACATTCTTCCAAACCAAAGTATGGTCAGGTCTATCACAGCAATACTCTAAGTCCCTGGTACCATCTTCTGTCTTAGTTATGGTTTTACTGCTGTGAACAGACACCATGACCAAGGCAAGTCTTATAAAAGGACAACATTTAATTAGGGCTGGCTTACAGGTTCAAAGGCTCAGTCCATTATCATCAAGGCAGGAAGCATGGCAGCATCCAGGAAGACATTGCTCTGAAGGAGCCAAGAGTTCTACAACTTCATCCAAAGGAAACCAGGAACAGATTGTTTTCAGGCAGCTATGAGGAAGGTCTCCAAGTCCACCCCCACAGTGACACATTTCTTCAAACAAGGCCACACCTCCTAAGAGCTACTCCCTGGGTCAAGCACATGAACATATCCTTCTATGTCTCCTGCTATCCATCACACCAGGCCAGGTTGACCAGAATCCTAGCATCTTTCCTTTTATCCATTTCTCTTTCCCTCCTTCTGTCAGTCCATTCCTGTATTTCTCCATCCCTTCTTTGTCTTTTTTTCTCCCCTCTTCCCTCTCCCACCTTACTTCCTTTTCTTCTTTCTTCCTTTTGGCAAGGTCTCACTACATAATAGCCCAGGCTGTCCTCAACTTGACAATTATTCTAAACTACATTTCTAAAGGCGAGGCTTACACACACAGTCTTGCAAAATTTTGCATGTCTTAAGAGCTCACTATATGTCTTATGCTTTTTCCATGTTCATTTGAATCCATGACACTCCTACTTCATAGAAATCAGTATTGTCATCATACTGATTGAACACATAGAGGCTCAGAGAGGCCAACTTGCTATTTAGACAGCTAAGTAAGTTGTAGAACTGGAATACAAAACTAGGCTTCTCTGATAGTAATGTCCATGTCTGGTCCGGGTGCACAGCATACCTACCCTAATGCTACCTTTCAGATAAGACAGTTCTGGGGCCTATTAACTCTAGTTTTCATAAATGGGTTAAGGCAAAATCTACCTTGCTCAGAGAATATTCAAATGGCCCAAGAAAAAGCTGGGGGATAATGCTCAATGGGTTGAAAGGCAGTTTTCCTTTAATCATATGATATGTATTTCATCCTCAACAGAGACTCTTTCTGAAAACCCACAGTTACTTACTTTACCAAGTGTTTGATTAGAAGTTCCAGCATCTCCCGGTTCTTTTCTGGTAGCTTATATACTAGGGAGTGAATAGCTCCCAGACGGTAATCCAGGTTGTCAGATTCTGGCAAAGAGAAAAAAGACGGATGGTTTAGCTACCAGGTGACTGGATTAAGGAAACCCTCACAAGTATGCACGCACACACACACACACACACACACACACACACACACACACACACACACTCCTACCTGAACACAGGGAGAGGGAGAAGAGAAAGAGAAGAAGAGGAAAGAAGAGAGGGGGAACAGAGGAGAGAGGGGAAGAGAGAAAGAGAGAGTAAAAAAGATGAAGAGAGGAAACAGGTAAATAAATAGGCACCGACAGAAGAAATGAGAAAAAAATAGAAACAAAACCAAACATAGCAAGGAGAGATTAAAGAGCATAAGAAACAAAATATAGGCTCAAAGGTGGGGGGTGGACAAGACAGTCTCAGAGGCAAGGAAGAAACTGCAGTCACAGCAGGTTGTCTCTAAAGACCCAAGCAGAGCCTCCAGTAAGAAACCTTTCAGCACCTACCACTATGTGTGAGATACTAAGGCTGCTGCCTTCCAAAGTCAATCACCTGAAGAGCCCAGAAGCACACACTACATGCCTCAAGTTAACTAGTTCTCTTCAAATCATGCCCCTAACATTGGTTATAAAACTTACCTACCTCTGAAAGCTAGCAAGCAGAAATACTCTTTCTTGGCAGTGGGCAAAATCTAAGTTGACTTAGGGAATTTTTCCCTCAAAGCAGTTTTTCTAACTTATTGCAATGAAGTCACTAAGAAACCAGAACATCACAATTGATCTAGTAACCCAAATACTTACTGGCAGCAGAGACGAGCTCTTTGTGGAGCTTATAAGTCATGACAGGTTCCGAGAGATTCCTGAAATAGATGGAGAGGATCACTTTTTTTGGAGGAAGGAGTAAGGCCCCACAACTTAGCCTGACAGCACACATTTCATGGAAGATTTACCAGGGGAACCCAAGTTTAATAGAAGATCTGCAAAAATAGAGGCTGAGGCTCCTAGCAAAACTCTCCAGTTAGCTGCACAAAGTAACAGGAAATGAAAACTAGTCCTGTCAGTTCTCAAACAGACACACTCTAAATATGAGCATGTGCTTACAGCTGAGGAATCTGAAGGGTTCCCAAGGCACTTTTGTACCTGTTCTATTTGATCCTTCCACTGTTTCTATGAAGTAGAGTGGGATTGAAACGACATATGAGTTACGGGATGGAGTAAAAACCTGGGAAATCACTAACCCCCAAAGCAGAAGCTTATAGAACAAAGAAGTAATTTCAGGCAGGAATCTAAATTTTAGGCTAGAACAAAGAAGTAGGCTTCAGACATGAAAATGACTTTGGGCTAGGACAGGGAAGTAGATATTTTGGTCACCCTATAAGCCCTTAGAAACAGTGATCACAGGACTTTGTTTATTGCCTTGCTTGTTCCTTGGCAATTTGTATTTATTGTCTTGCTTGTTCCTTGACTATTTGCATCTATTGTATTGCTAGATCCTCAACCCAGAACTGACCTAAATACTCACATGTAATTATAATGGTATAAAAGCAAAAAGGAAGAGGGGGGATGGGATGGGGAGTTTCTAGGGAGGGGAAATGGGGAAAGGGAATGACATCTGAAATGTAAATAAATTAAAATATCCAATAAAAAAAGAAACAGAAAAAAAGAAAGTGAATCATCAAGAAAGATATGATCTCCCTCAAAATATACTTTTATTAGTATGTTTTTAAATTTCATTATAACATAAAATGTTATTAAAATATTATACACTTAAAAAAGCAGAAGCTTAGACAAAAATCCTGTGATAAGATGGTGCACACATTTCCAGCTATGTTTCTATAGAAAGTAGTATATGTAACATTTCTACTTCTTAGTCATGGAATCCCATGGTTTACTCTCTTAATCCATTAGACTCTGACTCACTCTAATTGCTCCAGGGAAACTGTTCTTACCAGCACTACCAGTGACTACCTTGGTGCTGCACACAAAGGCAAATGTCATTCTTTACCTTATTTGACTTGTTGTGGAATATGTGGTTGTTAACAAGCCTCCCTGAGATTTACCTCTTGGATTCTGCTGAATCACTTGATTTTGGTTTTTCTATCAACCACTTTGGTCTTTCTGGGCCTTCTCTGGGAACTTGTCTCCTTTCTCTTTTTATAACAGTAGAAGGCTGGAAAACTCAAATATCTACAGATGCTAGACAATTTTCATACTGCACGTGTCATACTTAACTGGCATTTTCATGACAATGCTTTTATTTTGTCTACAGACAGCAGCCACATTGACTTTTGTAAATAAGCTCATGAGTCAGACCTTTACCTTTCTCGAGAAGGAAAATGGATAATTTTATATGGTGTACACTCATTTTCATATTTTGCCCATTGGTTTGATTCTCTTTAGTGGTATCAACCACTATACAATACAGAGATGTCATAAAACTTTGTGTTGATCTTTCCCTGACAGTCTGGTATCTTTTCTGAAGCAGAGGGGCATCTGTTCTTGTGGACTTAAGCACCAGCACAATTATGATTTCCACTCCTGCCACTAACAGGCCCCAAAAGGTCCCTACATCTAGTTTCTTAATAAGCATTATTTTTCCATGGCTAATCCAGATGTCTCTATGATCTAGTACATTCACTTTCTTGCAGACTGATCCCTACTCTGTCTGTTAGCCCGAACCATATTACTTTCTCCCTCATGATCATACACAACCTGTGAAAGAACTCCATGCACAGACTTTTCATACCATTTTTGTCCCCGATACAATCTTTAAATAAACAAAAATAATAAATAAGCTTTGTATCTTGACTTCACATACAGTGTAGCCTCATGTTCTTACTGCCACTTCCCTGCCATGAACCAAAGTAAATTCTTCTTCCTTAAAAACTAAATTTAAATGAATCAATAGTGATGACAGGCTAGTGTATATTACAACCCCAGCGACACTCAACTCTTACTAAATAAATGTGTTGCAGAGTCATAGTTTTAGGCTTGCCCTTCCCTTCTGCTGATTAGACTTAAGCTAGAAAAAGTTTAAATTGGAGAAAGTATTAGAGACACATCTTTGAAAATACTACCTCCTTTCAAGGAGGATATGGACAGTACATCACTTAGTCACCAATTACCCTCATTATCTCAAGTCTTTAGAAGTCATTTATATAAGACTGCTCTCTCTTTATTAAACTATCAATATAGTCCAAAGACAGGTCATTGAAAACAGGGTTGGAGGAACACACCCCAGGACAAGTAATGTCTTAAAGCATAAATTTAAGTTTTAAAAAATGCCACCTATAACCACAAACATACTTGGGGAAGCAGGAACCTCAGTTTCCCAATCTGTAAAAAGAAGTATTGCACTGCCTGTGGTACTCAAGTATTGGGATAAAAAATAGTCAATGAAATTGTAAATAAAAACAACTAGCACACTACCTAGCACACAGTAACCCCTCCAATAGCATTTCCTTTGCTTTTTATGAAAAATAGAATAGACATGTTTCTGCAAAGAGCATTCCTATTTATATGAAGCTAGAACTATACCAAGACAATGATATACTGGAAGGTCACTCAACATCAATGGCATGACCCAAATGTTTGGAATAATGACAGTTTAAATACATATCATAATGCTAAAAGATCACAAAAATTGGAAACACTTGGGTCTCAAATACTATAGGGCATAAAGCACAGTAATGAAAAGCTGAAGGGGGCACCATATGTGCTAGCACACTCCTTTAACTCCAGCTGTCCAGAGGCAGAGGCAAGTGGATGTCTATGAGTTAGAGGCTAGCCTGGTCTACATAGAAAGTTTCAGACCAGGCTACAAAGTGAGACTTTGCCTCAAAAAATTAATAGAATGTGTATGTATGTATATGTGTATATGTATATAGTATTTGAATGTATAAAACACATATGCATATTTAAATATATTTTAAATAGCATATACTTGTGCCAATAAAAAGGACATAATTTTATTGGCACTGTATTCACAAATTTTTCTATTAATATTTTTCTTACAGCAGTAAGAAAAATTTACTTCATTCATCTCCAACATTGTATTTTTTTCTGTATTTCCATTTATATGGATTAAAACATGACAGCACAGTATAGCCTTCTATTTCTGAGCTGTATCTACATGATGACAGTGTTAAAGCATAGTATATTTTCTGAGTAACAAATCTAATCTTGATACTTTTTATATTAAGTCTTCATATTAAGAAAGTATATTTTCTATATCTTAAGCTGATGGCAAATGACTATAATTCTAGCATTCAGGAAGCCAAGCTAGGATGGCTATATCAATTTCCAGTTCAGCCTGGGCTACATAGTTAGTCCCTGACGCAAAGACAACCAAATAAACAAGCAAACAAAAATCCTCTTTTATTTAGCATCCTTTTCTAACTTTCTGAACCTGAGACTATGCTCCAGTCTCTATCCAGACAACTCTCACCAATGATGAAGAGCAAAATCCCAATTCAAGTAGAGCATACCTGAGGTAGAATTTTAAAGAGCTTGTGATTGTCTTAATGTCCCAGTCACTGTTATTAAAATCGACATCCCCTGGACATTTTGGATCTAAGAGAAAAACAAACAACAACAATAGTTAAGCTTCCAACAAATTTTGTTACCTTTTTTTTTTTTTGAAATGAAGTATATTAATTAGAAGGTGGTTACTCGAATAAATTGAATTTTCAAGAGACCAAAACTTTGCAAAAAGAAGTCTATTCTTCTTTCAAAAATTCTCTTGTGTTTTTGTCCCGGTATGTAAGAAGTTTGGAAATCATCACTTCTAGATAAAAAAAAAAAATGCCAAAGGAACTGAACAACTCTGCAGATTACCAAAATTCTGCAATGGCGACAACAACTGCCATTGCCAAACTGTGAAGACAAACAGCCTGCTACAGAGTCAGCACTTTTGGGCAGAAGCTCAAGAGTAGAAACACCATGGAAACCAGTACCAACACAGGAAAACCTAATCTGTAAATGAAAAAAAAACTTGCTAAGATCCAATATTTTTGAGTTTCAGAGGCAAAACTAACTGAGTGCCCAGATCTCATTAAGGAACCCCATGAGTTTGGGTGCTTCCTGAATTTTACATTAAGAATGCTATCAGTTTTCCAGAGTAGAAATCTTAAGAGGAAACAAAAAAACAGAATTCATGATGGAAGAAAAGTAGCCATGTGCCTAGAGCTTTGAGGCCTTAACAGAAACTCTTTTACCATGCTTTACTACTGAAGTTTTACCACAATCCGAATGAACTGAGTAGCTGAAAAAAATATTCAATTCCACACCCAGTATGTCTCTCCTAAAAGGGGACATCAAAAATAAACTGAGAGGCACTGGGAAAGGCCACAGGCCAGTGGTATAGTGCACTAGAAAACAAAGAATCACAAGGGTTATGGAACACTTCCCCCATCCCACACCACCTGACCACCACATCAATCAGCTTTCTGCATACTAACAGTACCCATTCTGACGAAAAGAATGGGACAATTCACTAAGCCTCCATGGGAAACTAAAGATAGAGAAAAGTCAAAACCACAAACTTAACCTGAGCAAAACATAAAGTTTCATATTGAAGGTACATGCACTACCATTATTTTTATCCATAACATTATGTCTAGCTTACAAAAAGTGAGAAAACACTGTTTAAGGATACAGAAGAAACACGAGAGCCACACTTTGATATGGATACATTAAAATATAACCTCAGAATTTGAAATAGCTGTGATTAATATTAAAGGCTATAATACACAAAAGTGAACAATGTAAAAGAAGAGATGGATGAAGCAGAAGATAGATACAAAATCCAAAGAAGCATAAAAACAAATGCTAAAAATCAAAGCACTATAATTGGAAGGCAGAACACCTTTAGGAACTGAACAAGCTGAGAGAAACATCAGTGAGTCTGAAGAAACCCCAATAAGTATTTCTAAAATGGAAATACAAACAAAAACAGATAAAGAAGGAACAACAGAAAATAAAGCTATGAAATGTATCATGTACATGTGATGAGGATTAACATGACAAAATAAAAGATAAAAAGAAAAGATTAAAATGAGATTTTTGGATGTAGCTGAGCCCCGAGTTCAGATCCCAGTGCTGGGGGCAGGAGGGGGCGGAAGGGGCATGGTGACAAATGGAAAACAAAAGAGAGAATAAAGAACAGACAAAAAAAGAACTGAACAACTAAGAATTTCCAAACACTAATGATAAATGCCAAACCACAAATACAGGAAGGAATCATCAGAAAAGATATACACACACATACATTCTCACACAGAGGTGGCCAGGGTTGGGAGAGAGAGAAAAGAGAGACTGTTCAGAGTGAGAGAGGTAGCCAGCTCCAATTACTCTAAGTATAATCTAACCCTTACACCAAGGTGCCTGTTGCTAAATGACAATGAGTTAGGATATGGATTTCTAGTATTTTTATTTATTTATTTTTATTGGATACTTTATTTATTTATACTTTATTTTTTTACATTTCAAATGTTATCCCCTTTCCCAGTTTCCCTCCAGAAACCCCCTATCCCATCCTCCCTCCCCCTACTTCTATGAGGGTGTTCCCCCCACCTATCCACCCACTCCCTCCTCCCCGCCCTGGCCTTCTCCTACACTGGGGAGTCAAGCCTTCACAGGACTAAGGGCTTCTCCTCCCACTGATGCCCGACAAGGCCATCCTCTGCTACATATGCAGCTGGAGCCATGGGTCCCTCCATGTGTACTCTGGTTGGTGGTTTAGTCCCTGGGAGCTCTGGTGGGGGGCAGGGGCAGGGTTCTTATTGGTTGATATTGTTGTTCTATAATGTTGCAAACCCCTTCAACTCCTTCAATCCTTCCCCTAACTCCCCCACTGGGGTCCCTGTGCTCAGTGCTCAATCCAATGGTTAGCTGAGAGCATCCACCTCTGTATTTCTCAGGCTCTAGCAAAGCCTCTCAGGAGACAGCTTTATCAGGCTCCTGTCAGCAAGCACTTCTTGGCATCCACAATAGTGTCTGACTTCGGTGTCTGTAATCAAAGAACATCTATATACATATAACCTACAAAATTAAATCAAATTTCCAACAAAACAGATCTCAATATATCAAGGCCCTACAAAAGAATACAGTTGGCTACTAGCTATCTCTAGGGACTTGATTTATAGATTCAAGAAGAGATCACCTAAAAACAAGTAGGTCATAATAAATCTATACCCAGATGTCAATTTTATCTTACCTCAATTATAATGGAAAAGGTCACAACTGACAGCAAAAGATGGAGATGATGTTGGGGAAAGGGAAACCTCATTCAGTATGGAGGGATTGGAAACTGATCCAGCCACTCTGGAAATCAGTGTACAGAATCCTCAAAAAGCTAAACACATACCCACCATATGACTCAGCTATAGCACCTCTCAGCATATTGCCAAAGGACCCAACACCCTACTCAGCAGATACTTCCTCAGCCATGCTCATTGTTGCTCTGTTCACAAGAACTAAGAAATCATAACAATCTACATGTCCTTTAACAGATGGGTGGTAAAAACATGGTACATATATACTATCGATACTATTCAACTGTAAAGAAAAAAGGAAATTTGCAGGTAAATGGATAGAACTAGAAAAGATCATACTGAGTGGTAAAATCCAACCCAGAAAGACAACTCTCACATATTCTCCCTCATCTGAGCTTCCTAGCCCTAAATCTTCAGTCAGAAACCAGGAAAAGTTTTAAAAAACAGTTATGGGGGGGGGGCACTAGAAAGGGGAATAACAAGGGAATAACAAGTAAGCGATAGGAAGATGAAAGCAGGGTCTTTAATTAATTAGGGAAGAAAAAAGATAAATATGGAAGGAGCAAGGAGGGTAACGAAATAGTAAGAATATCAGAAAAAGTCATAAGGAATCATACTATTAACTATATACCCAATAATATATATAACATATAAAATTCTGTATACATACAGTTTAAATAAAAAGAAATTCATAACTGAGGTAACATTGCTTTCCCAAGAGCCACAGACCACTCAATAAAAATCCTAACACTAGGAATGAGAAGCCCTCTTTTGAGTTGTCCATGAAACTCCCAAAACATTGGATTCTATTACTGCAGTACTTGGCCACCGCCAAAAGGTGGGAGGTAAGACCCCATCAAAAAAAGGCACCATGTACATCATACAGAAGACCCAGGGGTCCTGAACTGGATATGACCTGAAAGCCTCTTCCCCAAATATGCTTTCATGGTACACGAAGACAACACGCAACCTTCCAAAGGAAGGAAGCAACCAACGGTACTACCTAGGTATTATGTCTATGAACTACAACAATGACCAGCATGTCAGGATATGTCTAAGGATGCAATAGAAGCAAGGGTTGCCAGTAACCAACAGCTCTCTAAAATTTAAGACCTGTTCAACGAGAGGGAAATCATGCCTGATACCAGAAACCTGGCCAACTGCCCATGGCTAATAAAGTCATGGATCTTGGAAGAGAACCTATAACCACCACTTTACTAGATCAGCAAAATCCCTAACTACAGTCTAAGTATTTGGCCTTATACCCGCAGGTAAGTGTTGTCAGTAGTCCTCCCCCTCATCAAGGAAGTTTCTCTTTGCAACAGACGGAGACCATTGCAGAAAAATATAATTCATCAAGATTCAGAGTTGTGGAACCAACTCCCAACTGACATCTACAACTCCTGCGCCTAAGGCTTGGTGGTGATCAGTTTGTGGGAGGGAGTGAAACAATTGTAAGAGCTGAAAACTGGACGTCTGCTGTGAGATTTCATCTCCTTGAAATGCCAAGGCTGTCTCAACAGCACAGACATCTAAATAACACTTCAACAAGGAGACACAATAGATATGTTAAGGGAGGAGGGAAAGCTCATAAGGCCTTGACTCCTAGACAAAGAACTACCAAGAGATGCTGAAAGTGAGAAGAGAACAGCAACTGCTTTCCAATACCAAAAGATCAGCCCTGAAAACATGCATACATGTAACATTACATGGACTAAGAAACGTTGGACTTACATTGTGTGTGTGATGTGTGTTTGTAAATACATACATACGCATGTTAACAAAATTTTAGTAATTTGAAAGAGAGCAAGGAGGTAAATGAGAGGATTGTAGCAGGAAAGGTAAGTGGATAGTGGTGTAATTATAATCTCCATATTTTATGTTTGGTTCTACCCTAAGTCTCTTAGCCATCCACCTTCCAGATCCTGGCCATCCAGGCAATGTTGGGCATGGGCTCCCTCTCGTGGCTTCAGCCTCAAGTTACATCAGTTATTGGTTAGCCACTCGTACAAGCTCGGAACTACCATTGCCCCAACACATTCTGCAGGCAAGACAGATTTTGGGTTGTAGGTTTTGTGCCTGGGTTGGTGTCCCAGCCCCACCACGGACAGCCTAGCCTGATTACAGAAGATCACCGCTTCAGGCCCCATACCTTCCATTACTTCAAGTACTAGTTAGTTCTCATTGTTAACTTTTCATATATACATACATACATACATACATACATACATACATACATACATGTTTATATAGAGAAATGTAATACAAATAAGTGCCCAAATGAAAATGGCACAATTTTCAAAACTCTAGATAAGTTTGTCACTGCTTTAGTATCCATTCTCTTTTTACTTTTGTTATTTTTTTTTTTGTTATATAAAATTTAAATGGCTTAGTTTACCCAAATTTTTGGGTATTCTCTGTTTTCTCTTATCTTTTGAAGAGTCTCACTGAACAAACTTTCTGGGTACGTTTTCAGAGTTCATTTACAGGTAAATTCCTGGATTAAATCTGCAAAGTTCTCTTTTACTGAGATCATCTGTGGTAATCACAAAAATTCTGGAACACGGCTCAATGAGGATATAGTCACTAGCAGAAAGAGTAAAAGATGAGCTACTACCAGAGTCACGCTGAGACTATCTGAAAAGAAAATGCTGGCAAGAGAATTAGACATTGGAAAGTAATCAATAATTTCTAGGTATAAAATTGGACAGTATGAGAACATGGCCCTGGACAAAGTTACAACATGACACAACTGCTTAGTATTAATTCATTTTATGAACATTTCAATGTATTACAAGGTTTTGTCTTGGAAGCGGGCAACATGTTCATAGAGCTTCATGAACAACCTTGATAAAAATCTTAGCAAATCAGAATCTGATTATCTCCCCATGCAACATATTACATGTTCTATCACAACCAAGACTAGAGGAACTGAGTGCATCTCAATTAACTCCGCTAGGAGATTTCTGGAAGCTTGTACCTTCTTTATTCTGTATCCTACTACACAAGCATTTCCAATTTGCTAAGTTTAGGCTGCCTTTGGGGCAATTCAACTAAACTTTGGGAAATTCAACTAACTAGGCATAGGTAATGGTGACTCAGTGTAATGTATTAAATTCAACACTAAAATGACAAAGATAGAGGAATTAAATATGGAGAAAGTTTACAACAGACACACAGAGACATTTCAGTTATTAGAAGGAGCTACAAGCTAGCATTTAAATGTTTGGAATTATGAAAAATAAAATGGAATCATTGGGAAATCAAAATTCAGATTATAATTAAAGGAAGAAGATAAATGGTAGAACTCCAAGTTAATTAAACACAAACTCAGAATTCTGAAGGTTTCACTCTCTCACTGTGGTATCTAAACTGCATTAAGACTAGTCTGACATCTCCCTAGAAACCACAATAAAATTGTGTCCACTGAAAAGAATAATGTCATTATTGACACATTTATTCAGCACATATTAGGTAGTTATTCTGTTCCAAGGACTGTTTCAAAGAGCTAAGAATATACAGTAATTAAAATATCTACTCTCTTGAGGTTCGATGTATGAACCATTCCATAACTCATAACTAAGTGGGTTCAAGGTCAACAGAAAATCATGAAAGCCTTGATCCTGGCACAAGACACACAATGAATGTGGAACATCACATTTATTAGAAAGGCACAAGGCTTTCCAGGATTTCTAACATAATGCTGAGATAGCCAGCAGCAAATCTAAGAACACCCCTTCCATGATGAATAGAAGCGGTCAATTGAATTATGAAATAATTAGATCTAATCAGAACAAGCTGAGTCTGTATATGAGTCTATGAATCCACAAGAATAAAAAAACTTAATAAAAGTATGATAGAAAACAAGGTCATAAAGAAGTAACTGTGATGTGTATATATTGTCAAGAGGTTATGCAATGATTTTACAAAGGGAAGTAAGTACACAAAGGTTGATGAAAACCAGCTTACATCTTGGTTAGAATCCAGATCACTCATCCTGAACTGCTATTGTATTAATAGCCTCCAGATACATACGGAATAGATTCCAACCTGTTGACATAAAGACACTTCATTTTCTACCACAGAGAATACTTGCTTCCATAAATAGCAAGGTGGTAAAGATGGCATCTGGGTCAGATTCAATCTACAGACACATTTTATTTGATTTATGATAGGTGTCTTAATTAACCTGTAAAACATTTCAAACATGAGAAGAAAACTTTAAAAAAAATATGTGCTAATCATATCTTCATAACCAATTTCTCCCAGACCACTGTATAAAAAAGTAAAATACTATAATTAAATTGATGCAGTCTAGGCACCAATTCCTTTCTACTCAGAGACAATCACTACCAATAGTTAATAGGAATTCGGTATTTATCATTCATGTGATGCACTACACACACACACACACACACACACACACACACACACACACACACATACCCAGAGATCTCTGAGCAACTTGTCTAAATGAGTGCCAATGCTTCTGACTTGAGTAAGTCAATCCAAAAACCTATTCTTTTCATTCTTGCTAATAAAGAAGAAAGGATTGGGGGCTATGACTGCAGCTTTAATAAAGAGGAAGATTTTAAAGAAGACTGTCAGAAGATACTCTATTGAAAGGAGGACAGGGAAGTCATTGACTCAAAATGCCCATGATAGAAGATAAGGACTTGCAATGAGATTAGGACGTTAATATAGAACAAGAAAATTGGAATTCTGTTATTTGCAAGGATATGAGTGGAACTTTAGAACATGTTAAGTGGAATAAGTAACAGTTAAACATGTTTTCTCTTATACGTTTGGAGAAAGGAGAAACGAGAAGGCAGCGGGGTGGGGGGGACAAATAATATATGTTTCCTCTCATATGAGAAAAAATAAATATGCAAAAAATTTATTTGACAGGAAGAACAAGTAACAGTGGGAGAAACAAAGAGAAAAAGAAGCAGTAAGGGGGGATAATACGATATGGATGCATGAAAATGTCCTAATGAAACTCATTATTTGGTATGCCAACTGTATTAGCATGCTTTTTACTTATGTGATAAAACACCCCGACCAAAAGCAACTTTGGGAAAGGGTTTATTTGACTTGCATTTTCAGGCAACAGTTCATCACTGAAGACATGAACTGAATGAAGTAAGTGTGGAAACAAAAACCATAGAGGAATGCTGCTTACTAACTTGCTCACTCTACCTAATGCTTAGGTACCTTTCTTATATAGCCTACTCCCACCTGCCTAGGAATTGAGCCTGCCACAGTAGGCTGGACTCTACAAATAGAGTAGCAATCAAGAAAATGCCCCACAGACTTGCCTCCAAACCAATCTTATCTAGGCTCGGCCTCAGTTGAGTTTCACCAGTTTGTGTCAAGTTGACAATAAAAAACCAACCAGTAAACTAGAGACACAGAATGTTAATGATATCCAATACAGATGAGAAAAGAAGAAATAGCCACTGATTTGTATACCATCCCACATCTGGTCTGTTCTCTTTGTCCACGGTGTCTATAACTGTGCTTAGGATACTACTTATTGGGCCTCATTTGATTTGAGCAGAAAAGATACTGAATCTTTACTTTAGTTTTTAGCTTATCAGGTTGTTATGTTTCCCAGTACTGCCAATCAATAGAAATCAAATGATTATAAAACTTAACCATTTAGGCCCTATTTGCCCCTGCTTAGCCTAGTTAAAGGCCTAGTCCAAGGTTTTTTCCAGCAAGTAAGAGATTCATCAGTAATAATCCACATGTAAGAAAGAAAATGAACTGAAGCCCTGAGAGCCAGCAGAAAAAAATAGAAACAGGCAACCTTGGGAGGTAGGAGGTTGGGGGGACCCTCCAGAATGGACCAGAGACCTGGGAGGTGAGAGACTCTCAGGACTCAAGGGGGGGGCTTTAGATGAAATGCCTGAGAGTGTGGAGAGGGATCTTACAGAGCCCACCTCCAGCAGGAAGACGGGCATCAAGTGAGGGATGGGATTACCATCCCACAGTCAAAACTCTGACTCATAATTGTTACTGTGAGAAAGAACTTCAGGTATGGAAATGGAGAGAAGCCAAAGTAGGATCCAGCTCAAGAGGAGATCCCAAGGCCTGACACTATTACTGAGGCTATGGAATGTTCACAAAAGGGGACCTATCGTGACCACACTCCATCAGACCCAACAAGCAGCTGAAAGAGTCAGATGCAGATATTTGCGACCAACCAATGGACAGAAGCTGCTGACCCCTGTGGTTGAATTCAGGAAAAGCTGGAAGAAGCTGAGGAGGAGGGCAACCAACACTGTAGGAGGACCAGCAGTCTCAACTAACCTGGGCCCCTGAGATCTCTCAGAAACAAAACCACCAACCAAGCAGCATAAACCAACTGATATGAGGCCCCCAACACATATACAGGAGAGGACTGTTGGGTCTGGGTTCAGTCAGAGACGATGCATCTAACCCACGAGAGACTGGAGGCCTCAGGGAGTTTAGAGGTCTGGTGGTAGGGGAAGGGAGTGGGGACATCCTCGTAGAGACAATCGGTGGGGAGGAGGTATGGGATGTGCAATAGTCAGAGGGTGGACCGACCGTGGGGAAATAAAATAAAATAAAATCCAGAGTATAAAAAATAAATAAATAAATAAATAAATAAATAAATAAATAAATAAATAAAAGACAAAAAAGAAGGAAATGAAAATTGAAATTAAATGGCTTTGGCTCCCTGATGAAATGAACAAAAAGGAAAATTCATTTAGATCTGTGTTATATAAAATAGACATTACAAAACCACTTGTTATAAGAGGCACCTTATTCTTTTTTGATTATTTGCTTGTTTGTTTTCTGAGACCATATTTCTCTGTGTAACAGTCCTGGCTGTCTTAAAACTCTCTTTGTTGACCAGGCTAGCCTTGAACTCAGTGATCTTCCTGCCTTCTGCCTCCTGGGATTAAAGGTGTACACTATCACTGCCCAGGACAGGAGCAACTTATTCTTAAGAATTTACTCAGCTAAGATAAAACTCTCAAAAGAATACACAGTATGAGATAATATACAGAATTGTAGAGCTAATATCCACTGTACACAGTAGGAATAATGTTTAGGTCACCTGATACTTTTTGTAGGCTTCCTGTATTTCTTTTAAAATCTAAATAAAATAAGAATACACCACAGCTTACACAAGAATCATATCTAAATTAATGTGATCATAAATTCAAATTTTTAATATTTCTAAAAGTGATTTGAATATTTTTATAGAGGAAAATTTATAATGAAACTATGAAATATCTCAAACACTAAGCACAATGAGGCCCTGCGGCTATTTGGCACATTCCTCAAATTCAGGAATACTATTGTGAAGAATAACAAAGCCATAGTTGAGAACTGTAATTTAAAGGCTCTGCCAAAATCACTCCAGTAAATAATTCTTCACACCTGCAGCTTCAGACTTAAAATTCATACAATTTCAATAATTGATTCAGCAAAAACCAACTCACATATATTAACCTTTCCAAATCCCTTGTAAATAGTCAAAATAACTATCATTATATTTTGAGTGGCAGGCTTTAATGAACATGGTTCAATCCAATTCATGAGGTGTTTGCCAAAGTTTTAACCAGTGTGCATTAAATTAACAATCAGGTATACTGTTCACAGTAGTATAAAGCCATTCACCTGAGGGTTCAGATTTTTCTACCAATATGATTTTTCTTACGATTATAGTCTTTAATATATATCCTACCTCTTAACTTTATCATGAAAAATGTAAACATGGAGAATAATGGAGAGAAAATATACTAATGGCTAATAAGCAAATCAAAAGATGATCAAAATCATAGATACATTCCCATTTACAACAACTTCAAACAAAATAAAATATCTTAGAAATAAACTGCAGTAAGGAAGCGAAAGTCCTCTATAATAAAAACTTTAAATCTCTAAAGCAAGAGATTGAGGAAGGCATGCAAAGATTAAAAGTCAAGCCCATTAGTAAAATTGATATTATGAAAAAGACCAGCAGGGTGGGTGGCACATGCCTTTAATCCTAGCACTTGGGAGGCAGAGGCAGGTGGATTTCTGAGTTCGAGGCTAACCTGGTCTACAGAGTGAGTTCCAGGACAGCCAGGACTACACAGAGAAACCCTGTCTCGAAAGAAAGAAAGAAAGAAAGAAAGAAAGAAAGAAAGAAAGAAAGAAAGAAAGAAAGAAAGAAAGAAAGAAAGAAAGAGGGAGGGAGGGAGGGAGGGAGGGAAAAAAGAAAGAAAATGACCATTGTACCAAAAGCAATTTACAGATTTAATGACATCCCATCCACAATACCAACAACATTCTTTAAAGAAGTAGAAAAAAAAATCTCCTAAAATTCACACACAATCACAAAGGACCTCAGATAGCAAAGCAATCTTGAGTAACAAAGACAATAAATCCTAGAAGGACTGTCTTTCCAGATTTCCAAAAACACAATAAAGCTATTAGTAATAAAATAGTATGAGACTGGCATAAAATCAGACATGTAAGCCAATGGAAGGAAGGTAGAAGATCCAAACATGAGTGCATATAAATACAGACCAGATGGTATTTAACAAAGACACTCAAAACAAACACAGGACAAAAGATGACATCTTCAACAAATGGTGCTGGAAAAAATTAATGTCTACATAGAAAAGAATACAATTAGACCTGTGTCTAACACACACACACACACACACACACAGAGAGAGAGAGAGAGAGAGAGAGAGAGAGAGAGAGAGAGAGAGAGA
>JANHMN010000005.1:71140003-71169970 GCA_030674055.1 Rhabdomys pumilio | reverse complement strand
AGAGAGAGAGAGAGAGAGAGAGAGAGAGAGAGAGAGAGAGAGAGAGAGAGAGAGAGACACCAACTCCAAGTGGATCAAACACTTCAATATGAAATCTGAAACACTGAAACTGTTAAGGAAAAATAGACTGTATACTACAAGATATAGGTTTAGGAAGGACTTTCTGAATAGGATCCATTTGCTCAGGAATGAAGACTAGCAATTGACAATTCAGGCCTCATAAAACTAAAATGATTCTGCACAGCTAAGGAAACAATCATTCAAGCCAAAGGAAGCCAGGGGGATTGGGGAGAATCTTTGCCAGTTATACATCTGACTGAAGAGTTGTAATATACAGAATCTATAAAGAACTCAACAAATGAAGAGTCAAGAAAACAAATTATCCAAGTAAAAGTAGGCTATGAATCTTAAGAGAAACTCAAATGAAAACATTTCTCACACATGAGGATAGAATCCAGAAAATTAGTTAACTCATAAAATTGTTCAGCTACCATAAAAAAAAAAAAACCACTAGCAGGTAATTTTAAAAAGTAAAATACAGAGTTAACATGTGATCCTGTGATTCAATTCCTAGATACATGGTGAAAGGGGGAAGGATAGGTAAATAGGTAATAACGTTGCTGCAAAAGCATGAAAATCTAAGTTCAACCCTCCAGAAGCTACATAGAAACCCAGATATAAACATATGTGTTTGTAACCCCATAACTATGGGCAGTGGACACACACAGGTGGATTTCTGGACTGTGTCTGACAGCCTAGCTCCAAGTTCAAGAAATGAATGGGAATAAGGCAGAGGGATAGAGAAGGACACCAGTCATCCTCTTCTGACATCCATTTGCACACTCACACAAGTGTAAATATATATCTCACACATATACCATATACATACAATAATGGAATTTTATATTAAATGAAATCTAAGTTATAAGTGAATACGTGCATTCGTGTTTACAGTAACACTAGTCACAATCACTGAAAGGAATAAATTAGCTTAAGTGTTCATCATGGACATATGCGTAAATGTAAAAGCACAACTTTCACCTGAAAGGAATAGGGTTTTCTCTGGAGTCAAATAAGACGGGTCATGGACCAAGAATATAGATTGTTGGTTACCTTAAATACCAAGTTACAACATGGTAACAGCTTTATAAGGTTATTGTTAATAGCATAACAAAGAAAGTCATAAATCTTGACAGTTTCAAATATACTGGAGGAAGCATCAGTTGGGTGCATTATATCAAAGAAGGGAAATCTTTTAGAGGCTTCAGATGCTATCTGGTCACATTCTTAGCTTTTGAATTGGTGGAAGTTAACAGTGCTAAGAATACAGTTTAAAGGTTTTGGTAGTCACAAAGATATTATTAGGTTAAATATAGGTGTATACAATGAATGACTTTCAAAGGAACTAAAAATAGCCTAAGGTAATTTGGTTTTGGTCTGCAACACTTTAATCTCCATGATCATGAAGTTCAATAATTTGGCCTTGTAGAATTTTCACAGTATACCCAGCTATTATTAGATCAGTCATAAAACATGAACTGCTGAGAATGTTTATAAGTAGATGAAATTTGTAAGCAAACTTCTTATAAAGTACCCACTATTGCATAATTATGTCTACATAAATCACTAAAATCTAGAATATTGAATAAAGAAATCCACAAAGGCAAGCTTTGTAGCTCATATCCATATTCTTAGCATGTGGTTGGCTGAGGCAGGAGAACTGCCATGAATCCAAGGCAAGCCTGAGCTACATAGTGAAACCCTACCTAAAATCAATGAAAAAAGACACTGAAAAACAAAAAAAAAATGGTTCTCAGGGAAAGGAAATGAGTGAACTGTTCAACTGGCACTTACTTTCAAGAGCAATAAAAAGGTTTTGAAATTAGAAGTAATGGTTGTAATATATTGATGTTATACTAAACACTACTCAACTGCTTATTTAAAAATGTTATACTAAGTGCTACTCAACTACTTGTTAAAACATGTGAATTTTATTTTAATGAGAAGGAATTCAATATTTAAACATGGTAGTCATTTTATAATTATTTTTAAAAAGATTAAGCCTAGACATAATGGTAATAGTAACTACAAGTATAATTTAACATTTCATTAAGAGTTTACTATTAAAGTAATTAGGGCCTAGAGGGCTCTGAGCTAGAACTGAACTGAAACCGTCTCCCCCATGGACTAGTTTTCACAGTACCAGAAGGTACTCACAAGCCTCCAAAGAGGGAACCAACTAAATAGTCCAGGCCAGATATGACTCGTATGAATCACAGAAATGTCCAGCATGGTACAATAGTCCCTTAGGTATAACAGTGGCACACATACCTTGGCAGTAACCAACAGTTCTCTAACGGACTTAAGTCCCACTTAACAATAAGGAAGTAATACCCAGTACAGGAAACCCAGAGCAAGTAAAGTCATGAATCTTGGAGGAGAATCTAAAACCACCACTACTAAACCAACAATCCCTAACTACATTTTAGATATTTGTCATTATACCCATGAATAAGTGTAGGTCTCACCCATCAGCAAAGAAATTTCTATTTACAACAGATGAAGACCATTACAGGAAAACACAGCCAATCAAAATGCAGAGTTTTGATCTCCAGTCTCAATGGATTCATCTACAACCACAACTCCTGCACCTAAGGCTGGCTCAAGGACCATTGTGGAAAGGGGGACAGAAACATTTTTAAGAGCCAGAGGACCCAAGAGTTTGTTGTGAGATTGTGTCACCTAGTAATGTCAGAAGCTACAGCCAAAAGTTTTACAAACATGACTATTAAACATCAACTGAACAAGGACAACAAAGGCATATTAACATGCACAGGGGGAAATCATAAGGTCTCAATCCTAGACAAAATGTACAGGGAAATAAGGAATGTTGAGAGCAGAAAAAATTGTCTTCCACAGAGAAGAGCACACAAACTGGTTATTCAATACCAACTGGTCAGTTCTGGAAACAAACAAACATATGAGTAGCACGATACAGGCTGAACAGGTTATATTTAGGAAAAAATATATATGCATGCAACAATTAATAAAGAAGCAATAAATTTGAAAGGGAGTTATATGAAAGGGATTCGAGGAAGGAAAGGGATAAGTGGAATTATATTACAATCTCAAAAATAAAGAAATCTTAATAAAAAGTAAATTGTTCAGCAGCAAAAGGTTGCTCATGTGCTAATTATGAGGACAGTAACAAGTAAGTGAGCCTTCACCAGGAGTTCCACAAAAGAATCAAACAGTCTGGGGGACCTACAATAAGACTTTGTTTACTTCCAACTAGAGTGGATGCAAAGTGTAAATAGACTAATGAGTGTATTTAACTTGCCAGGTATTGATGGATGAAATGGATTCATAAAATACAGTTAAGCTTGGTACATCAGCTAAGCTAAGTAAAATGTCTACAATTTTGAAGGAACAGCTATGAGACAAAAGCATTTTTAAAGTATTTTTTTTCTAAGCCACTACACTTCAAAACCCAAAAGTTGACAATATAAAGAAATTCAAAGTTATAAAAGTTTGGTGTTAGTCCTATAATTTCAAGTTTCCATGAAAGTTAAGAAAAATCCAAAGGATTCCTACTGTGCCCTTTAACATGATACAGAAATTATATTTTTTTCATTTTCTCTGTGTATAACATATGCACATTTGAATATACACAATTACTTCTATTATTTTGGATTTTCTTTCAAACAGTCTTATGTATGTGAGGTTTTCTCATATAAGCAATAACCTTAAGATCATGGTCCTCCTTTCGCAGATTCTCAAATTCTAGGATGACAAGAATATGCTACCATATCCAATTTTTTTCTGAGGATATATTGTGGACATTATGATCACTTTTCCCTAAATATTGTAGTGCTTATTTCTTAGAAAAATAATTATTCTTTCACATAATGGAAGCATTAAAATGAGAAAAACTGGTATTTTAATTTGATACAGTACTAATACCCACCATCTACATTGCATTATTCTTCACTAAAACACCCCTTATGCATCCTTCTCTCATCTCCCTGCTCAGTGTTCAGCTCATTATTACAAAAGTGCATCATAACACTCCCTAATTAATATCTTTACATTGTTAGAAAGTATATTGAAATTCAAGTCTCTCTTTCTCTCTCTGAATATATATGTATTTATTTTAACCACTGTTCTACTACTTTGAGGAGACATGATGATCACAATAACTCTTACAGAAGAAAGCATCAGGAATTGATCTACCTCAAGACCCAGCTATACTACTCCTGACCATATACCCAAAGGATGCTCTACCATCCCCCAAAGACACTTGCTCAACTATGTTGATAGCAGCTTCTTTATTCATAATAGCCAGAAACTGGAAACAGCCTAGATGTCTCTGAACTGAATGATAGATAAAGATGTGGTACATTTACACAATGGAGTATTCCTCAGCTGATATAAAACAACATTATGAAATTTATAGGCAAATGGATAGAAACTATAAAAAAGTAATCCTGAGTGAAGTAACACAGACCCAGAAACATTGTATGCACTCACTTATAAGTGGACATCATCTGTAAAGTATAGGATAATCATAATATAATCCAAACACCCAAACGACTAAGTAACAAAGAAGGCTCAAGAGAAGACTTGGGGATCTTTCCAGGAAGGGGAAATAGAATAGATCTTGTGGGTAAACTAGGAGTGGGTAGGGATGAGACCAGGAGGAATCAGGTGACGGGAATGATGAAGGGAGAGAGTACTGAGAGAGACAACTGAAATTGGGGAGCATTTGGGAGGTGATATGGAAACCTAGTGCAGTGGAAACTCCTTGGAATCTACAAGATTGACCCTAGCAAAGACTTGTAGTAATATGGGATATGGCGCCTGAAACAGCCATCTTCTGCAACCAGGCAAGGCTTCTAGTCATGGGACTGGGACATCAACCCAGCTACAAAACCCTCAACCTACTATTTGTTCTGACTGCAAGATATGCTGGGATAAAGGTGGCACAAAACTTGTGGGAGTGGCCCCAATGACTGATGTAACTTGAGGCCTATGCCATGAGAGGGAGCTTGTGTCTAACACTTCCTAAATAGCCAGAAACCAAAAGCTGGATAGTCCTGAGATCTAGGATAGAACCAAACATAACTTGTACAATAAAAGTCAATAAAACAATTTCTAATGATATTCTGTTATAGATTGGTATCTAGCCCAGTTGCTATCAGAGAGATTTCATCCAGCAACTGATAGAAGCAGAGGCAGAGACCCACAGACAAATAAATACTAAGAAGAGCTTGAGGAATCCTGCAGAAGATAGGGAGGAAGTATTGTTAGGAGCTAGAAGAGTCAAGGACACAAGGAGAACAAAGCCCATGCTCCACAGAATCAACTAATTTAGGCTCAAAAGAACTCACAGAGACTGAAGCAACAATCATGGAACCTATATGGATCTGACCTAGGTCTTCTGCATAATTATATATATATATATATATATATATATATATATATATATGTGTGTGTGTGTGTGTGTGTGTGTGTGTACATATATACAATATATATATTATATATATACACATATATAAATATATATATTATATATATAATATAATATATATTATAAAGTATTATTATATATATAATATATATTATATATATAATATATAATATTATAATATATATAACATATATAATATATAATATATAATATATATAATATATACAATATATATAATGTGTATATAATATTTATATAATGTGTATATAATATGTATATAATATATATCTGCATAATATATATAATATATATCTGCATAATATATATTATATATACACACACAAATATACATATATATATGTGTATATATATATATACACATATACACACACACACACACACACACACACACACACACGTTATGGTTGTATAGCTAGGTGTTCTTGTGGGATTCCTAACAGTGGGAATGGAGGGTGTCCCCGAATCTTTTCCCTGCTCTTGGGACCCTTTTCATCCTACTGGGTTGCCTTGCCCAGTCTTCATATGAGTGTTTGTACCTAATCTTATTGTAACTTCTTATGCTGTGTTCAGTTGAGGCTTGTTCTTTTTGGAAGGATAAAATAGAGGAGGAATGATTTGGGGAAAGGGGAGGTTGGGGTTTGAGAGATATGGGAGAAATGGAGGGATGGAAAGTGCTGTCAGGATGCAATATGTGAAAGAAGAATAAATTATATAAATAAATAAATAAATAAATAAATAAATAAATAAATAAATAAATAAATGGAAAGTATTTAGTTGGGGCTTTCTTACACTTTCAGAGATTTAATCATCATGTCAGGAAGCATGACAACACACAGGCAGACATGGTGCTGGGTAAGTAGCTGAGAGTTCTACTTCCAGAACCACAGGCAGCTGGAAGAAAAAAGACTCTGGGCCTAGCATGGTCTTCTGGAAGCTCAAAGTCTATCCCCAGTGACACACTTCCTCCACCGAGGTCACATCTACTGCTCCAGCAAGGCCTTATCTCCTAATTCCTCTCAAATACTGCCAGTCCCTGATGACCAAATGGCCTATGAGGGCCATTCTTATTCAAAACACTACCTGCATGTACATAGTCATCTCTATCCATGGGTTCCATGTGGATTCAACCTAACATGGTCAGAAATAGTCACTGAAATTGCACTTATATTGAACTTGTGCACACATTTTCCTTGTCATTGTTTGCTAAACAATACAATGGAACCACTAGAGGGCTTAAACTATATCATATATTATAAGTATTCTAGAGGTGATTTAAAGCACAACAAAGGCATGCATAGCTTTATGTGAATATTTTGCTATCATATACAAGGAATATCAACATTTGAAGACTTTGGGATCCATGGGGCACAGGAGTCAGCCACATGTAGTACTAATGAATGACCATATACACATATGCATGCATACGTATCATTTTGTTAACACAGGAATACAAAGCACACGAATTACATGTAAATGAGGACATGATATGAAATCAGAAATATATAATCATCACACTTAAGTACCTGTGCCTTCGGGTTCAGATAACTGTCAGCAGACGGAAAGATTGAGCTACTGCAGACAAAGGGACTTTACCATTATGTAGACTTTGCTGTAGAGAGTACAGTAGGGCAAGTACAGCCCTGCTTATTCACAGAATACAAAGGAAGAACAAATTTCAACTTAGGAGATATAGACATCTAAGTACTATTATGATATATGCCTATGATTATAATAGTAAAATAGCAGTGTCATATCATATACACAGCAAATACCCTAAGGGTATCAAGAACTAAAAAGGCTAGTTCAAAATATGTCACCACATTTGTGCACATTTCTAATCCAGACACTTGGGAATAAAAGCAAGAAGGTTGGAAATTTAAGGTCATTTTCTAATATTTAGTGAGTTCAAGACCAGAATGGCCATGTGAGACCCTATTAAGAAATATGGATTGCAATATAAGATCTACTTAGCAAGAGCAGAGTAGTTGTCAAGAAACTGAGTGAACACAAACATGTCTAAGACTGTAATTAACAGGCTTTAAGTATATTTCTAAAGTTGGATACCCATGACTATAGTAGGATGTTATCATCACTCAAAAAGAAATGTTACACCCTTTAGTAAACAGTCTCCACTTATCTCCCGTTACCCTAGACTACCACTAATCTACATTCCCTGTAGATGAGTCAAAGAAAGTTCATACAAATACAAGCAATCTTACATCATTTGATGCTTTTTGTGGTGCTGGGGATCAAACCCAGAGGTTCATGCACAGTAGACAAGCAATCAATAACTAAGCTACAGTCTTAGCCCACCATCAGATATTTTATCATTTTTTTCTGTTGGTATGTTTTCAAAATTCTTCCATATGTTACATGTTACACTTTTATTTCAGAAAATATATTGCATACAGCAAAGTCCATATTTTAGTGAAGTATCTCATGAAAGAAGTAATGAAGAGACAACTAGATACTCTTTTTTGGAAGCAGGCAAAAATGAGAATGTGCTATTATCAGCAGACAATTCCACAGAATCCCAGGTTTGTTTATCCATAATAATTATGAATAAAGGAAATTTCTCTGAAGACCCAAGAGACTTAAGAGCACATAGAATATATAGGACAATGGTAGCAATGCTGGCATTAACTTAACAAATATAAAATAAGAATACAAATAAAACTTCTTTCTTACTCTCTAACACAGGCCCTATAGGCCACCATGAGCTTGTGTTGAGTCTGCACACCTTTCTGAATGAAAACTGTAACATCCCATCTGTTTTTTCTGCCTCTTTCTTTTTGGATGGTAACTGGAACTTAAGTATTTGTTTCTGGTAAGCTGAGCTTTTTCATGCTTTCTCTAAAGTTTCCCTGCTGCTATGTGGCTGATTGTCTGCCATGTGGCTGACCTCCATGCTGGCTGAAAGGAGCATGGCCTTTTTCCATTCTTCATTTTCCTCCTCCCGGCAGCTGCTGAGATTTACAACTTGTCTGCCTTAGAGGTTTTCTTTTAAACTCTAATAAAATGTTAGTTCCTCTTTGAAGAAACTTTGGTGGTCATGACTCTAAAAAAAAAAAATTAAAAATAAATAAGCTTTGAAAGAACCCCAGGCGAAGGCAGGTAGATGGCTCTCGGAAACTATGCTCTTAAAGTAGCCATAGTCACACTTGGGGTTTTTAATCTAAATTGTTTTAAGATTATTTTTTTCTATTTTTTATTGGATATTTTATTTACATTTCAGATGTTATCCCTTTCCCCATTTCCCCCATCCACCAAGGAAACCCCCCTCCTGCTTCTATGAGGATGTGCCCCTACCCACACACCCACTCCCACCTCCCAACCCTCGAATTCCCCGACACTCAGCATCCAGCCTTCACAGGTCCAAGGATCTCCTCTCCCACCTATGCTCGACAAGGCCATCCTCCCCTACATATACAGATGGAGCCATGGGTCCCTCCCTATGTGCTCCCAGGCTGGTGGTTTAGACCCTGGGGAGCTCTGGTTGGTTGGTATTGTTGCTCTCCCCATGGGGTCACAAGCCCTTTCAGCTCCTTCAGTCTTCTTCTTTTTAACTCCTCCATTGGGAACCCCATGATCAGTTCAGTGGTTAGCTGTGAGCATCCGCCTGCCTCTGTATATGTCAGGCTCTGGCAGACCTCTAAGGAGACAGCTATGTCAGGCTCCTGTCAGCATGCACTTCCTGGCATCTACATCAGCATCTGCCTTTGGTGACTGCACATGGGATGGATACACAGGTGGAATAGTCTCCAGATAGGCCCTCCTTCAGTTTCTGTCCCATGCTTTGTCTCCATATAAGCTCCCTTGAGTATTTTGTTACTCCTTCTAAGAAGAACTGAAGTGCCCATATTTTCAACAAATGATGCTTGTTCAACTGGAGGTCAGCATGTAGAAGAATGAAAATTGATCCATTCTCATCTCCTTGTACAAATTTCAAGTCCAAGTGGATAAAGGACCTTCACATAAAACCAGATACACAGAAACTAACAGAAGAGAAGGTGGGGCAGACCCTCGAATACTTGGGCACAGGGATAAAGTTCCTGAACAGAACACACCAATGTCTTATGCTCTAAGATCAAGAATTGACAAATGGGACCTCATAAAATGCAAAGCTTCTGTAAAGCAAAAAACACTGTCAGTAAGACAAAAATGGCAACCGACAGATTGGGAAAAGATCTTTACCAATCCTACATACAATAGAAGACTAATATCCAAAGTATACAAAGAACTCAAGAAATTAAACTCCAGACAACCAAATAACCCTATTAAAAAATGAGGTACAGAGCTATACAAAGAATTCTCAACTAAGAAAACTCAGTTTCCTGAGAAGCACCTAAAGAAATGTTCAACATCCTTAGTAATCAGGGAAATGCAAATCAAAACAACCCTGAGATTCCACCTCACACCAGTCACAATGGCTAAGATCAAAAACTCAGGTGATAGTAGATGCTGGCAAGGATGTAGAGAAAGAGGAACACTCCTCCATTGTTGGTGGGATTGCAAGCTGGTACAACCACTCTGGAAATCAGTCTGGCAGTTCCTTAGAAAATTGGACATAGCATTACCTGAGGACCCAGCTATATACCACTCCTGGGCATATACCCAGAAGATGCTCCAACATATAACAAGGACATATGCTCCACTATGTTCATAGCAGCCTTATTTATAATAGCCAGAAGCTGGAAAGAACCCAGATGTCCTTCAACAGAGGAATGGATACAAAAAATGTGGTACATTTACACAATGGAATATTACTCAGCTATTAAAAATAATGAATTCGAGAAATTCTTAGGTAAATTGATAGAACTAGAAAATATCATCCTGAGTGAGGTAACCCAATCACAAAAGAACACACATGGTATTTACTCACTGATAAGTGGATATAGACCAAAAGCTTGAAATAGCCAAGAATCAACTCAGACCACATGAAGCTCATAAAGAAGGAAGACCAAGTGTGGATGCCTCGGTCCTACTTAGAAGGAGTAACAAAATACTCAAGGGAGCAAATATGGAGACAAAGTGTGGGACAGAAACTGAAGGAGGGGCCATCTGGAGACCACTCCACCTTGGTATCCATCCCATGTGCAGTCACCAAAGGTAGACGCTGATGTGGATGTCAGGAAGTGCATGCTGACAGGAACCTGATATAGCTGTCTCCTTAGAGGTCTGCCAGAGCCTGACATATACAGAAGCAGATGCTCACAGCTAACCATTGATCTGATCAAGGGGTTCCCAATGGAGAAGTTAGAAGACTGAAGGAGCTAAAAAGGTTTGTGTCACCATGAGGAGAGCAACAATACCAACCAACCAGAGCTCCCCAGGGTCTAAACCACCAGCCTGGGAGCACATAGGGAGGGACCCATGGCTCCATCTGTATATGTAGGGGAGGATGGCCTTGTCGAGCATAGGTGGGAGAGGAGATCCTTGGTCCCATGAAGGCTGGATAGGGAGAATTCGAGGGTGGGGAAGTGGGAGTGTGGGGGTAGGTAGGGGTACATCCTCATAGAAGCAGGAGGAGGGGGATGGGACAGGAGGTTCCTGGGTGGTGGGGTGAATGGGATAAGGGGATAAAATCTGAAATGTAAATATAATATCCAATAAAAAAGAATTAAAAATTATAGAATTAAAAAAAAGAATTAAAAATATAATTACCAACTAGTAAAAACTGTTCTGCTGTGGGAAGGAGTATTAGTATGAAAGATATCATTTTGACTTAATTAAACTGTATATCATGTATATGTTACAGTTATTCAAACACTTTATATATTTAATACTAGTGAATTTTAGAATATAGTAGTAACAGTTCTCTAGGTTTACCCTTTATCCCGTTGCCACCTGCCCCCCAGGAGCCCTTCCTCCCAGCCCACCCCCTATGCCCTAGGTACTCAACCTCATGGTGTAGTCCCAAGGTTCCTCTTAGTTATTCCTAGTGCATCCTTTAAGTTCCAGTCCTTTGGGACTCCTCAAACCCACAGAACATCTTCTTTACCAGGGACCTTAATTTGCTGCTACACTAGACAGGGACTCATGTAGGAGACCTTCAACTTCCTTCCCTGTCTTCCATTATGTCTCCCAATTTTCCCCTTAGTCCTGCTTCAGCCTGACCACAGGAGCCCCTCCACCAGTTCTCCTTTATTTCCTGTGAACTTCACCCTTTGCTGTGCACCCAGGTCCCCCTAGTTGTTTCCCACTGCCCATTTCAGTTTTTCCTTCTAGTACAACTCCATTCCTTTGTGATTCCCCACTGACCAACAGAATGGATCTATACCAGGGACCCCCACACCTACTACATTGGATGAGACCCAGCACCAACTTTTACCAGGCACCCTACAGCCACCACGTTTGGCTAATACTCAGGGACCCCACAGCTGCCACAACTGAGCAACAGAAACTAAAAACAGAATAGCAATTCAACAAAGATAAGATATCTATATCAAGAAACACTTCAAACATTATACCTCCAAGATACCTATATCCCAGTACAAAAACACAAACATGAACAACCAAGACAATGTGCCTCTTCCAGAAGCCAATATCACTATTGTATCAGGTCCCGAGAAAAGCAATTTATTCAAAGCACAAGACAAAGACTTCAAAATAGCAATCATGAACATGTTCAAAGATATGTTTAAAGACATGTTCAAAAGGATATGAATAAATACCATAATGAAGACTATAAAAACACAGTTGAACAATATAATAAAAATAATTGATGACATTAAAGCAGAATATAATAAAGAAGTGAAATCAATAAAAATAAACCAATCTGAAATATAACTGGAAATAAAATTTTAAACCTTAGAAATAAGCCCCACTAACATATTAAATGACAAAGAAGGAAGAACCTCAGGGTGTTGAAGACAAGGTAGAAGAAATGGTTATCTCAGTCAAAGAAAATGTTAAATTAAAAAAATACTCCAGCACAATACCCAAAAAATTTGAAACACTATGAAATGACCAAATCTACAAATAATAGACATTGAGAAAGGAGAAGGAAACAAAGTCAAAGGCAGAAAAATTATTTTTAACAAAATCAAAAATAAAAAAATTTTTCCAACCAAAAGAAAAAGATGCCTACAAGAGGTATACAGAATATCAAGTAGATAGGATCTCAAAAGAAACTAGGTATAACTCCTAATCAAAACACTAAATGTACAAAACAAATAAAGAATATTGAAAGCTGCAAGGAAAAAAAAGACCAAGTCATATATAAAGGCTGGCTTATTATAATTAACTCCTGACATTTCAATAAAGACTCTAAAAGCCATAAAGGCCTGAGTAGGTGTTCTATATCTTCTAAGTGACCACAGATGCCAGCTGAGACTACTATAACCTGTAAAACAGTCAATCACAATAAAGGGATAAAGAAAGTCAATCCATGATAGAACCAAATATGAGTACTATCTATCTACAAATCCAGACCTACAGAAAGCACTAGAAGAAAAACTTCAGTACAGAGAGAAAGTTAACTAAAGAGGACCTAAAAAAATAATCACAGAACAGTTCCCTTCCTTAAAAGAGGAAAGGAAAATCTATATCACCATAACAAAACAAGGGAAATAATAAACATCACTAATAGTCTTAACTCCACAATAAAAATTAAAATAAACTAAAAATCCAGTCTTCTGCTGCATCCAAGAAAGACACTTTACCACCAGGGACAGATATCATCACCTCAAGTAAAAGAATGGAAAAGATTTTCCAAGAAAATAAGCTCTATTATCAAGCAAGAGTAGCCATTTTAAAATCTGCACAAAATGACTTCAAACCAAAATTTATCAGAGAAGACTAGAAAAAGGAAAAAAGTTTATCAAAAATATACTGCAATTCTTAACATCTATGCCCCCAAACATAAAGGCACCCAAGTTCATAAAAGATATACTACCAATGCTCTACCTGCAGCTGACTGAGACATGCAGATACAACCAAGCACTAGACAAGAGTCAAGGACCTCTATGGCAGGGTTAGGAGAGGGACTGAAGGAACTGAAGGGGATGGCAATCCCATAGGAAGAACAACAGTGTCAACTATCCTGGATCACTGGGAGCTCCCAGAGACTGAACAACCAACCAAAGAGCATACATGGGCTGATCCTAATCCCTTGGCACATACATAGCAGAGGGTTGCCTTGTTGGGGGTATACCAGTGGGGCACCCTCTCAGAGGCAAAGGGGAGGGGGACTGGTGGAAGAACTCTGCAATTGGGGACAGGGAAGAGGGCAACATTTGAAATGTAAACAAATAAAACAATAATAAATAAACATCACTACAGCTAAAATCACATATTGATCCTAACAGTGATAGAGGAAGACTTCAGTACCCCACTCTCAACAATAGACAGGTCCTCAAGACAAGAATTATGCAAAGAAATGCTGGAGTTAAATAATGTCATAAATTCTCTAAATCAAATGGACCTAGCAGACATCTACAGAACGTTCCAGCCAATCACCAAAAAACTATACTTGCTTCTGAGTAGCCCATAGAATTTTCTCAAAAAAAAAAAAATGACCACATATTAGAACACAAAGCAACTCTCAACAGATATAAAAACACTGAAATAACATGTTGCAACCTTTATGACCACCATGGTTTAAAGCTGGTTATCAATAACAGCAACAAAAGAAAAATGGCAGAAAATATGTAAAATCATGGAGCTTAACAATCACAAATCAATGAAACAAGACAGAAATCAAGAAATGGTGAAAACTTTTTAGGATTTAATAAAAATGAAAATATAATACACCCCAAACCTGTGATGAATAATGAAGGCAAGATCATTATACTACAAGTACCTACATAAAAATAACTGGAGAATTTTCATATTTATAACTTAACAACATACTTGGAAGCTCTAGAAAAACAATAAGAAATATGCCCATGAACAATAGATGAAAGAAAAGGAACTCGGGGCTGAAATTGGTGAAAGAAAAACAATATAAAGACTCAAGATCACGGGGGGGGGGGGGGGGGGGCGCACACCTTTAGTCCCAGCACTTGGGAGGCAGAGGCAGGCGAATTTCTGAGTTCGAGGCCAGCCTGGTCTACAGAGTGAGTTCCAGGACAGCCAGGGCTATACAGAGAAACCCTGTCTCGAAAGAAAAAAGAAAAAAAACAAAAACAAACAAAAAAAGACTCAAGATATGAAGAGCTGATTCTTCATATCTGATCCCATCAAATCGTTACAAAATTAACCAAAAGATACAAAGAAGATCCAAATTCATAAAATTAGAGCTGAAAAGGCAGGTGTTACAACAGAAACTGAGGAAATTTAGAGAATCATAGAACATACTTTTAAGATCCATATTCTACTAAACTGGAAAATCTGAAAGTATGGATAAAATTTCTTGATGTATATAACCTACCAAAGTTAAATCAACATCAAATAAGCATTTTAAACAGGCCCATAATCCTTAGTGAAATAAAAGCAGAAGCAGTAATTAAGCACCAACACCTCCCCTCAAAAAAAAAAAAAAGGGTCAGATGGATTCAGGGCAAAATCCTACCAGACCTTCAAGGACAGACTAAAGTCTAAACTCCTCAAATTATTTCACAAAATAGAATCTGAAGAAATATTTCATAATTCTTTTTTATAAAGCAACTATTACCGTGATACCAAAACCACATAAACAAAAAATAAGAAGAAGAGTAAAAATAAAAGGAAAGGAAAATGACACATCAATATCCTTTAGAAACATAGATACAACAATTCAAAAAAAAATTTTCCAAACCAGATCCAAGAATATATTAAAAAGGTTATCCACCATAATCTAGCTGGTTTTATCCCAAAGATGCAGTGATGGCTCACATGCATAAATCAGTTAACATAATCTACCACATAAACAGGCAAAAATGCAAAAATCACATGATCATCTGTGATGAGAAATAGATGTGAAGATTCTAAAAAAAAAAAAAAAAAAAAAAAAAAAGAAAAGAAAAAACCTAAAACCATTTCTACCATATGATCCAGCTATACTACTCTTGGGCATATGCCCAAAGGATTCTGTATCATATTACAGACATCCTTCCACATCCTTGCTTATTGTTTTCTTTACAAGAAATGGAAATCAATCTAGATGTCAATCAATAAACAAACTGATAATAAAAAATATGGTACAAACACACAAAAGAATTTTATTTGTATATAAAATGAAATCCGTAGGTAAGTCAATAGAATTGTTAAAAATTATACTGAGTGAAGTAACCCATGCCCCAAATGACAAATATAACATTTTCTGTATCATCATATATTTGTCTGAACATTCAATTTGAACGTATGGGGCTTTTTTGTTTTGTTTTTGTTTTTGAGAGGTGTGAGTATGAATAGAGTGCATGAAACTAGGAAGTGTCCCATCAAGGGCAAGAGCAAGCAAACATTGAGGGCCGGCCATGGGAAGAGTAGGAGAATGCATGTCATATCAAAGTGGAAGGGGATTTCTAGGGTCAAAAATGCATAAACAGGGAAGGAACTTAGCCAGGGAAAGTTCAGTGGGAGGGAAAGCCTATTGTATGGAAGGATAAAAGAACCTGCTGATTTGTGTGCAAAAATATAAACAAAAAATAAGTAAAAAAGAAAAAAAAACTTTAAAACACAGATCTCATACTAAGCAAATCTATCTTCCCAAAATGGCAAAATAGAGATCAAGATTATTTCAAAAACAAAAAAGTTACAGAATTCTGTTACTAGCATTAAAAAAACAAAAAAGTTGAGGCTGGAGCACGAGAGGGGTCTCTATGAGTAGGAAAGAGCTTTCAAAATAAGCCTGAGGTACCTACATTAAAAGCCAGGTATCACCGTCACCAATCTTAGCAGGAAGAAAGTACAGACAAGTGGATCACTACAGTTTGAAGGGCAGCCAGGCAGCCTGGCTAAACAGATCAGCTCAGCCTCATCTCAAAAACAAGACAGATGACATTTGCCAATGACGCCCCCCCCACACACACACACACACACATTCAAATGAAGTATGCACATCCACACATTCTCATGCTGTTACAACCATTATTATATGTACAACCATTATTGTAAGTAAAAGTGATAGAAGATAATGATTCAAATTAACTAACACAAAGAAGTTGGTTTGTTGTTGTTGTTTTTTTTTTTTTTTTTTGAGGGGTTGGGGGTTGGTGGGTTGAGTTTTTTTAGAATAAAGGCTTTTTCTGGTTAACTGGTTTAAAGACAAATTATGTAAACTATAAGACTATTAGACCAAAAACATAAAGAAATAAAACCTATTTCACAATAATACACAAAGAATGTGTGTGGGGCAGGGAGAAGTGTGTAATGGAAATCTACAGAAAAAAAATGAAAAGAATTAGAAAAACTGGAAACTTTAATATAGCACATTTTATAAATATATACTTGCCTTCCACTCTTCAGTTTTTTTCTTGAGATGTAAAAATCATATGAATTAACTATAATGTAGTTTGTATTTACAATATTGTGGTATACGTATAACAAAAAAAACACCAAAAACTGGGGGGAAAGGAAACAGGCAAAGAAAAGTAGCATTTGTGTATATTACTGAAACAGAATATTTGAACAAATTGTGGTAAATTCAGGTATAAGTTTTAACTTTTAGAGCAGAAACTAAGAACATAAAATACATATATACAATGAAAATTCATAAATTAAATGTTACAGTAGACTATATTCACTTTAATGGAAAAATCAGGTGACTAAAACTAAATGAGTCATGGGGGCCTGGGCTTGTTGGCCTATGCCTGGTTTCTATGCACTTGATGAGCCAAAGCTTATTCACCATTGCTAGAACTGCAAACTTGTGCAGGCCCTCTAGAGATCCATTTGGAGAACTCTCAAAAAGTTAAAAAATAAATTATTATATGATCCAGAACCACACTCCTTAGCATATGCTCAAAGAACTTGACATCCTCCTCCACAAATATATACTCAGCCACACGCATCGACTGCTGCTTTATTCACAATAGCATGGAAATGGAAAGAACTTAAATGTCCTTCAAGTGACAGATGGATAATGAAAATGTGGTACATGAATATAACAGAATTATTAAATTTCTTTTAAAAATGAAATCATGAAGTGTGCAGATAAATAGATGGAATGAGAAAATAACATATTGAGTAAAGTGATTCAGACAAACATCACATGTTCTCACTCATCTGAGGTTCCTAGCCTAAACAGTCAATTATGAATAGATCGTCTGAAGTCATAGTGGAAAGCAATTAGTTAAAATGAACTATTAGAACAGGGCACTACAGAGAGGAATGACAGAATATAAGTGACATGAAGGGAGAAATGGAAAAATGGGTGCCAGAATTAGCTAGGCAGGAAAGAAAAAGATCAACCCAGAAGGAGGAAGGAGAAAAATAAAACTAAATGGTTTTGAGAAAGCCATAAGGGATTATTGTTATTTACATAAAATTACATCTAATGCATCATAATGATATATGATATGATGCATTATATATACACACACAAACATACAAACACACACACACACACACAAAAGCTATTATTGTTGCACTTGATTGTTTCCCAGAGATTGAAGCTGAAGCTAAGTTCTTATTGCCCAAGACGCCACAAACTTTGGACAAAGTACTTGGAGGCTCTGAGAAGACCTGACCTAAAAAGCCTCCAACCTAAGTGCTAGCTTTCCTACTACAAGAAGGTACTGTACAAGCTGCCAAAGGACAGAAGCAACCAATAGTTCTTAACCAGCTGTGACATCTATGAACCACAACAGTGGTTGTTGTTCATACAATATCTAGCATGGCAAAATATCCCTAAAATTGCAATAATGACACTCACATTTTGGCAGTAACTAATAGTGGTGTAATTGTGACTTATAAATCACTCAATAGGGCAGAAATCATGCCTTGTAGTGTAAATCTACCCCACTTCCAAGAGCTAATGATGTCATGGATCTTAGAGAACATTCTACCATAACTTTACCAGACCAGCACAATTCCTTTCTGACTTTTAAACACATATCCTTATTCCCACAGATAATCATAGCTCCCACCCCTCATTGAAGAAGCTATTCTTTGCAGCAAAGATCATAATGAAATACCATGACTGGGCAATCTCCACAGATCAACTGATTATGGGGATCCCAGCCCCAAAAGATATACCTAGAACACAACCATCAGCCCCAAGGCTCAGGTAACATGAGAAAAGAGGGGAAACACTGTAAATGCCAGAGGAATAAGAACTGTATGCTGTGCGATTGTTACCTCTTGGAAATGACAGGAAAGCTACATCGATGTTACCTCAACAATATGGCTGTCTAACCAGAACCTGACCACCACCACCATCAATAGGCACGTTCTCATAGAAGGGTGTTCTCATAGCAACCCACCCTAGACAAAAAACCCTAGGCAACTAAGCACTTCTGAGAGAAAGGAAATTAGTCATCTCTGGGAATGAGAACCTTAATTGGTTATCCAATTCCAAGTGATTATCCCTGAAATCATGTACATATAAGCAACAGTAAATGGACTCATCAGGTCTCACCAGGTCGTAGTTATATGTGCACATATATATGTATGTATATATGTGCATATGTATGTGTATGTATGTAGGTGTATGTGTGCATGTGTGCATGTGTGTATATATAACTAAAAATAACAGGAATTTGAGAGGCAGTGAAGGGGTAGGAAGGAGAAAAAATGGAATGGGGAGGTGATACAATTATAATTTTTCATTTAAAGAATATTTTGAATTCTTATTACTTCTTTTCCTTTATGAGATTATATTATTACATCATTTCTGCTTTCAAATTCTTCATTCTATATACTTCTTCTTACTATCTTTCAAATATATATATATATATATTTTTTTTTTTTTTAAATTGTAACAAAGATAGAGTGCACACGTGCAATCCCAAATACTCAAGGCTATGTTGAAGTCTAGCTTAGGCTACAAAGTAAAAGTCTATCTCAAGAAAACAATTCATTTTTAAAATTCTTTTACTTCATTGGCAAAGAAAATATGAATTAAAATCTTAGTTGGATATTACATTTATCTACCAGGTAAATAAAATCTAAAACTAAAAAACATAATTAGTAAAAAAATAGAAATATCCTTTAAAAAAGGAAAAGGGGGCATGGGATAGGGGTTTTCTGGGGAGGGGAAATGGGGAAAGGGATTGGCATCTGAAATGTAAATAAAATATCCAATAAAAAAAATGAAATATCCTTTAAATTGTTCATGGTATAATTGTGGTCATTCTAAATAAAAAATTAAAAAATTAAGGTTTCTATATCCAAGTCCCTACAATTTTACAAGTCCCTGATAATTATATATGGATACCATGTATTATGAGCAAATAAGATTTGAGGATTATGAGAAAAAAGATGTATAGCAGCATTTATCTATAAGAATCAAATGCCAGAAATATGAAAGAAATAATAAATGTTAATTACTTAGAGAATGGACAATTGATTTATGAAATATTCACATAATAAAATACTATATAGCAACAATGATGAAGAAAGGGACTTTGCACAGCAGCATGGACAAATTGCTAGAGGGTAATTATGAATGAGAAGAGTAAATGGAAGGAGAATACTGCACTGTGCAATCATTTGAATAACACAAGCCAGTACATAGATGTGTATCTGTATAGTCAGTTGAGCCATGTAAACTTGCCATAACTAATTATAGGTCAGACATACTGAAATAATGGCCTGTTACCTGTATCAAAGCCACAAACAGAAAAACAAGATAAACAGATGTTGAATAGCATATGATGCCCTCTTTTGGTCACTGTGGGTACCCACACATGTGGCAGACACATAAATAAAAATAAATCTTTCAAAAGTATACACTAATAATTTAGAAGGAAATAAAAGGATCATAAAGAAATATTATGAGCAAATACATGCCAACGAATTATATTCCAACGAGATGGAAAGAATCCTAAAAAGAATTATACTAAAACTTATAAAGACACATAGAACGTAATAAGCCCTATAAAACTTTTAATTAGCCATCCAAAATCTTGCCATGAGGAAAAGTCCAGGCCCAGAAATTTTCACTAGTGTATTTTATTGTTAAAAATTTCAATGCCAATAATCAAGTTATTCTAGACAATAGATGCATACTCCTTCTCAACTCATTCTACAAAGACAGCATCATAGCAAAGCCAAAACCCTTACCACCGCTAAGAAGTATAGAGCAATATTTATTCTAAATATAAATGCAAGTACTTGCAGCAAAATATTAAGAAATAAATCTAAAACATATAAAAGAGTTTAATGTGGCCACCTAGGATTTATCCAGCTATACAAGACTGGTTTAATATCTGAAAATTCAATAATGTAATAAAGCATATTCATAAAATAAATGACAAAACCACAATACCACCTATCTACTTGATATAATTCAATGTCAGTTTATAATAACAAAGAAATACTAACAAACATAAGTTAGAAGAGAACTTTCTCACCTAATAAATGACATGAGAAGGAAGAAATATTTTCTACAGCTGGAAAAAAAGATAAAGGTGCCCAGTCTTTTCTATTTTAATTGCCCATTATTTTATTTTCTTTTATAAAGCATTTATTTTATGCATGTATACACGTTTATAGGTGCCTACTTGAGTGTTTGCACTCATGTATGCACAGGTGCATGCACAAAGGCCAAAGAAGGTGTCATTGTTTATCACTGTTCACATATTCCTTTGAAGAAGATTTCTCCCTGACCCTGACCTCACATCTTCTCAACTAGGCCGGAATCCAGTAAGGTGATTCTCTTGTCTCTGTCCCACTTAGTGCTGAAGTTACAATCATTTGTAAAGATGTCCAGCTTATTACATGGATACTGGGATCTAAACTCCATTCCTTAGGTTTGTGCAATAAGCACTCTTGATCACTGAGCTATCTTCCTAGCCCTTAAGTTTTATTTCCTAATAACATGGTTCCATACCATAGATAATCCTAAAATCTCCTCTGACACAAATTATCAGACCTAATAAATGAGTTCAATAAGATTATGGGACACAAGGTCACTATATAAAATTCTATTGTTAGAAGGTTTATATTCAGTCGTAGAGTTCTTGCCTAACATGTACAATATCCAGTGTTAGATGCTTAACACTGAACAAACTCAACTGCATTTCTATACATGACTAATGAATAATATTAAGAAGAATTAATATAGAACTTTGTGCACTATAAAATAGAAAGAATGAGATATTTCAGAGTAGAACTTTTTGCATACAGAAAACTTTGTAAAAGTAAATTAAATGAGTTCTCATTTCATTTGAAAGGGTCAAGATGGCAATTTTCCCCGATATTAATTTGCATATTCAATACAATTCCCATAAAAATTCTAACAAGCTGTTTTATAGCAATTGACAAGAACATTAAGTTAAACAAAAATGCAAAACACCTGCAATCGTAAAAACAATTTTGCAAAGGTAGAAAGAAAACTGAAAGGGCTTTCATTTCCTGATTTCTACACCTGTTTCTGTAAAGATGAATATATAAATCAGAGAATGGACTTGAGAGGCTAGAAAATATTCTTATATTCAGAACTAATTAAATATTCCCAAATGTAAAATTCAGTAGAGAAAGTAAGTCTGATACTATAGTGCTACTGAGACAATTTGATCATATTAATTTTTTAAAAAGCCTTTAGGCTAGTGGTGGTGGCAAATACATATAATCCTAGCTGGCCCTTGGGGAGTACAAGGCAGCAAGACTGGGAGTTTCAGAACAGAGCTACATGGCAAAATTCAAACAAACCAAACACCTGGGTGCTATAACTCAGTGTCAGAGTAATTAATCGCCTAGCATCCTATACAAATCCCTGGGTTCAATACTCAGCATTGGGGGCAGGGGGAAGAACCTGGACCTTCAATACATGCCACATACAAGAATTACCTAGAGAAAAAAATCACACAAATAAAGGAAATTAAGTGGTATTTCTTTCTTTACAAATATATCCAGAGCAGCCTGGCTTCTTGATTGCAAGATGAGCCAGGAAGGGGTGCAAAATACCCCTTTGCATGGAGGAAGAGTGCCAGTGCATACAAAGGAGGGAGCAGAGAGGTGAAAGGCTCTGGAGATTCATCGTTCGAGAAAACTCTCAAGGAACAACATGTAATCTCATCAGTAAAGTATTATCAATGCAAACTCAAGTCACTAAGACAGGGAAGGTGATGTGTGATATGTGGTAGTGGTGAAGAATCTACTATTGGCACTTTATTAGACTAGCATAATCCATAATGGCAATTAAAATACTTTCCTTATTATACCCATAGATAAGTAAAGTTCTCACTTCTCATCAAAGGAGTTTCTCTTTGCAGCAGTGAACCCTTACAAAATGCCATGACTGGCCAAATTGCACAGATCAACTTGTGCTGTGGTGTTCAGTTCCACTGAACACACCTACAACATAACTACTGCACCTAAGACTCAGGTAACATAGCAGAAAAGGGGATGGGAAGATTATAAAAGAGGAACAGGAAGGCTGCCATATGATTATATGTCCTAGAAATGACAGGAAAGCTACATCCATGGTACCTCAATAATATGGCTGCCTAGCTAGGACCTGAACAATGATAACACCTAGACATGCTATCATGGAAGGGGGAAATCTCTCAAGGTTGTTAAGAGATAAAGAACTTCAGATAAATATCGATGGCTGAAACAGGGAGAACTAGTCTTCCCAAGGGATGAATCTTGCAGTTAGTTATCCAGTGCCAAGTGGTCAGCCTTGAAATCAAAAAAGACGAAACAGACTCTGTAGGTTGTATTTATATATGTATATATGTAACAATAATAATTAAAGAAAAAAGAGGTCATAAATTTGAAAGCTAGAGGCATGGTATGAGTTGGAGGGAAGAAAAGTGAAGGGAGAAAATTATGTAATTATATTTTAATTAAAGGTTTCTTTGACATTCATCAAGTAAGTTACATAAATGGCTAAAGAACACATAGACAATACTCAGCACTATCAGTTATTAAAGCCGTGGTGGAATAGTGCTTCAGACTCTTGTAAAATTCTTAGAAATATATGGCAGACAATAGTGAATGTTGGTGAAGATATGGGGAAACAAGAATGCTAAGGCAGAAGTGGTAGAAACAGGTATCAGTGCAGCTACTTTAGAACATAGTTTTGTGTCTCCTCAAAACCCTAAAACGTCAATTAACTATCCAACCTAGTAATTTCACCCTCAGGTATCTAGCCAATAAAAGTAAAGATATACGCCCACACCATGACTAAGACACAGACATTTATTCAAAATAGCCCTGAACTGGAAATAGTTCAAATGAGCATTAACCAGGGAAGAGAGTAACAATGTGTAGCAACCTAGACCAGAGAATTCTATTCAGCAATAGATAGAGAAGAGTTAAATAAAGAAGCATGAGTTTACTATCACTGATGTCTTAGAAAACAGCAGGCTAAGTGAAAGAGGCCATATGTAAAATCAATTTTATGAATATTCAAAAATATTATCATCATATTATCAACATACTATCAGAAAGTAAGTAGAACACTGGAGGGAGATATTAATGAAAACTTTATGTTATGGAAATTTTCTACAACAGGAGTATGAGATAAGTGGATTGCTCAGTAATGTTAATGAAAAACTTTCCATTGTACATTTCAAATCAGTAGTGTCATAATCTGTAAAAATAAATCTAAAAAAAGATTGTTTTTAAACTTAGACACATGAACATACTATGAACCAGCAATTCTACTTCTAAGTGAATTAGCAACAGACATCCATGCACATGTTGACTTAAAGACATGTTCACTTGGCCAGGTACACTTAGGTGGCACAGGCCTTTAATCCCAGCACTCAGGGGGCAGAAACAGGCAGACTTCTGAGTTTGAGGCTATTCTGGTCTACAGCATGAGTTCTAGAACAACCAAGGCTACAGAGAGGAAACCCTGTCTTAAAAAATAGGACATGTTTACTTAATGATGTATACTAGAACATTCATAGCAATGGTATTTTTAATAGTCTCATAACTTTAAAACAAAGTCCTATAACTTTATGTTGGCTCAGATTCCATTTTGAACATTTAACCTTCTTATACTTAGAGCAGGGCTTAGTAATTTACCTTCAACATAACTTCCAGTTTTCTGTGTCTGCCAAGCTCCTCAGTGTGGTGGTTCAACAATCTCTATTCCTATGGCATAACAGGCATAGCCTATACCTTCATTCTATGTCCCTACACAGACTGCTCTTGTATGCTAGTGTCAGCCTTCCTCCCACAATGAAAGCACATGGAATTTGTACCTGGTTGCTTTAAACCCATCATCTGAAATTCCCTATGGAATACCTGCTTGGCTATTTCCCTGGACCCAAAGGAAGACCTCATCCTATAGGCCAAACTGACTTTTATCTTAAGTTTAAGCATATCACTCCTACAGTCAATGAGACTCCTCTCTCCCAACACCGTACCCATTTTATCTCAGGATTGTTTTCTTATTTCATGATTTGTATTCTGATGCCTCTTCTGTCTCACCAGAATGACACACCCATACTTAACTTTAATCCAGTTAAGGCTCCCTTAGAGACTGGCTGGCAGGAATGAACTGGACAGACAAGAGCAATGGGTTATGTGCCAGTACAAATGAGTTTCCTGTGACTGAGACATCTGTCAGACAACTAGCCATTAAACTCTCTTCCTGGATAAAGAAGCAAGACTAGAGATCATTATGTATAAGATTTTTCAATTGTAAAACTGTAGTTTGGGGCACAAGTTTTATACTGTAAACTTAATAAATATGATTTCTAAATACGTCTTTAAAAGTCTATTCTGAGTCACATAGCATTGTTTTGGAAAGTTAGGAATAATCTGAGCACACAGTGTTTACAATGTCTTTAATTAGAAAAATAAGTTGTGGAGTAACTAAAAAAAGAAATGTAGCTCTTTAACCAAAACAGGATTCTTTCCCTATTTAAACATCTAAACAGAAAAACAGCAACAAATCACTGTTACGTTATGTTCAACAGGCAAAGCAAAAAAAAAAAAAAGTTTACTTCAATAGAGCAATTTGTTGAACTTTGCCTGAACTCTGTGTCCCAAGGAAACATTCACAATGATTGGGAGATCCCCTTTGCCTTTGTGTTCTAAAAAACAAATAATTTCAAAGAATCACCCCACCCTTCCATATAGGAGACATGTCCAACCTTCTTCATGACTCATATAAACCTCACAATGACTCACTTGATTGTCTACCTCTATAAAATCTCAAATTTACTTCTTCTTGAGAAATCCCTCAACAATGAAAATTTCTCACCACAATAGAGGAACAAAAGTATCCCTTTAATTATCCAGTGCATCTTGTCTTTAATAAAGCTAGAAAAATCAAAACAGTGTAGGCATGCAAAACAATATAATAGAGCAGAGTTCAAAAGAAACTCTCACAAGTATGCTGAATTGATTTTAACAAGGTTATCAAGATCATTTAGTGTGGGTGGGAAAAGGCAGTATATTAACAAATGACATTATCTACAAACAAAAGAATAAAGCTGGACCTGTCCAATACACTGTCTATAAAAATGAACTCAAAACGAATTAGTCTATGACAGACACCCATATAACTAACGAAAAGAAGAAAAATCTTGGGAGGCTAACGCAGGAAGAAAACTAGATATTCAAAGCCAGCATTTGGATGTGCAGTTTTAAAACCATAATAAGACAGTCGCATGTCTTTTAGATCAGTGGTTTTCAACCTGTAGGAAGCAATTCTTTCACAGGGATCATCTAAGACTGTCAGAAAACAGATATTTACATTAGGATTCATAACTAGAGAAATTAGGTATGCAGTAGCAACAAAAGTGAACACCACATAGTAGCTTACAATTGACTCCAGTTCTTGGAGAACCACCACCCTCTTCTGGCCTCCTCAAGCACTGCATATATAAAGTTAACATACATAACAGCAAAACACCCATATTCATTAAATAAAAATAAAGAGAAACTCCTAAAAAAGAAATAAACCAGAGGTGCTATAGAAAACTGTCTATGGTTTCTCAAAAAACAAACAAACAAACAAAACCGAAAACCACAAACTAAAAATAGAATTAAAACGGGATTCAGCAATTCCATATCTGCTTATATACTCAAAGAAATAAAAGTAGAATCTTGAAGGGATAGATATTTATACATCTATTTTTATGATCACCATTGTTCATAACAGCGAAAACATTGAAGCAAGTCAACTATCAACAGATGAATAAACAATCAGAATGTGGCACATATTCCCATAGACCATAAAATATTATTCAACATTAAAAGGGGGCTAAAATTTTAGATACATAACACAATATAAGTGGCTCTTCACAAGATTATACCAACTAAAATAAGCTAGTAATATACAAACAGGTATTAAGTGTTCCACACATATGAAGTCCCCTGACTCTTGGGAAGTCAAATTCCCAGACAGAATGCAGACTGGCACCTTCCAGGAGTTAAGGGAAAGGAAAGATGGAAGGTTGTTCCTTAATTGTGCAGTTTTCTGGTTGTGCAAGATGGAAAAAGCTCTAGATATTAGCTGTGCAATAATAATGTGGATATATTTAACACTGCTGAACACTAGTTTTATTACATATGCTTTACCATAATTCAAAGTCAAAAGCAAAATTTTTAAAAAGTAGATACCCCTCAGTGATGGCTTGGTTAATTCTCTGGGGAATTTTAATATACAGGCACAGCTAGATGATCTTGTCTGTTGCCCAAAAGTACTTACACTTCCTTCAGAGATGCTATGCTAATTTATTGGGAACCTAGATATCATTTTTCCTATCTCAAATTAAAATAAAATGAAAGGGCTACTATATTTCAAGGACATGCATAGTTGATCAGCTGGGTAGATTACTTAATAAATGAACGTGTTATTTCTGGATTAGAAACAACATAGAAAATGAGTCAGACTAAAACTACATTCAAATAAAAAGTTTGAAAGGCATCTCAGGCTGAAAAGCATTTCAGAATAAAAAAAAATGAAACTAAAGGCAGCCATATAATTTACTATCTTGAGTAGTATGAGTTTATGGTTTAATTCTCTGCATTAACTTGAATTACTATTCCAGGAAATTCCTGCCAGTACATGGAAGTTGCAAATAGCTTCATTTCAGAAACTTCCTGGAAATCCATTTATCTGAACGACAAGCTATCAAGTAAACAGTGACTTCTTAGAACAGCTTGAAAACGAGCATGGCAAATGCCTATTTACTTTTCAAAGTTTCCTTCAAAGCCCTTAAAGACATAAGTCACAAGCTGTGATATAATGTTAATATAAAAATCAGATCATTAACTTTATCCAATTTTAAGCATTCAGATCCCAACAAAGACGTGCTGACACTAGATTCCAAAAGCATTATAAATATACACCCCAACCTTTGATTCCCCTTTCTAAGAGGTTACCGGGACAGTGTCGTTATGGTGGTGGCTTTACTCTGTGCTCTAAATAGCAAACCTGGATTCACTGGATTAGCAGTCTATTTTAGTAGGTTTAGGGATCATCAAGTTATCAGGATGCAAATCTAATTCATAAAACACCTCTGGGGCATCACATTGTTGTTATTCTAAATAGCAAAATCTTTGCCTAGGAGGACTAGATGCAGTCCTGTAGAACCTGGCACCAGACTGATAGCCAGATAAAATTTAGAATGACCAGTTAAGTTGAATTTCACAAAACAGTAGCTTTTGTCACGCATATGTAAGTCTGTTTAATTAAAATTTTAATTGAAATGAGAGACTTGTATTTTGACTTGCAAAGCTGGCAATTGTCCTCCAGCTTTTTTATTTTATTTTATTTTATTTTATTTTATTTTATTTTATTTATTTGTTTGTTTGTTTGTTTGTTTGTTTGTGGAACACAACTCCACTTAAATCTCAATTCTGAAAACAAACCTACGGAGTTCACAAAATCTCCTGTCTAGAATCCAAATCAGAAGCCTGACGGCTGGAGGCTTTAAAGCAGGTAATTCATCCAGGAAGGAAGTAATTCAACTGTCATGCTGAGTAACTGAAAGGATCTTGCAGACAGCAGCTATGTAACCACAAGGTTAATAGGTGCACCATAGGCATTAGAACGAAGAGCAGACAGGGCTTCACTAGTGATTACGGTTTGACAAAATCTTAGGACTAAACGTGGAAGGTTTGTATTAGGTTCCTTCTGTAGGATGGCACATTCCTATGATCAGGAGTACCACCAAATACACACTGAGCTGGCCCTAGCCTAAGGACTGAAGGATCATGGAGAGACCTGAGGCAAGAGACTACAAGGGAAAGAGGCATCTATGGAAAAAAAACTGACTAGGAAGAGGATAAAAGGAGGATTGTGGGAGAATAAGGGAGGGAGAACGAGCAAGAGAGAATGCATGCCACACAGACCAGGAAAAGAGAAGCAGACTGTTATTTGACTTCTTCAACATCTAAACGGTATAAGCAGTTAGTGTACACAAGATAGGCAGAAATACGAGCACATATATGGCATCTTTAAAAAGACTATATAATGTAATGGGCTAGCCCACAGGCCTCCTTGGTAGGACTGGAGTTAATGCTAAAAACGGAGATCGTGCCTTAAATTTTTGTTTCATCTTCTGTTTATGAAGAACTTCTAAAGATCATGCAAGTAATTTGACGGCAATAGTTTCTGACTCCAATTGAGAATTTTCTAAGTATTTCAGAGAGTAGTGGAGGGTATAACTGTCCACAGTCAGATTCCATTACATTAACATCCTGAACACCACAAATAGGAGTGTATGCATGATTTGCAACCAAGATTAAGAGATAGTCCCTTTTCCTTGAAAAACGAGAAAACATCCTTTTCGTAGTGAAACAGATAAACCCAAAAAATATTTCTACTCAGATATTCACAATGATAGAAAGAGAGAAAAGTACAGAAAAAGAAGTGCTTAACTGTGTTGTTTTAAATGAGGTTGTGAGGATAACTATGGAGATAATTCAGTAGATAATGCCTTTGCTATGCAAACATGAGAACTGAGTTTGGATCTCCAACATTCATGTACAAAGGTGGGCATGGCAGCATGTGTCTGAAAACTCAATGCTGGACATTGCAGGAGGTACAAGCACATCCTTGGAATCCCTAGCTAGTCAATTTAGCTAACACGGTGACCTCCAGGGCCCCTGTGAGACTATCTCAATAATAATGGGAAAAGAGAGACAACTCAGTGGTTAAGAGCACTTGTTATTCTTACAGAGGACCTGGGTTCAATTCCTAGCACCCATATCAGGAAGCTCGGAACTGTCTGTAACTCCAGATCCAGGGGATTCGACACCCTCTTTTGGACTCCACAGGTACTCACATGTGTAGTATGCATGCATAGACTCAGGCACACATATACATAAAATAACCAAATCTGAAGTAAATAAGATAGAGAAGAAGATTCTGAGGTCAGTCTCTGGCCTATATGAGCACTTGTACAGGCAAGCACACCAGTACACACACACACACACACACACACACACACACACACACACACACACACACACAC
>JANHMN010000005.1:71110765-71139993 GCA_030674055.1 Rhabdomys pumilio | reverse complement strand
CACACACACACACACACACACACACACACACACACACACACACACACGAAAAGAAAAGTGAGCTTTCACTTCAGAAGCTACTGTGCTACTTAAGAATAGAATATGCCATCCCAAATGGGAAGCACTGTGCAACTGAAAGCGATTATGACAAGCAAGGAGACTGGGAAAAAAAACTCAGTGACAAAGTACTTGTCTAGCAAGTGTGAGACCATGGGTTCAAACCCCAGCATCGCAAAAAAAAAAAAAAAAAAGGACCAAGCAAACAAGCAGCAGCAGATACTGCAGCAAGGTCCGACACCCTCACTGCATTTATAAAAGCAGGACACAGATTTACAGGTAACAGGAATCCCATATCCACTCTACCAAAGAAAACAAAGAACCACTACCTGGCCACACCTTAGACCTTGTCAGCCACAACGCAGTTCCAGAGGAATGAACAAGGTCTATCAACAGGCCTTGCTTAGGTAGTTGCGTTGTCACAAGTTGTTGTCCTTAATCTCAAAGTCCCTTCTTTTCTTTTGTTCTTCTGCCTTGTCATTTTTCTGTAAATTGTTGAAGTTGTTGCATAGGATATAACTCAAAAAAAAAAAAAAAGACCCAACTCTCTTTGACAACTACTCATTTCCTGGATATCAATCCTGTATATATGAAATATGCATGGCCATTAACTTCTGTTTGTTTTGTTTCTATAATTACAGAGGTCTGTTCCACATAAGAACCTATGAACAGTATGGTGAACAATATTTTCCTTCCCTTACAATATCAAAAGAGAACTTTAGTAATTAGCAGAATTTCCAAGTAGACAAACATAGAGGAATAACAAAACTGTCTGACTTCATAGATGTCATATTTTTTCTTGATCTAAGGTGGCAATTGCTCCACTAAAGGGATGCCATAGAATGAAATAATAAGAAAAAACAGAAATCTAAATGAGGGTTTGAAATACACTGAACTCTGAAATAAGCAGAAAAGAACAGTTTATGCTCAAAGAAAGCCACATGTATCTAGCAAGCAAATAAACAGTATCACTGGAAGTCAGACAGGGGATTGAGACAAACAAATAAGAGATGCTGTGATGGTCTGAATATACTTGGCCCACGGAGTGGCATTATTAGGAGGTGTGGTCTTGTTGGAAAAAGTATGTCACTGTAGGAGTGGGCTTTTAGACAATCCTCCTAGTTATCTGAGGATAGTCTTCTCCTAGTGTCCTCCAGACAAACATGAAGAACTCTCAGCTCTGCCTGCACCCTGCCTGTCTGGATGCTGCCATGTTCCCTCTTTGATGATAATGGACTCAATCTCTGAACCTGTAAGGCAGCCTCAATTAAGAGTTGCCTTTGGTCATGATGTCTGTTCACAGGAGTAAAACCCTAACTAAGACAGAAGTTAGTACCAGGGACTAGGGTATTGCTGCTATAGGACTGACCATGCTTTTGTTTGGAAAAATGTGTATTTTGGGACTTTGTGTTTGGGAAGCCATGTAATGCTTTAAGTGGGGCTAATGGGCTATTCTAGTAGGAATATGGAAGACCATGGTGCTGAGGGTGATTTGAACTGTGTAGGCCTGCTGGTCCAAGAGGTTTCAATGCAGACAAATGTTAGTTAGAATTGTGGCATTTTGGTGAAGAATGCAGCTGTGTTTTGCCTTTGTCTGAAGAGTCTACCTAATGCTAAGGTAAAGAGATTAATATTAATTCCATTGACAAAGACGTCTCAAAAAAAGCCCAGGAGAGACTGTTCTCTGGTTTTGTCTTATGAAGAGCATTTTAATGAAAAGGAACAAGCTGAGAAAGAAAAAATACAAAATATATGGTTCAAGTAATAAAGGGGCACGAGGAAGTGAAATGGAGCTGAATCCTGTATTCAAGGAGATAACAGATTAAGGGATTAGTGATCTCAGGGCAAGATCCCAACCAGCTAAACTTAGGTCCAAACATGGTGGTACACAGCTTTAATCCCAGAAGAGGCAAGCAGATCTCTGGGTTCAAGGCCAGCCTGGTACAGAGCAAGTACCAATTAGAGAAAATATTAAATCCAGGCATGGTGGTACACACCTTTAATCCCAGCATTCAGGAGACAGAGCCATTCAGATCTGAGTTCAAGGTCAATCTACAGAGCAAGTTCCAGGAAAGCCAAGTTTAGACAGTGAGGAAGTTGGAAAACAGAAATCTAGAAATAGAATAAGGGGCCATGTTCCAGCCCCAGCAAGCAGCAGAACATAGCAGTTTCAGCCATTTGGCTCTGACTTTAGAGTCAAGAATAGAAGGGACTACTGGGATAATTGATGCTGGTTAGCTGGTGCTAAGAAATTAGCGGTGATTAAGAAAAGACCATCATCACTGAGATGACATCTTCTGGGAAGTGTTTTCTAAGAGCACAAAGAAGCTGTGTTCTAGAGATAGCCAAGGTTGTACACCTCATGCTGCAGCTGTACTTGGTAATGTGTCACTGAGGTGGTACTGGTATTGAAGGCATGAAGAGCAGCTGAGGCTTGGTACTGTGAGAGGCCATAGAAGGCCATTGGCGAAGGTGTAGCATCAGTTGCAGTTGGCGGCCCAGGATCAAAGGTGTCATGGAAAGAAGTTGAGGCATGGGACCATGAAGAGAGCCGATGAGGGGCTGTTGGTGAAGCCTAGTTGCAGCGGAAGACTCCAGTGTATTGGAGATGCCAGTACCATGGGATGGTCACCAAGAACAGCTGCAACAGTGGAGTGGATCAACCTGAGCTTAGAGTGCTACAGAGGGCAGAGCTGGAGAAGTGACCTCAGCCATTTGGAGGAGCCCAGAACATCATGTGTGGATCCTAGACATTGAAACAAGAAGCTGTGACACTGAAGTTGCCTTGGAGACCTCAAGATTTTCAAGATGCCAGCGTCATAGTATATTTGCTGAGGAAAGCTGCTAACAGGGAGTGGAACCAGCCTAGGAGAAGGAAGTGTGTTGCAGTCAACAAAGATGAAAAAGGAGTTTGGAGATCTGAAGACTGCTTTGACATCAGTCATGGAGATGCAGAGTTTGGAGTTTGCCCAGCTGGTTCCATCTTGCATTGGGGATTACAGTTAAGTGATTAGATGGATCTCAGAAGAGACTTTGAATTTTGGACTTTAACATTGTTGAGACTGCTATAGACTATGGGGACTTTGGAAGTTGGACTAAATGTACTTTTTCTTCTGCTATGGCTAGGTATGGCCCCTATAGACTCGTGTGTTTGAACAAGACTATGTGGGCCAGAGAGTAGAATGTAGTGGTTTGAACATGCTTGGCACAGTTCAGAGGTGTGGCCTTGTTGGCTAGGTAATCCTCTTGGTTATCAATGTATTGTAAGCTTTGCGACTTTGGGGACATCATTCGTTTGAACATTAACATTTGTTTTCAATTTGACTCGATCTACAATCAACTAAGAGACAAGCTTTTGGATCTACCTATCAGGGTTTTCTTGGTTACATGAACTGAACTGGGAAGATCCATGCTGACTGGGAGTAGTACTTTCTAGTTGTGGGCTAGCTATGAGGAGGCTACAGGGAGGTAGGGCCCTTTTGCTTTATATCATGTTGTCAGGTTTTCCACCTTGTTACTGCCACTGGCATCATTCACTGGCATCAGGATCCTGTTTCTTCCGCCCCCTTACAGGGACTGAAGCTACAAGTTCACTGTAGCTACACGGGCAATTGCTCATCTCTACTACAGCAAAGTTTTAAATTAGTCTATTCCCTGGTAACTCCAAGATGTCTCAGACATGTCCAATGAGTGATGTAATTCAATCTCTCTTACCCTCAAGAAGCATGTTTCTTTCCCTGTTCCAATATTTAAGCTAGACAGTTTCACAGATTTAAGTCCTTAGAACAGAGGGGGAAAGCCACGAGACAAGTCCAGGTTTCAAAGAGAAAGAGAGCCCTGTGATGTAATGTCAATCCTACACTGAGATTACAGAAACAATATACCATATTGTGAAGTTCCAGTTGCCAGGAAACCAACTGTTATAGAATAATCAGCATTGATTTTTTTCCAGACCTAAGTTGGTACCCAGTAGGGGGAAAAATTTGTCCCCATTATGCGTTACTGAAAATTTTTAGCTCAACAATTCTTTCAAATGGCATGCAAATATATGTTTATACACTGTGCTAAAGAAAAGCTCACGGCAAGGCTCTGCCCAGCCATACACATATTTCCTATTCTATGGAGAATAAAGCAGAATGACCTTTTCATTTTTATGGAGCACTGATTAGGGTCAGTGGACTAATAAAAGGGTGGGGGTGTAATGGTTGCCGTACGTCCAATAATTTCAGGCAGTTTAGTTGATTACATAAGGAAACTGATTTGAGACTAGAGCAGTTTTACAAATATTATGCTGTGAAAAACATCATAAACAATGGTTATAATGAGAGCCCATGGGAATAAAGTCAACAAATTAAGTGGAAAAGGTCTCCTAAAAACAGAGTAAGTAAATGGAGCTAACAGGGATTGTAGCAGTGCCAATCTCTTCTGGAGAGGAAACTTTATTCCTTGGCTTTTGCAGTTTTATTTGTTTTCTTCCAGAAGCAATGACTGAACCCCTATGTGCTTTCTCTCTGATACTCTTTTTCTCTGAATTTCTCCCCCCCACACACACACACCCACGTTAAAGCATCTATGGATTGCACTGAGCCTTCCAGGATAACCAGGGAAAGTTCCATGTCAAGGTCACCTGATCGACAATCTGAATTTTATTTGTATCCTTCATTTCCCTTTGTCATATTTAAAGGAATTATAAAAATTATGCACTTTATCTAGGCTTCAGCGTCCCACACAATTTGTTCTCTGACACTCTGTCAAAATTAGATACCTCACTATCACTCACAAAAGGAAGATAATAAGCAGGTTTGCAGTGAAGGGGAAAAAAAACATGAGCTTCATTTTAGCCGTGGAAAATGTACGTACCTATCCACACAGAGAGCTTATGCAGAGTGTCTAGTACTGATTCCTTGAGCTTTAGAGCTTACTGCCTTGGTTATCCCCAGTATGCTATACAGACACAATGGTGATAGTCTGCACACACTCCCATGTGTTCGAGGACCAAAGGAAGGCTGAGAAGAACAGGTTTAATTGGCAGCATATGCACAGATGTCAGGAATGGAAATTCTGAGATTTCAGCACATAATTGCTAGTACCAAACACACAGAGGGATTTTTCACTCTCACCAAGGCTAGTGCAGGACTATGGCTGACAAAACAGACACACAGACAGACACAGAAAGGAAAGCCTTATCACTGCAGCTTGCTATCTGAAAACACTTTCTGGATAACAAATTGAGTTAGAATCCAAGCTAAAGTCTTGCTTAACTGAAGAAACCAACAAACAAACTTCTAGAAAGCTTAGCTAGCTAGAATTTCCAAGGCACAGGCTGAGGATGGGCCTTAGTGGAAGAAGATTCTTCAAGAATGCATAATACACTGAGTGTTCCATCCCCAACACATCAAGAAGAAATATGTACCCAGCACAGGAACAAAGAAGAAGGAGTTATTAGACAAAGCAGTGGCCAAAACCTAAATATCACACTTGAGTCAGCTGCTAAATACAAAGCCATGTATAAATGATAATGCCAGGGCGACACTCCACGGGCCAGGCAAAAGAAGAAAAGAAAGTCAAATAACAGAATTATGCTGAAAAAATGTCACGAGTTCACAGAGCAAGTAGACATTCATGTTGTCTTTTGAATGTGTCTATATAGTATATATGTATATACTATGTATGTTTGGTTTTGTATACATGTTTGTGCATGCCTGAGTGTGGGACTATCACAGCTACCATGTGGAGGTCAGGGCACCTGCCCTCTCAGATGCTGTTCCTCACAAACAACTTTTTGTGATAGTTCTTCTTCACTGTGTCATACATCAGGTAGCTGGGCCATAGGCTTCCAGGAACTCTCCTGTCTCCACTATCCATTTGCCTCAGGCACACTGCTATTACACATGCTCCCTACCTTATCTGGCTTCTCCGAGTCCCAGGGAACCAGATTTGGGTCTTCATGCTTGCATGGTAAGTGCTTTACCCACTGAGCCATTTCCCCAGCCCCCAATTTGTGTTCTAATCAGCAAGAATGAAAATATGAAGATACAAGAGATGTAAAAACTTATTTGCAGGTCTAAACAAGTCAGTAGAGAATACTTTATGTCTAGCCTAACAAACTTCCAAAGAAATTTGAACAGATAATCTACAAAAACAATCACAAAAAATCCAACAACAATCACCCTACCTCAATGCTCTGACTCCATGAAAATAAGACACTCCATAAATCATAACAGCATCCAAAAATGATTACAACACACACAGAGAGACAGACAGACAGACAGACAGAGACAGAGAGACTGTTTAAAAGGAAAATGTAACCCATATCCAGTACAAATATCACTCAGTAAAGGAAAAGGTAATAGAGAGCCCAAGATAGAAGTCTGGGAAATACCTTTATAAGGTAGAAGAGGAAAAAAGGGGATCCAGGAAGAGTCGCTGATGAACGAGTAATGCAAAGCTAAAAGAATGATGAGAGTATTGTATCACGGGAGTCAAGTAAGGAGATAGTTCCCAAAAGGAGAATACGTTCAAGTGGGAGAGCAAGGAAGGCAGACTGAAGAGTGCTGCTTGAACTTGGTGGAAGTGCGCATGCACACAATCATCGTGGCCAGAGAAGTTTGAGCAGAGAGGCAGTGGTAGAGCTGGCTTTCTAGGGCCTGAGAAGTGAACGGGATGAGATGAGAGGTGACAGATATTTATTCAATGCAAGATGGTCTCTGACTCAAGGTGTATAACATATTTGTCTGGTTCACCTCTGAAAATATTTCTTACTATTTGCAGGCCAGGTATGGTACTGCTTGGGAGGTTGAGGCAGGAGGATTATTTGAGCATAAGCATTTGGGACTAGCCTGAGCAACAGAACAAGACCACAACTCAAATTCAAAATGGTTTTCAACCTTCCAGAGAAATGTGCTCTTTCTCTTTCAGTCACATTTCTTTCTGTATAAACTAATCCCAATTTTCTTTTTAAAAAAAAAATGTAAATTTGTTACCAAAAAAGGCATAGAGCAGCTTCTGAACCTGGATGTTGCTGCCCACAGTGCGGTACAACCCTTCCGTCTTGATCCCTAGGAAAGGAAAATCAGGTTACTTATTAGCATAGCTCCAGCGTCCCCAAGGCAGAATAAGGAAGCCCTTGTACACTGGTGTTAGTGCACAGACATGGAGAGGTTTTCTTCTCTCTTCCAGTACTCTAGCCCTTTCCTGTTACAGAAGAACAATCCTACAATCCTCATCATCCATCCAAAAATCTGTCATGATTCCATTTGATTGTACCTGTCCCCCCCTCCCCCATTAATCTGAACCTACTCTATAGTAAATAGGCGTGTGCTTCAATGAGTCGCAACAGGTAGCTGGGAGACCGTCTGCCAGGTTGGAAGGGAGCTATCGTTTGAAAGATACGGAGGTGATATCAATCCCCAAGTTGTTCTCAGGCTATGTTATAAAGGAGAGGGTTGGAGTACAGCAAACGTGAAGCAAAAGACCACTTTCCCACTGAGGAAAGCTGATGCAATGCTCCAAAGAAAACCCAATGACTCACACACCACAGCCACCTGCATTCTAAATAGCCTCAGAAGGAAACAAAGTCATTTAACGGTCAGTGGAGAGATGTGCTAATTCTTCATGTCCCTGAGTTAAGATTTGAACCCATCAATTTTTAAGATGCTATTAAAATGATATGTGGTAGAAGACGAGTTCTTGGTCATTTGAGATGGAACCATCACTAAACTGCTTGAGGAACAGTAGGTGCTAATTCAGAATGCATTCTAAATCACTGCAAGGCTTCGCTCTCTAAAAGTGAAGATCACAAATCATGCATCTATGGTTGGATGAAGAACACTATGATGGAAGCCAGTTTAGAACTGGCTGAAATCTTAAAAATTGTATCCAGTGTACAGACTATCAGGACACAGTCCAAGAATGGACTTGTGCAAGGAGAAATTCTGAGTGCTTGTGAGAAAACTCCAAGAAAACAAGATAAAAGTACTGTGACCTCTTGTTTCTTCAAAAATATGGAATTGTTCTCGGAATGTGTCTTTGAGCCCCTTCCAGCTGTAGTGGATAGGAGTGAGTTTACTTCAGATCATTCATCACAACTGGGTACTGCGTGCTTTTCCATGTGTGGTTTGTTCTTGTGACTGTCTACTTTCCTCATGCGACTCTTCTTAACCCTTAGAATAGAAATTGTCTAGGGCTCTGAATAAAACTGGCTATTGTAGGAGACTTTAGTCTGTGTCATTTTTTAGGCTTCATTCTCCCAAGCTCAAACCCCAATTAGAGTGGTAAACACAAGCTTTATAAAAAAAAAAAAAAGTTGAGAGAAGGTTCCTTAGGGTAAAAGTAGAGATGGCGGGGTGCAATTTCAACACTTTCAAGGTGACGGTTTCTATCTTACCTTTGGTCTCAATAAAATTGATGCACTTCCTAACAAACTTGAACCCCACTTCATTCAGCTCCACTGTTTGGAGGAAAGGAAAGGAGAGTTAGTTTATAGCACAATATGCAGTTGCTCCCCAAGATTCAAGAGGCGCAGGAAGGAACTTCAATGAGAGGACCGGGAGGACACATGTACATCTCTACTCACCCTCAGACTGAATGATGCCATGCTCAGGGTAGGTTTACACTGTTATAACACAAAGTGCTTCTGCTCAGCCCTTTATATCCCATCTAGCCTAAACATGAGCAATGCCAAATAGGAAATGCTACTGTGGAAATCCATAGAATTTCAATCATCCGTCCAGAACAAGGAGATGATGTATTTCTCTGGATCAACAGTAGCTTTCACACCATAAGTTTCAGTGGAGTAATGTCCCTAGTTCGATCAATGTGTAATTTCAAGTCAGGGCTAGGTTTCATTTCACACAGCTTTGTTTGAATGGTGCATGTCATCAATACCAGCGTTTACTGTCAATGGGACAGCTTTGAGCTTATGATGTCTATAGTGTAAAAACTGGAATGACTTACTTTCTTCCTGTTTTGTTATAGGAGTGTGGTAGATCTACAAAAGAAGAGAAACGGATAACGACTAGGTTATTGTAACTCACTACAGATAGATAGGACAGATAGGATTCACTTTCATTCCCTAGATATGCTGTCAAACTCATTAGAGATGCTAGACCTGTAACAACAACAAAAAGGAAGTGAAACCGAGTTCTCTTTACCCAGATCCCTAGAAAACACAATCCCTGAAAGTTGTACTGGATATTCACATAGTTCACATAGCTGAAGCTGCAGATGACTCACCTTAGACATTATTTAGGTAAAGCTTAGGACAGGATTTTGTGGTAAAGCAAGAATACATTTTTAAAAGGGGGAGTGGTCTTCTTAAGAACACCCAGGTAATGGGCATTAATAGTAAAATGGTTAATTGATACCATTCTAAACATATGTACTTGTACATACAGAACACTGGCAGATTCTATTTCATAAAACAAATACCATTAGGAAAAAAAATCACAGATTAACCCAAACACAGTAATAGTGAAAATTTTCAATACACTACTCTCACTATTATGCAGATCAATTGGTCCAAAAAAAAATCAAAACAAAAAGTAAAAGAGAAACATTGAAACTAAATGGCATCATAGATAAATAGGCCCAACAAAAAGTTTACAGAACACTCCATCCAAACTCTACAGACTATACATACATACTTAACCCATCGAGTTCACTTTGAAATGGATCACATACGAAGACACAAAGAAATGCTAACTCAGAAACAAGGACATGAAGCTAGGAATCCACAGCACGAGAAATAGCAGAAAATAACACAAGTTCATGGGGACTGAACAACTATTTAATGACGAATCCATCGATGAAGAAATAAAATCAAAAGTTTCCTAAGATTTAATAAAGCTTAAAATGCAATACATCAAAACATGGGACACTCTTAGGCAGTCCTAAAGTAGAAGTTTATAGCTCTGATCACTTACATTAGAAATTAGAGAAATTTTGAATAACTTAAAGAGGCAACCTAAGACACTGGAAAAGGAAGAGCCAGCAAAGCACAAAACAGCACACATGAATAGTAAGATGCTTAATTGATACACTTAACATAAAGGCACACACATGGCCCATATGACCAGTGCTTTTGTGTTTTAATAAAACATAATACTTGGTGAGGCTGGAAGAAGCAAGCCCAGTCTCTTCTTTCCAAAAGAAAAAGTGCTGCATATATAGGTCCTCATCATTACTTCAGGGAGAGGCATTTCTCCATCGAGCAGCATTTGCTTGACCTTTATTATAAACAAGGGCTCAGAAGAGCCAGCCACAGCCAAACTAGGGAGGCTGCATGTTCAGAAGATCTGTATTTTAGCATCATTCTCTACAATTAGCCTCTAATACCTTCTGACATTCAAGAACCTAAAGGGAGACAAAGTGGAGGAGAGGGATGGACATAGAAATGCCTTGCTCCTTCCTAGCATCCTCTGAGAGAAACACCAAGGACCAAGCTTCAAGTTTCCAGGAAATACACTTAACTCCACTTCTAACAGCTACAAATACAATCTCAGAGCTGGCCACTACGCTCTTCATTTCCTTCACTTATATTTTTATTTGTGTTAGGGGAGGGGCATGCAGGTCACAACACACTTGATGATCAGAACAACTTGTGGAGTCAGTTCTCCTCCTTCCAGGTTCTAGGTAATTGGACTCATGAGGTCCCAAGCTTGACGGCAAGTACCTTTACCCACTAAGCCATGTATCTCACTAGCACTTTACTCCACAGAGAACCGAGGACACAAAGGAAAAAATACGTTTCCCCACAGGCTAAGTTTTCACTTGAAGAGAGCCAGGAGGTAATGCTGTATTCGAAGACTGTAGTAGTCTGTCAAAGCAGAGAAGAGGACCCAAAACTAATATAACACTGTGGTATGTATAGGGTGGTTTTCATCTCGTTGTTCAAAGTAATCCTGAAAGGCACGCAGAACAGAAATCATTAAAAACCATTTCAATGAGAAGAAAACTGAATGACACACAGCAAAATAACTTGCTTAAGGCGTCGCCATGTAACAGCAAAACCAGGACCAAGCAATTGTACCTCCAACACCACGATGCTCATGTTATGTCACATGCCACCAAAAGAAACTACTAGAAAGATGTTGAAAAGACAATGCTTTCCTGCTTTGATTGTTGTGCTGGCTGGTTTTGTGTGTCAATTTGACACAAGCTGGAGTTATCAGTAAAAAAAAAAAGTCTCCCTTGAGAAAATGCCTCTATGAGATCCAGCTGTAAGGCATTTTCTCAATTAGTGATCAAGGGTGGGAGGGCCCATTGTGGGTGGTGCCATCCCTGGGCTAGTAGTCCTGGGTTCTATAAGCAAGCAAGCTGGGCAAGCCAGGGGAAGCAAGCCAGTAAGTAACATCCCTCCATGACCTCTGCATCAGCTCCTGATTCCTGACCTGCTTGAGTTCCAGTCCTGACTTCCTTTGGTGATGAACAGCAGTGTGGAAGTGTAAGCTGAATGAACCCTTTCCTCCCCAACTTGCTTCTTGGTCGTGATATTTTGTGTAGGAATAGGAACCCTGACTAAGACAACTGTTTTAAATGTAGAACTAATTCTGACTCTTCTAAAAGATTTTTTCCTTTCTATCTGCCTAAATGGTCAAGGACAGAATCTCTTATCTCCTCTCCCATGAAAGAGAACAAGTTGAGTCTGTGGGACAAGAAAGTTAGAAAAATGATAAGAAAGCTAAATGGAGGCTTACTTACATCGATGACATTGATTTTCCTACTCTTCTCTATGGACAAATCAATCTTATACTATGAAAAAGGATTAGTTTTCATTCTTAAAAACTTGTAGGAATAACTATGGAGTCTAATATTGCAGCAGGGAGCTGTAGCACATTCTCTGGTGGATGTCCTATAAAATTCCTACAGAAGTCCCTCATGTTTGGAACTCAGATTGGATTAAAGAAGAGAAAGTGCCCATTCCTTCTAGCTCTAAGATTCAGAATCTGCTGAAGAACCTATGACCATTTCCCCACTGCTACCACTAGAGGGCACTCACACATTGACCTATGCTGCTGAGGTTTCTTCTGCACCCTTCTCAACCCTACTCCAGTGTCTGAGATAACTTACAGGTTCTTTCCCATCCATGGCTTCCATCCATAGCCTCCTATTGGCTTCTGAAGGCGCCTGCAGAGTGATTGTTCCTGGTCTGGAGTGAAAAAATAACAAGTTGAAGTCAGAAAATTTACCTGAGAGAATGGTATCTTGTGCTTCTTTCACTGTTTTCTAACTTATAGTTTCAATTAATGGACATTCATTGTACAAAATGATTTTTATTGGAACATTTTCATACATGTAATATACTTCAAAAACAAGATTCTCAACCATTATACTATATGGCCTCTTGGCTATGGCCATTACTCCAAACTTTGATTCTATTTACTTTCCAGCATTCTGCTATGGTCTGAAAATATAAACAAGTGACCGAACACACCCTCCAAAATGCTCTTATATTGTAATCGCCGATGTGAGAATAATAAGTTGAGTCTTCAGGAAATGGCACAGCACCTTTATAAAAAGGTTTGAAGTAGAGAGTCCATTCCCTTCTCTCCCTTCCTCCATATGAGAACAACGAGTATGTTCTTTCTGGAGGATGAAGAGGCAAAACACGATCTTGGAAACAAAGATTCCCAGACTCAAAACCTGCTAGCACACTGTACCCCCAACCAAAGAACCCTAAGAAATAAATTTCTGCTGCAACCCATTCTAAGGCATTAAAGCAATGAACTGGATAAAGACACTGTTTTTATCCAGAGACACTAAGATTGATATGCCTATTCTAATATAGCTAGACCTTCGGAACCAAACAGGACACTTGGCATTGAGCAGATTCCTGAAGGCATGAAGTCTTGGTAGAGTCTCTAGCCAGCAATGTCATTATGAGAAGCTCACCTCCCACGTTTCTACACCATGCAGCCTCACTCCGAATTGCAGGATGTAAGAGCAGTAACAAGAACATTCAAAGATGCTGGGTTAATCCCTTTGCCTCTCTGCACTGTCACTTCCTCACCTCTAAGTGTACTGGAACACACACACACACACACTCTGGGAATTACTTCCCAGTGCTAACATCAGGAGATTCCTGTCATACCCCTTACCTGGCAAGGTAAATGATCTTTAAGATAAAATTAACCAAAAGCCAACACTTGACTCTCAAAACTAAACTTTCCCATTTACCTTCCTCTAAGAACCTCATCCTTTGGAATATGTCTTGCAGGACTGGAAAGCTATCAGGCAAATCACAAGCCAAACGGAGGGAGAACAAGCAAATGAAAACCAGCTATGAAAGTAACTAGGCAGTTTGATGAGTGAAGCCGCTCCTCGAAGCCAGCTGCCCCACCTGTCAGCTCACCTCTGACCTCAGAATCGAGAGGAGTAAATGTCTGACTCTTAAAAATGTGTTTGGAGATTCTTTAGTGCTACAGATAGTAAAATTCAAAGAATATTAAGGATTAGAGACTGGAAAAAGAACTAAGGACTAGTTCAGAGTCCTTTCACATAGGGTTCATTATAGTCTTAGCTGAATTGTTTGCCCTCCTAGAAGTTCCACTTGCCCTCCTGGAACCAATAGGCAGGGGATGGCATATATTCATTAGTGGGCACTGGTTCAGAAGGCAGCCTTCCTTAGAGATCCAAACACCTGGACATGGACCCTGGCTCCACCATTTAATAGCTGTGTTATTCATCTGGTTCTCTTTTGCCTTCTTCTCTTCTATTGTGAACTTCAGGTAATAGCAAACTCTATGTGGTGAAGACTAAAGATCATTTAAAGGGCTAAGTAAATGGCCAGAGATGCAGGAGTCACTTGGAAAACAGCAGCACTCTCGTGTGATATAGGCCTATGATTTCAAATATTGGTACAAACATAATTATTTTAATGCTATTCTACCTTCCTGAACTAGAAAAAAAAAAGGAGTAAGAAACCTCTGCTTGGTACCCCAGAAAGTGAGAGTCAATGTGTGTAATCCCTGGGAAACCTGACTCTTTCTAAGATCAGATGGACAAGTAAGGGAAGTAGCTGCCACAGCCTGACAAGGTCCCATGTGAAGGAAGTGTTAGCATCTGTGCATGATGCTATTGACTACTCTACTCTGATCAATAATGGAATAAGATCACAAAGACAATAACTGTGGGGACCCACAGCTCAGGGCTCTGTCTTGCAGGGGAGACGGATAGCTCATGTATTTGAATCTTGGTGTTCTCATGTTTAAAATGGGGTGAAGAGATTGAGTAAGCCAATGGTTTTCAACATAGAAATGATATGGTAAATATTCACAAGTGAATCATAACCATAGTTCCTAGGTTCTACTACAAAAGTTCCTTGGAATTCTGGAAGAGAAAATAACATATCTAAAAATTAACACCAAACTTATCTGTCAACTACAAAGAGTCAAGCATAGCAGCACACAGTGCAAGAAATATAAAAAAATAAAGTTACCCACTGTCGCACCCAGAGCCAAACTATTTGCAATTGCTCTGAGTTGAAAATATTATTTACAAGTAGCTGGCAAATTTAAGCTAAAAAAGGAATCAACATGGAATCTGACATGAAATATCTCATCACTTTTAAGCACCTTGATGCTGCAGAACCAGAGATGCTACAGGTTCAAAGAGGAAGTCAGAGCCCAGTTATTTTTCTCATGCTGCAGGGCCTGATGTTATTAGAAAACCAAGTGCCAGTCACATGGTTACTGATAACATCGTTTACTATCACAGTCCTTTCTATGGGAATCATCTATTTCTTAAGAAAGACATCATAGAGACCCACAAACCAAAATTATGAAGGTTCAAAGATATCCCGATTTTTAAATAAGACAAATAAGAGGGAAAATGTTCTAATCTCTTAGTCTATCTGATCTCGTTGATCTCAGCCCTTAACGATTTTTTTCTGTGAGATTATAACTTCTTGATTAATGTCCTTTCTAGTAATTTAATCATTTGGCTAAATTCTTCTCTATTACTCAGCACTTGATATATAGAAATACCAGATGACAATAAAATCAGGTAGCACACATATTCACTGACTTTGGGGGAAACTTCTTAACCAGCAAGCATGCTTATCACCAAAATAATGTCAATTATTTTCATTCCAAAGAACAGAAGGGTCTTTTGTTTATATATTATGGTTTCTAATTTTGTATTTTTATAGAATTTCTGTTTGCCAATGTGTGTGTTCTGAGTCTATATGTGGTTCTTGTACTTTTTCTTTGGCTATTTGGTTTTTTTGTTCATTTGTTTTGTCCTCTTCGGGTTTGTTTGTTTTTATTTTACCTTATATTTTCTAAACATCTGCTGGTTTTCTAATGAGAGAGAAAGAGAGAGAGAGAGAGAGAGAGAGAGAGAGAGAGACAGAGAGAGAGACAGAGAGAGAGATAGGGGAAAGAGAGATACGGGAAGGTTGTGAATTTGGGAAAGTGAAGAGGTGGGAAGAGTCTAGGAGGAGTTGGGGGAGAAGGAACCATAATCAGAATAGATTGTATTAAAAACAGACAAAAGTGTAATTATCCTTCATTAAACTGGTTTTAGCTGGAAGTGGAGGGGAGAAGAATAGAAGGCGTTGGAAAGAAACAATATAACCATGCCTCAGATTTGCAAGCAATGACTCAGATATTTGAAGATCAATAAATTATTGTAGTTCACATATGTATCTTCAAAGTAGGAAAGGCTTGCATCATTTTACAATAAGTGGGGGAAAGTCACTAATACTACCTCTATGCTTCACCCACTCTAAATTGTGTCACTCTACTTCCTGAGTCAGACTAAGAGAATTGTCTTCAAAAGAAGACCATGGTTATTCTGTCAGTTTTTCGGCACTTTGAAAAAAAACCGGTTTTGCATATATGACAGCAAATTAAATTCTAGGAGATCCTTTTCTCTGGCCAGAGCCAATGAGGTAAATGTGGCTGAGAGATATACAGAAGACAAAAACAAAACAAAACAAAACAAAACAAAACAAAACAAAACAAAACGCTCTGACCTGGTCTAACAGGGACTCTTGTGAAGGGGAGATGGAGAGGCAGGGGCAGCAATGGTCTATATATACCATGCTCCTTTTCAGAAACAAGAGACAGGGAGGAAAAAAGAGCCACCCAAAGTCATGGGTGGTACGTGGTGATCCTGTCAATTGACAGCATCTCAACTTACCTTTCATTAGTTTCAATATCAAAACAGAATCTCTTGTCAATTGACTCTGTCTTCCTTCTCACACAGTACTTCAAAGTTAAGTCCACAGGTCCCTGAAAAGAAAGAAGCAATTATTTAAAATCCAGACGTTTCTTCCTTCAATCTGTAGTGTCCCTAGGGTCATTTGAATGAAGGAGCAATGGGTTGACTCACTGAGAACCTTCACCTTCAAACCTTGGAATTATATGGTCAATGGCTTCTCGTTGTTCCAAGTATCAGTGGTCAAAACCGGGAGAAAATGAAAATACTCAGGGCAGGCTAGTGCCCTTTCCCAAGTGCAGTGGATACAATACCCATCACCAGGGCAGTGCAGGAGAAATGGAGTGCCTAAATGGCATTAAGTACACGTAATAAAAGTTTCATGAGGTTTCTGAGAAGGAAGCTGCAACTGGTAATTAGCTATCTAAAACCCGGAATGTTCCAGAAAAGGTAAGTGTTAAAGCCCTACTGGATAGGGCAATACACACCTTCAAGATGACAGAAGTCATAAAAACAGTCCCTCCAGAGGTAGGAAAAAAGCACGGAAACAGGCAGATTTGTTTATTAATCAAAGCAACAGTTTTACATTTGATACATATGGGGTAGTGTGGTTCATAATATTCCTGTGGGAACACAAATCTGCCAAACCCCTTGGTGGCCACAAAACTACCTGTTTCTTCATCGTTAGTTTTTCTCTATTATCTCAGCAGGGACAATGTGGCACCAAAGGGATATAAGATTTAGTTAACACAATGAACCATATACTGTACAAGGAATTGTTAATGAATTGATTGTTTACTGTTTTTTGATGTAGTTTAACACATACTTCCGTCACCATAGCCCTTAGAGGTGAATACGAGAGGTAAAATTTCTTAATGGCATGCAGGTTGGTAAGGGCCAAGTGGCATTAAACTAGGAAGGATAAGATTTGGGATATTGCTTTAGGTATGCCATTTACTAGCTATGTGTCCCTCGCTGGCAAGGCAATTGCTCTGAGTCTTAACTTCACAATTTATTAAATAACAAGAGCACTATTGGTCTACTGTCTCAAACTCAGAAACACAGCATACGTTCCCGGTCTGTACTTCTGGCACTAATCCATCAAAACAATATGCATCATTGGCAAATACCAATTCACTCAGTGGAAAAGTAAACAGATCCCAGAGCTAAGATTTAAACCCAGCTCAGACATGATGAGATATGCACACCTGTAATCCCCAAACTCCAACCTGCGTGAGAAAGATAACAAATTCAAGGCTAGTCTGGGTTGCATGGTAAGATTCTGTCTAAAATTTTAAAATGTAAAACAAATAAATAAATAAGACTTAATATATAAATAATCTCAGCTCATGATGTTCTTTAGCTGACCGCCAGGTGTTCCTCTCTCAGCGAGTTTGGCCATTCATGGGCCAATCATTTCTGCTGTTATTCCACTACAAGAACTCAAACTTCCATGAACACTTTGCCATTATACCTTGCATGGAAGGGTAAAATTTTGATAAAAAAATAAATAAATAAATACTGCTTTGGAGGAGAGTGGTAAACAGAGTATATGACATAAGTAATACTTTATAGGTTGAACTACTAGGGGACACTGCTAAGTGTCACAGTAAGGAAGAGGGCAAATTCATGCGTCTCCAAATTAAGTTCATGATATCTGCTCCATAGTGCTGCTCCCAGAGGAAATAAGGCACGTGGTAGAAAACATCCTTGGAAGACAACTGGCATTTAGGAAAAGGTGGGTTTTACCTACTGCTGCTGCTGCGATTGTCACCTTAGCATCATCTATTTATATTATTTTCCTTTCAGAACATGAAGCATTACTAGGAATGGTATCAGAAGACTAAAAAGAAAAAATAGCTTCAAATACAAATTGGGTAAATTCAGTAACTACTACTTCTTCTACCCCATCTGTTGGCTTACAGGCGATTGTGTTAGACTCCTCCCAGAAACCTAGCAATAGATTGTCATCACCAGCACTACTGCCAGATGCAGGTGGCTGGCAGCATGTAAGAGGACTGCTTGCTACCCCAGCTCACTCTTGCTTGCGCTCCCTCTCCCTCCCCCCCTCTCTCACACTCACACACTCACACACATACACACATACACACACACACACACTTACTTATACACTTTTCTATCTATTCTCAAGTGTTCCCAGCCAGCCCCTCTCTCCCCATCTCTGTCCTTCTTTTTGTCCTTCTTTATCCACCTCCGCTGTCCTCATGGCTTTGCTCCTATCTTTCTGGCCCTAGCCCTTCTCCAGGCCCACACTCCCTTTCTTTACCCCCAAATAACTCCCTTTATAGCAGGTCCATTGTATGGCATGATTTCTCAGGGCAATGTCTTGGCATGAGCCAGTCATGTACCTCCTTACCTCCATCCACTGCGACATTATATAACACTGTCACTACTTTCTACATGGAAAACTGAGTTCTTTCAATCCCTTAAGGGATTCCAGATTAAAATTGCTTAGGCTGAGGGCCAGGCACACATGGCTTTAATGCAAATAGGCTGGAGAGGCAAGTGGATCTCAGTGAGTTCAAGGCCAGTCTGGCCCACATAGTGAGTTACAGGGCAGCCAGAACTTCATAGAGAGACACCATCTCATAAAACAAAACCCTGCTTAGGCTCACTGTTAGGCTCACACAATTGCAGTTTTGCAAGCATCAACTCAATGAAACAACGAAGAAAGAAAAACTAAATTGCTCTCATATGCGAAGGGGATATAAAAGTGCTTTCTACTGATTTTGCCTTGGACAAAATGTTCTTTTGAACAGGAATTAATAAAAAAGCTCTAAAAGATATTACTCTCTATGAGAGTAGAGTTAGTGTCCAGATAACAATTTGTGTAGAACTAAAAGCAATGGGGGCTTAGAAATTAGCCCAGTTATAAATATCTCAAACCCTAGGCTTTATCCCCAGTACCACATAAACCAGTCATGGAGACATATACTGGTAATCTCAGAACTCAGGAAGTAAGGCAGGAGGATTAAAAAGTTCAAGGTCATGCTTTACATTCGAGTGAGTTTAAAGCTATCCTGGGTTCCTCAAAGCTACATCTCAACAACCACCATGCCCTAACAGGAAATAGAGAAAAAAAAAAAAGACTGCAGCTAGTGTTATATACATAAGCACTTGATACTCAGATACAGGAGAAATTCAGGCTGACAAAGGACAGATTTTATACCATAGCGTAAGATGAATTTGATGAAGCCTATTGACAAAGGGTGTACCCCAGCTTAAACATACATTTGAGGTACAATAGTAGGCTCTGTGCTTAAAGACTGATGCAAAAAGTAGTTTTCAACATTCTATAATCAAAACTGTCCCCTCTGGTTTTCTATGTCCAAGCTATACCAGATTGGTCATCTACAGAAAAGATTGTTAATATAAATTGGCAGTTTTCTCCAAATTCCTGTCTACCTTAATTGGGCCTTCCTGTATGTACTTAAAGCTTCCAGCAGTATGTAAAATTTTAAAGGTTCACAGTGACAGCATATAGGCGAGCAAGTGAAGGGGATGCTTTCAGAGAATGAACAAGGTGATGATCACTTTTTACCTGTAGAAACATCTATGCATGGAAAGGATCAGGTTCTTTTAGGAGAATAAACTAGCCTCTCAATGGTCAACTTACCTTGCCATTTTGACAAGGAGGACAAGGCCTAAAGAGGGGAGGAAGAGATATGTACTACTTATAGAAATTTTTCTTTGTGTGAAGATGACACTAACATTAGGATATACACACACATATAGATGTGCTTTTACTAGAAATTAATTCACATTTTTAAGAACTCACTACTTAAAAGAGTCATTCATGTTCTGGATATGTTCTTTATACAAGTACAGGCAATTGTTATACTAAATAGGCTGGAAAGGTAAAGACACCATGATGATGGTAGGACCTGCATATGATATAACACACCTGTTAATCCCAGCACTCAGGAGTCTGAGACAGGAGACTGGCTAGAAGTTTAAGGTGTAAGTTTTGCTACACAATGAATTTCAGGCTAGCCTGGACCACAAAGCAAAACCTTTTTTCTATAACCAAACCAAATTTTGGTTTTACATGACAGTGACAGACTTGATTATTTGACACTGTGTCAATATATATTCTTTTCTGACATACCATCACACAAATGAGCTCAAAAACTAGCAGTAAAAAAGACTGACCTGCTTAGCACCCGGCTTCTGTTCCATTGGTGTCATGGTGAGCATCCTGGTCTCTTTCTCATACCGACAGTAGTATTTCACCCAGGATATTCCCAGGGCCCCTACAAGACAGAAGAAAGTGAACGAGCAGAATATTTCACCTCCCCAAAGCAGAAGCTGCTTGCTTGCTTTCTCCAGGGCTCAAGATTGAACACAAGGCCTCTACACAGTACAAACATTCTAAGCCTATTGGTTATTCTTTGCTAAAAGACCCCAAATCAATCACTGCCCTTTGTCTTTGCACCATCTTTACCTACCTACTGCACCCACAGAGATGCTAACCCTCACCAACTGCTTCCCATATCCATTCTTGGCTCATTCCAAACCTACTCTTCCTATAGCAGTCCTTGGGAATAGAGACACCTATGCGTCCAGAAGCTGGAAACCCCTGCCAGTTTGCTCTTTCCTGAAATCTCTCATTTGACTAACATTGAATTGTGTCCATTCTATTCCATACATGTTTCTTCTTCAAGTATTTCTACTTTTTAGCCCTTTAGCAATGAGTTAAAGGGTGTTATCATCATCATCTTGCTTTCCTAATACTTAATAACATTTCCAATAAACTATGAGTGTACATTTTTCCCATTAATCATTTAAAGCAGGCTTCTCTCATTTCCCCAGCTCTGATTTGCTCCCATCCAACCCTTCTTCACCATTTTGCTAGAACATTACTTTAAAAGATCCTTCTATTGGTGTCATCTCCCTTGTCGTAAATTATGCATAGCTTTCCTACTCTCTCCAAACAATGTAGTCTACCTTCAAAGCCCTGCATGATTCGATCAAATTGACCTTCCTGGCCTTGTCACTGGGTACCCTCTCCTCTATGCTCCTGTGTCAGTGAATTATTTTCAGTTGCCAAATACTTAAGTGGCCATATAGTCTGTACAGCAAACTCCACATGTAGTTAAGAATGGATTGCACACAACATATATTTAAAATAAGTACATCAGGACAAGGGTTATTCTCCACAAACCAAGACCTAAGCATGAGGACCGTTCTCCAACACTCCTATGCCCCTGCTCATACAGCAGCACACACAAGATGTTCTCTACCCACCGGCATCCCATTTTTAAACCTGTCACTCTCACTGAACATTTAACTTCTAAGTCAAACATCACTTCCTCAGGGAAGCTCTTAGACATATACCCCAATGAGAGTGCCCCAAATGCTTCACAAATATACTTTCCTGTCTCTCCTGTCAATCTGAGGATTGCTTTCAGAATAAAAAAAAATGTGAGATTCATTTTGTTCTTGTACTCTCAATGTGTTGCACATACTTGGGCCAAAAAAATGGTTTGGTGAGCATTCATTTAATGGAGTGGCAGCCATTCGTGACAACTTGGAAATCTGAGGCACAGAAGCACCCTGCACTGTGTAGCAAAGATTCTCAGCTAGGAGCAGCTTCACTTCACTGTAGACAGATTACGTTGTCATGTATAAAGAGCCTTACTAATACCCGGTGAGGAGCAAACTAGGATGCTGCTTACCACCTCACAGTGCGGAGCAGTAGGTCTCCACCTTCCTACCACTGAGGTCCTTTAATAGTTCCTCAGCTTGTGGTGACCCCAACCATAAAATTATTTTTGTCACTACTCCAAAACTGTTAACTTTGTTACTGTTATAAATCACTTTTAAAAAGTGCCTTCCAATGGTCTTGAGTGACCCCTGCGAAAAGGTCATTTCAACCCCCAAAGGAGTGGTGACCCACAAGTAGAAAAGCACTGTTGTCCAAGCTCTGAGGGTGGTGAATGGGATACAATACACTGGGAAAGGGTATCAGTTTTGGTATAGGATACATCTGAAGTTAACCTTTGATCTAGTGACTTTCCAAAGCCTCAGTGGTCTCTAGTGTAACTTAAGCGTAATGTGGGATCAAAGATTAAAATGGGTTGAGACCTTTAAAGAAGTATACAGAGTAAGTGCAGTAAATATGATCTTTCTACTTCCTTTGCCCTGCCTTTGTTTTGACCCAAGGTTCAACATACACAATTAACATTCCTCATCTTGAATCTCAGAGGAAACTTTAAAGACATCGTAGTCTATGACATAGTAATTTAACACGCCCCTAAAGTTTCTTTCTTTTGCATTTTTACTATTCCTGCCCTGCCTTCCAAAGAGTTCTATCAGGCATGGATCTATGAAGAACACATGAGTTCTCAGAGTTCAGAAAGGTAAAGCAGCAAGCCTCCTGGAGGCCAGTGGATGACCCTGAATGCCCACACACATTTCTCCTGTGTATAGAGATAGCCTTCAATGGTTGGCTGTCCTGGAAGCTTGCATGTCTGAGGAGCTTCTTTCATCCTTTTCTTAAGTTCTTCCATCTCCTCCCGGGTACTGGAGAAATGATTTCTTGTCTGTCAAGAAATTATTATAATCATTATCACTAGTATCATCAACAGGAATGTGTATTTAACCATCATAGATATAGTACAGAGATTTCTCTCCTTACAGCATGTGCTAAAACATATAGAAAACTGCTGAATAGTAGTGACTAGAAAATAATTCTAGAGTTTAATGGTACTATGTACTAGAAAGGAAACAAGAACACAGATACCACAAGAAGCGAGAGCTTTTACCCAGTGGGATTAATTCAAGCTTCATGTAAATAGGACTTTGAAACGTCTGGCGTTAGACTGACCCTTACTTTACAACAAGGGCAACTACAGAGAAGGTTCCCAAAGATACTGTTATCATAGCAACTTCTTTATGTTAGTGAAGAAGATGTGGACTACACTAAAAATGAGTCAGCCATGAGTACACATGCAGATGCCTGGTATTAGCTCACATTTGTCAAGTTACATATGGCAGAGGAGTCAACTTGATTGTAGAAAGATTTTTGTAAGTCAGCAGAAAATAGGTACTCTCACGTTCAGGTAAAGGAGAGGACCCAGAAGGAAGGAATAAATGCAGAAAGAAAAAAAGTAGGTAAAACTGTACATCACAATCCCCCTAAGCAAGCAGTTTTTAATTTAAAAATACATCTATGAATATCATGCAACGTAGCACCCAGTCCAATGTCACCTGATCTTAATAACAACTTCTCTGACTACCAATTGTTACATTCTCTATGCTCCTTTAAAAATGCTGGTTTGGGGACCAGAGAGATGGTTCAGTGGGTAAGGGCACCAGTTCCTCTTGCAGAGGTCCTGAGTTTAGTTCCCAGCAACCATATGGTGGCTCACAACCATCTGTAATGTGATCTGATGCCCTCCTTCTGGCATACGACTATACATGCAGATACAGCATTCACATAAATTAAATAAGTAAATATTTTTTTTAAATTTTGGTTTGATTCCATATAGTAACAAGTAGTATAAGGGATATCAGCTTTATCTATCTACTCTAGAAAATATATAATCCTGCAAGACAGATAAAACCTTGGGGACTCATTCTGGTGTGCCAAAGACTTTTACAATGTTTCAAACAGGATATATTTTCATGGTAGCCACAAATAATCATCAAATGATAAGTTACTAAATTCTCATGTATCGATACATAAAATATGCTATGTGTACGGTCATTTATAAGAACTAGGATGTGCATAAAATTGGAGAAGTAATTCATTTGTTTAACTCTAAGTGACGAAAGAAAAAGATAATGGATACCCATGATAATAAACCAAGTGGCTTAACTGACTTGGGAACTAGCCTAAGGCCCAAGCCTCAAGTTAAATAAGCCTACATCTAGACTGATGTGGAAGAGATACAGTGAAGTCCCAATGCTTAATAAATCCTGGCTTAGATAGGGCTGTTTCTGAATAGACGATGGGTCTGAGAAGCAGCAAACCTCAAAGACAGGGAAGAGTCAAAACTGAAAAAGCAAGAACATTCGACGTGTTGAAAATGCTTGTATGCTACACCACTTTGTCCTAACAAACTGGCAGTGGTGAAATGGCCTGAAATTCCAAAGGTAAGAGTCCACTTTTAATTCTCAAAACACTCGAGCCATGGCCAGTGAGATGAGCCCACTGGGCTCAAATTCCGACGGAAAGACAGGTGAAGACAGGTGAAGACATCCACCTGCAACTCACATTCTGTAAGCTGAGCTGCAGCTGCTGTTTGTAGGGCAGGAAATCCTGGGTGAGCTCCACTGTCAAACTGTTAGAAATGAAGAGGCTATGAAGGAAGGCTAAGACCTAGGGGAAAGAGACAAAAAAAAATCACCTTTAGAAACTCAACATTACCTCACACCGGCACTTCCTACCTGATCAAATAAAGGACCCATGAAATCAGGGAAGAAAATCGAGAGCGTTTACCAAGTACACCATTACAAGCAGTCATGGCAGCACAAGTGGACACACAGGTAAGTGTTCTCATATTAGGTTAAATACCTGCATTCAGTCTAGGAAAAGAAACAGCAAATCTGGATCCTTTTCAGACTGCATCTGAAGCCACTCAGGAATTACAGACTGCAGAAATTGACTACATCTCTTTTCTAAACAGGTTCAGCATTTCTCATCCAAAAATTTATAAGCCAAAATTTTGAAGGGCAGATGTAATACCAAAAAAAAAAAAAAAAAAATGAAAAAAAAAATTTACACCTAGCCTCATGTAATAGCCCTCATACACACTGAGGAAAAAGCACAGTGAAACTATTGTATAAAAAAATCTTTGATGGATAAGAAAATTAAACAAACTTTGTGTTTAAACTGGAGACCCATTTAATATATTTCATTATGTAAATGCAAATATTTCGATTTTTTTTCAATAATCCCAACCACTTCTGGTTGCAAGCATTTTTGGTAACCGATATCCAAATAAATATCCTCAGGATTAGCTCATAGTAGGTGCTTCTAGCAGAAGATGACATACAAATGCTGAAGAGTCCACTTTTAATCCTCAAAACATTCAAGCCATGGAACAATGGCGAGAGAGACTTGCTGTGCAAGGCTGACAACCTGCAGTCATTCCTCAGAACCCACAGAAAGTTGAAAGGACAGAACTGACTGCACGGTTACCATTTGATGCCCACATACTTACCAGAGGATCCATGTCCCTCACAATAGTCTATATTTCATTCAATTCTCTTAAAAACCAAATGTATACAAACAAACCTAAGAGAAAATACAATTCTCACTTAACAATTATAAATATTTAAACTGGAAGTTCAGTGTTCGTTAAAAGTATAACAGGTAGGAGTAAACACAGCTCCATTTGTTGTAGGAAGAAAACAGATGAAATATAGAACCAGGTATGAACATAGCAGATGTAAAAAGGCAAACATAAAAACAAGACAATACATACATACATTGACATTTATGACGAATATATGGTAGAGAGATATGTTGACCACATTGACATCCATATCTGCAATACTTCCTGGTTTTCTCCTCAAATTCATCTCAGGAAATGGCATCAGTGCTTGCCAGTCATTCAAACCAAGAACTTCAGAACCAGCCCTTATCTCTCTTAAACTCACATTTAAGTCCAATTCAACAGAGCCTTCTGCTAGTGTTTCCTCCAAAATACCATTTTTGGTGCTATAAATAGAACCCAAGACCTTGCACATGTGAGACAAGCTTTCTATCACTGAGTTATATCACCCAAACCTCCAAACTATTGTGCTAACCTATCTATCCTTTACAGTTTCTCCTTTTGACACACCAATTCAAGTGAATGTGTCTTCTTACCCAGACCATTATAGCATTTCTTTAATTAATCTGAGAGTCTAGTTTTGCATCCCAGGCAGATCTCAAACTCATGATTCTCTGCCTTCACCTCCTGGTGTAGACATTACCAGCGTGTACTACCTCACCCAGCTTACAATAGCTTTTTAACTGCTTTCCTAGCCCTCTGCCAAGCCACTTCCCACACAAGAAAATTGTCCTGATAGGGCATACTTAATGCCCTTTTAGTGGTTTTCCATGGTGCTGAGGCTGACATTCAAATCACACTGCATGACAATGGGTCCCAGTGGGTCTCAGTCAAGCATAACTTAATGCAATTTCCCTTTTCTTCTACCAGTATCTCAGGACACACAACTTTTCATTTTTTTGAGAATGTCTAAACATTCCTCACTCTCATGAAGGAAATCTGGATTTTTGTCAAAGGCCCTTTCTGCACCTATTGAGATGACAGTGTGATTTTTATCTTTCAGTCCATTTATGTGATTTATTACATTATTGGCTTTCATAGGATGTACCAACCCTGTATCTGTGAGATAAAGCCAACTTGGTCATGTTGGATGATCATTGTGATGATAGATGTCTGTATTCAGCTCAGACCTAGTTTATTGAGGTTGGTGCATCTATGCTCAGCAAACAAAAATAATTTGTTTCTTTCATAGCTTTTATCACAGCTTACAACTGTTTTGATAATGTACATAGTTTCATGCCTTCTCTCTACCTCATGGGAGAATAGTATTCATAAAGAAAGAAACTGGCATTCAGGTTTACTAGAATATATCCAGTGTTTAAGACAGTGCCTGGAATACAACAAAGCCTTGATGCTTCTTCAATAAATGAATGAATACTTGTTTTCATATAGTACATATAAAATTATAAAAATGTGAGCATCAAAACATGTATACTCAGTCATACTCTTTCATGTGCCACATATGTAGACACATTCACACTCAATAGTATATATCATACACATAGAAAGAGATATATACACAAACAATTTGGGAGGGAAAATATTATACAACCCATACATATTCATTTTATATAAAGGATTTTTTTCATCATCCAAATTCACTTAAAATTAAAATTAAACTTTTAAAATACACTTAAAAAATTCAACTTTTCTGTAATGACCCACCTATGTAGTCAGCATATTTTCCAAGTAAAATACACTAAGTTTTGTAATAAACTAAAGGTAATTTAGTAGGAAAATTTATGCAAAGTAGTCAGCTGGTAGAACAGGAAGTAAAATAGGAAGTGATTAAATGTAAGGGCCATGAGTTTATAGCACAGGCTGAAGCACATGGTATATAGTTTTACAAGCTTGCTGAAAGCATGAGGGAAAAAAAGCCAAAACGTCCAGGTTCTGAAGTGTTCACAGCAGCATAATGCAAGGCTTTCAAAAGAGATCAACAAAGAATACTTCTTAACGTGCTAAAATAAAAGCAAAAACAAAAACAGAAACACACGAAGCGCTTCCAAACTCCTTTTACAGAGCTAATATTATTGTTTAATAGCAAAACCAGGTAAAGACACAACAACAACCAACTACAGGCCTGATGAACATAAAGGCAAAAATCCTCAATAAAATCCTTGTAAACTGTGTACAGGCACATGTGAAAAAGATTACAAGTCATGGTCAAGTTGTCTTTACCCAGAGATGTGGGGCCGGTTCAATGTATGTAAATCAGTAAGTGTAGTAAATCCTATAAATAACCTTAAAGACAAAGTTCCTACAATCATCTCAATAGATAAAGAAAAAGCTTTTGACAAAATCCAACATATCTTCATAAGTGTCCTAGAAAAAGTACGAGTCGAGGAAACAAATTTCAACATATAAAGGCTGTATATTACACACCCACAGCCAACATCAGCCTAAATGGAGAAAAATTCAAAGAAAGTTCCATTAAAATCAGAAATAAGACAGAGCTGTACACTGTCTCCACTACTTTCAAATATAGTGCTCAAAACACTAGCTGGAACAACAGAATAAGAAAATCAAATTCAGTGGATACAAACAAGAAAAGTTGAATCACCCCATTTGAGGATGATATGATATTATACTTAAAAGATCACAAAAACTCCATCAGAAAACTAGAAATGGCTGACAATTTTGGCAAAATGGTAGAATAACTTAACAAAACTCAGTAACAACTCCATATGTCAACAACAAAAAAAAACCCCCACATTGAGAACAAGATCTCCTCGAATGCATCTCCACTCACAATAGCCTCAAAAATTACCTAGGACTTAACCAAGGATAGGGAAGGAAGAGGAGGAGAGGATAGAGAGGGAGGGAGGGAAGGAAGGAGAAAAGGAGAAGAAGGAGATGAAGAAGGAGAGGAAGAGGAAGAAGAGAAAGAAGAAGAAAAAGAAAGAGACTTCTACAATAAAAACTTTAAATCTCTGAAGAAAGAGAATGAAGAAGATATAAGTTGGTAGATTATTATTGTGACAATGACCATTCTCCCAGAACAAGTTACAGATTTAATACAATCTAATCAAAATACCACAGTCATCAAAGAAATGGAAAAACTCCTAAGCTTTGAATGGAACTACAAAGGACACTGGATAGCTAAGGCAATCCTGCATAAAAAGGAAAATACTAATAGGATTCACATTCCAGATATCATGATTTATCACAGGGCTACAGGATTAAAAAGAACATGGTGCTAGCACAAAACTAAACTTGTAGGCAAAGAGGGCAAAGCAGAAAATAAATGTAACATCAGCCATTGAACATTTGACAAAGATGTCAAAACTCTGAAAAGAAACTATGGCATCTTCAGCACATAGTGCTGGGAAAACTGAATGCCTACATGGAGAAGACTAAAATTACACTTATGTCTATCACCCTGCAAAAAATTAACTCCAAATGAACTGAATATGTTAGCCTGAAACTGCTAGAAGAAAACATGTGCAGTATCCTTCCAGATTTAGGTGAAGAAAAAGATTGTCTGAACAGGACTCTTTGCCCAGGATTAGGACAGCAATTGACAGGTGGAATGTCACATAAAACTAAAAACCTTCTATATGGCTAAGGATAAATCCATTGAGTGAAGAGAGGAAGCCCAAAGAGAAGCAATATCATGGATGGATGGATGGATGGATAGATAGATAGATAGATAGATAGATAGATAGATAGATAGATAGATAGATAGATAGATAGATAGATAGA
>JANHMN010000005.1:71056764-71109264 GCA_030674055.1 Rhabdomys pumilio | reverse complement strand
GTAGAAAGAAGTCAACAAATGTCAACAATGGTCAGTTTTGAAAATCGGGAACGAGAGAATCAATTAAGTTCTTCAGCTAAAGAGGCATTGCGCCACCTGCAAATATCCTATTTCTATTGTTCTCTTTATTCCTATTTTGCTTTATTTTACAGAGAGGGGATATGAGACCAAGAGATTAAAAAGATTCAAGGCCTCCTATATCTACTCCAGCATGAAGGAAGCCTGAGAGCCATAAAACAGATTTTCAGATCAAGGAAAGAGCTGAACAAGTTTGGAAAAGCTTTCTTCTTAAATCCAACAGAAAATTAAAATCATAGGGGTGGAAACTAGAGTATAGGTGACTGGAGAGAAGCAGCGCTCATGAGAACAGCCACCTGAGAGTAAAAGGTGCTCAGTGCTGAGGGGATCACAACCCTCACTGAAGAATAAATTGCTTAACAAATACAAAGATAGAACAAATGATCCAAAGGAACTACATCAAGAGCAAATGAAGCCCAAGCTAAGTCCTAACCAAATAAGCGTGAAACCTCACACTAAGCACTTACTTCAGTTTTAGCCAAATATTCTCCCTGCCTTTTAAGCAAAAAAGCAGAAAAGCAAAAAGGGGAAAAAAAAAACCCTAAGCAAAAACATCAGAAATTGACTAAGAGAAGGCAGACACTGTGTAAAATGATAAGGCCTCGAATTTTAAATAACCATGGTAAAATGCAAAGGGTTCTAGTAGAAAAAGAGAACATGCAACAACAGATATGTGATATTAGAAGACAGATGAAACTTGGAAGAAGCGTGAGTCCAAAGGAAATGACAGAAATCCAAGAGAATCTAAACAGAAACGAAGCCCGCTCTATTTGGCTTACCACCAGTATGATCAAGGTTGAGGAAACAATGAGTCAGTCTAGTGCTGAGCATCTATGGGCCCTTGACTAAGAGTCCTGACAACATGAGGCAGGGGGATCAGCAAGCTTGAATGTACAGGAATACAAAGGTCAAAACAAAGAAAAAAAAACAACATAAAATAAAAACATCTGAGAACTTCTAGACAAAATGTGTAGCATATGTGTACTTGGACAACAAGTGATGGAAGAAACTGAGTGGAATGGAGAAACATTTTCAATGACAGTAACATGATCTGCAAAATTAACCAGCTACACAGCTCCTGTATATACCAAAGGACTCTAAGTCAGCACACTGTAGAAACACTTGCACATTCATGTTGATTATTGCACTATTCTTTTGTTTTGTTTTGTTGTGTTGTGTTGTGTTGTGTTGTGTTGTGTTGTGTTGTGTTTTGAGACAGGGTTTCTCTGTGTAGCCCTGGCTGTCCTGGAACTCACTCTGTAGATCAGGCTGGCCTCCAACTCAGAAATCCACCTGCCTCTGCCTCTCAAGTGCTGGGATTAAAGGAGTGCACCACCACTGCCCGGCTGCACTATTCATAATAGCCATGCTATGGAACCAGCCTAGATGCTCACCAACAGATGGGCAGATTTAAAAAATGAGAGGCATAAACACATTTAGCACTAAAGGAAAACAAAGTTATGCCATTTTCAGAGTTAGAAATCATCAGGTTTAGTGAAGTAAGGAAAAGCTGGGAAAACAATACCATATCACTCTTCTCAATCAGAATCTGGACTTAATTTATGTGTATTGTGGTTTTGTAGGACAGAGAAGGAGAAAAGTACTAGGAGTGAACAGGATGTCTAGGGGCGGGGAGAGAACAAGAAGGATCAGGGAATGTGTGTTATGAAAGCTGAAGTGGGTACTAGTGGAGAAGGAGGACTATCAGTAAGAGGAGGATAGAGTACGGGGTAGAGCAAATAAGAAAATAATAATGACATACATGAATTAAACTGTCACACTAAAACACATTTGTATACTAAATTTTTCACTATCCACATCGGCATGTCAAATGTTGTTGTAATTATGCCAGTCTTGTTCAAGTAACTATTTTGTTCAGATTTCATGGATGCCATTTCCCTCATCAAATCTGGTAGACACTATTTAAAAACTCTTAGAAGATAATGTCAGAGAAAATCTGGCCACAGGTGATGATAATAACACCTATGACAATACTTAAGAGTTCAAACAGCAAAACACAAGATTGAGATCACTGTGACCTGGCACCAAACAGGATGAGGGAGACATGACTTTAGATTGACAGGACTTTTAAATATATCAAAAGCACAATTTACTGAAAATACAGATATGCAAATTTTCATTAAACAAACAAAAAAAAATCTGCTATACTAAAGGCCCTGATAACAGACTAACATAGATATATACCTAGAATACTATAAAGCATTTATCTGATACTGGGTTGCCACCTAACATCATATAGAGAGCTATTTAAACATAGCAACAAGAAAACAACTCAATTTTAAAAGAGGCAAAATATCTGATCAGATATTTCACCAGAGAAAACAGGTGGCAGCTGAGGATATAGGAAAATGCTCAGTATTACACGCCACTGATAAACTTCAAATGACAAGAGAAATAGGACACCACTGCACACCTATTAGAGTGGCTAGCAGTAAAAACACTGATAACACCAAATGCTGATAAGGATGTTAAGCAAAAGAAAGTCTCCGAGCTGGTCTGAAAGAATGGTACGTGTTGGTAAACAGCAGATTCTTACAAAATAATACATAGGCTTACAATGCAACCCAACTCTTGTACTCTACAGCATTTACCAAAAGAACCTCAACAAAATTTACCATGGCCATATTAATAACTGCCAAAAATCAGAAGAAAAAAATCTTCCATAGGACATGGGGATACATATGTGGTATATCCATTAACAACAGCCCTGAAAAGAAATGGATTATCGAGTCATTAAAAAAAAATATCAACAATTGATACCTATTGCTAAATAAAAGAACCCGGCATGAAAAGGCTCCATGCTATAGGATTCTAACAGCATGACATTACAGAAATGACAAAAATATGAAGGCGAGAGAAAGAGAAATGGCTGCCTGGGATTGGAGATAAGTGAAATGGAGCCAAGAGAATTTCAGAGAGTAAAGCTATTCTCTAAGACACTACACTAGACACAGATCATTACATACTTGTCAAGTCCAACAGAATGGGAATAAGAGAGGTATAACTTACTCAGTGTCACAGTGCCTGCCTAGCATGTGCAGGATTCCACACCCAACAAAGTAAGAACAAGCGATCCATAGCCCACAGAACATAAGACCCACTGGTTCACCAATTGTAATAAATGAACACAAGATATTATTAGTAGTGAAAATACGTGCCAGAAATCTTTATCTCTCAACTTCCCATTCAGCTTTTTTGTCAGTTTTTCTTTTCTTTCTTGTCTTTTTTCTTTCTTTCTTTGGTGCATAAAATGTCTTTGCATTAGTTGTTATAACCACATGTGATTATGACATGTGTTATATGTGTTCATATAACTCAAATACAAGGTTAAAGGGGAAAAACACTTGTTTAGGGTTGTAGCCCAATACATATTCCTCTTTGCCCCCTCAAAACAAAACAAATACAACAACAAAAACCCCAGCCTAACCCTATGCTATGTAGGGTCCCCTGACTTCTTCCACACCATTCTAAGAGAGTGACAATGTAACAATAGAACTGAAAGTGATTTAACAATGATATGATTCTTTCTTTGTTTCCTTCTGGGGGACAGGGTGTCATGTATCCTAGGCTGGCTCCATGCCCTCTATGTGGCCAAGGATTGCCTCAAACTCCTGAGCTACAATTGCAGTCTTCTCCCTCTCTCTCTTCCTCCTTTCTTCTATCTCTTCAGCCCTTCTTATCTTTCCTTCACTTCTAAGGCAGTCTCACTATTAAAAAAAAATTATGTAGCCCAGAGTGACCTCACATTCACAGTAATCCTCCTGCCTCAGGCTCTTGAGTGTTGGGATAACCATTATCCACCACACTTAGCCAAATAAAATATCTCTAAAACATAAAAGCTCTTTTTTTAAGTGATTAAATCGAGTTTCCTTACTTTACTTTTCAATGAAAAGGGCTAAGGGCTGCAGCCTTGCTCATCAGAAATGTCAACAAAGGCTGGCTATGGTGGCTCAAGCCTATCATCCCAGCATGTGGCAGAGACAGGGAGACTTCTGGGGATCTGAGGACATTCTGGGGGAGATCCTGTTTGAAAACATCAAAATTCCCAAAGTGTCAACGAGGACACCTACATAGCATATAAAACTGTCAGAATACTCTAAACACCTTCATAGTAAAAAAAATTTCCAAAACACAACAACAACAACAAAATCTTTAAACTATGGATTGTATCCCCATGGGTCCTTATGACTAACCCCAGATTTGGTAGTCACTAATAAGACCCTCAAGACTGGAGATGCAACATACAGTCATAATCCCAGATGGCATTTATTTCAATGAATGGATACAAAGAAAATCATCAAGAGGAAAGGTGTGAAGAACCCATCTATAAGAAACTGTAATATAAGCCTCCAAGAGATTCCTTAGTAGTTTCACAAAGGATGCCTAAAATTCCTTTCAGTAAGCTATGACAACCCAGCAAAAATAGCTGCCAGGGGAGGTTCCTTAGAGACTGATGATACCCTTAGGTTTTCATTGGGCCTGGTAAAACAGGCACTCCCTGCATATCATGTGTTATAATTCTAGACTGTCTGAGGAACAGGTATTTGAGAAAAGCCACACTGTCTGCACAGGTAACTTGTGCACAGGGAGCCACTATTATCATTTAGGGAACCATTTACAGAAATATGGGAAACCAGTTGGGTTCCCAGTTGCAAGGCAAGGATGAACTCTTATTTTATAGGCCTCTTGTGAACAGACAGCATCACTTTGGAAATTATCCCTGAGTTCTCCTTGTCTGCTGCAGGTAATAAATTTTTCTCCACTCTCTGATATCTTGGCCATGTTTTCTTTTTTCTTTTCTTTTCCTTTGTTGTTGTTTTACCAGTCAAGATGTGAGCCCACTGCATTTGATTTCCCTATCTTGTCTTTCACTAGTCTTTTAGAGTAATATCAATTCTTGACAAATCTCTTCTCCAGACTATCTCATGCCTTTCAGCCTCAAGGCTACTAGCCTCGTTTTAGGGCAATTTCTCCATTTCTGTTTGTTATATATTTTATCTTTTTTCAAATGATTATCTCAAATTGGAAAGGCAAGTTTCTTCCACAAAGGGATTTCCTCCATCCAGACGAAGGTCTTCACCTCCTCATTCCCTGGGTCCCTTAAGACTATTAAAGAAACATGTATTTTACAATACAGAAAGAGCCTTGCTGCTATGAGATCAGTACACATTCTTATAGAAGAATCTCACCTAGAATGACAAGAAAATCATATTAGTGTCCCTCTAGCCTTGTTCATAATGATTTGGTAGATATCTATTAGTGGCTTGGAAGAACTGGAGTCACTGCTGGTCTCGTAGAAGCAATGGCGCTAGTTCAGTATCACCACCAGAACAGGCAATGGAACACCACAGGGGGAAATGATCACTTCTCATATACCAAATACCATACTACTTTTTAATCTATCGTAACATAGAATCTAGAATCATAGACTTGGAAACTCGAAATTGAAAGTGATACCCGAGATGCTTGAGTATCATTCTTCCACACAGTGGGACTGAAGCCAGGAATAGAGTTCCTTACTAAAGGAAGTTAGTGGAGGGAATGGCTCAAGACTCAGAGAGCCTGGGGCCCAGGCCTCAGGTATTCCCTGTGAATGTTTTCATGATGTCTGTTGAGCAACTTATGAAAAAAATCTCAGAATGACTAGTTTCTATAACCCAGCACAAGAAGGAAGCAGAGTTAGACTTTGTGAACATACCTCTAGTAACTGAGATTCTTTCTTTTTGGATGACAGATGTAAGTGCCGGTCCAGTAATGAGTAAAACCTCTCACCATCCTTTTCAAATTTCTTCTTCCTCTCCTAGACATAGAAGAGAAGCTTTGCATTAAATTTCTATAATTTAACACTATGGACTTAGAAATGAGAAAGAAAGGTACAGTTTCAGGTTTCATATGGTCAGTTCCTACAGCTCCTTGGAAGGAAAGAAAAACTACAGCCAGTGCAGAGTGTGCCATTTTGCACTGGTCTCAAGCAGGTTTGATCGCCTCAAATACAACTGTTAATCATTCTACCTGCACCACAGACAGTACCTACTGGTAGAGGTGAGGCTTCTGCAAGTTCTTGCTCCAAAAATGCCACTCATAGGAGGCTTCTGTTGCTAAAACACCCTTTCTTCCCTTCTGTGTTTTTCACATATGGTTAGCATTCATCTGATCTTTTAAAAAGAAAAAAAAAGAAATGCAAGCGTGAAATAAATAACAGTGAATCTGTATGAATTCAAATGACCACAAACAGCCTGCATTCCAAGGCAGTAGGAATTCAGGGCTACTTCTTCAAATGAATTCTTTAGGGTTATTGAAAGATTCACGGATGCATATTACAAGCTGACAGGAGTGAAATCCTGGAAGATTTAGATAGGAAAGACGACTTCACAGCTAGCTTTATGGCAGGTGAAGGACCCAGCCCTTGACTCTCCTTGGGGATGAAATGGAATTAACTTCTGTGCTGTGCAGTACAAGTCTAAGTCACACGGCTCCTAAAGAAACACTGACAATACACATTTGTCACAGACTCATTGTTGTGATTTTTTTTTCTCAGTTTGACAGAATCTCAGGTTATTTGGGAAGAGGATCCTCAGTTGAAAAAAATGCCTTCATCAGTCTTCATGTCAACATGTCTGTGTGGCATTTTCTTGATTCATGGTTGATGTAGGAGGGCCTACCTTACTGGTCAGTGGTACCACTCATGGAAGTGGTTCTAGAATGTCTATGAAAGCAGTACTGAACAGGCCATGAAAAGCAAGCCAGTCAGCAGCACTCCTCCATGGCTTCTACTTCAGTCACTGCCTCCAGGTTCCTGCCTTGAATTCCACCTTGGCTTCCCTGAGTGATAGACTGCAATCTGTAAACCAAAAAATCCATTTCCTCCCCCAAGTTGCTTTTGGTCCTGGTGTTTTATTACAACAGTAGAAACCCTAAGTAAGGCACAGAATGGAATCAGAGAGTGTTGTATGGCTGAGACAAACCTGAACAAGTTTTGGGGAGGACTGTAGGAACTTTTGGAACTCTGGGCTAGAAAAGCTACAGAGTGTTAGAGCTTAATAAACTATTGTGGCCATTTAGAAGAAATGTTGACAGCAATGCCCTCGAAGACTGTTTTCACTATGCTGACTTCGATGAGTTACCAATATAGAAAAGTATTTCTTACTGATAAAAATTCCTTTTTTTTTTAAAGGTTGGCTATTGGTGAACTCTAATACTTTCAAATGAATGCTAGGATTAAAAAAATCAAACTAAATTTGAATTTAAAGATTAATTTGAGTTGAATTAACATCTGTAAAATATTAAGGCAAAATATTTGATAGCTTAAATTTTTCCATACCATTACTAGAGTTTACTTTCTCTTTATGTGATCTTAACTATTCCTGCTAAAAATAAAACTCTGCATATTTTAAAATATTTATTACTAATACAAAAGGTACCACTACTTATATTGGTTAAATCTGGCAAATGTAGAAAATAATATTGTTTTTATAAATGACAAGATGCTGTCGAAATTTTATATAAGGTCAAATCAGATTAGTAATGATAATTATTTTTCTTATTAAGTGGTTACATCATCTGTAAAGCATAGCAACTTATATATTTCTTCCAAAATCAACATGTTACTTAATTTCCACTCTTAGAGCTCCAGTCAGGCCTTGCAGAGTCTGGTTGAACAGTGCTATGGAAATGAGTGCCTTATCTTCTTCCTCATATAGGAGGAATATATTTAAAGTTTCTCTACTAAGGTATACTATCCATTTTTATTGTGAAATCATTACTGAGAAGAGGAATCATGAATTCTTCTTCTGTTCTAGATTTACTAAATATATGGTTTTTTTCTTTATACGAATCATGAAGAGAATTCCATTGCTCTACAGGCTTGCCTACAGCCTGATCTTATGAGGCATTTTCTTAATTCAACTTGCCTCCTCTCTGACAACCTTGGTTTGTATCAAGTTGTCATAAAACTATCTAGCATAGATGGTGACAGCCTTCTGTCTTTGTACAATACATGCTAAATACTTCTTGTTTTCTTTCTTCTACTTCACTGGGCAACTACAATTCAGCCTTCAAGATCCCACTCCTTTCTGTCAATGGAGTCTGTTCTAAGTCTTGCTCAATTCCCCTATATCCTACTTGGCAAGACTTAGGAGTCCCTCCTCTAATCCATCAGCATTGTATATATAAAGTGATAACCTAAATCTGGTACAGTAGTACACACCTCTAACCCTAGCATCCAGGAGACAGAACCAGAAGACAGAGGCCAGTTGCGGGTTATATGAAACACTAGCACACAAAACTAAAAAAAAAAAAAAAGTGAGCATGTGAGGAAGAATGGAAATTTGAAAAAAAAAGTCAAAAATGGATAAATAGAAGAAAAAGAAAATAGGGAATAGGGATAAAATTGCCATAAATGGGATTGTAGAATTATATGCATTACATTAACATTTCCTTCATATGCACAGAAACTGCTACACAAAACATAAGGATAACAAATACAGTAAAAGGTACAGGCAAACTTCCCTTTTACATTTACGGCTTGCTTTGTAAGCACAAATTCAGCATTCTAGTTACGCAAATTCTTTTATCTGTGTTAGACAAAATATGGTGAATAAGTTTGTGTCAAGCACGGGCACCGCTCTGAGAGAATCTAGCCAAGGCAAGGCCATTGGAACCATCTTTCAAGGCCCATACACCATCAAGGACTAGAAATCAACTGTAAAAGCCCTTTTTCCTTTCACTTTATAAAAATGAATGCTGACAATAAGCTGACAACATCCTTCATAAACAGTCAGGAGAAATAAAACAGAAATCACCTATAGAGAATGCTCTGTCTTCTGTATTGGTTTGGTTTTGAGATAGAGCCTTGTTATGTAGCTCAGACAGGCCTTAAATTCCTCCTTACTCAATCACCAGAGTGCTTGGATTATGGGCATGCACCACCATGTCTGGTAGACACAGTTTCATATATCATTATAGGTTCTATCTTTTTCAGTCATTCATTGTTTTATGTACCACAGTGAATGCTGAAGAAAACATATGTCTGAAAAAAATGTGTGAGTGACATGCACAGCTCCAACAAGAGAACCTTCTCTAAAGCAGCAGCTGGGTGAGGCACTTCAGGAGCATGACAAATGTCTCGAGAACACTGTGTCCAGGCAGGCAGAGCCAGTCAACTTCTGTGCTCACTGGAGGAAGCAAGACAAACTGCCAAAGATTTTAAGACATTGGTTCTGATTCAGCAAACCTCTCATGGACTGGGGAGGCTCTTTTTCTAGCCAAATGAAGTTGGGATCACTTGAGTTGACCAGACCAGCTGTGGAGCTGACAGTTGTTTCTTTCTCTTCCTCCTACTTGGCAGAGGGTCAGAGCTTATATTACCTTCCCCACCCATTTGGACTACTGTCCGGGTTCGCAGAATGCAGCACAGGTGTGTGGGCAAGGTATTAACTACTTTTTACAGGATGTCAAAGGCAGGAAATAGGACCTTCACATACAGCAACAAATGAGGGACCTTCACAAGAATATAAAGAAAAGATTTACTATGCTGCTTTACTAAAAGTAAAAAATTTGGAAACAGGAAATAATAACTCAGGGTTTTCTTTTGTGGTGGGAGTGATGGCTGCAATGCTAGCTTTGCTCACCTCACAGCTTCATGTATATGTCCTAGGGTGTCTACTACTGTCATAAACACCATGATCATAAGCAGCTTGCAAGGAAATGGTTTATTTCAGATTATAGTTCCATGATAGAGTCCATTACTGAGGGAAATCAGGATAGGAACCTAGAGGCAGGAACTGATGCAGAAGTCATGAAGAAGTACTGTCTACTCTCTTTTTATGGCACCCAGGACCACCAATCTAGGGGCAGGACCATACACAGTGAGCTGGGCCCTCACTCACAAATCATTAATCAAGAAAATGAACCACAAGTTTGCCTATAGGCCAGTCTAGTGTGGGAGGCATTTTCTTAATGGAGGCTGCCATTTCCAATATGACTCTAGCATGTGTCAAGTTGACAGGAAACTTGCCAGCACACAAGCCAAATGCTCTACGTTCTAACACTAAGATACACCCCCCACCCCCAGGCCCTCAGCAATACTTTATGGTAAGGATAAAAATAACATAGTTCAGCAATTTGACAGAGGGCAATGACGTACAATAGGCTCCTACAAATGAAAACCTGCATTGTGGGAAGTTGTCTCTCTGCTTTGGCCCTTGGATCAGACAGAGAAGGCAATATGAACAGGTTTTGAAGCACAACAAAGAATAACTCCTCTGGGAATGGTGGCACTCAAGAGACTAAAGAATAAGTACTTGCCTAAGCTATAACAGCAAGAGCCTTTCTCAAACACTACGAAACTAAAGAACTTAAAATCTAAAAGTTTATAATTTATAAATCTAATGTTTATAAACCTTGTAAGATCGAATTAGTTGCTTTTTCTTGCCATGATAAAATACCATGGCCAAAAGCAATTCATGGAATAAATGTTTTCTTTTTGGCTTATGATTCCAGAGGGATAAAAGTCAATGATGACAGCAGATACATGGCAGCAAGTAGCTGGTGCAGGAAGCTGAGAAATTGTCTTCAAAGGCAAATGTGAAGCAGAAAAACATGAAGCAGGGAAATGTCATAAGCCCTCCAAGCCCATCCCCTATGACATTTCCCAGGAAGCAAGGCTGTACCTTCTTTGGGTTACATTCCCTTCCCCCCAAAGTATCACCAACTGGAGAACAAGTGTTCAAATACTTAAGCCTTACTGAAAATGACGGGTTTTCATTTAAAGCATCGCTAACTTGCAATGCCGAAGTTAAAAGGAATATACACAGTTTAGAGTTTAAAACTTGTTTGTATACCGTTTAAACTTGAAAGTTTCACATTAAAGCCTCACAGGAAAGGAACTAACATTTTAGCATCAAGCACATTTTATATATGATCTCCCTTTGTCCTTACAACATGGACACAATTATTGCCCATGCATTACAGTCAAAAATCAATGCTACGAAAGGCAAAATGATTCCATGTCACGGGAGTGGCAAGCAGAAAAAGGAGTCTGTTCCCTTCTCCTAATGTGCTGTGATACTCTCGAACAGCTGCACGGCATACTGGACTCAGGAGCTATGCTACTTCTCCAGACCTTTGATTTTAGCTATTAATTTGATTGTGCTGGTCTGTGAAACAGCAATAAGCAACTCTTACTTCAAATACTACATGAGCGTCTTAGGAGTATGCAAACATATGTATGTGCTTATAATATTGCAAAGTGAAAAGAGGCCATGATTCATATCTAGACTGCTGTGCTTCTTCCGGGAATAACCTAAATTAAGATATCAAACAGCAAAGAAATGCCTCTTTGAAACATCTCAGGGAAGGGGCGGGGAGGGCACAATGCTATCAACTTTTTCCCCTTATAGGACAGAATTGTTAAAACACAATTACATGGAGCAAATACTTCCTCAGTTTGAACTTCTACCCTTCCTGGCATGACTTTGGTCTACATCTCTTCCTTCAGACCTTTCAGGAAATGGGAAACAGATGAGCATAGCAATGTGGGTAACAGAATTAGAGAAAAATTGTTAACTTCAGGAAAACCAGAGAAGTGAGAACCTCCCCCACCACCAAATAGTTCCCCTTCTGTGACAAATATATAGAATGAGAAAAAGACCTCAAGGTTCTAGTCTTAGCTCTGTTACTAACTACTCGAGAAACTTAACCTAATTCCCCAAGTGAAAATAGCCAGCGGTGGTTGAGCACATCTTTAACCCCAGCACTCAAAGAGTCAGAAGCATGAGGTTCTCTCCGAGTCTGAGGCCATCCAGGTTTACAAAGTGAGCTGCGGCCCAATGATACACAGTGGGACCTTGTCTCAAAAGCAAACTAAAATCAGAACCAAACATAAAGTGATAATAGTTTAACGATGAGATCATACAAATACCAGATGCTAGAGTATCTGTAGAGTAAATAACTTTCTCAAACTGATATCAAGTAAGTCAAGGTTGGGACCCTGGGAGTCCTATCTCTCTGCAGGGACAAGAGAATAAGACCTTCAAGTGTCAGTCCCTAAGTTCTACCCAAGTATCTACCCAAGGAAATCAAAGAAAGAAGGCTATCAATTTGGAGGCAGGGGCTTCAGGGAAGATATCTTAGAAAAAGACAGGAGGAAGATGACATAATTTTATTTAAATTAAAAACATTTGAAAGGAAAAGAGAAAGAAAGAATGGTTAAGAAGAGAGAGACCCCTTAGTCCCTATTCTCTTCTAATTATACCTCTAGGTTTCCATGAGAAATATTTTCCTATGTCATATTTTTTTTCCTGAGCGTGCAGCTTAGTTTGAAGAGTGCTTGCTTAGCATGTAAGAGGCCCTGGGCTTCATCTCTGGCACTACACAAGCTGGGCATAATGCTGCATGCCTGTAATCCCAGCATTTGGTAGAGACAAGAAATAAGAACCTCTAAGTCATTTTCAACAACGTAATGTATTAGAGGCCAATCTGGTATACATAAGACATTGTCTTAAAAATAAATTCCAAACTGGTTCTCTTACTCCTCATCACCACTAACTTTCAGCCAGACATAGTCGACTGAAAGACCAATCCCCCAAATTCCCACTGCCCATATTCATGTACTTTGCCACGTGATACTACAAGTGCCTTTCACTAAAGGCAGAATGCACTTCGCTTCAGTATTTAGCTTTTCCACTTGACTAATTTTAGCCCCTAACTTTGTGAAGAAGTGACAGTGTAGTGGCTTTGTCTCTTACCTTAAAATATCTCCTCTCTTTACTCAAGGCCCATGGGCATAGCTGCTAGTATCATAAGAAGAACATACTACTACTCTCTTTTACATGGAACAAACAAAAAGAAAGTCCCTGGCTTGAGCCATCAAACTCTACTGAGGTCAATATACAGATGAGCTGGAATAAATGCTTCCTGATATACGCTGCTGAGTTTCAGGGTACTTTATCATGTTGGTTTTATAATAGGTAACCAACATGGAAGGTTTGATGGGCCTTCTACAAAAGTATTTGGGGACCATGATAAATGTCTAAAAGGACTGAAAACTGACTGACTTGACACATGTACCAACCTTTCTAACATAGGAGCTTATCACTGAGCTCAAACACCAGCTTTCATTAAAAGCTTACTTCTCAGCCTCAGTTATTTCATGTGGAAAATGAAGACAAGAATAATACTTCTACCACAGGGTTGCTGCAAGATCAAAAGAGAGGATACATGATAAATACTTAGGACATACATTACGTAAGTGAAAAGGAAAAGGATGGGGTAAAATGTGGTAACTTCCATGATATTGTTAAAGAGGAGAAAGTAAATATTTTGAAAACATTAATATTTCCGTTTGACGAAAAAATTCTGTTTGGTGGAGTGTGGGTTTTATCTCAGTGGAAGGTCACAATGCTTAGCATCTATGATCCTCTACCTGCAGTTGCCAGCTCCCAAACCTAAACTTGGAATAAGGTTAAACGCTTTTTCTTCTCCCTTACTAACAAATAATAACTCTTTTTTAATAGTCAAAGGATATATAAAACCTATAAGGAACTAAGTACATCACAACTCAGATACACAAAGGCTATACAAACTAATGCAAAATACTCTTTTTTTTCAGGTGTGGTAATGCACTCTAGAGGTTCAAGGAGGAAGATCATGAACTCAAAAATAGCCTGGCACACATAGTAAGACGCTGTCTTACAAACAGCACAATCTTTGCTCATGCTCTCCCAGGGAGTATACACATTTCTGTCAGCAGAATTTAGTTTCCTGGAGGAGACTCTTTCAGAGGAAGCCAGCCTTTAAAAAACTGGATGTCTTCCAGGACTGTCGTGCCTGGTGGGAGTGACAATACACTGCCAGCTAAGAGACAGAACACATAAGTATCTTTGTTTAAAACTTGGGCAAATAAATAAGACATTATATTAGCTAAGTTATCTAGATAGATATTTGGCTTACAGTATCCTTTAAACATAAAAATGTATCCCTTGGCTTTTGAAATGGCAGTTTAAAGGCCTAGCCAAGTTCTAGTCTTGGCTTATATTAGACACTGGGTTTTAAAAATACATAAATTATACAGCTCCCTCCTCTCATCATTTTCAGATAAGAAAAGTGAATCTGATCTATTACTATTCATTTAGATTGTGGCTATTTTTAATAGCAGAAAGGGCTTTACTCCTTATTATTTAACCCATTTTCAGATGAGATAACTGATCCTTACAAAGGGATGGCTTGTCACAGGAGAAATGAGACCAGAACATAAAGCATGGGCATTTGATTCTGTCTGAAAGAAAATGGCCAGTGACAAAATAGCATTATGTGAAGATAATAACTCTGGGCTTAGAAGGTCACTGCATCACTGTTAGCCTACATGAAATTTCAAGTCTTCTCACAGGAGTATAAGTTTTCTAAGTGCAAATAGAACTCTACCCAAAACACCATAACCAGGGGGACATTTTTGAAGAAAAAGTGTGATTACTTCTGATAAGTAGTAATATAATACAAAATAAATCAGAAGCAATAGATTGTATTCAGTTATAGTTTAAAAAACTTAGAGATCATGATAAACATATGCATATAGGCAGGTATTGTGTAGCAGTTTCCTCCAAGATTAAACCTTTTCATCTTGGAGGGAGGTTATTTAAGACAAAGGATGTTTACAAGAATGTGAGATACCAGTGTGGTCAGGAAGATGAAACATTTCATACTGTAGAAAAGCTGGTTAAATTTGGAAGTATCCAACTCAAAATAGCTTCAGGAGGTCCCTGAAACTGACGTGGTCCATTAGGCCCTTCCCTCTCTAAAAGTATAGAAGAAGTAATGACTGCTAAGTAATACACTCAGACCAGCTGATCTGCCCAGAAGATGCTCAGACTGAGCAGCCCAGAAGAATCCGAGATCAGTCAAACAACCTGGAAGAAGTCAAACTTCCTTAAATTAACAGAGACCAGTCAAGCTCAGATCAATTGAGCCACTAGAAGAATGTATTCACTTTTCAACCCATTGAGCTGCCTGCAAATTGTACAGTATGCTCTAGGTTCCAAGCTTTGTGATCTCGCCCATGCTGGACTTTGACAATACAGTTGTTTTTTGAGTGATTCCTGCTCCTGTAAGTAACCCTTCAACCATATTTCTATAAGCAACCCCAATAAAACTCATTAGTTCACCAAGTTGGATTTTGGCAATATCTGTACTTTGTTCCCTAGTCAGTTCCCTATATGGGTTGAGTATATCTCTCCAGAAATAGTGACCACAACAGTGGGAACCTTTCATATAAGCTCTTAATATACCTACAAAATTATGGGTCATTAAATGTGATCCAAAAGAAAGAAGGTAGAAGACAGAATACAGGACCTATCCCAAATTTCCACCCATTTTCTGTGCATCTTGGAGGGGTCCACTTCCCTTGATGAGTCTTGAATACATTCTCTTTACAGAAGACAGGAAATAAGTAAAAACTTTTGAGTGTTTATTAAAATGGCACAGACAATTTTTTTCTCTTCCTTGGCTTTTGAGTAAACTCTAACTAAAAGTTCCCGGTTAAGTTATAACATCTCTGCTCATAAAAGCCCATGATTAACAGTCAGAATTCATAGCCAGCATAACAGTCTTCCTCCTTCCTATTTCTTTAGCTATCAAGCAGGCAAACATCATTCTCAGGGCAAGGAGAGCCAGTTTCCTAAGCCAAGGGAGTATTCTTATTCCCACTTGTCCTTGCCAATTACTGACCTAAGAGCTGGCCCACAACTCAGCCTATGAGATATAAGGAAAAGTCTGCTGGCAGTTTTGAGAAGACATTCGTCTCTCTAGACAAAAGAATAAAAATGACATATTAATGGAGCCCCTCTTTCTTAGTGAAACATGACAATGTAATATATTAACCTGTGGCATCTATGACCTTGAAGTAACATCTAAGAGAATTGTAGTACAAAGAATTGGAGTTAACTTAAGGAAACTTGGAACCTCCTACCCTCCAGAGCTCTTAACAACAAATGTTGTCATCGTATTGGGTAATTTTATGCATCAACGTGGCTAGGCCATGTTGCCCAAATCTGGTCAAATACTAGTCCAAGGGTTGCTCTTAAGGTACTTTGTAGACAACAAGTAACACTGAATCAGTGCACTTTGAACAAACCATATTATCTAGAAGAATGAGTGTCAGACTCATCTAATATAGAGGCTTTAGGAAATAAAGTTTTCAAATCAGCAAAGGAAGACATCGTCATACATCAATTGCAATTTAGTCTCTTATCTAGGTTTCCAACTTGTTAACTTCTACAATCATTTACTTAACCCTCTACTCCCCACCCCGGCCCCCATATACTCCTGAACTTATGAATGGACTGTGTCCTGATTAAGCTGAAAAAAATGTTTTAAGTCAGAAATGTATCAACTACACTTAACTTCCTGAATATCAAAAACAGAGCCAGGCATGGTGGCAAATGCCTGTAATAACAGCACCTGGAAGGCTGCGATCCGAAGTTTGAGGCCAGCCTGGACAATTTAATGATACCTTGTCATAAAATTTTTAAAGAACTTAAAGGCCTGGGGTTTTAGCTTTGTGTTGGAGCACTTGCCTGGCAATGCACAAATCTCTGGACACAGTCATCAAGTAAGGAGTGGGAGGTTAGTAACATAGTATATCATCAAGTAGGACTTGGGTTTTGTAACCATGTGGCCAACTTGGAAATCTGGCTTACTGCCACCACCCAACATCACAACAGGGCATCATACTACACTTGGTCAGTCTGAGAAACATTAAAGTTCTAATTTTAAGTATGCGTTTTACTGAATGCACATTGCTTTGGCAATATAGTATATTAAAAGAATTATAAAGTAAAGCTATCATAGACACGAGAGCATTTTTACACACACATTATTAATTCTATTCTTTGGAGAATCCTAATACATGATCTAATCCTGCATTAGGAATAATTTTTGAGCAAGTGACTCATTTAGTTACTTTCATCCTGGATATTCATTATTTCGCCTACCATCTGGAACATTACCAAAGTCCCAGGAGACAAACTAGAATTTCCTCAGCTCCACTTATTAATGAAAGCTAACAGTTAATATAATTTAGAATTAATTGTACTAAGTAATTTAATTTTATGCTTCTCTGGTGTAAAGAAAGAAAGAACTAAGCAGAAGAAAGGAGATAAATCCGTCTGGATATAGACTCTGAAGTTGAATCATGGCTCTGCCATTTTGTAGACCGTGTGACCTTGAGTAAGTTCTTATCCTCTTTGGAGCCTTTGCTGCCTCACTGGTAAACTAGCAAATAGCATCATTATGGGTAGCATGTGAACGCTCTGTTCTTGCGACACATCACAGCCTCATGAATAGTAAGAGCTAAATGAATGCTAGCTCCTACAGGTTTTTTCTATTTAACAATATAAAAATTTTACTTGACTTATATAGTAACCATTCGCCATGAATAGTTATATTCATGTGATGAGAATTAAGTAAAATCTAAAATCCCATTCCTCAATCACACTAGAATCACGTCACGTGCAGCAGCTAAGCACTTGTGGCATTTGATATTTTCTCCAGAGAAACAGGAAGGGGAAGAATATCCAAATTACAATCTAAAGCAAAAGGTTAGGTATGCTCTGATTCCCCACTTCTCCTTGTACTTCAGCAGTAACACTGAAACCAGCTGGTAACAACAAAGAAACAAGATCATGTAGGCCCTGTTTACCCAAGAAAGATGACTCTCACAAATTATAAAATGCAATGAAGGCAGGTCGAAATGGAAAAGGGCACTGGGAAGGTTAAGGTAGATGTGACAGTCTTGTTTTGATTTTGTAAGAGAAGGAAAATGTGGGTGACTTTGTTCTGTGACACAATTTCTCACTGCTGCTGCAGGATGGCAAAAGAAATGGAAAACAAATGTGACTTTTTCCTACATCAAGATCTACTCTCTATCAGTTATTATGAGTTTGGTATTCTCTTTTAACTCTGCTCTTCACACTAAATATCGTTACTTTCCTGCGGTTCATAGATAGAATACCTTGTTATAAAGGGATCTTGTTAAGGCATCTACTCTGAGCCAGGTACTTTGCATTTGTGGTCATACTTGGAGTTAAGTAGAAGTGTTCGTATTTGCTAGAGAGTAGATTTGTCCACTCAAGGGACTTCCTTCTTCTATATACAAAGAGTTTATAAATACTTGATAAAATAAATTCTCTTGCATTTTTCTAAATAAGGATACATTATTCTGGAAAGTAACACAAAGCTCTATTATATTGATGGTGGCAAGTGATGGTAAAAACTACTACAACCACATAGGGATCATTTGAGACTAGCTCCAGTAAAGATGTGTAAATGCTATAATGCAGATACATATGAATATGAGAGCGAGATCTTGAATAGCATTTCAAATGTACACAAGAAGACATATAAAGCATTTTGATGGCAATAGTTTTGTATTCATAAACATGGAAACAACTATCAATGATCAAAACAAGTTAAAGACGCCATAACACATTATGCTCTCTCTTATTTGAAGATTATAGCTCTGAATCTTCACATGATAATTTGGAGTAACATAAAAATGGACCATGGTAGCAGAGCTCTCGAGAGGGAAAACTAGGACATAGATGCAATGAAGGGGGAAAAGAGAAAAATTGAGGAGGGTAGTTACCTGAAAATCAGGGAGGGACGGCAGCATAAAGGGAGAGGAAAAAAGAAAGGACAAGTAACACTAAGGATGTTTGGAAGAGCCATCGGGATCATATTATGTTACTTTTCTGAAAATTACAAGTAAGTACATATGTTTGTGTATATGTATGTGTGTATACATAAATACATGTTTTTAAATAAAGTTAGGCAACTTGGGATGACAATACTCCCCTCAAAATCATAAACAATCTAACAAAAACCTCAGTGCTTCATTCCAAGATATTGGTCAGGGGAGCCAAAGAGACTTCCCAAACAACACAGGCTATTGCAATTGCCCTCTGTTACCTCCAAAACAAAGTTGGAATTAAGACCCTATTGCTGAATTTCACATCAAACTTTAGACAAAGGACTTGGAGGAGTCCAACTGAAACACACTTGGATACCTCCTCCAGAAGGACTAGCTCATAGTATCCAAAGGAGCTATGCAAGCTGCTGAGGGAGCAAAATCATATAGTCTTACCTAGCTGTGATGCCTCTGGACCACATTGAGCAAAACAGCAAGATATCTTGGAAGGCTCAATAATAGAACTTATTTATATCCAGGGGCTAACAAATAGCTATCAAATTTGATGTAAGGCCCATTCAATAGAATAGAATTCATGTGTAGTACTGTAAACCTAGCCAAGTCTCGAGTCTGGTGAGGACCCAGAGGAGAATCTACTATTGCCACTTTCCTAAACCACTAGTTTCTAACTGCATTCTAAATACTTATCTTTATACACAGAGATATGCATAGCTCTCAGCCGTCATCAAAGAGGCTTGGTTTTGCAGTAGATGGAGACAATTACAGAAATTCTCAACTGGACAAAACAGAGAAGAACTGACCATGGGGTACTCAACCCTGAGTTGATACAGCTACAGCATAACCCTACATGTAAGGCTCAGGAAACATCATAGAAGAGAGCTAGGAAGATTGTAGAAGTTGGAGAACTATATATAACACAGTGAAGTTCAACAATATGGTTGCCTAAGTAAGATCTGAACAATGATAACACCAGTTGACATACAAGTGTGGATAAGAAAAATCCTTTAAATAAAGAGCAATTGATGGCTGACAAGATGGTAGAAGTTGGTCTTCTCCAAAGACAAGGCCCCTTTTACATTGTTCAGTCCCAAGTGACCATCCGTAAGCCAAATACAGGTGACCAACACTAAAGGGACTCAGTAGGTTGTATTTATAAATGTAACCTACACTGTCACTTTAATTTTGTGCTTCATAGAAATTGCATGTAGTGTTTAACAGCACTTTTTTTTAACTCCAGCATGTATGCATCACAGACATCCATGCGACAGCATACAGTAGCTCAAGTTCATTTGTTCTCACAACTCTAATAAAATTTACCCCAATGGATTTATTAACTCAACAAATTCTAGGCATCGTCAGCCACTTTATCTGACTTCTCACAGCAACCCCAAAAGGCTAAGCTCAAAGTTCAGGGCAGCTGTGATATACTATGATGTTTTCCTTTTAGTCATAATATGATTGACCCCATTGCTATCTTCAAATAGAGAAAACTTAGCCAGGAAGACATAACAAACCATTGCCAAGGACAGCCAGGTCTATGGAAATAGAAATGGAGCTATTGACACTCTCTAATAAAGGGATAGAAGAAAAGGCCACAGGACCCTCACCTAGGAATCCAGCTATTACTCTCCTGCCTTGTCCTACTCCAGCAGCAAGTCATCTTGGGTGATGTTACAGTATACACAAAATAGAAAGGAAAATAAAGTGGAGGCAGGTTGGGGGATGGCTCAGCAGTTGAGAGCCTTGGCTGTTCTTCCAGAGGTCCTGAGTTCAATTCCCAACAACCACATGGTGGCTCACAACCACCTGTAATGGGATCCGATGCCCTCTTCTGGTGTGTCTGAAGACAGCTGCAGCATACTTACATATATAAAAATAAATAAATAAATCTTTAAAATAATAAAGTAGAGAAGGGAGACTCAATGATTTAGCTTTTATAAAGTTGTCATTCATGATATAGTGGGACTTTAGGGTAAAGGAGCTGTTGGGAGTCACTCACATTCCTGTGAATAAGACCTTAATTGTATTCTGTTAGAATTCCATGGCTTGCCAAGTTGACTTTAATGAAATCATTACTTTGCTGCCATCTATGTTCTAGAAAATATAAAAAGAAGGTCGGTTGTGTCTCCCCAAGATAACGAACACAACAGACAGAAAAACAAAGGTCCTTGAAGTACTGAAAATCTGATTGATGCTTTTTCTATTTTTAATAGCTATGTGCCCTCAAACATGTCATGCGGTCACTATGTATCTTGATTTATCTGTAGGCTACATCCCTAGCAAACAGTAATTATTAAATCATGAGGCTTATAAAGTATTTGCTGTTGATTTCTAAATCATTTATAGATTACCACCACATAAATTCGGCTCTAAGAAACCCTGACTACTTGACTTTCCGTTCTAATGCATTCTAGTGACCACCAGCTCCAAAATGCACAGAACCATCTGAAATGAAAATTCTTGAAAGCTATTGGTGGCTGCTTTCTTTCACTCTCTCCAAGGACATGCAGTAGTCTTTGGAGTGAGAGCCAGCACTAATAACCTTTGGCTTTATTTGCTCAGAGTGCTAGCTTCATATTTTTTTTTCTATCATGTGAATTTTCTAAGCCACTTCTACCACCAGAACAGCCCTTTCTTGAAACTATTTCTATAAACTTGTTCATGAAGAAGAAACAAACAAAAAAAAAAAAAGAGTAACAAACCCGGGTTCTGCTGTCAGTAGCCTCTTGCCTGCCATCTATTGAAGAAGAATATACTGTATCTTTGCTTCTGCGCCAGCTTTAATTCTTGGAGACGGTTAAATGCATACTCAGATGTCTTAGTCAGAAGGTTTGGTCCTGGTCTCATCAGAAATCTAAACAAAGGCCTCATTCAGGATTTGATCCTCTCTAGCAAGAAGATCCTTAAGAATGAAAACATCATACTGTGGGCAACTCTGACAAGACTCAAAAAATATGAATCAAAGGGTACAAATACTCTCCCTGTCATGTGTCTAGATGGGATCACTGCATCTTTATTCTGCCATCTCTGCTGGACAGTCCAGCATTCTACACTGCAGGATGAAAGACTCATTATGTATAAACAGAGCTAAACTAAGCCATGCTTGTCACCCTTGATCTTGGGTCAGGGGATGAAGAAGTTACATTACGGGGGTAAGAGAACTGATGTTAAGCACAGTTTTCTTAAACATGTAACAGCTATGATGTACAAACGGGGTTGGAAAAAACTCCAAAATCTAGTATTCAGTGGGCCTTTTTAGAAATGGGAAATAAAGTGTTTATCCAACAAATGTCCAAAGCAAGGAAGATATTGGATATACATCTTTATTATCTGTTCTTGAGATGCTGAGGCAGGAAGGTAGTCATAAGTTCATGGACAGCCTAGGCTGTATGTCAAATGCCAAGCCAGCCAGAGATACACAGCAAGATGCTGTTGTTTAAAAAAAATAACAAAAAGTAGGTAGACAAAGTAAATAACTCAGCCTAATAGACAAGAAACTGGGGATGGGGGAGGTAAACATCTTTATTTTTGCTTCATTAAACAGAGTCTCTTGGAGCCCAGGCTTGCCCCACACTTGCTAAATAGAGGAAATGACTTTGAACTTCTGATTCCTCTGCCTCCAACCCCTGAGTGCTGGGATTACAGGAATGCACCATCATATTTGGTTTATATGATGCTGGGGATTGAACCCAGGTCATCATGCATGTTCAACAAGATTCTACAAACTGTGCTACATCCTCACCAAGACAATTCTTGATATTTCCCAGCTGCAAGAAACTAGCACATAAATGTCTGCTATTAGGAGTTCTAATCCTGACGCTGGCCTCTGGACTTATACTACTCAGACCTGCGATGGGCCTTTGACGAGGACATCAAACAGCTATAGACTGACATCACTAATCTGAAGAAATCCCTCGCTTTGCTGTCTGTTTCGATCCCCAAAAATTGCAAAGGACTTTATTGGACTTGATTTTCTCTTTTACAATAGAAAATACTGTGTACAGCTCTAGACTGTGTACAGCCCTTAAAGAAGAATGCTGCTTTTACATAGACAAAACAGGGATGATTAAAGGGAGCATGAAAAAGGCCAGAGAAGGTCTTAAGACAGAGAGAGAAAGAGGAAAAAGGAGAACTTGTACAAGAATTGGTCTTCAACCTCTCCATGATTGTTAACCCTACTTCCTTCCACCTTGGAATTATTAATTGGGTTATTTTTGCTTATTTCCTTTGGTCCCGGGGCCTTAAATAGGCTGACTAACTTTGTGAAACAACAGATAGATAATCTGATAGCAAAATCTATTCAGATACATTATCATATGTTAGCTTTGGAGGACCATGAGACTCTAGATGAGGTTGTTACTCTATCCAGGGTGTTCCCAAGTCCCATCTCCACCCAACCTAAAAGAGGGGGCTTCCGCCCCTAGACCAAGCAGAGAGGGGCCACCCAGAACCCCCTCTGTCTGGCGATCTGAATTCTTGCTTTGGCTACAAGGCTAAGCACTGCAAGGGAATATAAATAAAAGTTAAAAATATGTTTCTGGATTCCTTGAGGGACAAGCCTGACTGCATAGGGGCTGATGTCAAAAGTATCCCCTCTCCAGGAAAAAGACATCAGGACGGGTATGGCCCTTATGCCTCACTGGACAACGACAGGAGGACTGGAGCCATTACAAGATCCCCTTTAATCACTGGAGGTCAGGCCTCTATCCCTGCCTTGGCAAGATTAGAATCTCCATAGCCCGTCTATACTTGGAGAAGGGAAGAGATGTCAGGGGCAGCCCTGCTTATACACTGAGGGCCTAAAATCAGCCATAAGCCTAAAATCAGCAATAGGCCTGACATACATGCTTGCCAACACAAAGTCTTGGGTCTCTATGGAAAAACACTAATACAGAGGGCTATAAACTATTGTAAACAGGCAGCTTTTGTTGAAATCTACCAGCCTGAGTAGTCATAAACCTTGTAAATTGGCAGCCTTTGGCAGATAGTACCAAATTAGATAAGGACAAGTGAATCATAGGAAAAGGCATAGTGACCTGACTCCTGAACCTTCACCTAGCTGATAACCTGTTCTGAAAGATATCTGTACTCCCCCTGAAAACCTATGCTCCTGTGTCATCCCCTTCCCCACATCCTGCATTTTTGTGTTTATAACCCCTGTGTTAAAAAGTAAAAATTATGATTTGATTAAAAAAATAACACACAGTGTCCCCCTGGTTCTTCTGACTTAGCTCCTGACAATCTATTTTCTTGTTCTCAGAAATACTTTGAATTATAAAACGTTATTGTGATTTGTGTTAGTATGCTGGGTAAAATAATTTTTATTGATCTCATTTTAAACTTCAAAGTTTGTAGCGAGTTAAAATGTCCTTCAACATAATTATAGGTCATATTTATTTTCATATTGTAAAATGCTAGTTAATCTGTTGAGCAGTTTGAAAAACTGGATTCCTTTTTGAGAATTTCATGTATGAACACTGTATTTACATAATTTTCCCCTTTCTCTCCTTCCTCTCACTCTTCCCAACCCCCATACTTTTAAATGCATCTTATTATTTAATTATCGTTTATATATGTATGTATATATGTATACATGTATAAGTATATGTTTGTACAAATATTGATAAAGTGTTTTAAATTATAAAAAAAAAAGAAACTAGCACATATATTAACCCAACATAAAACACAGAAAAAGAAACATGGGTGAAATTTTGCATTTATTTAACAACTGTCTTTGGTCATGAATGAAGTGATAAACTATCATACGGTTTAGCTCTTTATGGAAGATTTCACTAATAATTCCAGAGTAATGTAAGAATGTTACAACCAATCCTAAACTGGAAAATGAAGGTATGGCTGCCAAAACATTGTAGGCAATGCAGAGGTAAAAGAATACACTATCATCATCTCACAAAGCTACAGTCAAAAGTCAGTAAGATGAGCTATAATTCAATGGCAGAGCTGTTGCCAAGCATATGTGGGATTCAATACCCAACACGAGAAAGTCAGTGAGTTTAACCCTTAGCCAAATACATCAAATAAAAGAGATTAAGATTAATAAAATTGAAGATGAGAAAGGGTATGTTGTATCAAGTTTCAATAAAATCCAGATAATCATTAGTAAATACTTTGAAAACTTACATTCCCCCCAAAATGCTGGAAAATCGAGAAGCAGCAGATAAATTGCTAGACATACATGAGAATCGTGTAGAAGTACACACTATTTTGGGTTGAACTGAAGGTTCATGCCACAGAAGAAAACACATGCCTGACACTGTACTTACTGGTAGAGAGCTAGCAGGCCTCAGAAGTAAATCTACTACTATTATTCTGTTAAATGAACATAGTATCAAACTGCTTTCTAAATTTGTGTCTCTATTCATAAATCAATGCAGCTTTAAGACCTCATTTGAGAAGTTTCTTTGTTCAATGAATGCCAGTTAGCAAGGAAATTGACAATTTTTCAAAATGCATAGATTGTCAGGAGAGTGCTCAGACACAAATAGAGGGTCTATAATCATGGCCCCTCCCCAAGACTAAGGTACCATTGACAGAAGAGGGGGCGGAAAGATTGTAAGACCCAGCCATCAGAGAGGACCAGAGTGAAACAGTGTCTTGTGGGCATGGCAGGTGCACTGCACTCATGAACTCATAGCATCTGTGGTGGCCTGCACAAGATCAAGGCAGTCAATGCTCTAGGATGGAAGCCCATGAGACCTTGCCCCTAACTTAGGAACTATGAACAGTTGATGCTTCTGGGGGAGAGAGAGTCTGTTTTCTTTAAGGATTTGGCTTCTGGTACATCTACCACACTCTAGTGGGTGCTCCTATACCTAGTGGGATATAAACAGCATAGATTTGGATTGATAGATTATTAAATTTAAAAAGAGGATATGAAGTCGGGGGTAGGAGTGTGCTGACTAGTGTTTTGTCAAAATAACACAAGCTAGAGTCATTTGGGAAATGACTCTATTAAGAAAATGTCTCACTAGATGGACAAGCCTGATATGACCATTGACAAGCACAGAACAGAGGTTATTGTATGACCTCCAAAATGCTTGACCTAGTAATCTGGACAACAAAAAACTGTGATAGTGCTATGAGGGCACTACATCTGAAACATACATGAACACATTTGGGTCCTTTTACAATGCCAGAATACACTGAATAACAACAAATTTACAAGATATAGCTGTTTCAGTGACAGCAATTTGCTTTTTGTGATTGCTATGCTGAGCCCAACACAGGCCTTTTTAATTCCATTCTTATTTTCTAACAATAACTCTCAGATCACACATTATATATATATATATATATATATATATATATATATATATATATGTGTGTGTGTGTGTGTGTGTGTAATGTATATATATGTAATGTATATACATATATACATATATATACATATATACATATATATTCTGATATATATGCTTATTCTGATATACATATACACACATATGAATAAGTATAATTGATTAAAGAGGTAAATACTTTTACAAGTTTCAAAATAACCTAAGAAGGAAAGTCAAGAAACTTACAGGAATGGAGGACGTTTTGTATTTGATAAGATAATGAATGGAACTATGCTGCAGAGGTTAGAGAACTGCTATGGGTGCTATCCTGTGGTAGTTATCCTTCGAAGTGGGTAGTGGTATCAGAGACAAGCTGTATAATCAGGTCTAAATACGGAGGCAAAAGAGCATTACAAGTTCCAGGTGAAGAAATGGGCTGATGGATGGGCAAGACAGGAGATCCAGGTAAGCAAACATGGGGATAGACAAGTGTCAATTCAAGTAAGCCACACCAACAGGGGAGACCTAGCCATGTTTAAGTCCCTGGGATAGATGGGAGTTATCTGCATGCCAGTCTTAAACATATATACTTCATGGCAAGAAGACAGATGGTAGGGGCTGTTACCTACCATCACAATGGTGGATCTCTACCTCACTGTGGGGTTCAGGTGAGGGAGTCATACCCTTTCATTGTCCAATGTGTGTCATAAGTTCTTGGGTATGGCTTCCCAGATGTGATTTTCACATACCATGTGCCTCTATGGTCTTAATTCACTCTGAATGGATTTAGAAGGCATTATCCTTTCTATTCCCCCAGGCACAAGTCATGATTCATTTACCATTCCCAACCATTCTGTGCTGCAATGGTTGGGGCCAGGTGATGCCATTTACATATGTATGCAGGTGCAGAATCATCTCTCTTCCTCCACAGTGAGTCTAAAACTGCTTGTAAAATGGAGACTCTCAGTGTAAGGGAGTTTGGAAAAACCCACTCTTCTGTACAGCATGGAATAACTTAAGCACAGCACAGCCTGATCCTCAACCATTTCGATTTATCCCCAGATACAAAATAGTCTTGGAAAAACTGCTAGAGTATATGGGAGGCGAACAGTCAAGAGAAGGCAGGATCCCAATAACGCAGCATCCTCACAGTCATCACTAATATGTATTTGGGGACTCATCCATGGTGCAGCTTTCATGAGTTTTCACCCATGTTAAAGAGAGATTATTTTGTAATCTACTTACCTTTGAGTGACCATACTTCTATATGTAACCCCTTAAGCATGTTCTTCTAATAAGTTCAATAACCTCATTGGTTCACATAGCTTGGCATACATGGACATATTATTTTAACCTGTCATTGCCGCTGCCCTATCTGGGGTATACAGACATTTGTTCATATCTCCCCAGGAAAATTAACCCATTACATCCTCCATTTCATTGTTCTTACTATACATGAGAAAAGTACATAAAGAGAAATGAGCCTTACACTTAATGCTGGAAAACCTGAATTCAATTCCCAGCGATGCCACTCCTGATTGATTGACCTTAGATAGCATATCACACTGAACCTCAGTGTCCTACTCTTTCAATAGAGAACAACAACTTCTATTTTCCAGGATTATTTAAAGATTTAAGTGAGAATGTATGTATGCGTGCCTGTGCCTGTGCCTGTGTGCGTGTGCGTGTGCGTGTGTTTTGGCAGGGCATAGCACTAAGGAAGGATAGAAAAGCAGAGAAAATTAAGAGACATGAGATGGAAAAACAGCTATGATTCCAGGATCTAGTCTTTCCTGATGACTCATTATCAAGAAACTTTAACACAACCTACAAAAGCAAAGTAGTGTGTTTTCCTAAAAGGATCACCAATATAAATATTAAAAACCATAAATGAATGATGCTTACTTAGGACTAGAATGTTTGTAAACTTTAGTTTAACCATATTAGCCATTGTCTCTTATCTATAATACTAGACAATATACCTCAAAAAATATTGACATCATTTCATTGGCAAAATAATGTTCACTAAGAAATGTAAATATTTGAGCAGTAGCTCAAATATTTTTACATTACTTTTAGACTTTACATAAGCTTTGCTCAATCTGAAAACCTTGCTGTAAATCACATTCTTTGAGTAAGGTAGCTTTATGTCTTATTAAAATATAATTATAGTTCCCTTCCCCATTCCATTTCCTTTCAAATGTTCCCAAAGTCATATAAATGGTCATTATAAGGGACATCTAAGCATGACAGTCTCTGTAGAGGTCCACTTTGTTTTAGGATCATAATCTATCTTATTCCTATATGTCTCTCTATATAAATAACTTAAGATTCACTAATGTTGATTTATTATGGTTCATCCTGAATTTCTCTTCTGTACCATAGTCAAAAATCTATCTTTACCTGAAAAGAAGTGGGAAGGGACCTCCTCTGGCTACTGGTGGTAAACAGCACTGGCTGTGTTTCTCTGTCATTGGTGATAGTACCTAGCAACTACTGGTGAAGTCACAAACCCAGCTAGCAGCAGAGTTTTGTGTATTCAGTTTTATCCCAATAAGGATAAAGAATATACTACCAAGAATTATTATATATAAAAAAAAAGCCAAGCCTGATGGTCAAAACCTATACTTCCAGGTACTTTAGGCTGAGGCTTAGGAACAGGTAGGATTAAAAGTTTTGGTCATCCTTAGACTAAAGAGAGAATTCAAGGCTAGGATTGAAAGTGAGTCAGATATATGGGTTTCAAAACACATGACTACTTCAACCCTTTTCAGTGTTAGATAGTAACTGTTCTGTAATTCATCAAATGGCAAATATTTTTTCTGTTACATTTATAAATTCAAAGTTTCTTCTGTGTTTCAAATTCTACCTTCCCAAAATAAGTATTAATACTAATTAGATGCCAGATAAAATAGTAGAATACAGTATTTCTGGGCTATCTAGATTATTGATCATGTTGAATGTCCATCACCTCCACTCATGATATCAAGCACTAGGATCAATAGGTGAATCAAGCACACACCTATTATTTTGCCCTTTCTTTTCCTTTTTATGTGAGAGGTGGGCACAGAACCCAGGGCCTCACATATGCTGGGCAAGCACTATACTACTAAGCTATAACCTCAGCTTTTCATTTAATAGTGGACATTTCTAATTGACCAGATAATAAATCTCTTTCCTACTACTGTCATATTCATTATCCAACTCAACTGTCATGGTATTCCAATAACAGCCACTGTAAGATGTACTCTTATTCCAAACATCAGGACTGGATGCTCAAGATGACACATTTTAACCTATACAGGAGAAGATACTTTGGTTACATGTTGGATATATACTGGGAATAGATTTGTACATTAGGTTGAAGAAATTAAACTGAAATATTTTGTATCACATTTTGACATATTAAGTAATAAAAGAGATCCAGGGATACTGAAACTTAAATCATCTGGTATAGCACTGTGCAACAGGCCTTTCAATGATGATAGACAGGATCTATGTATAAGCCTTCCAACTAAATAATTACCATCTACCTGTGACTACTAAAGATTTAAAATGTGGCTAACAATCCTGAGGACTTGAGACTTAAATATCTGGTGGCTATCATAATGGTAAGTCAAACAAGGTGCAGTTGTACATACCTATAAGCCCAGCACCCAAGATTCTAAGGCAGGAGAATCTTAAGAGACAAGCCTAGAGTCCTGCACAGATCTAGACAGCATAGCTTAACAGAAATATGTAGTTGGGCATGGTAGTATACACCAGTAATTCTGACATTGGAGAGGCTGAAGGAGGAGGAAGAGAAAGACACGCCAGGCCAGCCTGGACTTCACAGTAAGACCCTAACTTGAAAAGGAGTAAAATCTGAAGCTAAAAAAGACCCTTGTGTCCCAATCCAGGCTATTGATATTAATGCTATAACATCTATCATTGTGTTTGTCTTGTATTACAGTCTCATTTACCTCTTTGTCATATGCCTACAAGGATTATTGTGGTTATAGAAAAAAATGCAAAACCACTTAGCTCAGTGGCGGCTATTGTTTTCATGCGACTCATTTTCCAAATGAAGTAACTGAAATCCTGAAAGGAAACTGAAATCTTTATAGAGTTTAGCATTTCTATATCTGAAGTTAGGGAGACACAAACATAACATTCTACCCACCGCTCTCCTCACCAACTTCACTCCTCCCTCACAGGCAAAGCACGGATACTCCATCCCAACAACTTCGAAAGTCAACATATTCCAGTATCTCTTCAAATGTCTAAAGTTCAAAGTTTAGCCCATTCATTTTGTAATTTAAATATGGTTGACAGTTGCTGTAAAATGACATTTAGCTGTGGGCCTCTGATACCAAACAACCAATACACTTCTAAAAATATAGGTAGAAGCATAACACAGACAACCCCATGCTAGAAGACAAAAAAGTAAGAGAGGAAAGAACAACAGACAACAGGGAAGTTGGAAATCAGTCAAACTCCTTGAGAACTTGAGGTCTCAGAAAAATCCTCCTTGGTTGAGTTACATGGTAAAATCACTTACTTTTCTGAAGTTTGGCCCTAAACACTGTTCACTGTGATAGCTTCTACAGAGGAAGAGGGGAGACCCACAATGCCTTCTCAATGGCCCATTTTTGGAAGTCCTGCTGTAGGGACACCCTAGTGTCAAACTACTTCAAGATCAGTACAATCTTTAAACGGAGATCAAACTAACCCTGTGGAAACCCTCATGGTTTCTGAATTATTTTGGGGATACTTTTCTTTAAGAACAGCACATTTTGTAAGACTCAATTCATTCTAATTTGGTTCCTTTAGTCCCCGGTGATCATGTTGGTACAATCTCCATCTGTGTAGTCTTTCATTGAAATAGTTAAACTGGGTCCTCAGCTCACAACCACGCTAATCTTTCTTTTTAAGATTCCTTTTTATTACTCTTATTTATACTGTTTGCAGTGTATATATGTGTATGTGTATATGCACATGAGCGCAGGTGTCCAGTGCATCCAAATGAGGGTATTCTATTCTCTGGAGCTGGAGTTACAGGCAACTTTGAGTGCAATATAGTTGCTGAGAACCCAATTCTGCTTCTCCACAAGAGCAATACCCAAACTCTCAACTACTGAGTCATCTCCAGCCCCAACCATGCTAATCTTGACCACTTCTCTTCAGAACCTGCTTTCTTGTTTTTTAGGTTTTGGTTTTTATAATATGAATACATTGATCCAATTATTTAAAACTTACAGAAAATTTTGTTTTTAAAAAGTCCTTCTTCAAATTTTCTCTTCTTGAATTCTAATGCTAGCAGACAAAAGTAAATTAGCTGCTTTTTATATGCTCTGCTTAAAAAAAAAAATCTTCTCAGCTAGAGGGAAGGTAAGCTTCCCATGCCCAAGTAGGTAGCCACATACCCAAGCACATATCCACAGAACTAATGAGACTTTGGTGGTTATTAGTAACAAAATATGACATGAAGTTGGGACGGTGATCAGGTGAGAAGCACCAGGGGAAGTTGGGAAGGAAAGTATTGGTGGAAGGATGTGATAAATAGACACCATAAAGTTGCACAATTTTTTCTGATAAATTAAAATTTATTTAAAAATACATATCCCCAGCTTCAAACAAGTTCCACCTTCCAAAAATTACTTGAATACAAATAAAAATCCACCAAGGTCTTTGCCACTTTAGAGCAAGAATTGTCTTTGCCCAAATGCTCGGTAACATCCTCCTCGTTTCATTAGTTCACCCTTACTACCCACATTCATCACAACACTACATAACCAGTAATCTATAATCTACATAGTGGCATTTTCTCTATCACTCTCCTCATTTATTCTGGAATCCTCACCAGATATAAAAGCCATTCCACTGCACAGTCAGGTCTCCCTAGTATGTGTCCCAAAACTCTCACAGCCCACCAAGTATTTGGTTCTGGTGGTCCTTTCACAGATTTAGATATAGTTATGTGTTACATAAGGACATCTGACATTTTTCAACAAATAAGACTGCATACATGTCAGTAACCCCAAAAGATCATTAACAGAATTGGGTGTGGTGAGGCAAGCCTGAAAGCCCTGAAGACCCTTAAAAATCGAAGATTGGTGGTTTGAGTATACCCTGAGCTACACTAATATTTTGTCTGAAAAAGTGAAGAAAACAAATGGGAAGGAAGAGATGTACAGAAGGGGAGGAGAGTAAATAGAGGAAGGGAGGAAATGTGGGAAAGAAAGAAAGATGAGGGAGATCATAAAAGGGTATAAAAATTTATGACACTCCCATGCCCTTATAACATACTAACATCATAGTATCAGGTATCGCTTATGTCTGAGATACTTTGTTCTATGTTCCCAATAGCACCAACACTGTAGTACATCCACTTGTGTACCTAATGCATGAAAAGAAAACTATCTCACTAGGTTATATATTTACTACACCATATTTATATCATTATTTTCAAGTATAAGCCTATAAAACATATATAAACAGTATGCTACATCATGCTGGCATAACTTCAAAAATCTCATGCTTACTGTAACATTTCTTAATTGTATCAAGAAACTCCATTGAGTGATCTACACCATCTAGTTCTGAATTCGCTGCAATAAGGAAGCAATCAGCTACAGATACATTTTTCAGAATGTATTCCCACTGCTAAGTGGCACATGACTCTATTAGTTACAGAAGCAGCACATTTCTCATTACTAATTTCTGTTTTAGAGAGCGAGATCAAGAGTTAGAGCTAGAAAGAGTGAGTGAGACATCAAGAGAAAGCACACAAGGGTGGGGATGTATTCTAAGTGCTGGCTCATATGATTATAGAGGCTAAGAATGCTATGCTTATGATACGTTAACATGGAACTGTAGAGAATACCAGCAAGGTCATAGGAAGGCTCAATAGCCTGAGAGTTATTGCTGTGCATGCCAATTATGGTTTGAATGCCTAAGAAGCAGTACTAATGAGTCGAGGCTTCAGGCCCCAAGTCAAGTGGCCTAGTAGTCAATTTAATCTTTCCCTAGCCCTTTCTCCTACTCAGGTTCTCAATAGATTAGATGACACCCACCCACAAGAATTAGGGCAGCCAAGCAATTCAAATGCCAATTTCTTTTGGAAACACCTATAGAGGATAAACTCTAAAATGAGGTAAAATCTGGGGTATCTGAGTATTTTCTGGCCTCACATGGTGAACCACTATATTATTGCAGAATGATGACTGGTAGCCCAAACAACTACTCAATTACTATTAAGTTGTACATTATACATTTAATACAAAAAATACCTTTGTGAAACCTATTTGTTCCTTTCGAAAAGTTTCCAGGGGTTTGATCAGCAAGTCACTGGCATTTTGTACCTAAAGTGGAAAAAAGGAACAATATTTAGGTTAAAATGGCTGCTAAAATTCAATGTAAATGAAGGCACTAAGATGGACAACTAATAAATGGGACCTTATAAAAATTCTATAAAAGAAGACACCATCATTCATAAAAAGTACCAGCCTAACAGAATGGAAAAAGATTTTTACCAATTACACATTTGATGGAGGACTAATATCCAAATATACGAAGAACTCAAAAAATAAAAAATAAATATCAAGAAAACAAATAACCCAAATAAAAATGGGATACAGATTTAAAAGACAATTTCTAAAAGAAGAAACTCAAATGGCTAAGGAACACTTAAATTGTTCGACATCCTTAGTAATCAAGAATATACAAATCCAAACTATATTGAGGTGTTTATCTTACACCTGTCCGGATGTCTAAGATGAATAAAACAAATAACATCTCATGCTGGTGAGAATGTGGAGTAAGAGAAACACTCATACATTGCTGGAAAGAATGCAAGCCTGTACAGCCACTATGGAAATCAGTATGGCAGTTCCCCAGGAAGATGGGAATCAATCTATCTCATAATTTCATTATTTTAACAGCTAATTAATACTCCATTTTGTATATGTACTATATTTTCTTTATTTTCTGTTGACAGACATCTAGGTTCTTTTCAATTTCTGCCTGTTATGAATATAGCAGCAATGAACAGGGTTCACAAAGTGTCTCTTGTAATAGAATAAAGTACCTTTGGATATATGCCCAAGAGTAGTATAGCTGGATCCTGAGATGATTTGGTTCCTATCTTCCTGAGAAACCACCACGCTGATTTCTATAGTGGATGTACAAGTCTGCACTCCCACTGGCAATGGAGAAATGCTCCCCTTGTTCCACATCCTCACCAGCACGAGCTGTCATTTTTGTTATTGATCTTAGTCATTCTGACATGTATAGGATGAGATCTTAGTTTTGATTTGCATTTCCCTGCTGGCTAAGGACACTGAACATTTCCTTAAGTGTTTCTCAGCTTTATGACTATCCTCCACTGAAAATTCTGCTTATGAGTGTATTACATACTTTAATTGTTTTGTTTTCTTGATGTCCAGTTTTTGAGTTCTTTATATATTTTGAGTATTAGTCCTCTATGTATAGGTGGTAAGAATCTCTTCCTATTCTGTAGATTGCTGTTTTGTCTGAATGATGGTGTTCTTTGCTTTTGAGTTTCATGAGGTCCCACTTACTAATGTTTGTTCTTAGTGCCTGTGCTATCAGTATTTGGTGCAAAAACTCTTGTCCCATGTCAGTAAGTTCAAGATTATATCCTACATTGTCTTCTATCAGATTCAGGGTACCTGGCCTTATGTTGAGAATTTTTGATCCATTTGGAGTTGTATTTTATGCAGGGTGACGAATGTTGATTTATTAAGATTCATCTACATGCAGCTGTCCACTTTGACCAGCACCATTTTTTGAAGACGCTTTCTTTTTTCTGGTATGTCTATCTGGTTTCTTCATAAAATATCAGGTGTCAATGGGTATATGGAATTATGTGTCTTCAAATAGATTTCATTCATCAACATGTCTGTTTTTATGCCAGCACCATGCTGTTTTTATCACTATTGCTCTGTAGTACAATTTGAGGTCACGGATGGTGAGACCTTAAGCACTTCTTTCATTATTCATGAGTGTTTTAGCTATCTTGGTTTCTTGTGTCTCCATATGAAGCTGAAAATTATCCTTTCGATTTCTGTAAAGAGTTGTGTCAGGATTTTCATGGAGATTACATTGGATATGTAGACTGCTTTGGGCGGAATGGCGATTTTTGCTGTACTAATCATATTAATCCATGACCATGGGAGATCCTTCCATCTTCTGATAACTTTTTCAGTACATTACTTCAATGTCTTAAGGTTTTCAAAGGTTTTTTTTATTATCCAAATCTTTTACTTGCTTAGAGTTTCAAAGATAGTTTTTGAGCCTACTGGGACTATGGGAACAAAGCATGCTAAATCCTTATTTTACTGTTTAACCTTAAATGTCTTAGAAGCTCAGCAACCACCCAAAGAATCCCTTTTAAGTAAGCTTTGTCTATGTCTTTCTGATCACTGCATTAAGTTTTGTGAGCTGGCTGTGAAAAGCAACACCAACAAGTCTGTATCTGGATAGAAACACAACCCCAATCTAAACTCACTACAAGTTGAGAGAATCAGGTTCCAACAGAATAATGACAAAATTAAAGCTGAATAATGAATGTCTAAACAGGGAGTATCCACTCTACTATCACGGGATTGCTCAGGAATCCTTGATGGTAAACAAGCTACCAAAACTGGCTTCAAAACTACATTGTTTTCAGTGGTGTGGGCCTCTTAATGTTATTTCCGTCATTCCTCAAACATAGACTTTGGACATGACCAACAAAACTCCCTTCTGAGTAAGAAAAACATACAGACAGGCTTCCTCATTATACAGGAAGTCTACAATCCAGATGCTTACACACCACTTCTGAGATACTAGAGCTACCCACAACTGCTTTGAAGAACACCACAGCTGGGTTCTACACCTTTTCTCTCTTGTAGCTCCTGCCACGATCTACGTTCATGGATGATAAATAAGGAGATGACCAAACAAGAACCATTGTCATGTTCTTGGGCCATGAACTTCCTTATTGTTTGTTAATCACAAATTCGCTTCAGATTCTAATTTTAGAAAGGATGTAAAACTGTGAAACATAAATGTGTGACAGAGAACCAGGAGGAAGAGTAAGGAAAAGAATAACTCAAAAGATGATTCCTGCTCTAGTAGTGTAAGGCTTTGTGTACTGGCTAGTTTGGTGTCAACCTAACCCAAAGCTAGAATCATCAGATAGAAAGTAGCCTCGGTTGGTGCAAGTGCAGCCCAGTTGCAGCAGAAAACCTCAACTGTTGTGGAGATGCCAGTAACATGGGATGACCACCAAGAACAGCAGCAGCAGTGGAGTGAGGCCAGCCACAGCCTAGAAGCTGCATGTACTACAGGAGGCAGACCTGGAGACGTCATCCAAGTCCTTTGCTGGACTCCAGAAGATCATGAGTGGATCCCAGACATTGAACAGTGGGAGTTTAATTTTGTTTTGATTTGTGACTGTACCCTTATTTTTCCCTTTTGAAGTAAAGTATTTGCTTTTGTATTTGTTTTGTTTTTTTTAATTTTACTGGAGCCCACAAATGAGAGATTTTGAATTTTAAAAGACATTAGATTTTTAAAGGAAACTAGTGATTTTAAAGGGACTAAATTATTTTTGAATTAAGAGTTTTTTATTAATTATTTACTTTGCATTCTGATGTCAGCTTCCCCTTCCAGGTCTCTTCCCGGTCCCTCACTCTCCCCCTCCCTTCCCCTGCACCTGCCCCTTTCTCCTCAGAAAAAGGGAGGCATCCTACGGATATCAACATGCCTGGGCATATCAAATTGCAATAAGACTAGGTGCACCTTCTATTGATGCTTGACAGGGTAGCCATTTTAGGGAAAAGGGATCCAAAGGAAGACAATAGAGTCAAGAGACCAGGATTGAAATTTTAATGTGTGTTTGATTTTGTAAAGGATGTGGGATATTTTAAAGCTATTTATGCTTTTAATGTAAGATCATAGGGATCAATAAAAAAAGAGCTGTGGCTTAATAGTGATGTGACTGTGTTGACAAGGGGTCAACTGTACTGGCTTCTTTTGTATTAATCTGACACAAGCTAGAGTCATCAGAAAGAAAGGAACCTCAGTTGAGGGAGTACCTTCTTAAGATCCAGCAGTAGGACATTTTCTCAATTAGTGATCAATGGGGGAGTACCCAGCACACTGTGGGTGGTGTCATCCCGGGGCTGATGGTCCTGGGTTCTCTATGAAAGCAGGCTGAACAAGCCAGGGGAAGAAACCCAGTAAGCCGCACCCACCCATGACCTCTGCATCAGCTCTTACTTCCAGGTTTCTGCCTTGCTTGAGTTCTTGTCCTGGTTTCCTTTAGTGATGAACAGCAATAGCAATATGGAAATGTAAGCCAAATAAACTCTTTCCTCTCCCACTTGCTTTCTGATCATGGTGCTACATCACAGTAATAGAAACCCTAAGACATTTTGCTATGAAGAAAACAAAAGTGATGAGGATGCTGCAAGTGCTGTGGAGAAAGACAAGCTGAACTTTTTATAGGTACAGCTGAATGAACTAGACATCAGTGCCTCTGAAAACCATATGGGCAGTGGGCCAAAGATGCTCTATCATTAGAGAATACTCAATTAAGTCTGCCTGAGCTAGTAAGCCATCTATGAGGCTTGAGTGAAAACACTCATGTCTGTCTCTCCCTACTCTCTTCAGAAGCAAATTTCATAAACTCAAAACATTCCTGTCATTTCTTGTGAGCAAACAGAGATTACTAAAAATGATATTTATATAATCAATGTTTTTCACATTTATGAAACACTACCATATTATTATGTCTTTAAGGGTGCTTCATAACAATTAGAGGAGTGGCAATCCTTACTTTACAAGAGAGTAAAGGAAGGACAAGAAAAACAAACTGATTAGTACAGAGTCAAATACTAAGTACCCAACCCTCAAAGCCTATGTTCAACCATACTTTCTCGATGAGCCTAGAAAATAGTAGCATTATTCTGAAAAGCTATTACCACAGTGTTGGAAAGGGGCAGGGCAATATGAATATAATTCCTTTAAATGGAAATAACTCTTTAACAAAATTTAGTTACCAATAAAAGGACATCCCACGAGAGATGAAGAAGAGAGACCACTTTGCTATATTGTACTGAGTGCCCACCTTATATACAAACCATTACTTACAATGAAAATCATTCAAACCATCTATTTTTGGATTTGGGTACCAAGTAACTCTGGCTTGGGGCTGTGAATAATCTTCCAAGAAGTGTAGTTGCTGCTGATCTAGGGACCACACAAAACATTTTCTCTGTTTATGGTGGTTTGGTTGGCTGGCTGATTGGCTGATGTTATTGTCTGGTTTGTTTTTTTTTTTTTAACAGGAGCTCATGTACCACAGGCTGGCCTCAAATTCTCCATGTACTCAAATATTGCCTTGAATTTCTGATGATCCTGCTTCAGCATCTTTCCTGGGATCTGAGAATACAGGCTTTTTTATATTACCACACTAAGATCAAAATTATCTTTAAACCCATTAAAATTATTAGAATCTGAAACAGAAAATTGTCTTAGGCACAAATCTAGAAACATGTGAAATACCTTTATAAATAAATAACAAAACATTGATGAAATGTATCAAGTAAGATTAGTAAACAGAAAGATGACCCATCTATCCAGACTAGAGTCACCATTTTTAAGATAGCAGTTTCCCCAGCTGGATCTAGAGATTCAGTGTCACCTCAATGAAGATGTTAGCAACTTACTTCCGGAACATTAGCAAACTGATTCTAAAGTTAGCCTATTTTTAAGGCTTACTACAAAGTTATAGTAATGAGCACAATGTGGAACTAGAGAAAAAAAATAAAAGAATTTATCCACTAACCAAAAATAGAAGAAACAAAGGAAGTATTTGCATTGGAAAAGGATAATCTTTTAAGAAATGGTGAGGGAGTAAAAGACCACAGGCCTCAGTACTAGACAAAGATTTACAGGTAGTTAATGAATACCAAGAACAGGAAAAATAGTTTTCATCAGGAAAGAGCAAACCATATGGTACCAAATGGCCAGCGATGAAAACATACAAACAAGTAACATAAACTTAGCAGGTGTGTGAGTGAGTGTGAGTGTGTGTGTGTGTGTGTGTGTGTGTGTGTGTGTGACATATATGTATATATTATATATGACATATATATTTATATATTTTAAATGCATTTATATTATATATATATGTAATTATATAATATATATAAATGCATTTAAAAGTTCATGAATTTGAAAGAAATGGGGGTTTGGAGAGATAACAGGGAAGGAGATATAATTATTACCTCAAAATTTTTTAAAAATATATTTTGAAAAAAAAAATAAAGCTGAAAAAACCATGAAGGGCAAGGCAGTAAACAGAATTCTTCTATGGCTTCTGCATCAGATCTTGCCTTGAGTTGCTTACCTGCTTTAAGTTCCTACCTTAGATATGTTAGCCAAACAAAGCCTTTCTTTGCTACTGCCCCAAATAAATTTGCTGAACAAGGTAAGATAAAAGGTAATTTAAAAGAAACAAATAGTAAAAAGTCATACTATCATTATTTGCACATGATATGCTATTTATTACACATTAGATATGTTAGAAGTTCTACCTGAAAACTCCTGGAAATGATGAACAAATTCAGTAAGACAGCAGAATAGTAATAAAAGCACAAAAATATACATGGGGACCAATGGAACAAAACTGAAGACCCAAAATGAGTACATACAACTTCAGTAATTTATTATTTGACAAAGGTGACAAAAACATATACTGAAAAAAGTAAAAGAAAACATCTTCAACAAATGATTCTGAGAAAACTGGAATTCCATTTGCAGAAGAATGAATTTAGGCCTGGATCTGCCACCTTGCCTAAAAACTACCTGCAAATGGATCAAACACCTCAATGTGAAAGCTGAAATGCTGAAACTCCTCGAAGGAAATCCAAGCAGTACCTCCACCATAGGTGCAGGAAAGGACTTTCTCAATAGTACTGACTCTATTTGCCCAAGAATTAAGGTCAACAATTGACAAGTGGGACTTACTAGCAATAAAAAGCTTCTGCATGGCTAAAGAAACAATCATCTAAAGAGGAAGCCTATGAACGTGACTGGAGAAAATCTATGCCACTTATATATCTGACCAAGAACTAATATCAAGAGTATATTAAAAGATAAAAAAATAAAAAGATCAAAACCACAAATGACCCATTCAAGAATACTAACTGGTATCTGAGCAGACAGTTCTCAAACAAAAAAAAAATGGCTACAAAATATCTAAAAATATATTCATCATCCCCAACAACTAGAGACATACAAATCAAAACAACTTTAATACCTCATCTTACCCTAGTCAGAATAGTAAAGATCAACAAAACAACCAACAACAAATGCTGGAGTGGGTGTGGAGAAAAGGGGACTAGATACCCACATGGTAAAAATTAAAGATCTTGAATCCTTCAAAACTCATAGACCCAAATGTACCAAACTCATAAGAGATATCAGAATAAGTGAAGTTGGGTGACCTTATATTTCATGATGACATTTTAGAAATGTTTATGCGCACTAATTGCCCTTCTAAATGACCCAGGTTCAATTCCTAGCACATACACACATGGTGGGTTACAACCAATATGTAAGTTCAGTTCCAAGGGACCCCTCTTCTGGCCTCTGTAGGTATCTGACACGCATATGTGACACAAACATATGTCGCATATGTTTTGTATGTGCCAGCAAAACAGCCACATACAAAAAAAAAATACAAAAAGAAAAATGATAAATTGAGTGACAATATTTTAGTTCTGCTCTGAAAAAGACACATATTATGGTTAGTTTGCTTGTGTATTTGATTGGATCTGGGATCCAGTAAGCTACCCCAGTACCTCATGAAAGGACAAACTGAACAGAGGAAGACCATCCCCCAAAGTGGTGATGCAGATACAAAGAGCTCTGAAGGAAAAGTAGTGGTGTGTTTTGTCTGCTCACCTTTCACTGCCTGCTGGTAAATACCTCTGCCCTATACAGCTGCTGTGGCTGCCACCCTTTGGCGATATTAGAACCCAGCTTCTTAGCCTTCTAACACGGACTAAAGACCAGAGATGCTTCAGAAATCCTTCAGTGCTGTATTGGGACTTCCGAGACATCTGGCCTTATTGATTGGGCAACTACTAGGTTCCCAGCCTCTCCAATGTACACTGTTGAACTAGGCATCCATATAGGTAAGTTGGTACACTCCCTTTCAAATATATACTCGTCCAAACGATTCTGTTGCTTTACAGAACCCCTTACCAATAGTGACCTACCATCATCATCCTCTCGTTTTCTACTTCATTGAGCAATTCAGCAAATTCCTTGAATGATTCCGCTGGTAAGAGAAGAAAAGACAAAGCAAGTTAGTGATGGTACTGTTGTGCCATGAAATGTTCGTGAACCCCAAAAGTCCACTAAGGAGCCAAATCCGATGCAATTGCATTAGGGTCTCTATTCAAGCTCGTGCTGTCTCTAACCCAGGAGAATGGGAGGGGGCCCTAAGCCCAGTTTTAGGCAAGCATTTATAGAAGCAAGAAGGGTTATCTTAGCCTGGTACACATCTGATTGGGGGGAGCCACTCTGGCCTTTAATATAAGTGGCTGGTGCTGGGAGTCAAACCATAAACTTCTGCTTTTTTCCTGATTGGTAGTTGTTAGAAAGTGAAGTGTCAGGGGCAGTCTTATAACCTGGAGGTGCAGAATTGTAGGGGAATAACCTGGAAACTGGTTCTAGGGACCAGCCTGTTAGTTAACTTGAGTTCAACCTTAGGTCAGTTTCTCTAAGATGAAATTTGAACCCAAAACTCCACTTACAATACACAGGATGACAGGTTCAGTACCTATTGAATATTACTCTCCTTTGTCTTTGTCTTTTTTTTTTTTTTTGGCTAATCCCCAACTAGAGAGAATTATTTCATGGACAATATTGTATTTAATTTTCATAGTCATACTTACAACTATCAGGGGCTTCTCTCCTGGTATGAACAAACCAAAACTGTGTTAGGATGATAAGCTCAAAGTGACCCTTGGCTACAGAGTGAGTATAAGGCCAACCTGGGCTAGAAGGTATACATGTGTCTCAGAAAACAAGTTAGAAAAGTTCCTTCCTTATATCTTAACCCTAAACCTATCTCCCTGCATTACGTGTTTAAGTATTTCTACTGATATAGATTTTACAGTATTCGCAGATAAGCAATGAACATATATATTAAAAAACACTAGGTAGGGTATTAAATGAAAAGAGCTTTAGCTTAGTGAACACTATAAAGAAAGAAGACAAATTTTCGAGAGAGGTAAAGCCTGGACTGGAAGTTTTGTTGTATCGTTTGCTTCCTCGGTGACTTTGTGTAAATGACTTGACCTCTCTAAGCCTCAGCTGCCTTACTTATCAAGAGTCATGATCATTGACTTAAGTGCCTAGTTCTTTAGAACAACCAAATTATGTTTCAAATGTGAACTATGTATATGAAGTAGCTAATACTATCATTTCTCCCCTTCTAGAGCCAATTCTGCCACTTACTGGCAGGGTGACAGCAATTCATTTCTCCACCCTGGGTTTCATTTTTTTCATGCACACAAGATAAATAGATTTTATTGTGTCTTCAAATTCCCCAACTTCCCACTATAAGCAGCAGAAAAAAAAAAAACATTCTCAAATGGAATCTCAATTGCAGGAAACATGAAATCCTGGGCAAACAAATGTGTCCAGATATTTGTTTGTTTGATTGGTTGGTTTCAAGATATGTAGCTGGCCTCTCTAAGGCTCCCAAGTGCTAGGACTACAAGCCTACAATAGCATATCCAGTCCCTAAATTAGTGCTTTTTAAGAAAAAGACTTCTGATAGACTCCTTCTTTACTCTATTATTTTGGAATGTGCTATTTAACTTTCACAAATTTGTACATTTCAAAACTTTGTTATTGGTTGCTAATCAACTAGGTTCAGGAAACAATTTTTTTATTGTTTGCATTTATTGAAACCTATTTTTTGATTTAACAAAGGGTCACTTGAATATTCCACATACACTTGAAAACAGAATCCTCTACACTTCTTAGGTGAAGGACAGAAGAGGACATGGATCCCCTAGATTGGAACAGGAGTTGCAGACCATTGTAAGACACCATGTGGCCAATAGTAATGGAACCTGAGACCTCTGGAAGAACAGCAACTGCTCTTAATCAGAGCCATCTGTCAAGCCCTAAGTTCACTTTTTTTTAACTTTTCACCACTCCCACTATTCTCTAATTGGATTTCACACAGTGGAACAAACATAGTTTGAATAGGAATGACACCCACAGACTCATGTGTATGAAGGTTGGCCCATAGGGAGTGGCCCTATTAGGATGTGTGGCCTTGATGGAGTAGTTGTGGTCTTGTTGGAGAAAGTATGTCACTATGAAGGTGGGCTTTGAGGTCTCACATATACACTCAAGCTCCACCCAGTGTGGAACCCAATCTTCCCCTGGCTGCCTTTGGATCAAGATGTAGAACTCTGAGCTCCTTCTCCAGCACCATGTCTGAATGAACGCTGCCATGATTTCCACCATGATGATAATGGCTAGATCTCTGAACCTGTAAGCCATTTCCAATTAAATGTTGTCCTTTATAAGAGTTGTCTTAGTCATGGTGTCTGTTCACAGCAGTAAAACCCTTTAATCCATAATAATAACTGCTCCAAGTCTTCAAATGAGTGACTTCAATTATTTTCCTTCCTTTACTCCTTGTGTTTGCTGATCCTTTCTATTCACTGTACAAATCTGATATTTAGCCACTGTGGTGAATTTATTGTACTTTTGAAATTTAAATATTTAGCTGTTTCCTTCTAAAAAAATATTTTCAGTCTTTATATTGATTTTCTTTGTGGGAAATTGTTCTCATTCATTCCTTCAGGTTTTTTGACATGGTTTCCTTTAATTAAATATATTTAAAACAGCCAATTAAAAAGTATTTGTCAAAGAAATCAATATCTGAGGTCCTTAGGAAGTTTCTAATAATTTCATTTACCTCCTGTGTTATTGGATTACTTTTTGCAACCTCACCCCACATATATTTTTATGAAAATATTTTAAGTAATGTAATGTGGCAATTATAAAAATCAGATTCTCCATCCTTTCCTAGGTTTGCTGCTCTTATTAATCTCTTTATTTAATGGCTTCATAAAGACTGTAGTCTGTCACATTAGGTCACTAAAATCTCTATCCAAGAAAGAAAATTCATTCTCACTTTCATTATTAGGGATTAAATTTAAAGCTTCATGGTGCCAGGCAAATGATATACCCCAATTGAGCTACATCCCCAGACCTCATCTGGCTAAAGTATAGACCACAGTAAGTAGGTCAAACTGAATTTTAACTCACTGTATAGCCCAGACAGGCCTTGAATGAATAATCTGCCTAAGAAGCTTCAACCAGTCCTGCAGTGCCAGAACCAGAAAGAGATTCCTTTAAACGGTTTGAACCTGTGACTGTGCTGGCTAGTCTTATGTCAATTTGATACATAGAGTTATATGAAAGAAGGAAACCTCAATTGAAAAGGCTCCTATAAGATCCAGCTGTAAAGCATTTTCTTTAAAGAACATTTCTGTAAAGCACATTAGCAACTGATGAAGGAAAGCCCAGTCCACTGTGGGTGGAACCATCCCTGGGCTGGTGGTCCTAGCTTCTATAAGATAGCAAACTGAGCAAGCCATGGAGGGCAAGTCAGTAAGCAGCACCCCTATGTGGTCTGCATCAGCTTCTGCCTCCAAGTTCCTGTCCTGTTTGAATTCCTGTCATGACTTCCTTCAATGAGGAACTGAAATGTGGAAGCATATGCTAAATAAACCTTTTCCTCTCCATCTTGCTTTTTGGTCATGGTGTTTCATCAAAGCAATAGAAAGTTGATACCAGGGACAGGGGTACTTCTGTGATTGGCCTGACCACAGGGGTACTTCTGTGATTGGCCTGACCACAGGGGTACTTCTGTGATTGGCCTGACCACAAGGAAGAATATGGAACACTTTGGGGCTCTGGACTAGAAGAGTAAATGGACAATTTAAGCAGGGTTTAATGGGCCATTTTAGAAGGACACATGGGAGAGAGTGGTGCTGAGAATGACTTGAACTATGGGAGTCCAGCTCAAGAGAATTCAGAGGAGATTGTTGTTGTTGTGATATTTTCATTTTTAAAAAGTGGCTGTTTTCTGCCCTTGTCCAAAATATCTGCCTGAGGATAAGTTGAAGAGTTCTTGATTAACAGCTTTGGCAGAGGATATTTCCAGACAGCCTAGTATTGACTGTGTTGCTTGGTTATTGGTAGCCATGCTTATGAAAATTTAAAATTAAAAGAAGCAAGCTAAACAAGGAAAAATACCAAACGCACAGTTTGAGGAGAAAGGGGGCACAAGGAAATGTAAACAGATTAAATAAAAGCCTGATGCTAAATAAAATAAAGGGAGTGGTGACCTCAGAGCAAGACCTCACCCAGCTAAGCTTCCAATTTATGAAAAGGAAGTAAAGAAAAGTAGACAGAAATTAAGGAATCGCATAATAGTAGGTGTGGTGGTGCATCTTTAATCCCAGCACTCCAGAGGCAGAGGCAGACAGATCTCAGAGTTCAAGGCAAACCTGGTCTACAGAGCAAGTTCCAGGACAGTCAAGATTATGCAGAAAAGGAAACCATAGAAAACAGTAAGCTGGTAGAAATGCATTTGAACAAGGGGTCCATGTTCTAGCCCCAGAAAGCAGCAGAACTTGGCAACTTTGGCCACATGGTTCTGGCTTTAGAGTCAAGGATACAAGAAAGGCATCATGGAATCTCCCTCCTCAACTAAGAAAAGCCACTGAGGCCATGCATGCTTCAAAGGTGTAAAGTGGAAACTTAAGGGTTCTTTGGAGTCTGTTGAATGGTGTTTTGCTGAAGCAAACATGTGAAGGAACGTTTTTGTTAAAGTAGACACAAGGTGTGGAAGGCCAAGGCAGACTTGTGAAGGAATATTGTGCTGAAGCAGACACAGGAGAGAGGACGTTCTGCTAAGGCAAACACATGAAAGGACACGTGATGAAGGATTCTTTGCTAACAACACGCATGTATTGGTCTGCCTTACATTGTGTAGTTGAGCTCCATTTACCGGGATTCCATCGAGAGAAACACACCAAATAATTTCTGGTGGTGGGCTGCAGTTTGTTGCTGCTTCCAAAGACTCAGGCTGATTGAGGCAAGAACCATGCTGAAGCAAGGCACATGGAGGACACATGATGTTTGGAAGGTAGAAATAGGATTTCATAGAGTAACAGAAGCTGACCTTGGCTTGCTTATAGAGCTAGCTGTGTAACGTTAGTGGGTCTCCTGTCTTCGCTGATCTTCGATTCCCTGAAAAAGGCATAGCAGAGAACTTCTGGTGTCTCTCCTGCTGACTCAAGGTGAGGCTGAGGCTGTCACTGCTAGACTTGGTGACTCAGATGTGTCACCACTGTTGCTAACCCAACTCTAAGGAATTGGGACTTCTGGTGTAGCTATGAGGTGTTTGTAAGTGGATTGAGCTGCCGCTGCCTGCTGACCTGTGAACTGAACTGCTTATTTCCAGACAATACAGATGGGAGTTGCTCCAAAGAACCTTTGTAAACAGGCCCACTTCCCTCCACCAACCCTCCTGTAGTCTTTCTTTTCCACTACCTCTGGTGGGTGGTAGGTTACAAGGGAGGTTAAAGCATTTAAGAACCATTATTAAAAATAAGGCTTGAAAAAAATTAAAGTTACAAAGGGTTAGGGTGTCTCTGCATGGAGGTCTGGAAAGGTGATTACATGAAACTGTAAGGGTGAAGCCTGGATTGCCTTAGGGACCCTAAGATGTTGGGGATGCCATAGTTGTGGGATATCTGCCAAGGAGGTCTGGTAACAGGGAGTGGAACTAGCCCAAAGGAAAGAAGTATGTTGTAGTCAACAAAGCTGAAAGGAGTTGCAGCTTTGATTCCAGACATACAAGTGTGGTGTTTGGAGTTTGCCTAGCTAGTTTTTCAGTCTTGCTTTGGCCAGGTATTTTTTCACTATGTTCCCTTTCCTCCATTTTGGAATGGTAATGCATATTCTGTGTCATTGTATGTTGGAAGTATGTGACCTGATTTTTTTTCTTTTAAATTCACAGAGGATTGCACTTAAAGAGAGTCGTGAGTCTCAGGAGAGACTTGGAACTTTGGATGTTTAAACAGTGCTGATAGACTGTGGGCACTTTTGACATAGGATTCAATGTTTTTTGCATTACGATATGACTACAAGCCTATGGGGACCAGGGAAGTAGAATGTAGCAATCTGAATAAAAATAGCCTCAGTGGGACCAGAACAAGGGACACTATTAGGAGATGTGGCCTTGTTGCAGGAACTCTTTCACTGAGAGTGGGCTTTGAAGGTTTCAAAAGCTCAAGCCAGTCCCAGGGGTTCATTTTCTCTTCCTATTGCTTGCCAATCCAGACGTAGAACTCTGGGCTCCATCTCCAGCACCCAGTCAGTCTGCACACTGCCAATGTTCCCACCATGACAATAATGGACTAGAACTCTGAACATGTAGGCCAGCCTCAATTAAATGTAGTCCTTGGTCATGCAAACAAGTAGAAAAAATGTGGTTTATTAAAACTCTTTCACTAACTCTTAAGAATTCTTTATATGTGACTGACAAACCTAACAATAAAGGTAACAAGGATTAAAAAAAAAAAAAAAGAGTTGGTCATGGAGCCTCTTCCCCAGCAATAGAAGCCCTAAGTGACACAGCCTTTGTTGAACTGTTTCTGTATGTGTTTGAGGGTGTGCTTTCAGCATGGAGTCAGGCAATTTACAATTCTGTTCCAGCCTTCATTTGCTTCTTGTTCAGAGATTCAAGTCATCTAAAAGTGGCAGAACAGGGCTTTCTCAGTTCTTTTCTACCGAACACTGGGCATGTACAAAGCTCTATACATACACATGACCAAGAGTTCCAAGAATATGCCACAGCTTTCCAGAGCTCTCGAAGGTGCTTATTCTCCTTTTACCTTATATGATATCTGTCCAGCAATTTGCTCTTTTTTTCTTTCTGCTGCCTGCAGTAACGAGTTCTAAACCATTCCTATTGAGTATATCCTTTTTATATTTATTTTAAAAATTAATAAAGTATGTTTTGATCATGTTTCTTCCCTCCACCAACTCCTCCCAGAACCTCTCCCAACTTCCCCAGCCACCCAATTTTATTTTTAAAATGTTCAGGAAAAAAACACTTGGAAACAAGTAAGCTCTGAGTCACTTCAAATAAGACAAGTTGTAGAAACCATAATTCCCAGAACTTGGGGAAGTGAAAAGTCATTCTGCTTTCTCGAATGGCTACAAAAATCATGGTTTTCACATGTTCTAGGATTATGCAATTAGTTTTCAAAGTTACCACACAGCAGTTTTAAAGGCAACGGGAATACACAAGATAAAATACCACGAAGCTCATTGCTGTTTCAAATATTAACATATTTTTAAAACTGAATACACTGTTATTTGTTGCTGCATTCATTTAAATAAAATTCTGAGTTAAGAAAAAGTTAAGAATGAAAATGTTTCCCAAGTGCATTTGCTGCTTTTATAGATGATCATGTTTTGAAGGTGACTTCTCCACCAATGCTCCTGAGACAACATTATCAGATGTTTTGTTAAAGACCAAACTGAACCTGGGTTTTATATGTCCTAGACAAGTACACTAGCACTGAGTGGGTACCAATGAATGGGCTACTTCCTCTGCCCAATCTTATTTATTTACTTTTTTGATTTGTTGGTTTTGTGTTTTCTGATGCCTAAAACTTGATGTAATCCTTCTGTGTCAATCTGCCAAGTACTTAGATTACAAGCATATGTTGTCATATCTGGCTTGATCCTTTTCTCTAGGACAGGGGTGGGGGTAGGGGTCTCAGGTAGCCTAAGATGACCTTGAAACTCAATATGCAGACAAGGATAGCCTTCCACTCGTGATCCTCCTGCCTCCATATCCCAAGGGCTAGGTTTATAGACCTGCACTTATCACACCGGGATCTTGCTCCTGACTTTCCATTAATGAGGTCTTCAGTAATTGTTAAATTAATTTAGAGTTAAGTTACTGAACCAAGAAGAACCTAACTGGGCATGGTGGCACAGGGGAGGCAGGATTGCAATTTTGAGGTCAGTGTAAACTAGGTGAGCAAAAGCTCCCAGAAAGACAACATTCATATTTAGTTCTAGAATAAACTGCCTCTTGTCCATTTTGAGGTAAGAGTTATGGGTTTGTTGCCCCTCCCTCCCTCCCTCCCTCCCTTCCTTCCTTCCTTCCTTCCTTCTTCCCTTCCTCCCTTCCTCCCTTCCTTCCTCCCTTCCTCCCTTCCTCCCTTCCTTCCTTGTTTTCATTGGCAACTACACAGTGAATTACAAAGAGCCTTACTTGAACTAAATATTCAGGTGCTGATTTGAATAAATATTTTAAAAGAAGTTCATTGTTCTCTGTCTGGCCTATAAAATGTACCATAAATGTGTTTGTTGACGGTGAACTCCAAAATATTACTAAAATATATGGCATGAGGCAACAAATATTTAGCAAAGTCAAGAAGACAGCATCTGCATTCCAGATATTTACTATCCAAAATCTCATGGTTCTGCTCTCTTACTCCAACTAATTTAATTGATTTTGAACAATGTGGTCTTACTATGTAGTTCAGGCTAGCCGTGAACTTACTATATAGTCCAGGTTTGTAAACCTACATTAATAATTGAATACTGGGATCATAGGCAGGGACCATCAGGAAATTGAAAACAAAAATTGGAACTTGATTGTCCCAAGATCACTGGACAAGAGTGACTTTATGACAAAGTCAGAAAGCTGACTACATAGCCAGAAAGGAGTTGCACTTCAATGCTTATTCTACAGATTTAAAATAACAAGGTGTAACTAGAAACAGCCAAAATGCCAATGTCACATTCTTTTTTATGTTTATTCATGTTCTCCAAATGTTTGTTCTTGTTCTCTCCCTTTCTCTCCCTCCCTCCCTCTCCCTCCCTCCCTCTCTTTCTTTCTCTCTCCTCTCAGTCACCTTTATTGTCATATGCTATCTTGTTTTTCAAAGTGAAAAGGAAAGAAATTAATGGCTTTAATAAGAATCCCAAACCATGCAGTAGCGTGCTGTAGAAGAGTCACTAGAGAGCACTTCCTGCTCCCTCTTCAGATAAAAGAAATGATGACTAGGAAAACTGGCTACAGAAAAGGAAGGAAAACACCCTGCAGAAGACCAGCCCTATAATCAACAACATGATGCCAGACCCCAACCACTATAATCATGGATAGGAAAATTGTTTGCCACATTCTTTTATAATGTCAAGCAGCTCCTAAATATTAAAAGGAGATTTGGGCAAGAATTAACACTCCCTGGAAATTTTCAAGAAGAAAATAACAAAAAGCTAAAAAAGGTGAAGAAAAAAAATATAGATATATATTTCATGTTTAATATCAATCATTCTTATCGTTGTAGTGATGAGAAAATTGAACTTCAATAAGAGTAAGCAAACATTTTACAATGTTAAAATAAACAGTACCTTCCAAAATCTATCATAATCTTTCCATAATGTTGTCAATATTGATCAGATGGCTTACAACTGCCTACACTCTTTTTACCTAGAAAATCCATTAGAAAAGATCCCAGACCACAGAAAAGTCTTTAGAGTCAAGGCAGGCCCACAGCATTATTAATGATGGTGAATAACTAAAACCAATTAAAACCAAATTAAAATGTCTAAAAAGTCTCTAAGAAAGTATTGTGCGTAACACTTAATAATTTTATAGCTTCTTTAAAAGAACATTACATAAAATTTTATAAACACAGTAAAATGTCTATGACATCATAATATGTAAAAGAAGCAAAATATAAAAAATTTTAAGTATGACAGACAAACTAAAAAATAGTTTTTCATAGGGTTTTGAAAGAGAAAAACATGAAGAGAGCAGGTAGAGAGGTGAGAGATCTGGAAGGAGTTGAGGTAAGTGAAAAATCTCGAAATATATTGCAAGAAACTTTTGAAATACCTTTGTCTGTATGAAGAAAAATTAAGGTATATGTATGATTACAAAAAAACTACAGAAAATTATGCTGAGACAAACAAGACAAAAAAAAGAACTCAAAGGTGCTTCTTTATGACAAGTACATACATATAGATTTATGAATCAAGATTAATTGATTTAAAATCCCACTTAAACAAAACAGAAAAAGAAAAGAAGCTAGACCATCAGGATAGTGATACATACACTCTTAATCCCAGAACTATGGAGGCAGAGGCAGGTGTGTCTCTGTGAGTTCTAGGCCAGCCTAGTCTATATAACGAGTTCTAGGCTAGCCAAAACTAGATAGTGAGGCTCTGTCTCAAAAAAAAAAAAATAAGATAAAATCCCAGCACATCTTATAGGCAGGATAAATTGTAGAGCAAAGGTTTTATGGCTAGGTTGGTGTCCCAATTGCTGCATTGGGATTCTTGCCTGATTACAGATGGCCAGTTCAGGCTCCTTATCCCCCATCCCTTAACTAAGGTCACCCTCATAGATTCCTGAGAGTTTCCATTGTACTAAATTTCTAGCTCATCCCAGAGATTCCCCCTTCCCAGACTGCAGTTGCCTCTTCCAGAATTCTCTCCTCCATCCTCCCCGTGACACTGCCTTGGGAGGTGGAGGGACAGTACCCAGAGGCTGGATAGCTGGAAGATCTAATATAGAAAATTATTCCTAATGATATTCTGATACACCCATAGATTGGGGCCTAGCCCAATTGTCATAAGAGAGGCTTTCTCCAGTAGCAGATAGAAACAGATGTAGAAACCCACAGCCAAACATTAGGTGGAGTTTGGGGAATACTGTAGAAGAAGGAGAGGAAGGATTGTAGGAGCCAGGGGCAGGTCAAAGATAACACAAGAAAATGCACAGAATCAATCAACCTGGGCTCATAGGAGCTCACAATGACTGAACTAACAACCAGGAAGACTGAATAAGACTGACCTAGGCCCTCTGCATATATGTTACAGTTGTGTAGCTTTGTCTTCTTGCTTGTGAGACTCCTAACAGTGCGAGAAGGGGTTATCTCTGATTCTGTTGCCTGCTTTAGAGATTCTTCCTCTCCTACTGGGTTGCCTTGTCTAGCCTTAATAGGGGATACCTAGTCTTACTGCATCTTGGTATGCCATGTTTAGTTGATATCCATGGGAGGCCTGCCTTCTTCTGAAGAGAAACGGAGGAGGAATGAATGAAGATATGGAGAGGGTAAAGGAAGGGGGGGGGGGGGGGGGTGGAAGGACGGGGAAACTGTAGTTGGGATGTAAAAAAAAGAAAGGAATCTCTATATCTCTCTCTCTCAGTGTGTGTGTGTGTGTGTGTGTGTGTGTGTGTGTGTGTGTGTGTGTGTGTGTGTGTGT
>JANHMN010000005.1:71023623-71056754 GCA_030674055.1 Rhabdomys pumilio | reverse complement strand
TGTGTGTGTGTGTGTGTGTGTGTGTGTGTGTGTGTGTGTGTGTGTGTTGGTTTGAATATGTTTGGCCCAGGGAGTGCCACTATTAAGAGGTATGGTTTATGTTGGAGGTGGTGTAGCCTTATTAGAGAAAGTGCTTCACTGTGGGGGTGGACGTTGAGACCCTCTTGCTACATGCCTGAGGACAGTCTTCTGATTGCCTTCAGAACAAGATATAGAACTCTCAGTTCCTCCAGCTCTATGCCTGCCTAGATGCTGCCATGTTCCCACCTTGATGATAATGGACTGTACCTCAGAACCTGTAAGCCAGCCCCAATTAAATGAGAAGCTCAGTAATGAGAGAGAAAAAGAGAGGGGGCATGGAGGCAGAAGTTCACATGTCTCCACTAGTCAAAGATAGTTTACATAGCTAGGTTGGGTATTAGGTTACACTTCTGATTGAGCATTACCATACTTACAAAGCCCTTGATTAACATTTAAAAAATTGTATAAAAGCCAAATGGAAAGGGGGGCCATGGGATAGGGGTTTTCTGGGGAAGGGAAAAGGGGAAAGGGATTGGCATCTAAAATGTAAATAAAATATCCAATTAAAAATATATATAAATGTTGTCCTTTATAAGTTGCCTTCATCATGGTGTCTGCTCACAGCAGTAAAACCCTAAGACAATATCCCAATACAGCAAGCTAGACACAGTGAAGCATGCCTGTATTCTCAGCACTTGGAATGCTAAATTCTGGGGGTTGTGAAACTGAGGCCAGCCTTGGGTATAGTAGGAACTTATCAAAATATTAGAAGGAAAGAATGGAAGAGGAGCTGTGGCTAGCCTCACTAGTCTCACTAATCATTGTTAAAAGTCACTTCAAGAATAAAATCGGGGTCCAGGAGACAGTGGCTATCAGTTAAGAATACTTATTGCTCTTTCAGAGGGCTGGAATTCAGTTCTCAGTACCCTCCCCATCCCATGTATTGTGGCTCAGCTAACAAATGCCCTTGACTCCAGTTTCAAGAGTTGGCCACCTTCTTCTGGTCTCTTGGAGCCACCACACTCAAGTATTCCCCTCAACATATAATTTTTAAAATTAAAATATATTGTTTTAAAAATATAACAGCCCAATGGCTCCACTCGGGGCTGTAGCAAAAATTTAAGCCACAAATGAAACTTATGGACTGTTATGAGGGGTCCTAAAGTTTAAAAAGAAAAAAAAAAAACAGGGGTGGTGGTGAGCATGGGTAACTCAGCATTTGGGTGGAGGCAAGAGAACCATCCTAATCAGCTAGAGTGAGTTTCAAGGCTTGTCTCTGCTATGTGAAAACCTATGTTTTAAAAAAAAAAAAAAAGCTCTAAAAGCTTTTCCTCTTGTGGTCTGGGTTATTCTGGGTTATTTTTAGACTTGCTTTCCAAATAGATAAAGGAGTGTAAGCAATTCTACAGATCTAATTGTCTACACTGAAGGAACTGGCCAACATAGCTTTAACAGGACTTGCAGCATAGTCTCTGTCTCTCTGTCTCTCTCTCTGTGTGTATGTGTCTTCTGTCTGTCTACATTCTCTTTTTTGAAATAGGATCTATGCACTACAGACTAACCTCTAACTATGTAGACAAAGATAATCTTAAACTTCAAATCTTTCTGCCTCTATCTCACAGGTACCAGGATTAGAGGTATGTCATTGGCCCCTACATTGTCTATGTTATTTCTTTATTATTTTTTTATTTTCTTTCTTTTGAAAGTAGCACACTTCCATGTTTATTTGTGCCTTCAGATTATCTTCCTCACTTTCTTTTATTATTGCTAATTATTGTTTGTAGTGGGAGATATTTCAGTCTCCAACCCAAATAGGACCAGTCAATGAAAACACAACTCATTAATTATGAATATATTCTGTAAGCCTAGATTGGGCAGATACCCCTACACTACTCTGTTCCCCAGCTATGAGACCCTGATAACTTGAGGATTTTCCAGACCCTACATCTGTCCTTCTACCTCCTGCTTCCCAGTCGTCCTCTTTTTTGTCGTCTTCTTCCTCCATTGTCTCTAGTCCTCCTCTTCCTCTTCTTACTCCTCCTACCTTAGCTCCTCCTACAATTGTTTACCATTGCAGGTAATATTTCAGCCAAAGTTCAGCATATGATATAAACATACACTCTTAGATCTTTTCTGGATGAACCTGAGGGTTTTTTTTCCTGGGCATATGAACTTTCTCTCACATTTCCCCCATATTTGCTGTCTCCTTTTTTTAAAATGTTCTATAAGACTTGTAGCTCTCTCAGTCTCACATTTAGAGATAAGGATTATTTAGTTAAAGCAGTGGTTATAGATTCACCTCTAAGATTCACCATTCCACTAACCCTTGGTCATTGGCTAGGTTTCCAGTACCAGGTACAACATCCCTCTTGTTTAGCCTGTCTTAAGTCCAAGTAGAGAGACGTTTACATGTCACCACTGTATCCTTAGGGTTACTGTGCCATGCTGATCTTTGTTGTGGTTCACAGGCATCATAGGTAGGTAGAATTATTTCCCCCTTTGGAAGCTAGCATGGTACCTTATGCTACCAGGACAAGGCTTTCTGGTTAGTTCCAGCTCAAAGCCTCTGGGCCCTTTGTCTAAAGTGCATAGTGTCTTAAGCAATAGGAGTTAAATTACACCTCTGAGAGGGGCTCCAATGGGCAAATAGACCATAATTTAGGTGAAGGTATGCTCTAATAGATATCTGTTGCTTCCGATCAAAAGTGCAGAGGTGGATAGCTATTGTTACATGTCCCTGAATAGTTGAAAGACCTCCTCCTGAAAAGTAACTTCTATAATATTTAAAGGTCCAGTAACCTTTTTATTTCATTCATTTTTTTTTCTCTCTTGAGTATCATCCATTAAAAACTAAATCACTGGAGAAGAGTAGAGAGAGGAATAGAGTGAGGATCGGGAAGCAGTTTCATCTATAAAATGGCTATATGAGTTACCTTTTATTGCTGTGACCAAGTTAAGGAAAGCAGGGCTTATTTTGGCTCAGTGTTTGAGGACAGAATATTTGTGGCAAGGGACACATAGCAATAGTTACATTGTACCAACAACCAGGCAAAGGGGGGACAGAATGCTGCTATTTAGTCATTGGTTTTTTAAAACCTACTTTTAATAAGGGTTCTTAAATGTTTTAACCTCCCTTTTAGCCCACCACCCACCAGAGGTAGATGAAAAGTAACATTCGAACAGGTAACATTGGTTGCCCTAGTACCACACCAAATAAGCTGTAGATCTGTCAGTCAAACTTAGGCTGTTTGTCACCAGAGCTATTGGTTAAGTTTAGTAAGTCATGCTCTTAGAGCAGGACAGACCTACATAAGTAAAATGAAATCCAATCACATTGGAAATACCTCAAATACCAGTACCTACCTCACTAGATAACACAACAACATTTAATGAAAATACCCCAATGTTATTAACACAAAGATTTCTACACTATTTATAAAATAGTAAAAACTATAAAACAGGTGAATCTTCAAAAGTAGCTAAATAGAACTATATCAAAAATCTATGTAGATGAAATATAATAATGAGAATAGCTATTATTATCATTTAGTAAACATGAGTTCAGCATCTACTATATGCCAAGCATTCTTTTATGTATTAATGAAATAGCAGTGAATGAAACAATGTCCTTGCTGTCTTGTGAAACTTAGGAAAAAACTGAAACAATATGGGAATTTTCTTATATAAAATTTTAAGTAAAACAACTATAAAAGGTTACTTACTATTTGAGCCTATTCAAAGTATGTATACATATTTTATTTGAGACAGAATCTATACAGTCCAGGCTGGATTCAAACTTGGTATGCAGCCAAGGATAAATCTGAACTTCTGATATTCCCACTCCTGCTTTACAAGTGCTGAGATTATAGGTGTGTGCAACCACATGCAAATTTTTTTGCAGTGCTGAAAATTAAATCTGGAGTTTCTTGCATACCTGACAAGTTCTCTACCAACTGAGCTATATCCCCAGTTTAAATTTTATGTTTATTATTAAGTAATTTCCATGCAAAGAAAATGGATATATGAGCCAGTCATGGTTATATATGCCTACAATCCCAGCACTTATGAGGCTGAAACAGGACAATCAAGGGTTCAAGGCCAGGGACTAGAGAAGGCAATGGCTCAGTAGTTATGAAGACCACATACTGTTCTTGCAAAAGACCCTGTCAGAACTGCTCACAATGGCGTCTAGCTGCAGGATGGCTCTCTGGCCTGTTAGAGCACTGTACTCACACTCATATCTACATACAGACATGTGGAAATAAGTAAATATGAAAGTAAAAATAAAATAAATCTTTTAAAAAAGGGTTTCACTTCCAGCCTGAGACACACAGCAAGACCTCATCACAAGAAAAGAAAGAAAAAGAAAGAAATTTTAAAGAAAACGGGACTTTAATACATGCATATAATTAAAATGGTATAAAAGCATAAAGGAGGAAGGGGGATGGGATAGAGGGGTTCTATGGAGGGGAAATGGGGAAAGGGTATGACATCTATATTGTAAATAAATAAAATATCCAATAAAAAATTTTAAAAAGAAAATGGAAGTATATAAGGAAATATTCAAAAGTTAATATACCAGTATGCCCACTATGCTGCTTAACTATGCATGAATAATATCATTAGTAATTGCATCCTTTATATATTAATATATTATGCAAATTAGCTACATTGAGATTTTATAATAATGTTTTGTATTTTAATTCTGGGGATTATAAGTGTAGCTGTATACATCAAGTCTTTTCAATAACAGTGTATCACTCATAACAGCCGTATGGCTCACTGTCCTCATACTCCTTTTTTATAAATCCCAAGTCTCACTATGTAGCCCTGACTGGCCTAGAGCTCACTATATAAACCAAGCTTTCATTGAATGAAAGAACTCTATGTGCTTCTGTCCTAGATCCTGGAATCAAAGATATGCACCACCATGACCAACCTGGAAAACACTTTTTAGCCAAACTTTTAATTCAAGAGCCAGCAAATGCTTTCAATTTAGTCAGAAAGTGAAGTAAACACCTTAACTTTTGAGGGCTATTGGTCACTATTACTGCTATCCAAAGCTGCTCTGCCGAACAAAACACCCATTAGATAAAGTATGCCTAGGTCCCAATAACACTTACATATAAAAAGAGAGGGAAATGCATAGTCTTCTGGTCCTTTTTTTTTTTTACTTTCATCCGAATAAAAATAAGCACAAAGGTCCTTCTACTTCCATTGTTCAATCTCTTCTGCAATGACTTCCAGAGAGAGATTAATCCTATTTTGCAGAAGAATGAGACTCAAAGAAGGGAAATACATTGTCCAACATCACATGGTTAACTTATTAGGTGATTTAAAGGAAAGTCTCCCTTCAGTCTAACCAATTCAGTCTGCCCCAGCGGAGGTTTCAGGAGCCATCTTCAATGCTTCTGTATAATGAGGGAGATGATATGGGATTTTTTAAAAACAAAAAAACAAAAAAACAAAAAAACATTCTTAAGCAGTGTCCTGGGGCCTTGCATTAGACCAGAAGGATGAAGAGATAGATCCCTGAGCTGCTTTTATATCCAGAATGGAAGCTAGGTAGGGACAGATAGCTTCTAAGGGTTGTATGATCACATGCTCCTGAAGACTTACCAATATTAATCTCATCATCGGTCAGCGTGTCTCCAATGAAATCAAACTGAAATGACTGGAGTGTCTGGGAAAATTTCTGAACTGCAGAAGAGTAATCTGCAAAGGAAGAGGATAGTAGAGACAGTTAGCGCTGCTATCCTCTCAGCAAGTCCCTCCTCCCATTACAGCACACAGGCAAAACAGGAAGGGACGTCCCACAAGCAGCAGCAGCTATACAAGGAAGTTAAGGGATTTTAATCAGTATTTTCAGAAGAAAGTCTGAACAAACAAAACAACCATTTAAAGGAGTCTTGAATATTTTTTGCAGCATATTTTCATCATCAGTTCCTCTCTTTGACTTGAAACTACTTAATTGGATATGCACAAAATGCCAATATTTTCTTATCTTGCACACAACAATAGAACAGCCATCCGACAAAAACACCAATCAGCTCGATTTTATACATGTAGAACTCAGAATTCAAGACTTATCTAAGAAAGCTGGATGGAGAAGTCAGGTGGTCTACCTGCCTCTCCACTGCCTATCCCATGACAACACAGCTACGATCTGGGTATTTTACACATTCATCAGATGGAGGCTTGAAATACGATACTGTCGAGCAAAATGCAGTGTATTTATGAAGGGCTGAAACCCAAAACATTGATGAATTTCAAAAAAAAAAAAAAATCAGTGTGATTACATGACTAGATGAATGCTTTTATGTTTTTGTCAAGGACTTAGTATTCAATGATGGCAAAAAAAATGTAAATCGCAAAAAATTAATCACATTAATGTACACTTTAGAGAAATTATTTTGACCAACTTTTAAAATGTTACCTTCAGCGAGGGGTTCAGCAAACCTCTTGACCCTTGTTACTCCTCCAAGAATGAATCACAGCTCTGTCACAATATCATCCCCTGGGAACTTGAAGAAAGTGCGCATATGCCCTACTCTAGACCTAGTAAATCAGAAATTTCAATTTAATACCCAGGGAATCCCTATGTTCTTGGAATTTTGAGGGCAATTGTCTCACCAACGAAGTCACGTTGGAGAATCTTGGAGGAATAGCTCAAACTTTTCCTTATTCCCTCTTCACATCTATAGAACATGTGAGCTAAGGGAGCTTTGGAGGCTGATTTTAAGCTAATGTAAGCAAAGGGAAGGGTTGCAACAGTCTCTCTCACTGCACTCCCATTTGTAGTGGCCTAAGGAGGTAACACCAGAACTCCAAGATATATTTTTTACCTTTTAGTTTTTCTGTTTCCTTTTTAATTTTGAGGCAGGTTTTACATGACATATTCACTGATTTCTACAGGGAACTTAAGAGACTGTGCTCACAACATTGGCCTGTTAACAAAGGCAGCTACTTACAGTGGCCCAGGGATGAATAGTGGGAAAACACAGATCCCAACTAGAAGGGACTTGAAATAATAAGTTGCCAAGTGGTACACAAGCTGTTGCCAGTAGGCAGCTTCTATGGCCAAGGCAGACTCGAGCTTGCCAGGAAAAGAGGCTGGAGATTCAGCTGGGTCTTAATGCCTGTTATTTCTGCTTGCTCTATTCAGACCCATCTTCCTCTAAGATTGGATACTTCGATTCAAAATTGCTTTGTCCCACATTGGTTGGCTTTTGTCTCTGCCCCATAGCACATATTAGGTATGCTAGGTGCTTTTGTTTTTTACCTGTGTACAACAAATAAATGGTTAAGAATCCCTCCCCTTCCGAGTTCTTTTAGATGCCTGTTTTATTTTTACTTATTCACTTTACATCTCTATCAACTGCCCCCTCCCAGTTACCCCTTCCCCTCTGAGGGGATGGAGGCCTTCTTGGGTATTCCCAACCCTGGCATATCAAGTTTCTGTGGGGCTAGGCACTTTCTATCCCACTGAGGCCAGACAAGGCAGCCCAGCTAGAACAACATAGTCTACATGCATGCCCCAGTCCGGTTGTTTGGGACCCACATGAAGGCCAAGCTGCACATTCACTACATATGTGCAAAGAAGCCTAGGTCCAACCTGTGTATGTTCTTTGGTTGGTAGTTTAGTCTCTGAGAATCCCCAGGGGTCCAGCTTAGCTGACTCATTGGTCTTCCTGTGGAGTTCCTATCCTCTTCAAGGGTCCACAATCCTTTCCCCTATTCTTTGATAAAAATCCCCAAGCTTCACCCACTGTTTGGCTGTGGGTGTCTGCATCTGTTTCAGTTAGCTGCTGGGTGGAGCCTCTCAGGACAGTTATGCTAGACTCCTGTCTGCAAGCATAACAGAGTATCATTAATAGTGTCAGGGATTGGTGCTTGCCCATGGGATGGGTCTCAAGTTGGGCTGATTATTGGTTGGCCATTCCCTCAGTCTCTGCTCCATCTACCATTCCTGTATTTCTTGTAGACAGAATAAATTTTGGGTTGAAAGTTTTGTGGTTGTGTTGGTACCCCTATCACTCCAGTGGGGGTGATGAGAAAAAGGTATATTCTTTTGTGTTTGGTTGAAATAATCTATAGATGTATCTTAGGTCCATTTGATTCATAATGTCCGTTTTGTTATTTCTCTGTTTAGTGTTTGTCTGGATGACCCGTCATTGGTCTAAGTGAGGTGTTAAAAGTCTCCCACTATTAATGTGTAGGGTTCAATGTGAAATTTAAGCTTTAGCAATGTTTCTTTTACAAATGTGGGTGCCCTTGTGTTTAGGGCATAGGTATCCAGATTCAGATATCATCTTGGAAGTTTTTCCTTTGATGAGTATGAAGTGTCCTTCCCTGTCTCCTTTGATCAATTTTGGTTGAAAGTCTATTTTATTAGATATTAGGCTAACTACTCCACCTTTCTTCTTGGGTCCCTTTGCTTGGAAAAATTTTCCAGCCCCTTTACTCTGAGGTGTGTCTTTGTTTACCAGTCATTCCCTGTTCTGCTGTTGGTCTAGCTTACATTGTTCTTAGGCTTTCATTTCACTTCACCTGTAAAGATGCTGGAGGAGCCTTGAAAGAGCAGGGAGGGCTTTCTCAATAGGATATAATGCTCATCTTTTGGCAAAATTTTGTAAAATCCACTCCTTCCCAACATTTGCCCTAGGAACTTTAATTCTACTTCACAAAGCCCCCTAATGTATTAATACAACTCCCCCCTTCCCAGGGTCCAATCTTGTCACTTCTCTCCAGCTTTACTAATGAAACCTCACCGATCACCATTTTTGGTGACTCTCTGAACCACTTCATCCCAGATGGCCTTCCTGGCACAATACACCTAACTGATCTTCCCATTTTCCATTTGACTGAGTCTTCTGCTGGTTCCCAGTACTGCTGAGGATGAGGAGAAATATATGATTTCCCTGCTCTGGGGAAATCCTTTCATCTACATGGCCACCACCCTCCCTATTCACAGCTAAATTGGCTGTTACCTGTTAGTTCCTAAAAGCCCCTTCACATTTTGAGTTTTCCTTGACATCAACACCTTTCAGCTGGCAAATGAGTCACCCAACTCATTCTTGCCACTCTGAGCATTCTTTCAAGACTTAGACTGGGAATAGTAGGAGTGAGGGCTTCTTTGCATCAGTTATCTTCTCTGTCTAACCAGCTCTCAGAAAGCCTTACAGAAATTTCAGAATAGCTTGACACCATTAGGGATCAACTAGATTCTTTGGCCAAGGTGATACTCCAAAATTGAAGATGGCTAGATCCCCTGATTGCTATCAAAGGAGCAAACTCTGTCTTCCTCCACACACAATGCTGCTTCTAAACCAACAAATCTAGGCTAGTTCAAGATAATATAGTATCCAAAGACTCAGGGACCAGGCTCAGAAAATTCAACAAGCTCCTCCTCCTGGCTTCCCACCCCTAACCTCCGACCCCCACCCCCTTACTGGCCCCTATGCTTTACCCTATCTTTTCAACATTTTACAGAAGTTCTTCCTGGATCAAATCACTGCCATTACTCACACAGAACAAAATAAAAAATACTTCTTCTGTAGTCACTCCAGACTCCAAACTCCAAACCAATACCCGATCCACCAGCAAGAAGTAGCCAGACAGAAAATTACACCCTCTAATCATTATATGTACAGGGTCTGGAATAAAGAAAATCCTCTCTCCAGAAGTATGGCCATAAAAACAGGCTAAAGCTCTCAAGAGATTTGCCCCATGAAGTTGGAGAAAGCAGCCAACCCCCATTGCATGCCCTAGAGCTTGGAGGTTACAAACCCAGACAATCTGACTTTTCCCCACCCCGCAGTTTCAAAATTCAGTTTATACCAAAAGCAGCTTCTGGGCTTGGCAAATGCAGGTCCTCCCTGCTTACCATTCTCAACTATAAAATCTGATTCTCAGAACCTGCATGGTGGGCACACTCTCCCATTCCCAGGAGGTTTGGTGGGTGCCAACCTCTTACACTAATAAAGATGTACTCACTGTTTGAGGACAAACTGAGTCTTTGGCCTTTTATTTCTCTCTGCTGGCTTGTTTCTTACCATATCTTCTGCAAATACTCAACTAAAGACTTGAGTATTGTTTATTCAAGGAAAAACTGGAATCTCCTTTGTGGTACACACAAAATTTATCCTGAGAAATGTATCATCTTCCCATTTTGCAGCAATGCTGGAAACAACAGCATCACAGCTGCAATAACTGTGTAAACCAATGGCTCAGAAGCCACTGAAGTGGGGAGCAAAATAGGCCTAGAGGTTTGAAAGTCCTTACTCTAAGACATTTTCTCTATTTATCCAGTTTGATGGATCCCGAGAGCTTCCTTGCCTGACTTGAAGCTAATTCTGCCTAAAAGACAGTACGGATAGTGCCAAAATCCAATCAGCCACAATTATCTTAAATTGTAGTAGCATGAAGCAGCTTAGCAAATCAAGAATGCAATCTTAGTAAGAATGCAATCAAAATATTTGGTTAAAAAATGGAGAATAACAGAGTAGAAAATTGCATGTTCACAGGTTGCTTTGAAAAGCTCCAAGCCATTAGAAATACAGAAAGATATTTTTGCATTCAAACAGACACATGCCTTGAGATGTGTAAATACCCAACAGACTTGAGACCCTGACCATCCATGACTGACTAACCAGGCACAAGCCAAAAGAACAGCATAAGGTAAGCTAGCGTCAACTTAAACTGTCTGGCTAAGCACTAAAGACATATCCAAGAACACATATGGCATGCTGCAGCAAACATCAGGAAGTACATTAGTTCAAATTATTTAATGAAATTGATGCCCAAGCATTAGATGGCCAGTGAACTAACCTCCCAATGACTTCAGTAGGTTCACAAAATACCCACTTTACATAATTTCTAAATCTAAAATGTCAATAAATAAGCAAACAGTGAATGCTAAACAGCAAACTCTGGAGAGTAAGAAATGATTTAACTTTACAAACAGACAAGTTTGATTATCTTGAAATGCTTTCAAAAGATTTGAATTTTATATATATGACTATTTTGCCTGCAGACATGTCTATACACCATGTGAGATGCCCATTGAGGATTAGGTATTGGATCTCCTAGAAAGATAGTCATAGTTGAGTGTGAGCTGGCACATTGATAATAAGAACTGAACTCAGGAAGAGAAACAAGTGCTCTTAAACCCAACCATCTTTCTAACCCCTGTACACTTAATTATACTTTGTAAAATATGTCTTGTGTACACACACACACACACACACACATACACACACACACACACACATATCAGAGGACAACATTCCAGAGTCACTTCTCTCCCTTCTAACCATATCAGTTCTGGAGATCAAACCCTGGTTGTCATATGCCATTACTTGCAAAGCCAATTCATAGGCCCAATGTTCAGGTCTTAACAAAACACCATGAGACAGCAACAGAAAACAACAGTACATGCTCAAAACCAGTATGTATTTAATGCAAATTACCCCCTAAAATATACCATGAAATTAGTAACAAAATGGGAGGTGGTGTCAAAACCATTTTTTACACAAAACCATGCCTGTCATTCCATCATTTTGGAGGTACTGGGGAGAAGAATTTGTAATTTAATGCTAACCTTGGCTACATAGCCAGTCAAGGACAGCCTGGGCCACATGGGATCCTGTCTTTTAAAAAGTAAACAAAATGGGACAGAAATTATGGCTCAGTGATTAAAGGTACTTACTGCTGGATCTTCTCTGCACCACTGCAAATTTCCCAGTCTTGCCATGCCCCACTCCCACCCTGTGGCAGGCCACTTGCAGGAATCTGTTCTCCCTTTCTGCCTCTATTCCCTTGGAACTGTGCAGAACTCTCTAGGATGCAGACTTCCTTCCACACCCCATCATTGTGTGTCACCCAGATGAACTCTCTACTTGGGACCTCTGACACTGCCAACCTGAAATTACTATAGTAGGCCCTGAGAAATGCAATATAGCTGAAGCACAAGACAAAGAATTCACAATAGCTACTATGAATATGTTCAATGACTTTAAAGAAGATATGAGTAAATCCATAAAGGAAGTCTGTGAAAATACAAACAAGCAGTGGAATAAAATGATGGAACCAGTTCAAGACAACAAAGTAGAAACAGAAACACTAAAGAAAACCCCAACTGATGTAAAACTGGGAATGAAAACTTCAAGAAGTCAAACAAAACCTCAGAGGTCTCACCAACAGAAAATCTCAGGCACTAAAGATGATAAAAGAAATGTGTATCTCCGTCAAAGAAAATAGTAAATCTAAACAAATTCAGGAACAAAACATCAGGAAATCTGGGACTCTATGAAAAGATGAAATCTACAAATATAATGGAAAAAGAGGAAGGTGAAGAAATCCACTTTAGAATTTTGGAAAATATTAACAACACCCTCCCCCCCAAAAAAAAAATAAAAACAAAAGAAAAATTCACAAACCTAAAGTAAGAGACATATACCAGGGGAGGCCACATCCTCTCAGAGGCAAAGGGAAGGAGGGACTCTGTGAGGAGACCAGGAGGTGGGGCAGTGTTTGTGATGTATAGAAAAACATCAACAAAACAGACATTTGAAAGCAGGATCCATCTTTCTGTTGCATCCAACAAACACACTTTATATCACCACAGGGTAAAAGGATGGAAAAAGATGTGTCAAACAAATGGACCCAAAAAGTAAGCTAAAGTAGCCATTATTATTATCTGATGAAATATACTTCAAATCAAAACTAATCAGAAGAGACAGGGAAGGATACTACATACTCAACAAAATATCTACCAAGAGGACATTACAATTTTTAACATTTAGGCACCAAACACAAGGGCACCCAAATTTGTAAAAGAAATATGTCTGCATCTTAAATCATATATTGACTCTCATACGCTGATACTGGATGACTTCAATATCCCACTCTCACCAATAGACAGGTCATCTAGACAAAAACTAGAGAAATGTTTCAGCTAACTGATATTGTAAACCAACTGCACTTTATAGATATTTTCAAAGCATTTCACCCAAACACAAAAGACTATATCTTTTTCTCAGCACCTCATGGAACTTTCTACAAAACTGATTATATTGATCACAAAGCAAGGGTCGACAGATATAAAAAAAAAATTGAAGCAATACCCTATATCCTATACTGACCACCATAAATTAAAGCTAAATATCAAAAAAAAAAGAAAGAAAAAAAAGAAACTTTACAAATTTGTAGAAACTGAACAATGCTATAACCGAATGAAAAAATCTGTCAAGATACACATTAATAAAAGTTAAGGGTTTTTTTTAAGCATTGAATGAAAATGACAATACAACGTAACCAAACTTCTAAGACACAATGAATATGGTTCCAAGAGGATAGTTTACAGCACTGTGAGCCTTCATAAAATAACTGGAGAGACCTCACATTTGCAACTTAAATGGCACACCTGAAAGCTGTAGAAGAGAAAGAATAAACAACATCCAAAAGGAGTTGATAGCAAGAAATAATCAAGACTCGTGGCTAAGACAAAATATAAACAAAATGATACAAAGAATCAATGAAACTGAAGAGTTTGTTCTTTGAGAAAACTAGGAAGATTGATAAATTCTTGGCCAAATTAGTTAAAGATCCAAATTAATAAAATTAGAAATGAAAGGAAGACAGATAATCTGTATCCCACCAAATTGGAAAAACTAGGAAAAGCAGATACATTTCTGGGTGTATACCATCTACCAAAGTAAAATCAGGATCAGATAATCAATTTAAACAGACCTATAGTCCCTACTGAAATAGAAGAAATAAGTAAAGTCCCTCAACTCCCCTAAAAAGCACAGTGCCCAATGGATTCAGTACAGAATTTTAACAGACTTTCAAAGAATTAACAGCAATATTCTTCAAATTATTCCACAAAATAGAAACAGAAGGAAGGCAGCCTAATTCTTTCTAAGAGACCATAATTATCCTGATATCTAAACCAAACAATGTTCCAAGAAAGAAAGAATACAGACCAATTTCCCTTATAAACATAGATGGGAAATTTCTCAATAAAGCTACTTCTAAGTTGAATCCAAGAACACATCAAAAAGATGATTCAACATGATTAAGTAAGTTTCATCCCAAAGATGTAGAGATGGTTCAACATACAAAAATCAATAAATGTAACTCACTATATAAACAAACTGAAAGATAAAAACCACATGATCATTTCATGGATGCTGAAAAGACCTTTGAAAAACATCCAACATCCCTTCAGGGTAAAAGAGACTAGGGATACAAAGGACAAACCTCAACATAAGAAAAGCAGTTTACAAGCCTATAGCCAACTGGGCTTAATATTAACTTAAATGAACAGAACTCAATGCATTTCCACTAAAATCATGAAAGAGAAAAGGTTGTCCACCCTTCCATTCCTATTCAATATATTAATTGAAGTCTAGCTAGAGAAATAAGACAACTGAAGTAGATCAAGGGGATATAAATGGGAAAGGAAGAAGTCAAAGTATCTTTAGTTGCAAAGTATCTTTTACTTGATAAAATAGTGTACATAAACGACTCTAGAAATTCTACCAAGAAACTTATAACAACTGATAAACACTTTCAGCAAAGTAGCAGAATAGAAAATTAACACACAAAAATGAGTAGCCTTCCTATATATAAGTGACAAGCTGACAATGGAAGAAATCAGGGAAACAAGACATTTCATAATAGCCTCAAAAAGTATCTTGGAGTAACTCTAATCAAGCAAGTGAAAGCTTCTGTATGGCAAAAGACAGCATCATTCATACACAGTGGCAGGTTAGAGAATAGAGAAACATATATACCGACTATATATCTGATGAAGACTAATATCTAAAATGTATAAAAAAATCTCAAAATATAGACATCAAAAAAATCACCCAATTAAAAATGGGATACAGACCTAAATAGAGAATTCTGAAAAGATGAAAAACAAATAGCTGAGCGGCAGCTAAATAATTGTTAATGTCCTTAGTCATTAAGTAAACACAAATCAAAACTACTTTGAGATATCATCTTTCATAGGTCAGAATAGCCAAGATCCATAAAACAAATGACAGCTCATACTGGCAAGGTTGTGGAGTAAGGGAAACACGATCCATTGCTGGTGGGAGTTCAAACTTATACAGCCACTGAGGAAATCAGTGCGGTGGTTCCTTAAGCTGGGAATGGATCTACCTCAAGATCCAGCTCTACAACTCTTGAGCACATAGCCAAAGGGGACTCTAACCTAACAAGAGACACTTCTTGAACCATGTTCACTGCTGCTCTATTTATTCATAATAGCCAGAAATTGGAAACAACACATATTTTACACAACAGAAGAATGCTTAAAGAAGATGTGGTACATTTACACAATGAAACATTACTTGAACACTTAAAAGAAAAAAAAACACAAAATCATGAAATTTGCAGGTAAATAGATGAAGCTTGAAGAACAAAAAAACATTCTGAGTGAGGTAACCCAGACCCCACCCCCGAAGGACAAATATGGTATGCATTCGCTTACATGTGAATGTTAGTTTTTAAGTCATCAATAAGCAGGCCACACTCAACATAGCCACAGAGGTTTGGTACACAATGATTTGGGGGAGGAGTGGATTTATATAAGGGTAAATAGAATAGATCGTTATGGGTGGACACTAGGAGAGACTGGAACAGAAGGATTCAAAGGGAGGGGGAGGGAAGAGGTATATAAGGGAGGGAATATGGTAAGGGACTGCTAAAACTAAGGGCCACTTGAGGGGTCACTAGAAACCTAATTCAGTAAAAGCTTCTTAAAATACACACACACACAGTGTTAGAGTTTTAAGTGACCAAGCAACTCTTGTAAGGATAACATTTAATTGGGGCTGGCTTACAGGTTCAAAGGTTCAGTCCATTATCATCAAGGCGGAAACATGGCGGCATCCAGACAGGCATGGTACAGGAGGAGCTGAGAGTTTTACATCTTCATCTGAATGCTGCCAGAAGATGACTAGCTTCCTGGCAGCTAAGATGAGGGTATTAAAGCTCACACCCACAGTGACACACCTACTCCAACAAGGCCACACCTCCTAATAGTGCCAAGCCCTAGGTCAATCATATACAAACCATCATACCTACATACATGAAAGAACTCAAAATGGAATAACAAAATAACAGGGGAGACAAAGCCCCAACAAGACATCAGTTTCCATCAAATGAAAACTCCAGTTCTGTGAATGGGTTATATCTAATCGTGTTGTTGGCCAAAGAGGCCCCATGGAAATCCCCAAAAAAACCCACAAACTGATGTTAAAGGCCCTAATGCTGAAGCTCACACCTATACAACTCACTGAACACAGAGAAATTGAGCTTGTGCCTATGTGGCCTTCACTTTTACTGAATAGTGTTCAGGGTACTTTAAGGTACTCTGTACACTACCAAAGAAGAAAGATAAACCACCATGCTACAAGTGGCATAAAGCTTGTGGGAGTAACCAACCACTATCTGATTGGATTAAGGACAACTCTATGAAATGGAACCCAGACTTAGTACTACTTGGGTGGCCAAGAACATAGTGCTCTACTCACAGATCAGTATCTTGCTCAGCCATCATCAAAGAAGCCTCCTCCCACAGTAGATAGGACCAATTACAGAGGCCCACACCTGGACAATATGCAGAGTGAGAGAGCCTGAAACATCTATTCCTAAATGGAATATCTATAGCTAGTCTTTGCTACTCTTACGTTCTTCTTCTTCCAACTCTCTATCCTCCTGCCCTCCATTTCACCCCCTAACATTGGATAAGAGGAAAACAAGGATAGAGGGGAGGGAAGACTTAGGAAAATCCCTGAATCTAATTGCTTTCCTTTCTTCTGTAAGCACGGCTACTAGCCAACTGCAACCAAACTCCCTAAACAAGCACCAATTCCACCTCTCGGGGCCCTCGCATTTATGTGCCCTCTGAAAAAGTTCCACAAATTCCAAATGTCATGCCATTATTATATTATAGAAATTGTCTGCAGGTGGCAAAACCATGCTTCAGCTAGAGGATGAGGTAAATCATAATCAGCTGCTATGGACAGACTGAAGCAGCCCGACATCCCTACACCTGAGATTAAAACAAAAGCATAGTCTTACAATATTTCTGGTTTTTTTTTTTTTAAAAAGAAACCAAAATTCCAGCATTCTCAAAAATGTCACTAAAGATGACTTCATCAAATCTTTCCCCTCTGGGATTAGTGGACTTTGCAGTAGGGAAGGCAAATAGCTTGCAAAGGCCAGTGGAAATGGATGACACCAAGAAACAAGGCCTTCTAGACACAACAGAGCTGACACACGAGTTCATCATGAAGACTACTGCAGCATGCACAGGACACGCTTAGGTATCAGCCCCATGAGGTCCTCAGCTGAGAGGGGAAGTGGAAACAAGCACCCCCCACCCCATCCCTAACCCAGAAACTATCTCCAATTGGTAACTCCTTGGGTATACAGACAACACTAAGGCCAGATTCCATGCCCGGCAGTAGATGGCCAACATAAAATAAACACAGTAGGATTGTTGTAAGGTTCTTTATCTCATAATGCTATGAGTACACTTTTTTATGTCACAGGTCTTCTGCTTATTATGCTATGGTTTCATATTTTGTGGGGTTTATGGGATTTCTGTGTGTGCAAATATATATATCTCTTCATCTGCATGTGTGTTTCTTGTGCTTTTTCTTTGGTTCTTTTTCTCTGTTTCTGTCAACACTGTTTTGTTGTTGTTGCTTACTTTTTTTCTAATGAGAGAGGTGTGGATTTGGGTGAGTGGAGACCACGGGAGAATGTGGAAGGAGTTGGGGAAGATGGTGATCAGAATATATTGTATAAAAACAATCTATTTTAAATAAAGTTTATTGGAAAAAGAAAAATATCACTAATGTCAACTCTTTAAAATAAAGAGCTTACTACTCCTGTAGAGTACCTGGTGTTGGTTCCTAGCAAACTTGGCAGCTCACACCAGCTGTGACTCCCATCCCAGGAGATCTGAAACCCCCTTCTGGCCTCTCTTAAGCTACTGCTTAAAGTGGTGAACATAAACTCACACAGGCAAACACGCATACACATAAAGAATACGAGTAAATTTATTTAAAGGCAAACAAAAGAGACAAGACTGTGACTAGAGACAACAAAATTTTTAACATACAAAGTCTGTCAGGAATGCAAACACTGACCACACAGCACCGAAACAAAAACCAGATAGCAATTTAGGAATAAACAAATCAACAAAATCTAGGTAGTGTGATACATTTAAAATAGATAAAACCACCAGGTAAAAATTGAAAATAAATGTAAGACATTTAAAACCCTGTATACATGGTAGATATAACATACATCTATAAGAGTATTTCTAGTAAGTAACTATAGTTTTTCCAAGTTTACAAGGAAATTTCCCAGGAGAGAGATAATTCAGTAGGCCAATAAATAAACCTTGATAAATTTAACGGAATTGAAATCCTCTGAAGTATAATCTCTGACCCTAAAAGAATATAAAATATAAAACACCCGAAAAATAACATAAGGGGAACCTGAAAGGGCTTCATGTATAGTAATGATATTTTATATACAACATCAAAAAATAAGATGAGCTATTACTTTTTAAAGCTTCTGTTCTGTGAAAGACAATGTCAAGATACTGACAAGCCATAGACTAGAAGAAAATATTTGCAAAAGATATAGCTGATTTAAAAAAAAAAAAGACTTATCCAAAACAAATAGAAATCTTAAAAATTAGCAACAAGGAAGCAACCTAACGGAAAACAACAGTAAGATTATCTAGGGTCAGACCTATCCATCATATGCTGGGAGGAATATGGAAAATTAGAACTTTCGTTGCTGGTGACAATGAAAAATGGTGTAGCCAGTTGGGAAGACAAATTAAAACTAAACAATAACCTAGTATGGTAGGCCAAACCTACAATCCCAGCTGTCGGGAGGCTGAGGCTGGAAGATTTTCAATTTGAGGCCAGCCCAAGCTACATAGTGGTTCCGGATCAGTGTGCTCTGCAGAGTAAAACCTTATCTGAAAATAATAATATTTTAAATCTTCCTAAATATAACAAAACATAGTGATCATGTGCTATCTCACCACATTAAAAATATATCACCAGTGGTCACGTTGTTAGCACATATACTAAAGTTGAAATGATACAGAAAATGTTAGCATGGTCACTGCCCAAGGATGACAGGCACGTTTGTAAAGCAGTTAAATAGTTTTGCAAAATCTGTGCTATGCATAAGTGAATATCTTATTTTGTATTTTTAATGTTAAACTACTTTTTTAGTTAAAATTTTCTAGGCAACAAAAATGGTCAAAATTCATAAAATATGCCCACACAAAAATCTGCTCCAAGACATTTATATGACATTGTTACTCATGAGTTATAATACTTGGAGGCAACAAAATTTCTTCAAGTAGATGTGTAGGTAAGTAAATAATTGTGGTACCTATGGACAGAGAACCATGAGTAAAAGAGATGCACTTTTTTAATCACTGTTTTCTTGAGTAGAGAAATGGTTGTGTTTCTTTTCACTATCAGATGTGTTCCCTCACTATCCGTTGCTGAAGTATATATGGAAGAAAGGAAAATGGATTATGAATAAGAATCATTGACAAAAAGAAAAACAGGAAACAGAAGCCAAACTAGCCCCCAAGGAAAGGCTAGAGCAGCCAGGTTATATTCTATGAACCGGAAGTACCTCCCCATTGAGCAGAATACCTGTAGTCTGTAGCCCCAGAGGAGAGGCAATTTAGAGCTGTGGACAATAGGACCTTCTACACAACAGCACCAGAAAGCCTATCAGTCTTCAGGTGAGCCAATATCTGCCTTTTCCTAAAGGCACTCTTTTTCTAAAACCACCAAATCCAAAAACTAGTTTTCAAATGCTTACTAGAAGCTCAGGAAAAATGCTCCACTTCTCCATGGCAAAGACCGAGAACTCCACTCCCGCAGGCATGGAGACATCCATTCCTAGGCGTTCAGTTAAGAAAGGGGAGCAGGTGACTGACTTTCAGACTAAGGACCCCAAAAACCTCAGTAGAGATGAGCAGGGTCATTGGAACATGCCAACACAGAAAGTAGATGCAGAGGCACCCAATGGGGTTTTACTGGCCCTCAGAGAGAGAAAGCAGAGACGTGTAGAAATCCACAAATAAACCCACAAGCCTCTGGCCTAGAGACCGTAGCTGTGGCAACACCCTTAGCTGTTGCCAGAAAGACCAAGTGTTTGTGTGACCTGATGACCACAGCCATGGACAAGCCCATCAACACAAAAAGCCAGTCCAAGTCTGGCTCTGTGACCACATCCATGTCCACGTGATCGGTCATTGACAAAAAGAGTCCGTCTTCAGCAGGCCTAATGACACAGCAATGAGTACACATTTGGCCATTGCCAAAAAAGTCAGCCCTCATCTGGCCTGGTGACCAAAGCCATAGCCACATGCTTGGCCATTGACAGAAAATGTCCCACACAATCAGCCACAACTAGAAAAAATGAATTTCCATCAAGCCTAGTACTTGCCAAAAATGCCCAGTCTTTATCTGGCCTGGTGACCACAGTCATGGCAACAGGCTTGGCTGTTACCAGAAAGAGTCGATTGCTATCTGGTAAAATAACTGCCCCCATTGCCAGGAATTTGGTGCCTGCTCCCCCCACCCCTCCCCCAAAAAGAGTATCTGTCTGGCCCATTGATAACTGCTTCTAGCAGAAGTCAATCTTCATTTTTCTCTGGGACCACAGATTTGGACACACCTTTAGCTGTTGCTATTACAGGACAATCTCTATTTGTGGAGACAACAAACATGAAACAACCAGTTACAGGAAACAACATGGAGATGCTAGTCAAAGAAATGGCAATCTACTAGCAAGAAAGCGTCTCCTGAAAAAGCAGCAACGTTTCCGTGTAAGGCTCACAGAGAACTCCTCCACATTCAAAGATATTGTGGTAAGCAAGCAAGATGGCTTCACCCACAACTTTTTATCCACAAAGTCATCAGAAAATAACTCACTTAACCCAGAAGTGATGAAAAGAAGTTCAGATTGCTCTGGCCAAGGCTGCTGCTGCTGCTGCCAGCAAGCTGGTACTGCTGACAGCAAGCTGGTACTGCCGAGTGCCATTGGCAGTGTCTTCTGTTTCAGCCTTGACTTTGCTTATGTTATACACTGTCCCACAGGGAACAAGAAAAAAAGAAAGCACTAAGATGGCAGGAGCAGTCAAAAAAAATCTGTGAATACTTTCATTCAGGTTAAGAAGCCTATTGCAGCAGTCAATGGCCCAGCCATCGGACTGGGAGCATCTGTATGACCTCTTTGTGATATGCTTTGGGCTAATGAACACACCCTAGACCACCTCTGGACAGAGTCCAGATGGCTGTTCCAGTTTTACATTTCCCAAGATTATGGGAGAAGCTTCTGCAAATGAAATGTTACTCAGTGGGCAGAAGCTAACAGCACAGGATGCTTGTGAGAAGGGCCTGGTCTCCCAGGTATTTTGGCCACAGACCTTCAACCAAGAAGTCATGGATTAGAATCAAGGAGCTCACCTCCTGTAATACAGTTGTCCTGGAAGAGTCAAAAGCTTTACTGCACTTTAATACCAAGTTGGAGTTGGCGCAGGTCAATGAGAGGGGAGTGCACAGTGCTGAAGACTATTTGGGGCTCTGCAGATGGGATATAGATGCCAGGTTAAAATACTTGCAGAAGAAAATCAAGTATTGATTGGACTGCCACCAGCAGCCCTGGAACTGGTTTAAGTAGAACTGGTTTAAACACTATGATACCCCTTGCTCCTAATTATAAATACTTACTCTTAAATCCTGAAACAAGTTCACCTCATGCATAGAAGTAGGACTGGAACACACCCAACCTATTACACCAAAGTGCTTTAAAGAACTGTGACTTTAAAAATAACTAACTGCAAAGTGCCTTTAATCAAACATCCTTACCTTACATTCATATATACACACAATATGAAATGGTAATGGTGAGCACTTGGTTTACTAGTACTAGGTTAAAATATATATAAATTAGCCGGGCGGTGGTGGTGCACGCCTTTAATCCCAGCACTTGGGAGGCAGAGGCAGGCGGATTTCTGAGTTTGAGGCCAGCATGGTCTACAGAGTGAGTTCCAGGACAGCCAGGGCTACACAGAGAAACCCTGTCTCGAAAAACCAGAATATATATATATTATTTTAAAACTATATAAAAAGTCTGAAATGATTTTTGTTTTCATTTCTTTTCCTTCGGACATGAAATTTGCTTTTGTATTTTCCTTCCAGAATAAAGAATCTAAAGGATATTAGCCAGAATCACATCCCTTTCTAAATAGACATCCATAAAGATCTGAGGCATTTTTATTTTGTCTCCAGGAAGAGAGGTTTAAAAAAAAAAAACCCTAAGAATGGGAAATTCTAAAACAATAAAAAGGGAAATAAAAGCTTTTAGGAAAATATATTTCTGGTGAAAAATCTCAACATACACTTAGGGTTCATGTCAAAATATCAATTGGTTCTTTCTTTGTTATGTATGTCCTGTTCTTCTGTCTCTGGAAGAAAGTTTAAGCTGTAGTATCAGTGCATAACTATGTAGCTCAAGTATGAACAGCAAAGTTAAAAGTTAGTACTAGTGTGTTTTAAATATGTCCCGCCCTTTGGAAAATTAACTGCTTCTTGTTGCTGGGTGAAAAGTATTCCTTTATACAAATCTTAGTTTGCCATTCATTTGCAAATGGGATTGGTGTATTGCACCAATAAAAATTTAAGTTTATAGGATATAATTTTAGGTTCACTAAGGGTATATTTTATTTAATAAGGCAAAAATTATTTTTGTACACTATTTTTTCTTTTTTGTTTCTTTTTTCATTTTTATTGGTTATTTTATTTACTGACATTTCAAATGTTATCCCCTTCCCAGTTTCCCCTCCCTCACTGCCTCTATGAGGCTGCTCCCTCAACCATTCCTGCCTCAGTGTCTTAGCATTCCCCTACCCTGGGTCATCGAGCCTCCACAGGACCAATGGGCTCCCCTCTGCATACAATTAACTTCAGTGAAAATATCACGTTATATACAGCTTTGACTTGTAACATGCAGAATAAGATTGGTGTATTGCATCAAAAAAATCTTTACATTTATAAAGTATAACTTCAGCTTTGCTTAAAATAAATTTTATTTTACAAGGTAAAATTCTTTTTGCATACTATTATAGAACTTTTAAAATTACTTTGTATTTGACATTTAATATTCTCAGTATTAGCTGTAATATCAACTACAAACTAAGTATTGTACTATATGTCTAAAAGTTCCCTGTGAAAATAGACGGGTTCATTCCTTTCAGAAATGGAGACTGATTTTCCTAACTATGAAAAATGATTGTTAGGCATGTGACATTGCCTAACTTTTTAATTTACTGACAAGCCTCATCTTTTAGCAATCCTGAGGTTTAGACTTAGAACTGACCATCTCTCTGACCAGTTAGAAATCTGATGTTGCTTTGGATTGACTGGTAACCTCAATTTTTAAAACACTTTTTTAAGATTTATTTTATTATTTTATGTGTACAGATGTTTTGTCAGCATGTAATATATGTCTATACAACCCATGCATGCCTGGTGCCTCAGGTAAGAAGAGGGCATTGGATGCCCTGGAACTTAAGTCCCAGATGGTTGAGAGCTATGATGTGTATTGCTGGGAATCAAAGCTAGGTCCTCTGTAAGAGTAGCAAGTACTTTCAACCACTGAACCATCTCTCCAGCCCCGAGGTACCACATTCTTATGACTGGAACCTACTTTTCCACTCTGTAGTTCAAACTATATAAAACTAGTTAATCTATAAAGTTTTAGAGAATAAATATTCAGCTGTGAAAACTGGTTACAATTGAAGTATCTTCTGCTTTTTTTGTTTTGAGACAAGGTCTCATGTAGCCTAGGATGACCTCCAACTCACTATGAGCCATGAGTGGCCTTCACCTCCTGATCTCCCTGTCCTTACTTCTGCAGTGCTAGGATTACAGGCATGGGCCGCCACACCCAGATTTGAATCTTTACACACGATAAAATGGTATAAAATGTTATGCACTCATTACTAATATGAATTTCCTCTTTATAATTTACTTATAATGGCCTTGAGATTTCTCATATAGTTAGCTTCAAGTAGCATTGTTCATGTAAACTATAACTATTAATTTTAAATTCATTTTAGGTATCAATTCATTTTAAATTATAGCAGTAAAACAATTATATATCAACATTACTTAATAACAAATTTATGTTATAAAATGTGAAATACATTAAGAATTGAAATTATGTTATAATTTTGCAAATCTGTTTAACATCTGACATAACAAAATACCTAGACTGTCATATCTGCTTGCTCAATCTGTTAAGATACATTTGGGTTTTTTGTTTTGTTTTGCATTTATTTTGGTTGAGGATATACAAAATCTTATTCTCACATAAACATTTAGTTGGAAAAGGAAAAAGGCAAAGCCTTTCAGATAATGTCAGCAATCTTTGTTACCACCACACTTGAGTGTTACACCACCACCTGGGTTTGGGGAATATGTAAGAAAAGAGGTTTGTTCAGGTTATGATTTGGGGAGCTGGAAGTCTAAAATTAAGATGCCTCATCTGTTTAGCCTCTAGTAAGGGCATTCTGGCAACATCACAACATAAAATATGGTAGCATGGTAGGAGTATTATGTAAGAGGAATCGTGCAAGGCAGGAAGAAGCCCAACAGTTTCAGGGTTGCACTCTCATGAAAAAAAAAATCACTAAAGGTCCTAAGAATTTCATTAATGCCTACTAAAGGCAATGTTACCAGTACCTAATTGCCTTCTATTCAGACCATCTCTTAAATATTCCACAACCTCTGAACATAGCCAGACCACTATATTAAGCTTCCAGCACATAAACATCTGAGAGGTGCAAACTGTATGCAAAGCGCAGAGCCAACTGGAATCTTACAAAGAGTAGTTTCTCAAAGATTAGTGACAATGTGTAAATGAGAAACTGTGTCAGTGACCTTTTCGTATCTCTAGCCCCAAACTGGTCTTGGATTTTTAATGTATCTCAACCCATGTGTGACTCTTTTGCATATGTATAATTTTATAGCTTCATGCATTAGTTACTTGGGAAATGCTAGAATATGATAATTATGGTATTTGGGGCTGGAGAGATGGCTCAGTGGTTATGAGGCCACAAGTCACTTCCAAGCACCCATGTCAGACAGCTCACAACTGCATATAATTCCAACTCCAAGGAGATCAAAAGCCTCAAATGTGCATACCCACACGGAAACACAATTGAAATAATAAAAGTAAATCTTTAAAAACATATGAGGTCTTCCTAGAAAGTGCATTTTTATGCATATGCTTAATATTGTTTTGATCATATTTACCCCATTATCACATCTTGCCTCATCCAACTCCTGCTTAATCTTCTCTGCAAATATGCCCCCTTATAAGTTTATGACTTTTCTATGTGTATGAGACTCAATGAGCTTCCTTAGGGTTTTCTGTAAGAACATGACCATTTTCACAGCTACACCACTAAAGAAAATGTCGTTGAATTCTTCATAAACTGTTAACTGTTTAGAATTTCTCAGAAAGTGAAGGGCATCATGAGCCTCTTCCATTTCACAGTAGCTACACCACTGAAGAAACAGTCTATGCAGTCTTCAGAAACTGTTAACTGTTTAGAATTCTTCATCAACTGTTAATTGTTTAGAATTCCTCAGAAAATGAGCAACACCATGAGCCCCTCCCACTTCCAGAACAGGGTGTGGATGGGCCCAGTTATTACACAGGTAATCATAGCTACTCTGAGTTCAAGAGTATAACAGCGATAACATACAGCATGCCTGAAGTTGTAATTCCCTCTTTCCCTACCTGCATCCTCCAGCTCTCGATTCTCCAAACCCCTTCTATGATGCTTCCAGAGCATGAATGGTTTGGTAAAACCATCTCATTTATGGTGGAGCATTCATCATTTGTTCTCAGTATTTTAATGAGTTATGAGTCTCTGCACTCTGTGCTGACTACTACATAAAGAAGCTTTCTTGAGCAATCCTGCCAGCAACACTATGAACGTAGTCCCCTACAAAACAATTTGACAAGCATATTGAATTACCTAAATGATGGGCACACTTGGTAAAATAAAGGCAGTAGATTCCCCAATAGGAACTATGATACCCCCAGTCATGGGCTTTGTCCAGGTTTGCAGTAACTGACATGGATTTTTTTGTGTGGAATGGGCAACAAATCCAATCAGAAAGTGGTTGGTTACTGCATAACAGATTTGCCACTAGCATAGCAGTGAATCATCTTGCCTGACAATAATACTGACTAGTATTATTGAAAATAGGGTCGACAGCTAAGTTAAGACTATTGAGGATAATTTTTCCACTTCTACTCAACAGTATTAAGAAGCTCTAGCCAAAGAAATTGAGTAAAAGAAACAAAAAGCATTCACAATACAAAGGAAGAAGGAAAATTATTGTGCCCAAGAAAGGCACAAACCTATATATAGAAAGTCCCAGAAATTAATAAAAGCACTAGAATAAAAGCATTAGAGTTAATAGATTTAGCAAATCAAAGCATGAAAACCAATTGTACTTCTACATAGTTAATGTGAACAATTTGAAAAGGAAGTTGAGCCAGGCGGTGGTGGCGCACGCCTTTAATCCCAGCACTTGGGAGGCAGAGGCAGGCGATTTCTGAGTTCGAGGCCAGCCTGGTCTACAGAGTGAGTTTCAGGACAGCCAGGACTACACAGAGAAACCTTGTCTCAAAAAAAACACAACAAAAAAAAAAAAAACCCAAAAAAAAAGAAAAAAAGGAAGTTGAGGAAATAGTTCCATTTAGAATAGCCGAAAATATAAAATACTGAGAAATAAAGTTAAATAAGGCAACAGATTTGTAAACATACAGCTATAAAATACTGATAAAATTAAGAACATGAATAAATGCAAAACATAAATGTTCACAGATTTAAAATGTAATAGCATTAATATAAGCAACTTATAGATTCCATGCAAATTACATGAAAATTCCAAAGTATATTTTACAGAAATATAAAAATCCATCCTAAAAATCAAAATACAAGCACAAAGAACTCAAAATAAACAAAATCTTTAAAATTTCATATTTATTTAAGTATTGGGGGAGCACGCACACCACCACATGTGTGTGGCACTCAGGGGACAACTTTTAGGAGTCAGTTCTGTCCTACAGTACGGTCCTGGGAAGAGAACTCAGGTTACTTAGTAACAAATAAAACTACCTGCTGAGACATCCTGCCAGCCCCAAGATTGTTATCTTGGTAAAAAATAAAGTTGTCAATCTCATACTTACTGATTTCAAAATTTGCAGCGAAAATAATTATAATTGAACCAATATAGAACATGCATCAAGGACATACATTTAGACTTGTTTAAAATAATTCAATGGCCAAAGGAGAATTCCTAAAACTTTATGGTCAACTGAATTTCAACAAGTATGCTAAGAATTCTTTTTTGTAGCCTTGCCTAGAGTTTGCTATTAGACTGGGATGATGTTAGAGTCATAGTGATCCAAATGCCTTTACCTCTGGAGTACTGGGGTTAAATTCATGTACAATGCCTGACCAAGACTATTTTTTTTTTGAAATTTTAGAAATTTTATGGTTAAGGCAAACTTACATTAACATACAGTTTTGCATGATAACCTTAACCTAACACTTTTTTTTGTTTCTTCTTTATTGAATTTTTCTTTTTTATTTGCATTTGAGAAGTGATCCCCTTTCCCCATTTCCCCCCAACCCAGGAACCCCCTATCCCATCCCCACTCCTCCTGCTTCTATGAGGATGTGCCCCCAAGGCTTCTGTCAGCATGTACTTCCTTTTAGTATAGAAACAGAAAATATACCGAGTAAACTATGATAAACAAATTATACCACGATACCAAATTATGAAGTTGAACTCTTTTCTGCAAAATTCACACAAATTAACTGAAAATTAATCAAACCTCTAACGCAAGAGCTAAAAATACAAAATGCTAAAACTGCAGGGGAAATATTCCCACCAATATAATTGACAGTTATTTCTTAGATACAGCACCAAAAGCATAGACCACAAAGGAAAAAATAGGCAAACTCAATTGGTCAAATTAAAAACACATGCACAAAATGACATTCCAGGGCAGTGAAAAGATAGCACCCAATAGGAGTGTGAAGACAATTCTTTTTATTGCATAATTCTGTATACCTTTATTCCTTTAACAAAATAATTACTAATAAGTAATTCACATAGCCTACATTTTTTTCATGTACATGGTTTAATGGTTTTAATTATATACAGTGTATATACTATATAAGTATATATAGTGCTCATGATAACAATAACCAAGAGGCTATTCTGAGGCCCCTGTGCTCTATCCAAGGCAGACAATTTTTTTTTCAATTTTCCTACAAATTTATGGCAGCTAAGCATTCTGCCAGGGTATGGGAAAAGGAGGCAAAGCCAAAGAAAGTGTAAAACCATTGCACGAAAACAGCGCCTGCTGTGCCAGAGCTTCTTGCTTACTGTGACTTTTGGAGCTCACCCTGGATTCCAAGTTGAGTGTGGTCACCTCTGAGACAATGCCACTTTTTTGATACTTTCTTAATATCAAAGTCAGAATCTAGCCATAGCCCAGGGAAAGATTATATTACTTAGACATTTAATCTGCCCACCAGACTGCAGAGTTTCCTGGGTCCAATGTATGCTTATTAACATCTGATTTTTTTATTTTTCCCCCAGATTGTCTGAGTGCTGCGTCTTCTGTGATTCCCAAGAGAATATTATTATACTAGCTCTCCTTGGCACTGCCTCCATAATAAAAGTTCAACCTTTAAGAAAACAAAATGGGGAACTGTGGGCCCACAAAGTACACAAGGAAAAAAATCTACCAAACATTTCTACCACTTGTCTTACCTTTCTGCTGTCATTGTATAAATTAAAACTGAAATAAAAAGGAACCTGAAGCCTTCAAATCCCGAGAATCGAGGTTGATCCTGGGTTTATATACAGATCTTAAGGAAACGAAGCTAACAGACTCTGATGTCTACACAAACTCTGTTTACCTACAGCAATACATCTCTCTTGTACTATCTGAACAACTATTTCTTTAATCACAGGAAAATACTTTCAGACACTACTCCATAGCTATCTAAGCCTCTGGGTTCAAAAAATAGTCAAAAAAATACAAAGAAGGGGGACTGGGGCTACAGTTCAGTTGATAGAGGATATATAAACAGACAGACAAGATATAGACAGATAGACAAGACAGAAAAGATTAGCATGGCCCCTACAAGAGATTCAAAGTTATACAGTAAGACTATAATAATAAAAACAGCATGATACTAGCATAAAAACAGAATCACTGACCGATGGAATAGAGTTGAGGCCCCCATATAAACCTACACTTCCTAATTTTTAAAGAACAGCACACACTGGAGAAATCAGCATTTGCAACAAATGGTGCTGTTAAAACCGGATGGCTGCATGCAGAAACATGAAACTAGAGCCTTATTTTTCAGCCTCCATAATTCCTAATGGATCAGAGACCTCAAAATAGGACCTGATAAGTTGAATCTAAAAGAGAAGAAATTAGGGTATACACTTGAATTCACTGACATAGGAGTAGACTTTCTTAATGTGACTCTGATACAGGCATTAAGACCAACAATTAATACCTGGGACCTGATGAAACTGAAAGGTTTCTGTACAGCAAAGAACACTATCACTCAAATGAAGAGGCAGCTTTGAGAATGGAGAATTTTTTTTACCACTGATATACCTAGAAGAAAATTATAATCTTTAATATTTAAAGAAATCAAAATATTAATCAAACAAATAATCCACATTTTAATAGGACAGATAACCAAGCAGAGTGATTAAAAGATAAAATGCAAACAGTTGAGAAATATTTTACATTTTTTCAGTATCTTTAGCCATCAAGAAAGTAAAAATTAAACTACCTTAAAATTTCATCTTACCCTAGTCAGAATGTCAAAAACTAAAAAAGAAATATTGGCATAAATGTGGGGGAAAGGAAGCACTTATTCACTGCTGGTGGGAATACAAAGCTGTGCAACCACTGTGGATATCAATATGGAAAGTTTTCAGAAAGGTAGATAAAGATATACCATGTGATCCAGCTATATACCTCTCTTAAATATATACCCAAAGGACTCCATACCATAGTCTTAGAGATACCTGCTCATCCATGTTTGTGGATTCTCTACTCACAATAGCCAGGAAATGGAAATACCCTAGATATCTATCAGGTGATGGATAATGAAATGTGGTATACTTACACAATGGGATTATTATTTAGCTATTCAGAAAAATGATATTGATAGGTAAATATATTAAAAGTATATTTAAGAGTGAAAGTATAAAATCCAGTGTGAGGCTACACACTTCTGTCCTGAATGAATGACTACTTTAACAATACAGAAGCTCATTGACTTATAAAAACATTGGGAATAAAGACTATATAAGAAAGTCTAAAATAAATTTAAAGTGAAATTATAAAACTCACAGATAAACAGATAAAGGTAGAAACATTCCTTCTGAATAAGATAACTCAGACCCAGAAAGACAAATGCCACATTTTCTTTCATCTATGGATGTTAGCTTTCAATCTTAAGATAACCTGTTTCATTTGGAATACCCATAAACATCAGAAAAACTACTGAAGGACTATCTTAGTCCACGTTATGTTGCTATGAAGACATACCATGACCACACTTTTATAAAAGAAAGCATTTAATTGGGGCTGGCTTAAAATTTCAGAGGTTTATTCCATTGTCATCATGACAGGGAGCAACAGCAGCACACATGCAGACATGGTGCTGGAAAGATAGCCAAGAATGCTACATCCAAATCCACAGGCAGCAGGAAGAGAGAGTAACACTGGGCCTGGCTTGAACTTTTGGAACTGCAAAGCCTACCCCCAAGTAACACATTTTCTCTAATAAGGGTACCCCTCTTCAACAAGGCCACACTTCCTAATTTTTCCCAAGTAGTACTGCTGAACATTCAAATACACGAGCCTATGGGGAGCCACTTATATTCAAACCACCACATTCTATTTTCTGTCCCCCATAGATTTAACAGTCAAATTATAATGCAAAAAAAATGCATTCAGTCCAACTTCAAACGTTCCCATAGTCCATCACAATCTAAACGCTGTATAAAAGTAAAAATTCAAAGTCTCTGAGAATCACAGCATTCTCTTAACCATAAATCAAAAATCAAAATCGGGAAGCAGCTCACATACTTCCAACATACAATGGAATAAAAGAACATATGTAACCTTCCCAAAAGGGAAGAACAGAAGCACAGTGAAGAAATAGTCGATCAAAGTGAACTGAAAACCAACAGGGAAAACTCCAAATTCTACATCTCCATGTTTGACAAACATCCTTCAGATCTGCAACTCCTTTCAACTTTTTGACTACAACATACTTCTTTCACCTGGGCTGTTTCAAATCCCTGTTAGCAACTCTCCTCAGCAGTTATCCCACAGCTCTGGCATCTCCAACACAATTCAGGCATCACCTTCTCAGCTTCATGTAATGACTCTCTGGACTTCCATGCATGTGACAACCCTGACATATGCCTGACCTCATGGCTTTCCCGAGTTGTGAGGGGAGATTCCACAACTCCTTTCTTGAATGTTGACTCTAAAGCCAGAATCATGTGGTCAAAGCTTCTAAGTGCTGCTGCTGCTTGCTGAGATGGAACTTGTCACTCTTCTTCAATTCCATCTGCATCAGATTTCTGTTGACGTTTCTTTCACTGCTTAAGCTTTCCTTTAATCCCTTTTCCACAAGCTGGAAGCTTATCTGGGTGGAGTCTTGTCCTGATATCCCTACTCTCTTCATTCTATTTAGCATCAAGGCTTTCCATCAAACCTGTCATCTCCCTGAGCACTGGACACAGCTCCATCACTCTTCCTAGTGCTCCTTGTCTCTTCAAACTGTACATTTTTTATTTCTCCTTGCCCTGTTGTGACCCGCACTGCCCCACGTTTGAGGCTAAGTGCTCTGGTCAAGAGAGAGAGATGGAGGGACAAGAGAGGAGAAGAATGAAGACAAGCCAGAGGGTCCGTAGTCAAGTCTGGTTACTCCTTTATTCCTCTCTTTGACTCCTCTTGACTCTCTACTAATGCATATTCACTCTTGTTCACTCCTCTTAACTGTATTGACTCATATTCCTCTTAACCCTACTTCTCCAGAGCAGGAGCGAGGATGATCGCTCCCAATTCCCGCAGTGTCCTTCACTGTATCCCGCTTACTGGAGCTCAAACCTTGAGACTCTTGTCAGTCAACAGGTTTTCCAGCACAGGAGCGAGGATGACCAGCCACTTCCAATTCCCGCAGTGTCCTTCACTGTATCCCGCTTACTGGAGCTCCATGTCAGGCACCAAAATGTTTAGATTGGTGCTCTGACTGGCTTGGGGGCCAAAATGTCCCGGCCTGTGCTGCTGTTCCGGTCCACGGATCAGGGTCACGCAAGAGACAGAGTTAGGGGGAAGAAGGGGAAGAGATGCGAGGAATAGAGACAATAAAGGAGACTTGAGACTTGAACAAAACCTCTGCATTGTCTCCATTCTTCGCGACCCTGACTCGTGGACCAGAGCAGCAGCGCAGGCCACTACATTCTTGCCCCCAAGCCAGACAGAGTACTGGTCACAACATAGCCCAACTTGTTTCTTTTCATTTTCTAGATCTGCGTAAGAGTGGCCACTAGTAATCAAGCAAAACAGTCAATACTAGACTACCTTGAAATATCCTCTGCCATTGCCATTAATCCAAAACCCTTCAATTTAGCCTCAGCGAATTTTTAGGACAGAGGCAGAAAGTAGACACTTTTTTTTTTTTTGCTAAAATATCACAAGAACAGCCTCTAGGTCACTTAGTAATCTTTTCCCCTCTGAAATCTCTTGATCTGACCCCCACAGTTCACATCACCCTCAGCAGTCAGTGTCTTCTATGCTCCTATTAGGATGATCCACTAAGCCCCACTTAAAGCATTCAACTGCATTCCTAATCCAAAATTCCAAAGTCTACATTCCACCAATAA
>JANHMN010000005.1:70993047-71023613 GCA_030674055.1 Rhabdomys pumilio | reverse complement strand
TCCTTCCAAAGCTCAGTAATCACTGCAGAAGAAGGGATGGAGAGAGTTTAGCAGCCAGAAGCAGAGGACTATAAGAAAACGTATCAACTCACAGTGCTTGTTACCCAGCACTCACAGACAGGAAGACCATGAGCCACATAATAAAATCATCTCAAAGACTAGTAGGTTTGTCATGTATGAACAACCACATTTATTGCAGAACTATTTAAAATAGTCAAATTATGGAATGCTCTTATCGAGTTTTATTCATCCATTAAACAAAGTTCTGTCATTGGCACAAAGAATGAAATTCTGCTATTTTCAGAATGATTAGCATAAATGGAGATCATTTATATTTCCTGGATCTAACACAACCTCATAATGGCTACAGAATAAATGCTGGTCAAACTGACTGTCCAGAAAGTAAAACCACTTATAGGAGATGCTTAAACTTAGGAGTTTTCCCCAAAATATATTGATAAAATTCCTTAAATACATTCCATATTTAAGAAGATTAGTAGGTATTACTAATTTTTTTTAAGTCAGGGACTTACGTGCTTTATAACCTAGTCTGTCTCAAACTCACAATCCTCATCCATCAGTCTTTGAGTGCTTCAACTTGAAGCATACATTACCACACTTAGCTCTGACAAACACCCTGAAAGGTCATTAGTGCATATAAATTACCAAACATGAGAGAAACATTAAGCTTCTATTGGCAGCTGTTTGTGATTAACACTATTTAGAATGTAATGGTTTGGGGACTTATTTTTCTTATGCAAACAATACCATTTACAATATACAGACAGAATCTGAGAAAGCATCTGAGGTTGATGGTAAGAGTTCCAGCCTGGGATTAAGGTTCAATAAGGCCATGTTCCCTTTCTTGGCTTCAGTAGACCGATTCCTGTCCTGTGTTTTCTGTGTTGACCCGCTAATTTCAAAGGGCACATTTAGCATCTTTCTGAGACAACCATTTGTCCCAGCCACTTCCCATTCCCAGAGAAGCTTCCCTTCTCTCCTTACTGCCTGCCTACCTCTGGACAAGCTCTCCACAACTGAGCCACATCCCCAGCCGTCGTCAGACTGTTTATTGTGCAGACTGATGAGCAAGCTGTGGTTTCCATTTATGCAGATGTCTTTGTTTTCTCTAACATTTCACTGCTGTTTCTCTGCCAGTTCATTTCTCAGTGGACTCTATTGTTCTTTGATCCAGCCTCCTAGTAATAGAGTTTTGTCTTCTTGGTCACCTCGCTCCCTAGCTCATCATTTCTGAGAACTGTACTTTTTATTCAGTGCTCAGAGAACTCTGCTCCTATTTTATTTCATCTGGAAAGCCTCCAAATATAACAGTGCATGTACATAATTAGCATAACATGTTGCATGTTACACTGACTCTTGTGCCTTTACAGGTTTTGGTCTCTGTGACTTCTTTAAGAAGAATATTTATTTACTACTAAAACTTACTTACAGCTGTTAAAAAAAAAACAATATCATGAAATTTGCAGGCAAATGGATGGAACTAGAAAGAAAGGTAACTCAAGACCCAGAAAGACAAACATGCTGTTTTTGCTCACTTATAAGTGGACATTAGCTGTTAAGTAATGGACAATCATGTTACAATCCACAGACCAGATGGGCTAAGTAACAAGGAGAACTGAAAGGGGAACACATGGATCTCTTTGGGAAGGTGAATTAATAGATTTTGAGGGTGGAATGGGAGTGGGTGGGAATGGAAATAGGAGGGATTAGATGGAGATAGAGGGAGAGACAGCGGAAGAGAGTACTAAGGGAAGACATTTGGAATTGGGAGGCATTTGGGGAGTGATGTAGAAACTAGTGCAATGCAAACTCCCTAAAATCCACTTAAGTGACCCTAGTGAAGTCTTCTAGTAATGGGGGATATGAAGCCTGAACTGACCATATTCTGTTATAGAATAGACAAGGCTCCTAGTAGTAGTAGGACTGGGGCATCAACCCAGCCACAAAACCTTCAGCCTATAATCTATCCTGCCTGCAAAAGCTATGGTGGTACAGAATTTGGGGGGAGTGGCCAACCCATGCCGGGTACAACTTATGGCCAGGAGAGGGAACCCATAGGACACTGCTGGATGTAGTGAGATATTTTTCCCACAAGTTGGGAGGAGCTAAGGTGGGAGGAAGAGGAGCAGGAAGAGGAGGAGTGAGGCGAGGGACAGGAGAGATGTAGGAGGTGCCATGGATGACCACGCATATACTAGGAGCAGTTCTGGGTAACAATTTATATCTAGGTTAGTTAATTGGGAAACATCTATAATTATGTGGGCATATTCCTATTGAGCATTACCAAATATATAAAGCCTTTGATTAATATTTAAGCATTACAGTCTCATTTCCTACCAGGCCCGAGTGGATGGCAGGATGGTCTGGGCACAGCCCAGCTTTGTGGAGACAGTATGGAAGATTGGCAGAGCCATCTCCCACACTGGTGTCGTATGGGTAGCAGGGCCAGTGTCTCTGGTCGCCTGAGCAGATGGCCTGGGTATACCGACACGCATGACCTCAGGCCTAGTAGACTATTCGGGAACATGGCGGCTGATTAAGAAAAGCCAGATTGAATGCCACTATTTTAAATATCTCCCACTACAAATGGCCAGGAACTAGAGGCTTGATAGCTCAGGATAGACCAAACAAAACTGGAGGGGGGAGTCAATAAAATGATTCCTAATGATATTCTCCTATACTCATAGACTGGCACCTAACCCAACTGTTATCAGAATGGTGTCATCCAGCAACTGATGGGAATAGATACAGAGACCCACAGCCAAACACTAGGTGGAGCCAAGGGAAACCACAGATGAGGGGGAAAGAGGATTAAAAGATGCAGAGCAGTCAAGGACACCATGAAAACAGTGGCCACAGAACCAACTAAACAGAGCCCATAGGAGCTCACAGAAACTGAAGCCACAAACATGGACCCTGTCTAGGTCTGAGCTTTGCCTTGTGGTCTGCATATACCTTACAGTTGTGTGGCTTGGTGTTCTTGTGGGACTCCCAACAATGGGAATGGAAGGTGTCTCAGATTCTTTTGCCTACTCTTGGCACCCTTTTCCTCCTACCGGGTTGCCATGTCCAGCTGTGATATGAGGGTTTGTGCCTATTCTTTATATCTTGTTAGAACATGCTCAGTGAATATCCCTGGGAGGCATGCCTTTTTTTTTTCTGAAGGGAAACAGAGGGGAGGAGTTTATCTGAGGGAGATAGGAGGTGTTGAAGAAACTGGGAGGGATGGAGGGAGGAAAATCTGCCCTCAGAATGTAATGTAGGAGAGAATAAAAGTTAACAACAAAAAAAACTTTCTTATAGTAAGATTTAAAAATCCCCGCCACACCCCATTACCTCAGTTTAAGTCAAGGATTTTCTATAGTCCAGGCTAGCCTCAAATGTGTGATCTATGGCATTAGTCTCTCAAACTCTGAAGTCATAGGTATGTACCAACATACCCAGCAAAGTTTTGTGAAAATGTTATTAGCACATATCCATTGTACAAAATGATGGGTTTTATTATGGTATAGTCATACATTCAAAGCATGTACCTTGCTCTATTTAGCCCCTCCCCCATTACCCTCTCTTGGCCTTCTCCTCCCCCTATTAATTCCCTTTCTACTCTCAAATTATTCCAGTTTATTTTCATGTCATATATACATATATATGTATTCCTTTATATGAAAAAATACAATAATTACATTTGAGTTGGGTTTGTGTTAACTACCCATAAAACTTCCCAGGTCCCCAAAGGTACACCTAAAAATCCACCAAGCATCTGAAAGATGTCACTTTATAGAAGCAATATGTACTCTTCCAGCAATATAATGGTGGACTTATATTGAGGCTAGACACAGAAGCAGTATCCCCACCACCACCACCAAAAAAGTGCTAACTTTTGCTGTACATGCTATAAAATGTGGAATAATCGTGGGCTCATGGGTTTAGATATAGGGTATGTGGTCATGGAGCATCTACATGTAAACAACATACCAAAAATGTGCCACTGAACTTACAGGGCTCATGGTGAGATGAACCCATCCATGAACTCCTCTAGTCACACTATGATGGTCCTCGTTGAAAAGGAACACATTCCTAAGCCAGAAAAAAAAAAATAGGGAAAAAACTGAAAAAAAAAATAAACAAGAATCCAGAAAAAAAAAAATAATGTGTATTAGGAAATACTTTATATACTACAAAATCAACTCATTTTAAGTATAAATATAAAGCTGTTGTTTCTGTTACCTGTTCATATATTATGTTTTTAATTTATTTTGTTTTGTTTTGAGAGATGATTAATTCTAACTACTAGCCCACCAGGGTACTTTGTTTTATTTTGGGGAAAGATCTTTCTTGCTACATGATCTTTGATGTTGGTCTCAAACTCATGATCTTCCAAGCCACAGCCTCCTGAATACTGGGGTTAGAGGTATTAATCACTACATACATTAAACACAAGTGCACATATACACAAATCTTTTAAACACTGAAACATGATAATGTCCACTAATGTAGAAATTATAATTCCTTGTAACTCCTTCCCACAGTTAATTATCTCTAAGATTCCACTGTAGTTTTTAGGATTCTCTATAAAGCTTCGCTACTGTTATGATGTCTTTGTTTTTAATACACTCAATACAGTTATACAAGGCAACTGTTTCTGGCTCGTAACATATACTCTTATATGAAGTGTTATATGAAGGCACGCTTCCAACCTTTTCTTTTATTATGCAGTCATGTAAGGCCACATATTTAATGTACTTTGAACATATCCCCCATACCCCTCGGTCTCCCTTCTCCCCTCCCATTAGCCCTCTTTGACCCACATAGAGTTTCACTTCTATTTTCATCTTATCAGTACCTATATGTACCTATAACTTCTAGGACCCATCAATGAGAGAACGCATGTGATTTTTGTCTTTTGAGACTGGATTAAAACACACCTAATGTCATTATCTCTAGTTGCATCAAACATGATATAACAAGCAACCATTCCAGAACACAGTGATTGAAAATCAGCAAAATAGATGTTGAAAACCAAAAAGATACCAGGCAGAATGGCACCCACCTGGCACTCAGGAGCCTGACACAGGAGGGTCACAAGTTATAAAGCAGCTACATAGCATGAGCCTACATAACAAACAAACATACAAGTTAATAAAACTAGTAAGAAAACTAATGAAACTATATGATTTCAAAGCCTTGTGTTTCTTTCTGATTCACTGGTAGACATTTTAAATCCATGATAATTCAAATAAAGCCAATATACCAGTTTTAACAAAACACCACTACAATGACTTAAGCAAGCAACAACACCTGTAGTCAAGGCAGGGGTAACTAATACTTCTAAGCTACAATGAGGTAGAAGACCAAGTGCCCATTTCAAATTTTGAACAACAACAACAAAAAAAAAAAAAAACACTTCAGGCTGTCCTCAAATTAATTTTTTCCTAGCTGTAATAAGCCATTCTCTCAAAACCTAGGACACATAATTATGAGTCCGGCCTGAACAGCCTGACCTTGTCTACACACACCCTGTTCTTTTGGCCCAGGAGGTGAATCTGTCACCAAAATCACACTAAAAGCATCTGAGTGAATACATTTCCCCTATGGATTATTCAGCCTATATATCTATTCAAGCTCTGCAGAATTCTACCCAAACTCAGAAAAGTTTAAATCTTGTACTGCAGTAACTAGAAAAAGTTCCTTGTGAAGTGGAAAATCATTCTAACTGCATGTGAAAATCTGGCAACTGCATCTGGGATCTGTAAGAATATGAATTCACTTTAAGAAGCCAGCAGCGGAAACTGCATAGGACAGAGGCAGGCTAGAGAACCGTTCATATAGTATTACTGATGTCCAATGTGGAAGATGAATGTCTGCTATGGAATGCAGACCAATAAAATCTGAACATGCTCCTGATATCCAATAACTAGCTGATAAATGCAGCTTAATCTCTCCTTCCTCCTGTTCGTATTTGGTTGTAAGCTATCTATGGCAAGAGGAAGGGGCCAAATGCTTTCAAGATGAAGTACTTTCCTATTTCAATAATATGGAAAGGCGAGAGCGAGAGCTTGCCTGGAGTTTGAAATTTTGCCTACCATTTTATCAAACCCTAAGGTTTGCTCTCTAAGAGGAGAAGGCAAGAAAGTTGGGGTTGTGGTGTTAGATAAAAAGACAAAAAAAAGGACAGTGAAAAGAGAAGCAGAGAGGCAGAGAGAGAGAGACAGAGACAGAGACAGAGACAGAGACAGAGACAGAGACAGAGACAGAGACAGAGACAGAGACAGAGAGTGCTAATTGAACAGTTGTGTCTTGTTGGGGTAGCAAAAAGCTCTAAAGTTGTAGTGATGGTTATGAACACACTAAAAGACATAGAATTGCTGAATTTAGAGCTGGGCTAGTGTCCATCAAGACCCAGCAATCCTCCTGTCTCCACACCACACTCCTCTGCACACACCTGGCTTTCCACATGGATTGCTTGGATTTGAACTCAGGTTTTCATATTTGCATAGCAATCACTCTTACCTGCTGAGCCATTTCCTCCTGCGCAAAGGAACCTAAGGTTTAATTTAAACACATCTGTGATGGCAAACCTTGGTTGTCAACTTCACTACATTTAGAATTATCTGGGACCCGGGTTGCTAGGCACTCCTGAGAGGGATATTCTTAATCATATTATTTGAAGAAAGACCCTCCTTAAATCTTGGCCACACCTGCTGGTGGCAGCCCACATAAAAGGGTATGAAAGAGGAAAATTTTGCCTTTTGTCTGCTTGCCCTCACTCTTGCTGGCAAGTCTGCCTATCCTGTTGCTGCCAATTTCTTCAGGATTCCAAAGTCACTAAAGACTAGCAGCTCTCCAGGAATCCTCCCAGACTTCATTGCCAGAAGAGACATCCAGCCTCATAGACAGAACCACGACCAGATTCTCGCCCTTTCTGCCCTGAGACAGCCATTGTTGGGTTTCTTGGACCATATCCTATAAACCTGTCTAAGAAATCGCATTTCAAAAATCCAATTAGTTCAGTTCCTTAAAGAACCCTGACTAACACAACATTTCTGCTTCTAAAAAGATAAACTGAGTCACCCTTTCTGTTCAGCAATGGTGACCCTCTTAGGTATAATCATTTTCCATATCCCACCAAGTCTTTGAAACGTATAAAATTATAGTTGTAACTTTTAACACACACCAAGCAAAAAAAAATGCATATGAAGTGTTGTTTTATTCTTTAGATAAATTTGAAAAGTGTGCTAACAACGTAATTCTAAGAAAGTGTGAGTCTATATTTCCGCATTCTTTATAGTAGCTACAGTCCTCCAGGCTTACACTCCCTAGAGGGCCTACTGCTTTAGCAGGATAGCTAGAAGAGGAAATGACTGGGTTTTAGTATTTTTAAGGAAGTACAGAAAAATCACACAATGGAAATATAATGGCCGATCCTGAGACACGAGCCTCCTGGAACAACTTACTACCCTAAGAGTGCCCATCATAAAGGTATTCTTGCGAGTAATAAATGAGTTAACATAGACAAAGTAATTACAGCAATGGTGGCAATTATCTATGCACATAAATACATTAAGCAACTCCAATCTGACAAACTAGTCAGTAACACTAGGGAAATCAACTCAATGCCCTTAAAATAAGTGACCTGGGGAATAAAAAAGACAGATTGGAAAACATTGCAGGGAAGAAAAATTAGTCTGCTTTACTAGAATTAATAGTACACTCCAGCAATGCTAGCACTTGAAATATTGAGACAGGACAATTATGAGTTCAAGGCCACATTGATCCATATATTAAGACCCTGTCAGAAAGAGAGAACACCAACAGGACCCATGAATTAAGTGCAAAAATCACTAGCAAAATCAAAATATTAGTAGCTGATTAAGAGTGAACAAATTACTTATCATAATCAAGTGGGCTATGGAAGGTATACATAGCTGATTTACCACTTCAAAAAAAAATCAATGCAAACAATCCTATAAAAAGCTAAAGAATAAAGCATATGATTCTATCAAGAGAATCTGACTAAAAAGAATACATATGGAGTACTCCCTTAACTTAATAAGGAACATTTACAGAAAACCCACAGCTAAATGGCAAAACCTAGCCAGTTCCTACTATCACTTGAAACCAGACAAGAATCTCCCCTCTCCCTTATAGAATATTTAGTTTTCTATAACTGGGGCCTAAAGAAGGAACACAGAGACAAAAGGAGGCTAAAATTATGGATGGCCTTGTAAAGAAAGTGACTTAAGATCTAGAGCTGTTTGCTTTCTTAGATTGGCAAATAAAATGCTATATCTTGCTAACAAGTTTTTTTTTTAATTTTTTACTTCCTTTTTTTTTATTGGATATTATATTTACATTTCAGATTTTATCCCCTTACCCCATTCCTCCTACCACCCAGGAACCCCCTATCCCATCTCCTCTCCTCCTGCTTCTATGAGAATATACCCCCCACCTACCCCCCACTCCCACCTCCCCATCCTTGAATTCCCACCCCCACTCAGTGTTCAGCCTTCATGGGACCAAGGATCTCCTCTCGACTGACAGGGCCATCCTCCCCTACATATACAGCTGGAGTCATGGGTCCCTCCCTATGTGCTCCCAGGCTGGTGGTTTAGACCCTGGGAGCTCTGGTTGATTGGTATTGTTGCTCTCCTCAGGGGGTCACAAACCCTTTCTGCTCCTTCAGTCTTCTCTCTAAGTTCTCCATTGGGAACCCCTTGATCAGATCAGTGGTTAGCTGTGAGCATCTGCCTCTGAATATGTCAGACTCCGGCAGACCTCTAAGGACACAGCTATATCAGGCTCCTGTCAGCATGCTCTTCCTGACATCCACATCAATGTCTACCTTTGGTAACTGCACATGGGATGAATACTCAGGTGGAATGGTCTCCAGACGGCCCCTCCTTCAGTTTCTGTCCCACACTTTGTCTCCATATTTGCTCCCTTGGCTGGGCGGTGGTGGCGCACGCCTTTAATCCCAGCACTTGGGAGGCAGAGGCAAGCGGATTTCTGAGTTCGAGGCCAGCCTGGTCTACAGAGTGAGTGCCAGAACAGCCAAGGCTATACAGAGAAGCCCTGTCTCGAAAAAAACAAACAAACAGACAAACAAACAAAAAACATATTTGCTCCCTTGAGTATTTTGTTACTCCTTCCAAGTAGGACCGAGATATCCACACTTGGTCTTCCTTCTTCATGAGCTTCATGTGGTCTGTGAGCTGAATCTTGGCTATTTCAAGCTTTTAATGAGGAAAACAAAAACTACTCAAAGCATCAAGCACCCTTCTAAGATTCCTTGCCCCTAAAGTGGCAAGGTACAACAGCAGATGCAAGAGGGCTTACTGATCCAAGAGATAGAACTCCCATATCAAAGTCTCAGATGCCCCTTCTTTCCCTGCCCTACATACCTTTCCCTGTCTTCCTTCCTCTGGAATGAAGAAGTCTTCAGGCCAAACTGGCCTCCAACTTGACCATCACCCTCATCATTGATGGGATAGAGAGAGCATCAGGTGAATCTTAAGAGTCACAGAGAGTATAATGAGTTTTCTACTTGATAGTGGGACCACTTACTGTGTTCTTACTTCACACTGTTAACAATTGGCCGCCAGCCCTTCTCAGACACCTGTGACCAAATATTTCACTCTACCTTTATGCTGACCATGTAATGATTTATTTAAGCATACTTTATTAGGAATCCCTGTACATTCTCTCCCTTTATTGGACAAAAAACTATTGACAAAACTAAGAACCAAAATGATCTTCCAAACATATCACATATTAATGGCCATAATCATCTATGCTTGGGACAGTGATTCAGTCTTTACAGGCCTGTCTATTAACTCCCACGTATGGACCACTGGCATGTCAAATAAGGTGATAACAACTACCCAAACGATCTCTCATGTTTTCCTAATCACAAATAATATTTTCTCTATCCTGAAGCCCCAGTCTACTTCAATCTTTAATCTGTACAATATTTTCATGATGGGCTTTTTAATTGTCAGTTACTCTGTTATACCCCAGCCACTGAAATCAGTCTCCCACCCCATATGGCCTCCTGAGATCTGTTTAAAATCATAATGACTCTTCCTCCCCTTTGTTTTCCAGATCACTAACTCTGTAGTTAAGTCTCAGGAAATCAGATGTTCTCTTCATTACTCTTCCTGGCTGCGTATCCCCAGAAAGATGGGATGTGTTCATCAGACCCAAAGTAATCTGTTAAAAAACTTCATCAGGAACTCGGAAGGCAATGCTGTCAGCAGCCCTCCTTAGAGCCTGGGTAGACTCTCATTCAGCTCTCAGCTCTTCTGAAGTACTTTATGGATGTGTTTTTCCATATTCAGATCTCTTCCCAAATGAGCAAACCCAATCTCTAAGACAATTTATGAATCTGAGCAGGTTATCCAAGAATGTGTTACAAAGACTGCCTATTCCATTAGGAAAATGAGATAGATCTCTTTTCTAACAGATACTAGTTAATTTAATTAAAGTACATTAATTAAATTAGATTAATCACATTAATTAATGTTAATTAATTAATTAATCCCATTTAATTAATTACATTGATTAATTAAAGCTTCCTCCTCCAGGGTCTGCCCCAATCAATCACTAATTTAAAAAATGTCCTACAGCTACATCTTATGGGGGCATTTTCTCAGTTGGGGCTCCCTCCTCTCAAATGCTCTAGTTTGTGTCGAGTTCGCATAAAACTGGGCAAAACAACCATCTGTAACTCTTGTTCCAGGGGCTCTGACACTCTCTTCTGGCCCCCACAGGCACCAGGCCATGTATATGATATACATACATACATACATACATACAAGCAAAACACTCATACAAATAAAAACTATTTTTTAAAGTATCTGAGCATTAAATTACAAGAATATAAAGGTTCCTTCTGAGCCCAAGTTCCTTTGATTTTATAGTCTGATGCATAAGCAGCTGACAGTCAATGCAATACTGTGGGGGAGCCTGGAGTCCTTCATAATTACTGAAAATGGCTGATCCAGTAGTAGAACATGTTCCTGGCATAATTAAGAGCAGGTATTTAACTTCCATCAGCAAACAAATTATAAATTATCTTGTACTAATCTCTACCATCCACTCACAAAACAACCGTCATGGGACTCCTTGTTAATAGACACTTCGGCCACTGATGTGGTTGTACTCCATGACTTCAGTCCAATAGCAAATTGTTTCAATGAGATGTTTCCAGACTGTAATATCCTAATGATTTTAAACTATCTTTGTAATAATGATTTTTACAACATTTGTGTCTTAGCCACAGCAATAGCACTCTCCTTCCATCGTTTACCAAAATCTCTTTCATCTTTCATTGTGGAAAATTTGATTTTAAAAATAATAACAGGCACTGATTTCATTCAACTTTTCTAATGTCTGTAACCTTATCAAATCTAAAAAAATGTGCCAAAGATATGTGAATATATACATATTAGCTGTCTTTAGAAAAGTTGACCTGGTATGGTGATTCAGCAGTCCGAGTACATACTGCTCTTTCAGAAGACCAGAGGTCAATTTCCAGAACCCGCATAGCAGCTCAGAACTGTGTGGAACTAGTTTCTAAGGGATCTGACTCCCTTCTCTGGCTTACTCAGGCACCAGGCACACATGTGTCACTCCTACATATATGACATGCAGCCAAAACACTCATGCACATGAAGTAAAAATGACTTAATATTTTTTAAAAGGAAAGAATTTAAGTTTTTACTTATTATTTTTCTGGTGGGGGGAGGGGCAAGTCCCTTGTTATGCAGTCCAGGCTGACCTTGAGCTCACAGTAACCCTTCCACTTCTGCCTCCCAATTGCTGGGGTTATAGGCCCTGAGTCATCATGCCCAGATAAGAGTTCATTTTCCTGTTTCTATCAAGAGGGATTTCAGATTCTCTAACTACATTAAATTAAATTTTACTTAAATCGGCCTTCATAAGCAGTAAACCGCAACCTAACATAGTATGAAAACAACCGGTAACCTAAGTTTTATTTTTGTAACAGGTAGTTGAATGTTAGCCAACCACACCCAGCAGCAGCTAAGCTTCAGCCTATCACAGGTTGCAAGGGAATGGAGCAGTTCACTTCCAGCATGCCTCCTCACCCCCTCAGGCAACCAGCTGTTTCTGTACTGTCATTTCTTTGTTTCTTTATGTAAACATTGCCCACACTGCTGGGTGGAGCTTTCTGAACCTCTCCTGGCTAAGCAATGCCTGATTTATGAATCATTCCTTCCTCAAATAAACTCCTAAATTAAGTTTACCTGAAGTTTCTCATGGAACGAAGTTAAGCTGTAGAATAAGACCAGTTGAGGGAATCAGTTGACTTAAAGTCAAGAGAGAATCCCTAGGCTTCTGTTTAAAGTTGGGAGTATAGTTTTCTATATGTGGTCCTTTCTTGATTTTTTTAAAAAAGATTTATTTTATGTATGTGAGTACACTGTCACTCTCTTCAGACACACCAGAAGAGGGCATCGGATCCCGTTACAGATGGTTGTGAGCCACCATGTGGTTACTGGGATTTGAACTTGGGACCTCTGGAAGAGCAGTCAGTGCTCTTAACCACTGAGCCATCTCTCCAGTCCCCTATATGAAGTTCCTTAAACAGAAATTCATGAATATTAAAATTTCATTTCTTCAGTCACATTAGCCCCATTTCGAGAGCTAAAGATGTCACTCTGTTAATGGGAACACATTCCCACAATGTGTTCCAGAAGTTCTCTTGGTCTACACCATACTAGAATACCGCGTACGAGACCATTAGCTTTGGAATTCAGAACTTTCTACTCCAGGCTTCTGGACTATCCAACATTGAATTTACCTACCTTCTTTCTAACCTCCACCTCAGAAATTTATGAGTATGAGGATTAGGAAGATTATACATCCCATAATGGAGTTCAGCTGTCAGTAGTTCTCCATGGGCAAAGATTTTACATTACAAAAAATTTATTACAAAGAATAAATGAATGCACCCACTTCACTAACCACTGCCCTTAAATGACCATACTCCAATAGAGGAAAACAGTATTTCAACTAAATTACTATGTGCTTTTCCAGAGATAGGACTATTTCCATCTGAAGGCTCATCCACAAGCTCTTACTAAAGAGTGACATGTGAGCGGAGATTTAAAGGCTGTGTCCACATTTTCCGGGCGTGGAAATAAAGAAAACGTTCCAGGCAGAGAAAAATAATGAATCTCAATTTAGAGAAGTACCAAAGAGTGTAGCATAGTGAAAAAAGGGGTATATCAAATGAACACGAGCATGTTTACTACTGTCTCTGAAGAATACACCAGCAGGAAGCAAGTATCTCAGTATGTACAAATTGACATGAAGCTATTGCCATCTTCTTCATTTCTCACAAACAGCTTTTCTGTCAGCATCAGGAATGTCCTCCCCCCAACCCCCGGAGAATTACAGCTTCCAGCTGCTACCTTTCCCTCAGTTACAAACTCACCCCAGAGACCAATGTTGTTCTAATTTTATACACCTTAATTATATGCCAGGTTTGAGCTGAGAAGGGAGAAAATTGATGGACCTATTTCTGTACCATCCCCAAAACAAGTTTAAAGTGGGGAAGGGGGGTGCTGCTTAAGTGGCTCTGCACACAAAGGTACTTGGATCCAAGTCCAAGTTTGATTCCCAGAATCCATGTGGTGTAAGGAGAGAACCAACAGGTTCACTTTTGACCTACACCCCACAACATACACATGAATAAATATAATAAAAATAAAGTAGAAAAGTAATATTTGGTGCAAGTCTATCACCTGCCATGTACCCATCATTATACCTAGATAATATTTCACACTGTAAAAAATAAATCACACTGTAAAAAAAAATGGAAATAAAAATTATTTCCATTTACTATATTTCTAAAGCTGTTCTGCACAGAGAATTAAAACATAATAAAAATTTACATATAAAAGTAGTGTTTGGTGTAACTCTACCATGTATGTATCTATCACTATACTTAGGTAGAATATTATTGTATATGCTAAAACAGCTTTATGGAATAAAAATTACTTCTATTTTTTTTTTCTAAAGCTATTCTGCTCAGAGAATTAAAATGACTTCCCAGGGTTTTATAGCAGGAAAGTGACTAACTGATTTTGAATCCTATAGTGACTCAATATGTCTTACCAGATTTTAGTAAGATTTTCTTCAAAAAAAAATATAAAAAAAGAGTCAAGGGACAGGGTATAGCTCACTGTTAGAACATTTACTTAGCATGTACAAAGGCCTTGGTTTGATCCCCAGCACCAGCAAAATATAAAACAAAGCAGTGCGTACACACACACACACACACACTCAATTATTTCCTCCTTTTCTTTCAACTGAGAGCTCATTGCTAGCATACATCTAATACATGCAACACTAAGACCTTAGGAAGACAATATTTGTAAGGCAAACTTCTATACTGGAGAGACAACTAGGACCCCGACATCACAATATATACAACAATCATTAGGGACACTGATTAAAAATTACGATACAGCATAATTTCCTATATATCCATAAGCAAGTCATTTGCTCACCCTGAGCACTGGGTGCTCTAAAAGGAAAATAGAAAGCCTGAAACTAGATGATAATGATGAAACTACACCATTTTTTACATTTTAACATTTCTAAACTCATGATCCATCATACTGTCATGTACATCATACTGCATCATCATACCTAGTAGTAGTATATAGAACTATGGCATAATATTACTGGATACTTAACCCCTGGAACATTCCATTATAAACGTGGTAGCATCACTAGATGCTGAGAAAGCATGTGACAAAATTCAACACCCCTTCATGGTCAAAGTCTTGGAAAGAGCAGGAATTCAAGGCACATACCTAAACATAGTAAAAGCAATATACAGCAAGCCAGTAGCTAATATCAAACTAAATGGAGAGAAACTTGAAGCAATTCCACTAAGATCAGGGACTAGACGAGGCTGCCCACTCTCACCCTACCTATTCAATATAGTACTGGAAGTCCTAGTCAGAGCAATTAAAACAAAAGGAAGTCAAAGGGACACAAATAGGAAAGGAAGAAGTCAAAATATCACTATTTGGAGATGATATGATAGTATACTTAAGTGACCCTAAAAGTTCCACCAGAGAACTCCTAAACCTGATAAACAACTTCAGCAAAGTGGCTGGATATAAAATTAACTCAGACAAATCAGTAGCCTTTCTCTACTCAAAGGATAAGCAGGCTGAGAAAGAAATTAGAGAAATGACACCCTTCACAATAGTCACAAATATTATAAAATACCTTGGTGTGAATCTAACCAAGCAAGTGAAATATCTGTATGACAAGAACTTCAAATCTCTGAAAAAAGAAATCAAAGAAGATCTCAGAAGATGGAAAGATCTCCCATGCTCATGGATTGGCAGGATTAATATAGTAAAAATGGTCATCTTGCCAAAAGCAATCTACAGATTCAATGCAATCCTCCTTAAAATCACAGAGTTAGAAAGAGAAATTCTCAAATTCATTTGGAGTAACAAAAAACCCAGGATAGCAAAAACTATTCTCAACAATAAAAGAACTTCTGGGGGAATCACCATCCCTGACCTCAAACTGTACTACAGAGCAATAGTGATAAAAACTGCGTGGTATTGGTACAGAGGCAGGCAGGAAGATAAATGGAATAGAATTGAAGAATACACAGAAATGAACCCATACACCTATGGTCACTTGATCTTTGACAAAGGAGCTAAAACTGTCCAGTGGAAAAAGAACAGCATTTTCAACAAATGGTGCTGGTTCAACTGGAGGACAACATGTAGAAGAATGCAAATCAATTCATTCTTATCTCCTTGTACAAAGCTCAAGTCCAAGTGGATAAAGGACCTTCACATAAAACCAGATACATCGAAACTAATAGAAGAGAAGGTGGGAAAGAACCTTGAATACTTGGGCACAGGAGGAAAGTTCCTGAACAGAACATCAATGGCTTATGCTCCAAGATCAAGAATTGAAATATGGGACCTCATAAAATTGCAAAGTTTCTGTAAGGCAAAAGACACTGTCAATAGGACAAACGGCAACCAACAGAATGGGAAAAGATCTTTACCAATCCCACATCCGACAGAGGGCTAATATTCAATATATACAAAACCTCAAGAAATTAAGACTCCAGACAACCAAAGTACCCTATTAAAAAATGAGGTACAGAGCTAAACAAAGAATTCTCAACTAAGGAAACTCTAATGGCCAAGAAGCACCTAAAGAAATAAATGCAAATCAAAACAACCCTGAGATTCCACATTACACCAGTCAGAATGGCTAAGATCAAAAACTCAGGTGATAGTAGATGCTGGTGAGGATGTGGAGAAAGAGGAACACTCCTTCATTGTTGGTGGGATTGTAAGCTGGTAGAACTACTTTGGAAATCAATCTGGTAGTTCCTCAGAAAAGTAGACATAGCATTACCTGAGGACCCAGCTATACCACTCCTGGGCATATACCCAGAAGATGCTTCAATGTATAACAAGGACATATGCTCCACTATGTTCATAGCAGCCTTATTTATAATAGCCAGAAGCTGGAAAGAACCCAGATGTCCTTCAACAGAGGAATGGATAGAGAAAATGTGGTACATTTACACAATAAAATATTACTCAGCTATTAAAAACAATGAATTCGAGAAATTCTTAGGTAAATGGAAATGGGGAAAGGGGATGGCATCTGAAATGTAAATAAAATATCCAATAAAAAAAAAAAAGAAAAGAAAATACCATCCTGAGTGAGAGAACCCAATCACAAAAGAACACACATGATATTCACTTACTGATAATTGGATATTAGCCCAGAAGCTCACAATACCCAAGATTCAACTCACAGACCATATGAAGCTCATGAAGAAGGAAGACCAAAAACCGTGTGGGTGCTACTGTCCCACTTAGAAGGAGTAACAAAATACTCAAAGGAGCATATATGGAGACAAAGTATGGGACAGAAACTGAAGTAGGGGCCGATTGGAGACCATTCCACCTGGGTATCCATCCCATGTGCAATCACCAAAGTTAGATGCTGATGTGGATGTCAGGAAGTGCATGCTGACAAGAGCCTGATATAGCTGTCTCCTTAGAGGTCTGCCAAAGTCTGACATATTCAGAGGCGGATGCTCACAGCTAACCATTGAACTAACTGATCATGGGGGTTCCCAATGGAAAAGTGAGAGAGAAGACTGAAGGGGCTGAAAGGGTTTGTGGCCCCCTGAGGAGAACAACAATACCAACCAACCAGAGCTCCCAGGGTCTAAACCACCAGCCTGGGAGCACATAGGGAGAGACCCATGGCTCCAGCTGTATATGTAGGGGAGGATGGTATTGTCAAGCATAGGTGGGAGAGGAAGTTCTTGGTCCAGTGAAGGCTGGACACCCAGTGTGGGGGAATTTGAGGGTGGGGGTACATCCTCACAGAAGCATGAGGAGGTGGGATGGGATAGGGGGTTCCTGGGCAGGGGAGAAATAGGGTAAAGGAATAACATCTAAAATGTAAATAAAATATCCAATAAAAAATAAAGAAAAGAAGCTGTGTTGGTCTGCTAGGCTTTAGGTAACCTATCTTGCATGACAGGGGAATATACGCAAGGAGGAGCACTTGCTGTATACAACACTCATGTGTGAAGGAATTAAACTGCATACATTCCAAAAAATGTGGTAGAAAGATTGCTATTTCTTGCTACCACACCCTCAAAAACAGATGTTGTTTGCATTAGAGGGAAAGTAAGTAGCTACTCCAAGACTACAGAACTAGTAACTGGTTGATGCACAATTCAACATCAGACAAGCTAAGTTTAAAAAAAAAAGTCCAATGAAACTGGAGAGAGGACTCAGTGTTTAAGAGCATTGGCTGCATTGTACAGAACCTGAAATTCATTTCCCGGTGCCCACACAGCAGCTCATAAACATCTATAAATCCACTTCCAAGGGATCTGATGCCCTCTTCTGGCTCCTCAAATACCAGGCACACACACACACACACACACACACACACACACACGGTGCACAGACATTCATGCAGGCAAACATCAATACACATAAATGACAAAGATTTTACAACGTTTAAAAGAGCAATGAACTACGTGACATAAGTACAAGCAGAAGGGAGGAAGGGACCAGCAAGATAAGTCTGGGGTTAATAGGAGAGGATGGGGGGGGGGAGTAACAATACAGCTAGCTGACCAGTAGGAAGCTCCAGAGTGAAATCCATAACTTTGCATGCTAACTTTTAAACTTACAAAATAAAGTGGAAGTTTCTGGTTTTAAATTGTAGTCAGGGTAACAAAAAAGGCAGAGAAGACAGTTGCCAAACCCCACAGAAATATCAAAATAAAGCAGAAACAGTTTAAAACTGACCTTATCAGAGCTCTGGAATGTAGGCAAAGGTTCACAATGACCAACTGAAGGTTGAATTGTTTTTAAAGGCAATCTTAATGTAGGAATGTTTTGTGTCATTTTTACATGTCCTGGGCCCATGATCTTTGGCCTACTGAAAGTGGCATCTTGATATTTTAAAGTTGGTCATTCTGTATCCTTAACATGGGCTCTGGGCTCTAGTTCCATAGGAAATAAAACAGATGTTATTCACAAACTCTTATGAATTTTTCAAACCAATTTGGGAGGGTACATGAAGGACTGAAGCCAGGCACTTGTAATTTCCCCCAATACAGAACTCAGGCTAGAAAATCTAGTGTTTGCAAACTAAACTGGCAGAGTGTGATGGCATACCTTATGATCCCAGCTTATTCGTGAGGGATAGCAAACTTAAGCCCATTCTGGGCAAAAACAGTAAAATACTGTCCCGCAAATGAAAGAAAGAAGGGAGGACTAGTGAGATGACTCAGTGAGCAAACAACCTGCCAAGTCTGAACAAAACCAACCAGAGGTTATAAATCGAACAGAGGGAAGAAGAGCTTGAGCATAAGGTGTGGAATAGAGGAGAGTCCATCTGCAAAGACTAGGAACAGTTTGTTGCCGTCATGTAATCTCCTGGCATTGATGAAAAGAGGATATGTCAAACTGTTACTGAACACCAACCAAGACTGGTGACCACACAGGATAAGAACAGACTCTTTGCAAATACACTTCATGAGAGAAAAAAATAATCACTACACCAGACCACTATTTGAACGTCAGTAATTAAAAGGATAAATGGCTAACCCTAAAATGAAAGCATATCTGCTTTCCAAAATTATCACATTATAATATTCAAATGTTCAGTTTCCAACGACAAAAATCACAAGTTACACTTTCTACCTGGGATCCCAGTAGCCATACTTGACCTGGACTCGGGTCAATGTCTTGCTTAGCCATCACCAAAGAAGCTTCCTCCTGCAGCAGATGGGAACTAAGACAAAGGCCCACAACTGGACAATGTACAGAAAGTGAGAGACCTTGGAGTACCCAGTCCTAAATGGGATGTTTTCATTAAACTCCTCAGGGCTCAGGAACTGCTCCAAAGAGGAAGCAGTAAGACTCCTTAAGAGCCAGGGGGATTAGATGATACCAAGGAAACCGTGTCTTTACAGACACAAGAAGACAGACATGCATGTGAACTCAGAGACTGTGGCAGCATGCACAGGTTCAAGCCAGACAGGGTCACAGTGCTGAGAGGGGGCATAGACACTAGCCACCATTCCTAACCAAGAAGCTATCTGCAATGGATACCCACTCTACTGGGTAGACAAACTACACTTTGGGACAGGCCCCATGCCTAGCAGCAGATGGCCAACACAAAATGAAGCCAAAGGTATTTTTGAAGGGCTTTTTTTGTCTCATATTGCTTTGTTGGAGCTATTTTTTTTTTTTTTACTTTACTGGTCTTTTTACTTGTAAATTGTGGTTCCTGATTCTGTGGTTTTAATGAGTGTATTAGTCAAGGTACTTTAAAGGAACAGAACTTACAGGGAAAAAAATATAGACATGATTTATTAGAATAGCTTACAGACTGCAGTCTAGCTAGTCCAACAATGGCTATCTACCAACAGAAGGTTCAAGAATGCAGTAGTTGTTCAGTGCACAAGGCTGGATGTCTCAGCTGGTCTTCAGTAGACTCTGGAATACTGAAGAAGTGGGTTCTAGTGCCAATGAAGAAATGGATATGCTAGCAAGGTGAGAGCAAGCAGGCAAAGAAAAAAAAAGCTTCCTTCTTCCATGTCCTTTACCTGGGCTGCCAACAGAAGGTGTGGCCCAGGTTGGAGGTGTGCCTTCCCACCTCAAAAGATCTGGATGAAAGGTAGATCTTCCCCACCACAATTATTAAAAAGTTCCTCACATGACCCATAGCTCTGGCACACATGTGTCAGAGGATGGCCTTGTTAGACATAAGTGGGCGGAGCAGCCCTTGGGCCTGAGGGGATTTGATGCCCCAGTGTAGGGGAATGTCAGGGCAGAAAGGCAGGAGTGGTGGGTGGGTGGTGGAGAAGCAGGGGAAGGGAGGATGGGATAGGGGGTTCCAGAAGGAATACCTGGAAAGCAAATAACATTTGAAATGTAAATAAAGAAAATATCCAATAAAAGAAAAAAAAAAGTCCCTTACAGGTGAACCTAGCCACGTAGGTTTTTAGTTAATTCCAGATGTAGTCAAGTTGACAAGCATAGACTCTTATTAATCTTTTTCCCTTTTTTACTGAAAATATATGTTGTATCATTTTTATTTCTTGTTCTTTTTTGTTAGTTTGTTTTGTTCTTCTTTGTCTTTTTTAATTGCCCGTTTTCTTAAATGTGAGAAAGGCGGCATAGATTTGAATGGGTGGGTAGGTTGGGAGGATCTGGAAGGAGATGGGGGAGGGGAAACTGATCAGAATATACTGTACAAAAATAACTGTTTTTTAAAAATTAATGGCTTCCACTTTGTTCACCCTGGGACGGATTAAAACTTGGAGACATAAACACTGCTACAGCTCTGGTAAATACTATCAAGTAGAAATAGAATTCAAGTTATCTTCTGAGGAGTGTAGAAGGGTTGTGCTGCCCTTATAAAAGGATCAGAGAAAACCTCCATAAAGAACATGTTCTTGAATTTATGATACATGCATGTGATGGTATGTGTAGACTTTCCTTTATATCCATTATATCCATAATCTATAATGATATACATTTTAAAAATTAATGGCAAAAAAATTACAAGTCACACGAGAAACAAGTATGATCAAATTAAAGGAATAAATTGACAAAAAAAGAAAAACAACTTATCCCTGAGGAAAATCCATTCAACCACACCTAGAAAGCAAAAATGTCAAAATAACCATCTTAAATGCGTAAAAAGAGCTATGAAAAATATACAAAACTAAAGGGAATCAGGAGAATAAGGTATGAAAAAATAGTATATATATAAAATATTATAAAATAAAGAATTGCTAATTTGCATACTATAGAACTTTCAAAAAGCAAAACATAAGAAATTAATAAAAAGAATTTAAAGAAGGAATGGTCTAATAATAATGCTCCCCAAATTAATTTTAAAAAAATGAATCTGTGCCTTTAATCCCAACACTCTGGAGGCAGAGACAGGCAGATTTTCCGAGTTCAAGGACAGCCTGATCTACAAAGTGAATTCCAAGACAGCCAGAGAACACAGAGAAACCCTGTCTTGAAAAAGCCAAAGAAGAAGTTGAGGAGGAAGAAGAGGAGGAAGAGGAAGAGGAGGAGGAGAAGGAGGAGGAAGAAGAAGAGGAAGAAGGAAGAGGAGGAGAAGGAAGAGGAGAAGGAAAAGGAGGAGTAGAAGGATGAAAAGAAAAATAATTTATACAACCAAGCAGCACATTAAACCCTAATGGGATAAATTCAACTAGATACAAGCTGAAACTTACTATAAATGGACTGTCAAAATCCAAATAGATAGGGCTGGAGTGACAGCTTAGCAATTAAGAAAGCATACTGTTCTTCCAGAGTCCAAATTCACTTCCCAAGACAACTGCCTGAAACTCCAGGTCCAGGGAATCTAACCCTCACTTCTGACATCACAAGTGCTGGCACTTGCATGCATACTTACACATCACCTACACGTGCAGACACCAACACGCATGTACATGCACACACTTAAATCCTTTCCTTAAGCCAAAGACACAGTTTGCAAAACAGGAAAAGTAATTTATCTCAAAGGATTCTTCATCAAGATTACAGCCATTTTCCCATCAGAATCCACAGAGTCCAGAAGAGAGTGAAATGACATAAAATGCTAAAAGAAAACTTAAAAAGTTAAACTCTCCCCCATGTATTCCACCAAGCCATGTTAATACAACCCTCTAATGCTGACACTCAGGTTGTAGAAGATTCGGTATTATATATTCTGGGCCAACTATGGCTACATAGTAAATCTCTGTCAAACAAAAGGAAAGGAAAGGCCAAGTCTACTGGTATGTATCTCTAAACCCAGCAGCATTCAAGAGGCAGAGGCAGAGGCAGGTGGATCTGTGAGTTTGAGGCCAACCTGGTCTACAGAGTGAATTCCAGGCTAGTCAGAGCTCTACACTGAAGCCCCACTCTTGAGACAGAAATAATAGAACATGGAGGATATAGGAGTAGGTCTTTAACTGAGAAAGAGAGAGGAAGGACAATACAAAGGGAGAGGGAGGAGGGATAAGTAACACTAAGTACATTTGAAAAGCTATAGGGAATCTTATTTTATATTTACCTAAAATTACATATAATTACACTTATATATATAGATTAAATAAAATTTTGCAAAATGGGGTGATAATGCTCCCATAAAAGTCATAGACCCTCTAACAAAAATGCCAATACCAAGCACAAGAAACCTCTTTAAGTTTTTAGTCAGAAGAGTCCAAGAAACTCTCAAATTAATATGAGCTAGTGTCATTGCCCTTCCAGAATCTAAAGGTAAGTCTCTATTATGGAAGACAGCATGGTCTTCAGACAAAGGACTCTAAGGAAACAGGATCTGACCTGAAAGCCTCCTCCATGAAGATTAGCTTTCATAGTGCCAGAAGGTGCTATGCAAGCTGCCAAGGGAGGGAAGCAATAAACAGTCCTACCTAGTTGTAAAGTCTGTGAATCCCAATGACCCATATGGCAAGATACCACTATAGGTGCAATAGTGGCCCTCATACCTTGACTATAATCACCAGCTGTCTACTTGAACACTCAACAGAAGAAAAAATCATACCTGCTACTTCAAACCTAGCCAACTTACCCATGGCTAGTGAGGTCATAGATTTTAGAGAAAAACCTAAATCACTACCATTTTGCTAAAATACTCAGCTGCATTCTATATACTTACCCTTATTCACATAGATAAGTGTGGCTCTCACCACTCAACCATTTTTGCAGCAGATGGAGATAATTACAGAAAACCACACAACTGGTCAGAATGCAGAGAACAACTGACTGTGGGGCGCCCAGACCCAATTTATGTATCTACAGCATATCTCTACACCTAAAGCTAAGGGATCATTGTGGATGAGGAGGTGGAAAGATTCTACAAGCCAGCGAACCCAGATTTCAGCAATGAGACTATGTCCTCTAAATAGAACAGGGAAGCTTCACCCATGAAATCTCAACAATATGGCTGTCTAAACAAGACTTGAATGATGACAAAACCAAGTAAAACCCATAAACATGGGTGGGGGAAATCTCGGCAATCCATAGCATGGTCAGCCCTAAAGACATATACACTAAATGGGCTCAGAAAGTTGTATTTGTATATTCATGTATGTATGTATGTGTATGTGTGTGTATGTATATGTGTGTATGTGTTTATATAAATGATTTAAAAATGAGAACATGAGGGGCCACCCAGAAGCCACTCTGACTGGCTATCTGAATTCTTGCTTAGGCTGCAAGGCTAAGCACTGCAAGGGAATATAAATAAAAGTTAGAAATATGTTTCTGGGTTCCCTGAGGGACAAGCCTGACTGCATAGGGGTTGATGTCAAAAGTATCCCTTCTCCAAGAAAAAGACATCGGGATGGGTATGGCCCTCATGCCTCGCTGGACAACGACAGGAGGACTGGAGCCATTACAAGGTACCCTTTAATTACTGGAGGTCAGGCCTCTATCCCTGCCTTGGCAAGATTAGAGTCGCCACAGCCCTTCTATACTTAGAGAAAGGAGGAGATGTCAAGGGCAGCCCTGCTTATACACTGAAGGCCTAAAATCAGCCATAAGCCTAAAATCAGCAATAGGCCTGACATACATGCCTGCTAACACAAAGTCTTGGGTCTCTATGGAAAAACACTGATACAGAGGGCTATAAATTATACTATTGTAAACAGGCAGCTTTTGTGGAAATCTACCAGCCTGAGTAGTCATAGACCTTGTAAATAGGCAGCCTTAGCAGATAGTACCAACTTAGATAAGGACAAGTGAATCATATGCAGAGTCATAGTGACCTGACCCCTGAACCTTAACCCAGCTGATACCCTGTTCTGAAAGATGTCTGTACTTCCCCTGAACACCTATGCTCCTGTGTCATCCCCTTCCCCACATCCTGAATTTTTGTGTTTATAACCACTGTGTTAAAAAGTAAAAATTATGATTTGATAATAAAATAAAAGATAGAAAAAATGAGAACATGAATTTGAGGGGGAACAATGGGGCAAGGCATGTGGAGAGAGAGGAAAAGTTAATGTAAACAGAGTAGGCATAATGTGAACATTTTTAACTTTAGTAAGAAATCTAGCACAATAAAAATGTAAAAAGAGAGGAGAAAAAAGAGGGGAGAGGAGGAGGAGACAAGAGACAGCGCAATGATAGAGCACTTGCCTAGCATGCATAAAGACATAAGGTTCAACCCCCTTTTATGTAGGCATAAATTTTTTGCAACCTATTTTTAGAATTTTTTTAAGATTTACTTATTTTATTTAAACAACTTCAATATAAGCTGTCTTCAGATACACACCAGAAGAGAGCATCTGATACCATTACAGATAGATGGTTGTGAGCCACCATGTGGTTGCTGGGAATTGAACTCAGGACCTTTGGGAGAGTAGCCAGTGATACTTAACCTCTAAGCCATCTCTCCAGCCCTGAAACCTACTTTTAATAAGGTTAGCACACTACCCAGCAGAGGTAGTGGAAGTGAAAAGTTATTAGGATATAAGGGAAGCAGACCTGTTCAGCAATAGTTCTTTAGGAGCAAGCTCCATCTTCTTGGGCAGCAGTTCAGTCCCGAAGCAAACACCAAATACAACTCAGCCACTGCAGACCACTCCTCTGGGCAGGCAGATACCAAGAATGAACTGGCAGCTACAATCCAGTCCTTTCAACAAGCAGATACCGGGCAGATGTATAGTTCAATCCTGAAGAAACTTCCAGGCTCACCAACTGGCCTGAGGCAAGGCCACAGAAGCAGTAAGCTTCTGTAGGAACCTCATGAGCAGTTCGTGGGTGATTTTTCTCTCAATGGTAGCGTTACCACAAGTTGAACTCAACAAAGCTAAGAAAGGCAAACCAATAAATACATATCTCTCTAGCAAAGCAGAGCAAACCAAACCAATGCTCAGTGCTGTCTCCCACTGTCTGTGGGGTCATATTTATACTCCTTCATCACAGGTCCTTCCATGTGTTTGCTATATCAAAACATCCTTTCACCTGTGTCTGCTTCAGGAAAACAGTCTTTCATGTGTTGGCTTTAGCAAGATAATCTTTCACCTGTGTGCCCCAGCAAAACATCATTCACTATAACTAACTTCCCAAAGAACTAGACGTTTTCACTTCACCAAGTATTTTTGAAAAAGGAAAGGCATAACATAGTAGTGTACACTTTTTAATCCCAACATTCAGGAGGCAGACTCAGGATTTATGTGTGTTTAAACATCAATTTGGTAAACAGAGAGTTTTGGGATAGACAGGACTATAAAAAGGGGATGGGGGAGGAAGAGGAAGAGACAAAAGAAAATCATGAAATGGCATTTTTACAAACATACTGCCAACATGGGCAGATCTGGAAAATGTTATTTTAATTTTATTAACTATCTAGGATAAACAGTCACACAGACAGGTACATAGATTTGAGGTTCCTAGAATCTGAAAGGAAAGGGGAAGGGGAATTATTTAGTGGTTTAAAGTTTCTGTTGGGGATAATGAAAACGTTTCAGAAACAGCAGTGATGATTTTATAGTCTCGTTGCAAATAATGTTGTGAGTAGCATCCTCACACACGGAGAAAATTCCAAATTTATATCATATACATTTAACCCTCAAATTTCAGAGATACTCAGTCTCTTTATAGTCAGTTCTATCAGCCACCATGCACAGCATCACAGCACCCTCAAGCTCCACCTGATAACTTATATAGAGCATGGGTAATAATTCCTGCCCTACTGCCCTCATTCCTGTTCTCAGATCAAATAAAAAAAAGATGACAGAATTTTCTAACATGCAACATGCTAAAGTCAGGTGGCATTATTTTCTTGGAGGTTTGCATGTAAACACTCTAGTGTTTATTTCTTCAGTTCTAGGCAATAAATTGCTTTGGTTTTGTTGTGCCTCTTAAGCTAAAGGATCCTTTCAGTCTCAGGGACAGTTTCTGGTAATACCAGTTCGTGTACATGAAACATTTCACTTGTTAAACAAAGAGTTTTGCTTACACTGCTTATGGCTTCCAGTTAACAGTATGTCCTTACGGTGTATTGTGAACACGTGGACACAAAAGATTTATTCAGGTAAGTTGGCAAAACACTGAACAAGGAGAAAGGAAAAACAACATTGCGACTGCCAGTTCTTGCTCTGAGGAAGCAAGACAAGTTTCCAAGGAGCTGACTTCGCACAAAGTGCCAGAAAGCATGGTGAGGATCAAAAAAGTTGCTGTGGCTTTCAGCCTTTGAAATGGCTCCCAGACAAGACCTACCACAGACACAGTCAGCTTCCGGACAGGGCTCTTCAGCCTTTTCACCCTGCTCAGAAGTAAGTAATAGAAAGCTTCCCCACAGGGGTGTCTAGCACATTGCCAGGCTGCTGTCAGGAAAGGAGTAGCATGCACAGCAAAGCACGTCTTAGCCTGACTCCCTTAGGAGAACAAAGGGTAGGCACATCAAACACCAATCATAGCTATGAAAGAGCATTTGGAAGGGAAAGTGCCAATCACTTTACACAGAGTAGCAGTCACTAAAAGGGGGCTTGACACCCACTTTCTCCATACTCATGGTCCTGAACTCTGTTGCTTTTACTCTTTTATTCAGTGACATTTGACTTCCTTTTCCATTTTGCTTTAGACAACACATTCTTGTCTGGTACTGAATTCTCCCTGGTCTCAGCTGCCCTAACTAGAAACTGCTATCTCTTCCTGCTGATAAGTGGACTCCAACTGCCAGGATCTGACCTCAGCACTGGCCTGTATGCCCCAAAGCCTTTGGAAGGGATGAAAAAGGACAACACAGTATATCTTACAAAGCTTTATAAATTACAAAGTTAAACCTCAAACTTGGACACTGTAAAATGCAATGGCTACTAAGAGCTAGGTGTTTACATCTATAGCTGGGAATTCTCACCCCAACCTTAAGAGGCAGATCCTACCATCATTTCATTGTGTTTTTTATTTTGAGACAGGGTTTCCATCTATGGCTCAAAATGACCTCAAATTCTTGGGCTTCTTTTGACTCAGCATTTTGAGGAGCTAAGACCACAGCTATACTGCTGCTCAGTCTGGCTTATCCCCATTTCAGAGAAGATAAAAGTGAGGTCAATGAAGGTTTAAGTGACTGCTAAGCTCTCAAAGATAAAATGCCTTAGGCTCCAAAAAAAAAAAAAAAAACTCCCATTTAAATCTCAGTGCTTCCAAAGTAGTCTATTCAACATAAACAGCAAGTTTAAATTAAAAATCTAAAGCTATAAAATTCTAGACGTAAGTTGGAGCTTCCTTGGCATGTGTGAGGTCCTGGAATTGAATCTGAGCATGAAAACTTAGAGATAGCATCAGTCATTGTGGTCTATAGCTGGGTGAAGTATCTTTAGACACAACTTCAGAAACAAAATCCACTAATGGAAAGAGAAACAGAGCTCCTCAAAGCTGCAGATCTGGAACAAGAGAGATGGTTCTGTGGTTAAGAGCAGGGGCTGCTCTTACTGTGGACACAGGCTTGGTTCCTAGCACCAATATGGTGGCTTACAACAGTCTGTAACTCCTTTCTGACCGCCATAGGCACCATATGTGACATATATACACACAAGCAGACAAAGCACTCATACAAATAAAATAAAACAAAAAATTACAAATGTTTTTTTTTTCTCTGTGAAATATCCCATTGAAAGGATTTTTTTTTTTTTGAAAGATAAGCTGTTAGAAAATACTGGCAAGTCATAGGTTTGACAAGAGATTCATATTCGGAATACAAAAAGCATTCACCAAATTCTAAAGTAATGAAACAACTCAACTACATAATGGGCAAAATACTTTATCAAATACACAGAAAGAAACGACCCAAATGCAGCAAACGAAGGCTAAGATACTACTCTACTCACTATACACTAACTAGCATGACTGAAATAACAGACGGTGCCAATGTCCAGTACTACTAGACACAGAAAAACTACAACTCTTACACATCACCAATGGGAACGTAAAACTATTACCCTTTAGACAAAGGTTTGGTAGTTTCTTGTTAAAATAAACACATGTCTATTAACTGAGAATCCAGAGGCAATTGACTTATCAACATAGTCACAAGATGACAGCAGCTGCATTCGTAATTACAAAAAAAAAAAAAGAAGAAGAAACTTTAATCAATCCAAATATCCATCAACTGGAGAATGGGTAAACAAACTGGCAGAAACACATGCAGGACTATTATTAAGCAATAAAAAGGAATGAACTCCTGACATATTTATATGGGTCATAAGGGAATTATGCTGAGTGGGAAAATTTTTATCTCAAAAGGTCACATATTGCATGAGTGCTTTTATAGAACATTTTCAAGAAGCCAAAATTAGAGAGATTGAGAACAGCTCAGCAATTACCAAGCGCAAAAGCCTGCAGAAAGTCTTGACTAAAAGCACCAGGATCCATACATACGTACAGGGCTAATGAAAGGTGCTGGTTTTTTCATCTAGAGTAACCACACTGTGAGTTATCGACAGCCGTGCACAAGACTCTGAGAAGAGATCCTACTATTATGCATGACTGAAATACCAAGGTAAGTCATCAGGAAAAGATTTTAAACAAAGAACAGAAAGCTCCCAGAAGGCAGGAGACACCCAGGTTTATTCTTCCTCTCAGTGGGGAGAGGGAGAGAGCTAAAGGGAAGGGGAAGGAGGAATAAGAAATGGCAACGGGGTAAGGGAGAAAGACAACATATAGCATGCTTTCTTTCATATGCAAAACATATTTGTCTATATGTTTGTGTATGTCGTGAAAAGCAGAAGCGGGAGGGGGAGGAGTTCTGAGGGAGAAATGATGGGAGGATAAAGGAAACCATGAGCACAGTGCAACAATGTGTATAAGAAAATGTCAATGAGACAGGAGTCTGATACAGCTGTCTCCTTAGAGGTCTGCCAGAGTCTGACATATACAGAGGCAGATGCTCACAGCTAACCACTGATCTGATCAAGGGGTTCCCAATGGAGAAGTTAGAGAGAAGACTGAAGGAGCTGAAAGGGTTTGTGGCCCCATGAGGAGAACAACAATACCAATCAACCAGAGCTCCCAGGGTCTAAACCACCAGCCTGGGAGCACATAGGGAAGGACCCATGACTCTATATGTATATCTAGGGGAGGATGGTATTGTCAAGCATAGGTGGGAGAGGAGGTCCTTGGTCTAGTGAAGGCTGGACACCCAGTGTGGAGGAATTCATGGGTGGGGAAGTGGGAGTGGGGGTGGGTGGGGGCACATCCTCATAGAACCAGGAGGAGAGGGGGGATGGGATAGGGGGTTCCTGGGTGGGGTGAATGGGGTAAGGGGATAACATTTGAAATGTAAATAAAATATCCAATAAAACACACATACACAAAAAGAAAATGTTAGTGAACCCAATTATTTTTTACCATAACTAAAAGACAAGTATCTATGAGCAAGTTAGAATAGAATGAAGAAAAACAACCACCCCCTCACCCCACCCCCCAAAAAGAGAAAAATATATAGGTTTCTCCACAAAGGTAAATTATAAACAGTACTTTCCCAAAGCTTACAGACTCCACAAAGTTCACTTTCATGTGTTGGGATAGGGAAGATATCGCAGCATTGCACCACCCTGGAGGAGAGTGAGTGGCATCTTGCTAAGCATGAGCTTGTGTTAAAAATGATATTACATGGGACAAGGGGTGAAGGGAGAGAAAAGTGGATTACCTCTTATTTCAGACCATGTACAACATGCCTAAGTCTACTCAAAACACATGCTGGCACAATCAAAAAGAAATTCAACAGGCAGTGCTGGAGGAGAATCCTCTAAGGGAAATTCAACATGAAAAACAAGGCAAATAACTGGAAAAAAAACAAGCTGTCCTAAAGAGAGCAAATCCCCAGGGATCCAGAGAGAGAGAGAGAGAGAGAGAGAGAGAGAGAGAGAGAGAGAGAGAGAGAGAGAGAGAGAGAGACAGAGAGAGAGAGAGAGAGAGAGAGAGAGAGAGAGAGAGAGAGAGAGA
>JANHMN010000005.1:70955253-70993037 GCA_030674055.1 Rhabdomys pumilio | reverse complement strand
CACACACACACACACACACACACACACACACACACACACACACACACAGAATTTTTACAACTGCAACCAGATGTTCCTTAATAACTATTCATTTAAAAATCCACAAACAGTAAATTCCACTAGACTCTATTGCTCACATTTGGAATCCAAGTAAAACTGAGTTGGGAGCCCATAAGAAAAGGTCGGGGAAGTGTAATACTGTCCCCTCTGCAGGCATCAATAAAAGAACATGTGTGGATGTTTATCAGCTTCATCCCAGGAGTCAAGAGGGTGGAGTGGAGAAAGGCTTGCTTACTAATTTCATTTACTATTTTTAATGCCTGCTCTGAAATTCTCCATACAAATCCCAGTATGAACTCTGTTTTAAGAGATTAGACACAATCGGGTCTCTGTATCTGCTACTTGTCAACTTGAAGGAAAATCAGTTAACATGAAGACACTACTTCCAAGGAGTTGACTACAAAATGCAGTGAAGCAGCAATGAACTCACTGACATGAGCATGCAGAGAGAGAGAGAGCATCAATGTCTATGACAATGACCAGCATCTGTATCAAGGCTTAAAGAAGATGGCACTAAGGAAAATCAGGTTTACTGATTTTTGGTGGGGCACAGATATTGATAACACTATCCAAAACCACTGCTAACTAAAGCCAACATTAACCCCTTTCTGAAATTGAGAGACTGCAGTAAATAAGCCAATTCCCTTTAAGGATGTGTTTCAAAAGTCAGTTATTTTATGGCAGAAAAGGCAGGCCTCTGTGGCCAGCCCCACCTTGGCAGCAGTCTCCCAGAATATAGCCTGATGTTCCAGAAACTTAAAAATCCTGAATCTGCACTAGTGGTTGTTGCCAGTAGCCTCACTGGGCTGGTATCCAAACTCTAGACTCTAATATTTCAAAAGAAGGCCAAACCCAAAATTGCACAATTCACCTTATTGTTTATCAGTGTTTTATTTCTAATAATCTTTTGCTACCAGCAAATTCTCCTACATGCCAGGGGCACTAATATTCATGGTGACTCTGACAAAGCCATTATTTTCCCTACCACCCACCAGCTGAAGTTTCTTCCAGCTAAAGTTTCTACAACTGTTACTGACTTTTATGAATCTCCCAAACCCTTGTTTAAACCCACTAGTATGAAGTGGGAAAACATGATCGAGCATACTATATACACATCTGAAAATGTCACTATCAAGCACACCGCCTTATGTACTTAACATGTGCTAATAAATAAGTCAAGATATTTTATAAACTCTGTAAGAAAGAAGAGAAAAGCTCTTGATTCTGTTTAGCACTTCAAATAAACTGACTGCACTGGGAGTGTGGTACAGAGAGCTTCCCAGAGGAGAACAAATTCACTGAACATGGATGTTGAAGAATAAGCAAAGTTTCCTGACTTGGAAAATACATGAAGGGGCTGGGGATACGGTAGAGTGCTTAACTAAGGTGAACAACAGCCTGAGTTGGATCCTCAGCCCCACATAAACCAGATATAATAGCCCAGGCCTATACAATCCCAGGACCTGGAGGTGGTAACAGGGGAATAGAGAGTTCGAGTTCATCCACAGCTACAGAGCTAGTTTGAGGCCAGCCAAGGCTGCAGAGTAAGTACAAACCTGGCCAGGGCTATGTAATGAGACAATGTCTTAAAAGAGAAAACAAATACTTTGGAATTAGGGATTCGATGTGTACCTCATTGCTACAGTACTTATCTACCATAACCAAGGCCATAGCATCACAAAAAAAATAATAATAATAACGGTAAATTTTAACATCTAATACTCTTACAGACAATGTGGATATGACATGATGAATCTTCACTGTCAATGCACTATATTTAGAATCACCTAGGAGACCAGTATCTGTATATGTCTTGAAGGTGTTTCCAGAGAGGTTTAACTGAAGCGTAACTGCCCATCCTGAATGTGGATGATGCTATTTTCTGGGCTGGACTTTATAAAACAAGAGAAAGTAAGATGAGCCCCATGTCTGTCTCCTGACTATGGACGCAATGTGCCCAGCTTCCGGTTGCTCCTATGGCCACAACCGACAATTGCTCTTTCCTTCTCCACCATGATGGATTTTACCCTCAAATTGTGAGCCAAAATAAACTCTTCATGGGTCGTTTCCTCAGGCATTTGTGACAACAAGAAAGCTAACTAATATGAGGGGGTGAAGCACGTTTTCAAGAGGGAAGTAAAGAGACTTATCCATCAGAATATATCTGCTATTTGATCAGATTTACCTTTAGGGAAACAAGCTAGGCGGCAAAGGCAACAAACACTACATAAGAACCAGGCACGCTGTCACACAATATGTTCTATCTACGGCAGGAAGGTTGTTAGCTCTGCCTGGAAAAAAAGAAAAACAAAGAGTGCAATGAAGTGCTAAAGAAACAAGAGAGGGGCCACGTGGTTTAGGAAGCTGCTACAAATTCATCTGGGAAAAATTTAAAACACCATAGATTCCTGGCCCCACCCTAGAGCTATTGAATCTAAGTGTCTCAGGATGGAAGTCATGAATTCATTGTTTTCAAGTGATTTACTCTGAAAACAACACAGTTCATAGGAACAATTCAAAGGCTGTGTTGAAATAGTCCCTCCCCATTTTGCTGCACTAACAACTAACACCATCCATAGAACCTTGCCTCTAGTCTCATTGCTCCAAATAGGCCAAGGGATGAGTATTCACTACATCATTTCCAAATTCCACAGGTAATGAGAATTGTCTTGGAAAGCAATGGAGAGAAGTGAGAAAGTGAAAGAAGAGATGGCTTGGTGGTTAGCACTGGCTCTTCTTGCAGAGGACCTGTGTTAGATTCTCAGTCCCCACATGGTGGCTCACAGCCATCTGTGATCAGATGCCCTCTTATTACCTCTAAGGGTGCCAGGCATGTATATGGTACACAGACATAAATTCAGGCAAAACACTCATTCACATAAAATAAAATAATCATTGGGGAAAAAAAAGCCCCTGGGTGACATCATTCGCAATAGTGAACATTTGGAAGTTTTGGCCTTTAAGGTTAGCAATAAGACCAGGACACTCGCACCCTTTTGCCTATTCTATATACACAGTGTTCTAGCCAGAGCAATAAAGGAACTTGAAAATCATCTCTGTATACAAGTAATGATCTTTTATCAAAAAGGACCTCTAAAGGTTCTCTACTAGAAAACATCACAGCTAATAAATTCAGCAAAACTCCAAGACACAAAATCTCTATATAAAAATCAGTTACAATACTCTATATCCGTGACAAGCAATCAAAAAAAGGTAAATGCTAGCTAGAGCTACGACCACTTTGAAAAGCTCCCCTATTTTGTCTGAAGCATGATAATTCCCAAACTACATCAGTCTGAATCCCAGAACTAGAGTAGCTTATTTTTTTCAGAGCTGAGGAAGCTACTTAGAAGTTAAGAATCCCCACTGTTCTTGCTGAGGAGCCTATTAGGTAAGGTCCCATCAGCTACATGGCAGCTCACAATCATCTGTAACTCCATTAAGGAGATCTGAATCCCTCTTTCTGGGCTTCAGAGGCTCCAGTCAAACACAGAGTGCACAGACATGCAAAGACTCATACACATAAAATAAAAGTAAACTAATAAGGACACAACTTGGGTTTTTTTTTTTTCCCATACTCTTGGCATTCCTACCCTCCTAGCTAATTCAAAGGCAGCCTGATTCCAAATCTGCACAGCAGGCTACTCATCAATCACATGACACAGAACCACCCTGCTTTCTCTGAAACCTGTAAGGGACTCTCTCTTCCACACGAGCACCATGCTGCGCTCTGCCTGTCTATAGCATTAATAACTCTTCTAATAAATCTCTCACCCAAGAGAACAATCAGCCTCAATATCCACACTGAATTCCAAACCTGAAACCTTTTAATAATAAAGAAAACAATTTCACTTTAGTACAGCCTTAAAAAAAAAAGTAAATTTAAAGTAGGATGTAAAAATACATTTAAGAGAAAGGCCCGAAACATTGCTTTAAGAAATTAAAGATATGGCACTCTTTAAAAAACCTAAAGATTAGAAAGAAGTAATGTAGGAAGACAACACCCAGCACAATGCAGATTCAATACAAGCCTTACTAAGTGCTTTTCTCAGAAATAGGAAAAGTTCTAAACTTCACATGTAATCTCAAGAGACGCTAACTAAACAAAACAACCTTGGAAAAGAAGAACAAAATTGGAAGAATCACACTTCTGGTTTCAAAACTTGCTAAAAGGCTATGCTAATCAGAACAATGTGGTGCTGGCATAAAGGCAGGCACATAAACAAATGGAACAAACCACAGAGAATGGTTAATCAATTCTCAAAAAATAAGCCCAAGATCATCTAATGAGGAAAAGGCAATCTTCCCAAAACGTGGTACTGAAAAAAAATGGTCATCCATGTGCCAAGGAATGAAAACGAAGACTTACCATATGCAAAAAATAATAGTAACAAATCAGATGGTTCAAAGGGGCTGGCAGTGTACCTCATGGGTAGAGCGTTTGCATAGCATGTGTGAAACTCTGCATTTGATCCTTGCACTGCTGAAAGAAAGATGATCAAAGATATAAGAGCTAAAACTGTAACATGTTTGGAGAGGAGACGGCGGAGGTGTCACACATGCCCAGCAGATTGCTGCTGTGGTGGAGCTATTTTACTTCATATGTGACATGACCATCAGCCAGTATGAAGCCAAGTTACTGTGGTGGCCTACCAAATATACTGGCTCACAGACATGACAATGAAACAAGCAGAAGAATACAGTGAAAGCTAGGTTCCTGGTAAGAGAATTACAGTTTTTCTCCTAGAAGGAGAGCATGATGAGGGACCAGACTCTAGTCACCACTCCCTGCTGGCTATAAATTCCTTTGAGTTACTCGGGTTCTTGTAAACAACCTCTCACACATACCCTAGGAGTAACCCCAATAAATTCATTGGTTCGCTAAGCTGGACTTGGGTGAAATCTATTTTGGTCTATTGATGCCCTCCTTGACCTGGAGCGAACAACAACATCTTTACAAATCTTCATGAAAAGCATCAAACCACACAGGAACAAATGAAGCAAGGTAAAAACACAGGAAAGTTCAAGGGAAAGTAGCCACCCACTTAGGAGCCTTGTTGAAGTCCAGCACCAGCTGAGAAGCAAGAATTCCAACACAGAGAGGGGCCAGGGAAGCAAGGTCAGTTAGTAGAGCAATTCTCTAGCGTGTAAGAAGCCGTGGGTTTGATCATCAGCACTGTATAAACTGGGCAAACTGATGTCAGGGATCCAGATTTACTGGAGTGGAGGTCCCTAAAAGCTAAGGGAACGCCTCAGGCTGGTGGTGACTGTGCTTGGCTCAATCTTCTACTGCACCACCGCAGACAACGCATTCTACCACCGACTTACACTCTTATGAACATTTATTATTCCTGTTGATGATAGATGCCCAATTATGCTTTCCCCAGCCCAAGTGAGGTCATCAGCTCTGATTATTTTCCAAGATGTCTCTCAATGTTCATTTCCACAGTGGCCAAAATTAGTCACTATCATACCATTGCTACAATTTCATAGTATAAAAATTGTTTTCAGAGCTGTGGGTGGAGCTCAGTGGCAGAGTTCTTGCCTAGCATGCACCAGGCCTTGGATTTGGCTCCCCGGAAGCACACACATATATGAACAAATACATTTAATGGAAAGTATTTATAAATTAAATGATAGGATATCTGAGAACTGCTTCAAATTAATCCAAACCCAAGGGGAAGGCAGTAGGCAATAGCTATCAAGAAAACAAGCTAGCCATAAAGCAGTTCATTATTAACATTGGATATGGGTACACACAAGTTAATTTTCATCTTCTCTCCCATTTTTAGCATATTCAAAATTTTCAATTATAACTGCAATAGCAGCAGGACTTATCATGGAAAACCATGAAGCTGGAACAACCGATAGACTGAAGGCCATGGCATGAGGAGTCATGGAGTATTTCTGGGGGTTGCTTCGCTGAGTGCTTCCATTTAGAGCATTTCATCTACAGGTACTGTCACATGAACTAAAAGGGAAAAAATAGTAAGGAACTACTATTTTCTCAGATAAAAGTAAGCAGGGTTTGAAAAGAGCAGCAGGAGACAAGTGAGCAAGAGAAAAACTGCAGTAGTTGCAAAAGACACTGCTGAAGGGAAACCTCACAGATGTGGCCTTCTACTGCATATGAGATGTCAGGGCAAAAGACAGGAAGGAAGTAGGGAGGGACAGCAGAGGGGATGAACAGGCTATCTTTGAAGTTTCATGTCTGGCTAGCAATACCAGAAACCAAAATAAGGAAGTCAGTGGGATGTGAGGAAAATGCTTAGCTGGGTTTTTACTCAAAGCAAAGAAAAGGAAATGACTAAATGCCCTAGTGAATGTAATAATTAAAACCCAAGTGTAAATAAATCCTGTCACATATCTTATGTGGAAAGGCTTTCTGGTCTGTTCTCATTGGACAGCCCAGGAAGACTCACAGGTGGTACGACAGATCACACAGCACACGCTAATCAAAACAACAAACTAGAAATAAGTCTGGCACGATGTTCAGAGGCATGCTGACAAAGTTTCAAATGACTCCATTCATTTTCATAAGAAAAAGAGGTGAGACAATTTCCACACGTGACCAGGAGGACTTTTGAAACTGATCATTGAACACCAACACCATATATACTTTTCCTCTGTGACAAAGCAACAAAACCTGCTAATCATAAGTTATAGGATGCCTAGTAAAGAATTGCAGTTGTGCAGGGGCATCAGAAGCAGCCTGCCTGGAAAGAAAGGCAGTGTCCCACAGGATTGAAATTTTCTGAAGCCTCCACCAAATGATAGACAGCGAGGTGAGAAGATAATGGGAAAAAAAAAGGTAAAGACACAGTAGGCGTGGCTGTGTGCTCTGGAGGAAAAAAAAACCTAGTTCTGAAGGTTTCAAGTCCACACACTTCAGCAAACCAACTCTTCATTCGAGGACTCTATGCTCTGCAGGTTTGTTTAGAAAGTCTTCAGACCACAAGCCTCAGAATGCAGATACAGAATCCAAGAGGGGCACAGAATCATCCTCAAAGAAAGAAGAGAGGCATATTGAAAACTCAAATGAAACACCGTCAAATAGGGCTCCAGATAGACCACCATAGTGATGCAGTGCTCATCTAGCCTGAGTTCCATCCCTAGTATTGAGCCAAAACAACTTGCCCTGACATGCGTAGTAGTAACACAGGAGGCAGAGACAGGAGAATTTCTATAAAATTAAAGACAGCATGGGCTATGTAGTAAGACACTATTTAATAAAATAAAATCAAGGAGACAAAATTGCCTGTAAGAAGCATTCTTAGGGAACTACAGTGCTTATTACAGCTGAATGTGACAGCCAGGAGCTTTTTTTAAATTGCTACTCTTCCCTCCAGATCAGCAATGTTTTTACACATGTGAGTATGTTTTCTTTCCAAAGGTGTTGATATTGAAATGATAATCTATCTCCAATGTGCAGAAATCTAGGCAGGGCCTGGGAGAGCACCTTATTTAGCAACCAAATCAAGAGAAACTATGCCTTTCAACTTAAAACAAATAAATAAACTGAGCTGGATTAAGGATACAGGATGCCTGTCATCTCAGTACCCAGAATGTGGGCAGGAGCTCCATTAGTTTAGGACCAGCTTGGGCTTACATTAGTAAGACCTTATCACAAATGTAAATAAAGACTTTTAATAAAGATGTCCCTATCACAGATGATTAATCCCAACAGATGCAGCATTCTGAAGTCTAAGGCTCTGGGTACTGCATGCTATGCACTTCTTGGTGGCCCAGGAAGTTCCTGAGCAAATGGGGCCGCTGTATCACCAAGGTTCATGGAAAATGCCTATGCTCCCCAGAACTTTGCTTTTCAGAAGCTTCCTTGAGCTGAGCATTGCACAGGAGACACGCATCACAAAGCACCCAGTTGGCACCATTCTGTGAATTCCCACAGCAGTTTGTCTGGATGGAGAAGACTGTTATCATTAATCTCTTGTACAGATAAAGAAGCCAAATGACTTACTTATCATACAAGTAACAAATCCAAGATTTTTAAAAATATGTCCTGAGGTGTCAAAATGGTGCAGCAATTATGGAAAATAAATATCACGTTTACCTAAATTTTTTAAATACAACTATCAGGTAATCCACTTCAAGTTATATAGGCAATGGAAACTGAACCCAAACTTCGGAGACATATTTGCATATCAATATTCATTGTAGCATGAACCCAATCACAATCACTAAAAGGTAGAAACAACCCAAATGTCCACTGATGAGCAAGCCAATAAGCAAAGGATATACACGGCCTTTAAATTGAATGAAATTTTTCATGCACTATAACAACTATAACATGAGTGAACTTTGAAGGCTTTATGCTAGGCAGCATAGACCAGTCACAAAAGGGCAAATATTGTATTCTACTCACATAAATAAATAAATAAATAAATAAATAAATAAAGTAAATAAAAGAGCAAAAACAATATAAATTAAAAGTAGAAAGAAGGCCTGGGGGAAGAAGAGAAAATGTTGGGGACGGGGAACATTTCAGTACTGCAAAACGGAAATGTTCTGGAGACTAAGTATACACTGCTGAACTGTACACTTAACAATGGTCAAGGTATGAAATTTAGAGTGGCTTTACCATCATTAAAAATGTACTGATGGGTCCTTCCAGTCTGGGCCTGAGCACTGAGCAGATCCTGGGCCACAGCTCTGCCCCCAATCTCTAAGAATCCAGAGGAAGAGGGACTCCCAGGTGCTCTTACCCTGGCAGTATCTTAGGTAAACAGACAGCAATGCCTGCCCCAAACAGGGAGTAACTGAGACCCACAAGGACCCAGGAAGTCACTCCTGGCCCAGAGTACTGGTTCCTTCTGGTCTGGGCCTGAGCACTGAGCAGATCCTGGGTTGCAGCTCTGCCCCCAATCTCTAAGAATCCAGCGGAAGGGGGGCTCCCAAGTGCTCTTACCCTGGCATTATCTTAGATAAGCAGACAGCAACACCTGCCCCAAACAGGGAGTAACTGGAACCCACTAGGACCCAGGAAGTCACTCCTGGCCTGAGCAAATTTTGGGCCTCAGCTCTTACCCCAGTAGCAACACCCACCCCACACAGTTCTGATAAAAACAAAGATAATAGGAAAGACAGGCTCCAGTCAGAGACAGGGCAGGTAGCACTAAGGAGATCCAGATGGCAAAAGGCAAGCGCAAGAACATGAACATCAGCAACCCAGGGTACTTGGCATCATTAGAACCTAGTTCTCCCACACAAGAAAGTCCTGAATTCCCCATAGTACTAGGAAAGCAAGAGTCAGATTTAAAATCACTTCTAATGATGATGATAGAGGACTTTAAGGAGGACATAAATAACACACTCAAAGAATTTAAGGAGAACACAGGTAGATGGGTAGAAGCCCTTAAAGTGGAAACACAAAAATCCCTTAAAGAATTACAAGAGAACAAAACCAAACAGGTGAAGGAATTGAACAAAACCATCCAGGACATAAAATTGGAAGTAGAAACAATCAAGAAATCACAAAGGGAGACTACCCTGGAGATAGAAAACCTAGGACAGAAATCAGGAGTCATAGACACAAGCATCACCAACAGAATACAAGAGATAGAAGAGAGAATCTCAGGTGCAGAAGTTACCATAAAAAATATTGACACAACTGTCAAAGAAAATGCAAAATGCAAAAAGTTCTTAACACAAAATATCCAGGAAATCCAGAACACAATGAGGAGACCAAACCTAAGGATAATATAGGTATAGATGAGAGTGAAGATTCCCAACTTAAAGGGCCAATAAATATCTTCAACAAAATTATAGAAGAAAACTTCCCTAATCTAAAGAATGAGATGCCCATAAACATACAAGAAGCCTATAGAATGCCAAATAGACTAGACCAGAAAAGAAATACCTCCTGTCACATAATAATCAAAACACCAAATGCACAAAACAAAGAAAGAATATTAAATGCAGTAAGAGAAAAGGCCAAGTAACATATAAAGGCAGACCTATCAGAATTACACTAGACTTTTCACCAGATACTATAAAAGCTAGAAGATGCTGGACAGATGTCATACAGACCCTAAGAGAACACAAATGCCAGCCCAGGCTACTATACCCAGCAAAACTCTCAATTAACATAGATGGAGAAACCAAGATATTCCATGACAAAACCAAATTTACACAATATCTTTCTACAAACCCAGCATTACAAAGGATAATAGCAGGAAAGCTCCAATACAAGGAGGGAAATTATATGCTAGAAAGAGCAAAAAAGTAATCCTCTTCCAACAAATCCAAAAGAAGATAGCCACACAAAGATAATTTTTCCTCTAATAACAAAAATAACAGGAAGCAACAATCACTGTTCCTTAATATCTCTTAACATCAATGGACTCAATTCCCCCAATTAAAAGACATAGGCTAATGGACTGGATAAATTGGAGGAGGGGGGATGGGGTAAGGGGTTAGGTATCAGTGGAAGTGGAGGGCCTTGGTCCTGAAAGTTTGGATTCCCTAGTGTTGGGGAATTTGAGAGCAGGGAGGTGAAAATGGGAGGATGGTGGGAATACACCCTCATAGAAACTCCCAGAATTATATGGATTAGACATGACAGAGGCAGGCCACCAGAAGACTAGATTCCAGAATTCAAACAAAAAATTATCTTGATACTAAAATTTGTTTTGAGAATTGTATATTGCAGAATACACAGCCTCAGTGTATCTACTCATCAAGTGAGCTGAGCAGACCTGCTCAAACCTCTGATGTCCTGGAATTCCAGCTGGATGCAGTGAAGACACAGTGTCAGAAGCTTATCAATTTACTCTTCCTCCTGCCCCTCTTCTAATATCCCAACACCCATAATCAGCTTGAAGAAGTTAATGAAGAGTTGGCGCCCCTATTCCCTGGGCTTGGGGACTGAGGTGGTTAATATTGGGCTGTCTTTTTAGGGGAAAGTAGTGGTTTTGTTGGAGCAGGGAGGATTAGCTAGGATTTATTGCATAGCCATAACCTATTCATAGAAATATGTATAATTGTTATCAAGATGAAGTTATAATTTCTTAAATGGTACAAAACTTACTTTGATTTCTAATTTAAGTTTTCATTGGTATGAGCTTCTTATTGATATAATAAAGTGAGATTAATATTGTTACTCTCATAGGCATTGTGCCTATATAACACATTTAGGAATACAAATTCATGGCTCTGAGTTTGTTAGGGTGTTTTCTATATTTTATTTAGCTGAGAGGAGTTAACAAACAATAGTCCAGATTGCCTTACATGGATAGTTGGTTTTCAAAACGTCAGAAGTCCACAGAATTGACGTTACAAACATTTCTATATTAATGTCCATTTTGGTTATAGACCTGTCTGCTCCTGACAGCTTCCTGTCTTGGATTCTAAGAAGAAATTGAGCATCCTTGGAGTTACTCCAGTTGTGGTGAGACAGCCACTAGGCAAGAATTGCCTCTTTTCATCTACAGATAAATCACTGTCCAGAAAAGGACACACTTGCGGAATAGTCGACTGATTATATCTGCCAAGACAGAGAAATCAGCCCTTAATAATTCTGCATGACTTGGTCTGTCAGATGATCCTGGGCCAGAAGGCTGAAGATCGAATGCTCCAACGTTCGGTAGTATAGGGACTGTCCAGGTGCTCAGTGGTCTCTATAATTTGACTAAGTTTTAGAAGCTATGCTTGGTGCTTCACATAATTTCAGTTAACTCAGTCATTCTGGATTTCTGACATTGTTGAAGACTTATAGTCTCATAGCCAATCCCGGCCTTTTACTTTGAGAGAAAAGGTTTGAGAGGATGGTTTTCGGCTGACATTCATTCTAAAGGCAAGAAAAAAAAGCCAGGTTCAGAATTAAGTCTTTTAGTTAGGAGGGACAACAGAGATTCTGTTTAGTCAACAAAATGATGGACTGGGTATTAGGTCTATCTTGTACCTTACTGACACAAATTGGTATAGTTATGCTCTAACTGTAATTTAAGAGAAGTTTTATTTTAACAGAAACGGTGATATGTAGGAGGAGCTAAGGTGGGAGGAGTAAGGAGAGGAAGATAAGAAGTAAGGAGAGGAGGAGGAAAGGAGGAGCTAGGTGACAAGAGGGGGGCACAGAGGTAGATGCTTGTGTGTCCCCACCAGTCAAAGATAGTTGATATATCTAGGTTGAGTATTGGGTTACACTTCTGATTGATATTAAGCATTACCAAACTTATAAAGCCTTTGATTAACATTAAAAAATAGTATAAAAGCAAAAAAGAGAAATGGAGGTGGGATAGGGGTTTTCTAGGGGGGGGGAATGGGGAAAGGGGATGGCATCTGAAATGTAAATAAAATATCCAATAAAGATTTTCACACAAAAAAAAAATGTACTGATGGGGCTAGAGAGAGAGCTCAGTGGTGATGACTGTGTGCTGCTCTTGTAGAGGACCTGAGTTAAATTTGAAGCACCCACATAGAGTGGCTTTACAACCCCCTATAACTCCACTTCTAGAGAATGAACTTTTCTGGCCTCCACAAGCATCAGCACTCACACATGCACAAAATGTAGCTGTGCATGTGTGCCTGCACGCATGCGTGCACACGCATGCATGTGTGTGTGTGTGCGCATGTGTGTGTGCGTGTGTGTGTGTGTGTGTGTGTGTGTGTGTGTGTGTGTGCACGCGCACAGAAACATACACACTATCTTAGTCAGGGTTGCTGTTGCTATAATAAAACATCATGACCAAACACAAGTTGGGGAGGGCAGGACATGTTTGGCTTATGCTTCCACTTCACTGCTGATCCCTGAAAGAAGTCAGAACAGGAACTCTATCTAAAAAGACAGGAACCTGGAAGCAGGAGCTGATGCAGAGGCCATGGAGGGGTGCTGCTTACTGGTTTGCTCATTGTGGCTTAGTAAGCCTGCTTTCTTATAGAATCCTGAACCACCAGCCCAGGATGGCACCACCCACAATGGTCTGGGCCTTCCCCCATCAATCACTTTTTAGAAAAATTTCCCTATAGGCTTGCCTACAGCCTGATCTTATGGAGGCATTTTCTCAATTGAGGTTCCTTCTTTTCTGATGACTTTAGCTTGTGTCAAGCTGACATTAAGACTAGCCTGTGTGTACAGGCATGGAAGCATGCTCACACACACACACACACACAATTAAACATAAATTAAAAGAAATTAGTTCATGCAAGCATGATCATAGAGCTCATGCACATTATTAACACTGAAATGCCAAAATGCTACACAAATATACAGCACTTGTTTATCCATCATATAGCCCATTATCCCATATGAAATGTTTTTTTTTCTCTTGTGCTGGTCATCAGTGTCCCTTGAGCTAGTCACTTGGCATTTTTCACTTAAATTAATTCATATGGTAAAATGGGGATAAGAGGTGATGATGTCTATATTCCCTGGCTGCTTTCAGAATGTTCCAAAATACATGGATGAATGATGGTACCCATATGGAAGACCTGGAGAAAACAAAAGCTTTAGAGAAGCAGGTTTTTTGTTTGTTTGGTTGGTTGGTTGGTTGGTTTTTTCGAGACAGGGTTTCTCTGTGTAACCTTGGCTGTACTGGAACTCACTTTGTAAACTAGGCTGGCCTAGAACTCAGAAATCCACCTGCCTCTGCCTCCCAAGAACTGGGATTAAAGGCATGCGCCACCACTGCCTGGCAGAGAAGCAGTTTTTAACCTGGGGTTTGTGACCCCTTTGGGGGTTGCATACTAGATATTTACATTACAATTCACAAAATAAAGAAGCAACAAAATTAATTTTATGGTTAGAAGTTGTTAGGTATTCATGTCACTCAGATGGCAAGGAAGGCTTTCCCTGCAGTGGATCCCCTTTGTAAACTTTTTCTACTTTGTAAATTTTATATTCTTTGTAAAGTTTGTACATGCTCAAGGCAGGATAGTAGCCAAGTCTCCACCTGAGGAGCTTCTGCGGCAGCCAGGTTCCTCCCCTAAACAGTCATAACTGTCATAACTGTCACAAAGGTCATCTCCAGCCCCTCAACAGGACCCTGCCCAGATTATGCTAATTTTAGGTAAGCTGTCTTAACAAAAGCCACCAATCCCTTAATAGGAAAACCCACCAATCCCTGAACAGGAAAACCCACCAATCTCTGAGCTCCCCCAAGCTCAGGACTTGACATCCCACCAAATCCTCACCCTGGAAATCTCGATTCCCTAGAAAGCTCCACCCCCCCCCAAGAACCCCTATATTAGCACTGTGCTTCTTCCAAATCCCTGTTGTCTGCTCCCTCTCAGGAGCATAGGCAGTCACTACTAGATCTGTCTTTCTTCTCTCTGGACTCTCTAGTAAATCTTTTATGAAATTTTCTGGCTGGTGTGACTCATCAGAAGACAAGAAGCAAAGAAGAGAAGAAGTAAAGAGAAGGACTGGGGCTAAGGCTTCTCCCCTGGGAACTGCAATGCCTCTGCTGAGAAGGCTCCCTCTCAGAGCTATGTGGTTCCTGGGCTCCCATGTCTCAGGATGCCTTTGCATTGGGACAATAACCCACCTCAGAGCTGTGTGGTTCCTGGGCTTCTGAGTCCAGGACACCTCCTCATCCGAGCAGAAAGGCCAAAAAGTCAACACAACACGAACCGTATTAAAGGGACGCAGCATTAGAAAAGCTGAAAACTGCTGCTTTAAAATCAAAAGAGAGGGAACTTATAGAGCCCACCTCCAGCAAGAAAACAGGGCATCAAATGAGAGATGGGGTTGCCATCCCACAGTCAAAGCTCTGACCTATAATTGTTCCTGTCTGAAAGAACTGCAGGGATGGAAATGGAGAGGAGCCTGAGGAAAAGAAGGTCCAGAGACAAATCCAAAGTAGGACTCAGCTCAAGGGGAGGTCCCAAGGCCTGACACTATTACTGGGGCTATGGAATGCTCACAAAAAGGGGTCTATGATGATTGGCCCCCTGAAAGACCCAACAAGCAGCTGAAAGAGTCAGATGCAGATATTTGCACCCAACCAATGGAGAGAAGCTGCTGACCCCTGTGGTTGAATTAGGGAAAAGCTGGAAGAAGCTGAGGAGAACAAGCCTGTAGGAGGACTAGCAGTCTCAATTAACCTGAACCCCCGAGATCTCTCAGATATTGGACCACCAACCAGGCAGCATGCACCAGGTAATATGAGGCCCCCAACACATATACAGCAGAGGACTGCCGGGTCTGGACTCAGTCAGAGAAGATGCTCCTAACCCTCAAGAGACTGGAGGCCCCAGGGAGTTTAGAGATCTGGTGGGGTGAGGGTGAGGTGGGGGTAAGGACATCCTCGTGGAGACAGGGGTTGGGGAGGAGGTATGGGATGTGGAACAGTCTGAGTGTGAACTGGGAGGGGAATAAAATCTGGAGTGTTACAAAAAAGATTAAATAAAAAGAAGGAATAAAGCAAAAGATATCTATGTCTCACAATTCCAGACACTGGATAAGTGTAGTGGTTTACACCTAGAGTCCTAACACTTGAACATCTAAGACTAGCAGTTTGCCATGAATTCATGGACAATCAGGGCTACACAGTGAATTGTAAGCCAGCCTGGGTTAAAAGTAAGACCTTGTCTCAAAAAGAAAAAAAAAGAAAAGAGAAAAATTCTAGACTCTAGGAAGTCAAAGGAAGGAAGGAAGGAAGGAAAGAAGGAAGGAAGGAAGGAAGGAAGGAAGGAAGGAAGGAAGGAAGGAAGGAAGGAAGGCAGGAAGGCAGGCAGGCAGGCAGGCAGGCAGACTAAAATACTGGGCGTCTGGTGAGCGTATCTGGCTCTACTTTCAAGATAGCATCTTTAAGGCTGTATCCTCCAGAGGAAAAGAATGTGATTATCCTCATGATGCAGAAAGCACAAGGTAAAAGGGCATATTTTGGCCATCAAGAATCTTGATACCTGAATGTCTCCCCCAAAGCCATACCTATGAGTACTGGTGCCTGAGAAATTAAGCATCCACTATATAAATTTTAAGGGACACATTCAGACCACAGCAGGGAAAACACCCAAAATAAATGACAGACATATTTGCACATTCATGCTCTCACACAAAAAATATCTTTCAGTAGCAAAAAGGTAGAATACACAATTTGGTATATGCACAATTTAGCCTTCAAAGGGAATAAAAATTGAACACAGATTACAATATCATATATACAGAAGGGCAAATACTGCAGAGTTCCACTTATATGAAATACTTAGAGTAGTCAAATTCTTAGTGACAGAAAATAGAATATCAGATGTCAGATGCCAAGGACAGGGGGCAATTGAAATCAATTGTTTCATGAGGGTAGATTTAACTTTACAAGATGAAAAGAGTTCTGGACAATTCATCATGTTGATAACTGCATAGCACTGTGAATGAATTTAATACCAATGAAGCATTCATGTGAAAAAGCTCTGACAGTGCTGGGGTATATATAAGTCAGTAGCATGTACTAAATGAGTTTCAGATCCATCACAGAACAGGGGAGGAAAAAACTGATTAGGACAGTATCTTTTATGCTGTATCTATTTCGCCACAATTTAAAACTATCAGCTTGGCTTAGAGGCCCATGCTTATAATTCCAGCACTCCAAAGGCAGGAAGATCAACAAACTGATGCAGCCTAAGCTACACAGTGAACCCCCATCTCAAAAACAAACAAGCAAACAAACAGAGTTGGGCTTCATGGCCCACACCTACAACCCAGAACATGAGAGACAGAGCCACAAGGGTCAGAAGTTCAAGGACAATCATGGCAACAAAGTGAATTCCAGACTAGCCTGGGCTGAGACTCTGATTCATTAAACAAAACAACTATCAGACACTATTTAACATAGCCTCTTTCCTGTCCATGTCAGGCTTGAGAGTGAAAAAGATTGTTTCATAAACTGAGAAGAATTTAACACGGTTCAAATAAAGGCAAACAAGGATCCCATCTAAATTATGTACTTGAGGCCTGAAAGGAGAGAATGTGGAAACTTAGTCCAGACTTTCATTTGAAAGTGTTTCTTTTACTGTCCAATATTAACCTTTTGGAGGATTTCTGATACTAGATTAGAAATGAGTCTTCCTGGTTCTCAGTCACACCTTGGTCATTGTATCCAGCCACTCGAAAGGGCTGCTGCAATAATTCAAAGCCAAAAAGTAGCAGAGGGAAAGACAAGCAAGCAAGTGAAACAGTCTCCAGTCACGGTGAAGTTCTTCCTCTCTAGCTTGTTTAGATCTAGTACATAGAAGATCAACTGTACATATCTCTTCTGGGGTTTAAAATGACTTCTATAATAACCAGGGCATAGGAAAAGGTTCAAAACATAGCCAGCTTTCTAGAGACAATGTCAGTGTATTCTTTGAGAGGAGTTCTCTGAACATTGCAATAAGTGTTTACTAGCTCAGCCCTATGGCTTTATCAGGAAAAGCAACTGCAAGACAATCAATATGATGCCCTTGGAAAGTGTACATAGATTCAAGGACTCCATTCCCGGGGAAGGTTTCATCCCCTGTACACCCACAGCACACAAATAGGAATACGCTCTTCCTCCTGGCCAACCCCACCTGCGTGGGAAACCCACACCACATCTGTCTATCCTTCCCTGCCCACAACACATCTGTGTATTCTTCCCTGACCACACCCAGGCACTTTGTTCCAACTTCTGCTCTGCTTCAGTAAGCAAAATTTTTATGTGATTTCTTTCCTTTCTTTTCATCCTCTTCATCTATTCCTGGGTTTATGAGATGTTTTCCCCCTAACAACCACAACAAAAATACTGTGAATGGATTGTTATTATTTCTCTCATTAACTAAACAATCCAAGGTAAAACAGTGTACTGTGAATTGCTACATGCCATTCCTATTGCACTTTTTAAGCCAATCTCCCCATTTAAGAGGAAGCAGGCCATCAGCTGATACAGGGGAAGGAAGTCCCTCTTATGAAGTGACGGGAACAAAAACCTAGACAAGAAAGGATGGTGGGTAAGAAGCAAATCGGACAACCGATCCTATTATCATCATGGCCACTGTCTCTGTGAATTCTTTCAAAAGCCACTTAACTGTTTGGGGGCCTCAATTCATAGCCTAAAAAATGAAGGTTCTCTAATGTATTCAAATGAAATAAAGAAGGCTGAGGACCAGAAACTGTGTTAGGAACTTTGTCAACACCCAAAGATTGTCCCCTTCCTCAGTACCACACTGAAGACATACTAGCACACTACAAACAGTGGGAGGGGGCGTGTTTCAGGGAAAAGGACACACCAGCACCTTGTGCGAGAATGAGGATGCTCAGATGTGGTGCCCTAGGAAGGCTCTCTCATCAGTTCCTACTTTACTGTCCCTCAAGTACCCATAGGGCCCTATGGCAGGATGATTTACACTCATGTTCCTTTGCTTGTCACTTCCTAAAAGGTACTCTGGAATTTTCAAAGGAAGATGTACATATAACTCCAGCCAAGTTACCGATAGTACCCATTTAAATTTATTACATAACTACTACCATAAATATATGTGTAAGTACTTAAATAGTTTATCAAGAACTTTTAACTCTTGAAGACACAGGTCAATACCTGCCTAGCCTGTGCACAGCCCTGAATTCAGTCCCAGCACTGCAGAGATGTATGGTGTGGCTGGGAGGGTATTATTTTCAACTACATTATCTCATGCATATATTCAGTGACTGAGGTTGGCACTACAGTCTCCATATCATTAAGAAAACTGAGACTTTAAGAAAGTGATAGAGAATAGGAAGGTATGCCAGTGGATAAAGTGCTTACCATGCAAACATGAAAACCTGTCTTTGGATCCCCAGTACCCATGTAAAGCCTAGGCATAGTGGCACACATCTGTATCCACAGTGCTGGGGAAGGGGATGGGCAGCTAGCCTAGCCAAATATATGAGGCTGCATCCTCATCCTCAGCCAGGTCCAGGCCCACCTAGCATGTATTAGACCCTTTCTCAAGACAGCAAAACAAGAGTTAGTTCCATATAGAAGATCTCCAGGTTCAAGGAAAGACATTGTCTCAAAAAACAAAATGGGAAACAACTGAGGGAAATCCCTGCCATCCACACACCCACAAGCACATACTCACATATAAACACAAACACACACACACACACACACACACACACGCACACGCACACGCACACGCACACGCACACGCACACGCACACGCACACGCACACGCACACACACACGCACACGCACACGCACACGCACACACACAAACACAAGAATATAGCTGGCCAAATGTCAACAGATAAGTTCACAGCCCAGGTCTACAGGCCTCCAAAGGAAACCTTAATTTCTGCAAGGCCATTATGTTAACCCATGCCACTCCTTGCTGATAAACTTAATTTCCTTAGATAGCAAATATGCTGAAACTGAAGATTAGAAACTCAAGTTCAGCCAATACTATGTCTTCAACCATTTCCATCCTGAATATCCTATAAGTCCATGAAATTACAAAAATAGAAAGCTTACTTAAAGCCTTGAGGTGTAAAAGTTAGAAATTCCCAAATAGTTTTTGGTGTTCTCCACATACAGAAGTTACTGAAGGAAAAAAATATCAAGGCAACAATCTATCTATATGTCTTCTCCAGCTCTCAAGCCGGGGAAAAGCTTGAGTCCATGACCTCTCTAAACCTCTTCTAAAAATCAGTTTTGTATTCTCACTGACCTGCTTACAAAGGAGAACCTGATATTAATCTCTCAAGCTAAGCTTTAGAGTCCAGCTCACTCCATTTTGGTAAAGTTATCAAAAATCACATAAGCAACCACACACTTCAAAAAAATCATCCCAAAATAATGCCACTGAAATAAAAATCCTACAATCAAACACAAGGAACAGATAGAAACTGAAGAAACTGAAAGGTTAACCACAGTGTTCCTTTTCTTTAGGCTTCAGTGAAATATTATCTGGCCATTTGCAAACAGCCTGCCTGGGCAGTGTGCCCTGTGGTGACTTCTATGGTTCCTGTCCCATCTCCTTCAGTGCTTGGTATATTACATCACTGTTGACTGGGAGCTGTTGTCTGGCCCCTTTAATGAACTAGAAATTCCCAAACTTATCAAAGAGAGAAATGAGTCCCTGCTACCTTATGACAAAGAGAGAAGGTAACATTGCAACCTTGCCTTTTTCTGAGCGCAGAGCTGCAGATTGCTTCTATATCACCTTAAATGAACAATTCATTTCAGAGCTCAGAGTTCCAAAGCAATAGATAAACAGAAAAAGACCTTCATAAATGATCCAAAATACCCAAAGACAGAACATAAGGGGCAAAAGGACTGGAAATGTGAGATGAGCCTGGACAACATAGCTAAACTATGTCCAAAAGGAAAGGAAGGAGGAGGAAGATGAAGAAGACGATCATGATGAGAAAAAAGGAAGAAGGAAAGAAAGAAGAAAAAGAAAGGAAGGAAAGGAGGAAGGGAGGAAGGGAGGAAGGGAGGAGGGAAGGAAGGAAGGAAGGAAGGAAGGAAGGAAGGAAGGAAGGAAGGAAGGAAGAAAGAAAGAGGAAAGAAGACCGTTTTATACTAGAGAAATTGAACCATTGTGATTTTGAGTGGGCATTTGGGAAAGCAAAACTCCTGGATCAGAACTAATAACTGACACTGTCATGCTCCAGGGTGGGAACTAAGAAAACATTGCTTACGGTCAACACTTTGCCCATTCAAATGGCAAGTCACCTCAGAGTGCCATCTGGATACCAAGCATTCATACAGTATGAGGAAATAGGCTATTTCCAGAAGCACTTCCTTGCACACCTCACTACACAAGCCCAGCCAACGCCAGACACAGTCAAGGAATGAGATGCCTTGCCAGAGCCAACCGCCGCCAATCAACATTACTCTGTTTATTTCAGTCTTGTGAGTGCTACTGTTTCCCGGATTCAAAGAACTAATTCTGCCATCTGCCACACCAACCATCAAACATATCAAATCAAAGGAATGGACATATGCATTAATAATTATTTTCTAAAATGTAGATATTATTTATAAAAATGAGTGTTGGGTAAGATTTGTCCACATGCTAACCCTTGCTTTAGTGCAAAGAGAGACAAAGGACCTCCAGAAAAGAAAATGACTACTCTTTACCCCCTCTTCCCTTATTTCTAGGACTTTCAACAAAGAGCAAACCAGAACCAATGTAAGACTACAGTCTCCCTCCACCAGTTATTCTCAAAGAGAAACTTTACAGATTATTTCAAAGCTAATGACAGCAATGCATTCTCATCAACATTAGAAAACAAGAAGCTTTACAGGCTCAGTGGGCAGAACAGGACTCTATTTCTCATTTTTTGCCAAGAGGATGAGAGAATTTTTTTATTAAACATTTTTTTCTAGATTTTTGTATTGTTTGGGGACAGTGTCTTACTACAAAGCACTGGTTGGACTGGAACTCACTGTGCAGCCCAGACTGGCCTCCAACTCGAAGCCATCCTTTAGCCTCTCTGCTGTTAGAATTGGAGGCATGCATCACCACGCCTGGCTTCTGAGCACCAGGATATTAAGAAAATTGCATGCAATAGATTCAGGCATAAAAGACAAAGTGCTATCATTTTTGACAAAATTAATGGAACTGGAAGACAGTAAACTACATGAAGTAAGTCATGCACAGGAAAGTGAACACAGCAGGTTCTTATTTATCCCTGAAAGCTACAAAGTTGACCTGAAACTGAAGGGGGCAGACTACTAAGTACTAGAGACTGGAAAGGAGTGAGGGGAAGGAATATGGAGGGAAATCAAATGATGGGCACCAAAATATAGACAAAAGCAATGAATGCTGTTCTACAGCACATTAGGGTGACTAAAGTTCACAATGTTATTACATATGTTATAAAGAACTCGAAGAAAGTACTCAGTGTCTCCAAATATCAAGCATTGTAAGACAATGAAACTTACTGTTATTTGATCGGTGTGTATTGTATCTATGGAATGAACTATCACACTGTAGCCCATAAATAGAAGTACTACATGTTAATTAAAAAGAAAAATTAAACATTATGTTATTAACTCTTGCTTCGCTCATAAACTCAGACGCATGTCTTGAAAAACCTGAGTGGTACAACTGATCAGAAGTTTCCAGAATAGCCAGAGGTTACTGGAGGTCCATACATTGCCAATAAGAGTTAACTCCTTAAAGGTGAGACAGACAGACAGACAGACAGACAGACAGATAGACAGACACACACACACACACACACACACACACACACACACACACACACACATATATACTTCAAAATTCTCCCTGGAAAGAAGACCAACCAAGCAAGTGCTGCCTTGCTCAATAAGCAACTGAATGCTTTAATCAGCCAGATCTTGCTGGACTCGTTAGACCTGACCCAAAAGCAACAATTGCCTCAGTAATGATGCCAGGCATAGGCTAGCTAGCACAAAGCTGCCTACTGCAGTAGAAATCCCTATAATGGGGCACTGCTACAAAACCATGCCAATTATCCCCCTACTGCCAAAGAAGCAGGAACTGATTAAAGGCACACGGGTAAGAGGGAAGCAAAGGAATAGTCCTAAATCCCTCTATCCTTGCAGCTACTTATGACCTCTTTGAATGGAAGCTGCCTGTCATGTGACAGTGATGGATCTGAAAGACTTGACTGAAACCACTGTTTGAAGTGGAGCAGATAAATTGTCAGTTGGCTAGGAGAGCAAATGGAAAACCAAGGCACAGTAAGGCAAGGCGCCTGAAAGGGACTGACTCCTAAGGTCTTGCAGCAAAGGGAAGCATAAGACCCTGATGGGGGTGCCAGAAGTACAGAAGCTCCATAAGGAGATGGTATGAGGAGACTGAGCTCAAGGAGCAGAAGACTGAGTGTGATGGAAGGTCAGAGAGACCTGGGAGAATCAAGCAACTGCAATAACAAGGTATTATATAGGACAGGGACAAAGATGCCACAGATTCAAACAAGACATGCCAGCTGACTCCTAACACTGGGTGACCTTGCAGGAAAAAAAAAAGCCCTCAGAATCCAGATTAGGGTTTACAGCCCAGACTGCTGCCCTGAGTATCTCTGACTGAACTTCAATCTCATCGTCAATAAAACTGGGACTTCTGCATGCTCCGGGTTACTTTCCCTTTGCAACAACATAATGTCCTGCCTGGTTAACTCGTGGGGTTGTGAGAAGGGAGGTGAAACTCCACGAACCTGAAAAATACTATAAAGAAAGTAGGTTTTGTGCAGTGCTGGTAATAACACTCAGGGCCTCGTGCATGCTAAGGAATGTGCTCCACCACCAAGCCACATCCAACGCCCTGATTTTCTTATTTTTATGAGTCACTGTTTATGTGTGCCATCAGTATGGCCGCAAGTCCATCTAAAGACATAACTGATTTCAACCAATACATGTTAGTCCCCAAACACTTAACAGTTTGCACACTGTGGAAATGCTTTTAAAAAAAAAAACCCTGATACTGACTAGTGCAGCAATCCAGAAGACATACTAAAGTTCACAGAGCATTAGCTTACCCATCTGTGAACTGGAGGTAATAACACTTCCTTCACAGATGAAGTAAAAGAATGCATGTGAAATGAACTTAGCGGGGAAGAAGAAGTTCGATGGATAGGTGAGGAAGTAGGAGCCGATCTGGGAAGAACTGGGAGCAAGGAAAGAATATACCGAAACACACTGTGTGAAATTCTCAAGGGCTAAATAAAAACATCACATAAAGAAAAGACCTTGCATAGTATAAAGTACTTTGCAAATGGTTGTTTACACTCTGATCTACATCAAAATCCACACACAAACACACCCCCTTACCTTGTTACCCAAAACAAACATTGCTATACACTTAAACTCTAACTGGACTACATTTATTCCTCATTTACAGATGGAGGATGGTCAGTTAGAGACGCTCTCTTGATCATCTATTACACCAAGTTCTGCCATGCAAAAATCAACAACAACAACAACACAAAATCAAACAAAAAACCCTACAGTTTTAATGTCATCAGATTCACTGAACCTTCCCCTACTCTATTCCAGTAGATCTGTAAAATGTGTGGCTTTATGCAGATATACAGTATGCAGGCCCACACTGGGGGGTGCATTTCTTGGCTCCAAGCACTGAAGAGACTCTCACAAGGTGAAAATAATTCTGAAAGGAAAAATGCAGCTCAGCAAACAGAGGCTGGTGAAGAACAGACACTTTCGGTGTAGACGGTCATACACAGAGCATAGCAATGGGACAAATAGTAGGTACAGTTCTGAGTCTGTGCTTAACTGGCTCTAGGATATGTGGTGGCCCTCCGTTTCCTCATTTGAAATATGCAAGAGTTTAGTGAAATATCACAAAGGCCCTTTGCACTCTATGAGTCTATTCTGGCAAGACACTGCCCATTGTTGAAAAACTAGGGAAACGGGGCATGGTGATACAGGCCTATAATACCAGAAGGATCATGAGTTGGAGTCATTACTTGGTTACCCAGTAAGACTCTGTCAGAAAAGGAAGGGAAGGAAAGGGAAAGGAAGGAAGGAAAGGGCAGGGGAGGGGAGGGAGGGAGCCAGGTGCAATGGTCCCTACATCCCAGGTATTCCAGATTCTACTCAGGTGAAAGGATTACTGGGGATCAGCCTGGGCAATATGCTGAGGTCCTTATTTCAAAAGAAAAAAAAGGAAAGAATGAAAGTGATTAAACAGCATCTGTTTTTCACAAAGGAAAGGCAAACAAAATGCCAAGAGAACCCAGCTTTCTCTCTGCTTCCTTTCCACCAGGGAAACTACAAACCCTGGCTGAGCTGCCTGCCACTTAGCACACTGCTCCCTCTTCTTTCCCACCTAAAACCATTCACAACCATCCCACAGAGCTTGGAAAGGCAGGCAGGCACTTGCCAGATCAGCTGAATTGGAGATGGCCATACTGGTGTTTCAAGGACAAGAGAAATTCAACATGTCAACTCTGCAGGGACTCGCCTTACAACTCTCCCGTTTCTGATTTTTCTGCTCTAAAGAAAATTGTAAGTGCAAAGCACTTCTACAGGACTGTTACTTACTGTCCTCTCCCATCTAACAAGCTGGGGATGGGTGATTCCAGCATTAGTCTCCAGTTGTCCACTACCATGTGCATAGTACATATTTTTCCACTCACAAGAGAAAGGCACTTCCACAACAGCCTGGCTCTGGAAAGAGATTTGGAAGCTGAAGTGTGGCCCTCCTGCTTCTGGATTAGTCCTTAATGAAAACCGTTTGCAAAAGAACTGCCTTTTGTGAAGTTCCTAATATGGTGTTGTACTGCTGGGCCTACTGCTGGCCACTTGTGAGAAATTCCATGCTGCCGTAGGACAAAAATAATGTAGGGAGGGGAGAGAAATTTGTAACCCATGAGTAATGCCACACATTTCCCAGTGTATACTCCCCACTACTCAAAAAGCAGCTGTTGGCATTAAGTAGATAGAGAGCAGAGAGCATGGGAGGCCTCTAGAACTGCCCAACCAGCTGCTCCAGACTCCTAGGGAAGGGACAAAAAGGGCAGGTGTGACTGCCACAGGGATGTATTACCATCCTTCTATAACAAGGAAAGAAAACACCATCAGATGCTAATTAGGGTGGAGTGAGACTGCTCAATGGGGAAAACACCTGATCTCAGTCATGATACAGGCAAAGAATAAAGGAGAACTTTCCACTAATACAGTATCTCCCTTCCAACTGGTCATTTCAAACAAACACACTCCTGGCCCCAACAAAGGGCATCCAGAAAGATTGAAACAAGGTACCTGCTTCAGAGTCTGCAGAGTGTGCCTGGAATTGGAAACCAGAGAATCCCATGCTAGTCCCAAATTGGGCTCTAGTTCCTGGTCACTGAAGGAGTAATTCTCTCTCTTGGTTTCCTTTCCCTGGATATACAGTCAATGCCGAAGATGTGAATCTTTCAAACCAAACTTTCAAGTCTGGTTCAAGGGAGAATTGAAGACAGGTCTAAGTTTAATAAAGAAGCACTCTGTGTTTCCAAACACAGTGTCATTGTATAGTTCACACACAGCTCAAAGATACTATTTACGTATCATAAAATTCACCCAATGTACAACCAGGTGAGTTTAGTATACTCACAGCCACCATCAGATGGTAATTAAGTTCGCCACTCCAAACAAGATATTCCTCGCCCATTGGCAATCACAGTACATTTTAACCATCCAACCCTGAGCAAACACTAGCCTGCTAATACTCTAGTAGGTTGGCTTTCCGAATTTGAAAGGAATCATGAACAATATGTAGTCTTTTATAAATGGCTTTCCATTGTATATTTATTCAACTTTCAGTTAATGGACATTTAGGCTATTTCCCACTTTTGGTCATTATAGATAATAATTCGTGTGTGTGTGTGTGTGTGTGTGTGTGTGTGTGTGTAGATACAGATAAATAGACAGATAATAGAATAGTTCATTTACGAGGCAATTGCTTAACCATTTTTGAAGAACTGACAAAGACTAGCAGCTAAACTTTCCAAGTAGCTAAAGTATGCTATATACCCAACAATAAGTAAAGGTTGCAAATTCTCCAATGTTTTGTCTTGTTATTATAGCCATTCTCGTGAATGAGGTATGATATCTTATTGTGGTTTTTACTTGCATGTCCCCCAAAGAATGATTTTAAGTCAAGCTCAAGGGCGCAAAAGTAACATAGCAGTAGGTTCTTTCCTTCCATTATGTGGGTTCTGAGGATGGAATGCAGGTTGTCTTGACAACAAGCACCCTTTCCTACTGGGCCATCTCACTGCTCTCAACTGCTCATACTTACAATGTTCATCTCTGTTACCATTTGCCTTGGGCAGTTTAGGAATCTCAGGCCCTGTGTGTGTGTGTGTGTGTGTGTGTGTGTGTTTGTGTAGGTGTGTGTAGGTGCACACATGACACAGCATGCACACGGTGGCCAAGGAAATATTTACAGGACTCTGTTCTCTCCTTTCCTAACATGAAAATCCAGTGGTCCAGCTTGGTGTTAAGTGCCTTCACCTCTTGTCTGCCCCATTTTGTTTTTGTTGTCGTTGTTGCTGTTTTTGGTGTTTTTGTTTTGCTTTAGATGGTAGAATCTCAAATAACCCAGCAGCCTTGAATGAACTGTATGGCTGAGAATGACCCTGAGCTCCTGATCCTCTAGCATTAACCTCCTGGGTACAGGTGGGTACCACCAGGCTTGGCTACTTCCATCATTTCTAATTGGATTATTTTCGTTGTTGTTGTCTTTGTTGTTGTTGTTATTGTTGTTTAATTGAATTACAATTGAATTATTCACAAACCAAACATAACTTTTCAGGTTTTCCTTTTTGTGGAAGTGTAGAAGTTCTAGGTAGGATAGCTAGGTTCCAGTCTTCTTTTCTGAATGACATTATTTCTACCACAAAGTGATTTACCGTGAAGAACTCCAAATTAACTCTTTTATCTTTTGCCACTTGGCATCACAAATAAGAAATCATCATCTGATCCAAAGCCAAGAAGTGTTAAAACATCACTTTCGCCGGGCAGTGGTGGCGCACGCCTTTAATCCCAGCACTTGGGAGGCAGAGGTAGGCGGATTTCTGAGTTCGAGGCCAGCTTGGTCTACAGAGTGAGTTCCAGGACAGCCAAGGCTACACAGAGAAAAACCTAAAAAAAAAAAAAAAAAATTACTTTCTTTCAACGGTTTTACAGATCTAGTTCTTATTGTTAGGTAAGTCATTTTTGTGTGTTTTAAAGGCCAGCATCCAACAGCAGTTTACTGGATAACCTGTTGGGTTACCTCAGCACCATTAGTTGACTCTTCTCTTCACTTATTGATGAAATTCAATTACCAGAAGTATGATGTTGTACTCCCCAGTACTGTATCCCACTGACCTCCTAAGTCTTTATTGGTGGCAATGCATTCGTTAGTGCAGCTCAACAAAATGGTTTGTAATTGAGTGGGACAAGTGCCCCAATTAAATTAGTTTTCAAGATGGAGGGGGTCCCTTCTTTTTCATATTAATGTTAAAATGTTCTCACATTTTGCCTGGTGTGGTGGTTCATACCTCCCAGGACCCAAGAAACTGAGGCAGGAGGACCATCACAAACTCAAACTACATGATAAATTCCAAACCAGCCTGAGCTATGGCATAAGATGCTAATAAATTTCTACCACAAAGCTATTTAGTGCTTTGCTGGAGACAGTGCTAAATCTATATAGATCAGGTGGAATATACTGCCATCATAACAAGTATTGACTTTTTTTTTTTTTCAGCCCATTGGTGGTGACACATGCCGTTAATCCCAGCACTTGGGAGGCAGAGGCAGAAGGATCTCTGAATCGGAGGCCAGCCTGGTCCACAGAGTGAGTTCCAGGACAGCCAGGGCTACACAGAGAAACTCTGTCTCAGAACACTGAAAAAGAAAGAGAAAGAAAGACAGACAGACAGAAAGCACTGTCTTTTTAAAATAAAAAACAGCTTTTCTTTCATACAACCTATTCTGATTATGATTTCCCCTCCCCCAATCCCTCCCAGATCCTCCCACTTCTCCACCACCCCAAATCCACACCCTTCCTTTTCTCATTAGGAAGCAAAGTCATCTAAAAAGAATAAGAAAATAAGATACAATAAAAACAAACCAGAAAAGAACCAAACACCGACAAACTGGAAAAAAAAGGACCCAAAGAAAAAACATAAGAAACACAAGCAGATGGTGAGACACACACACACACACACACACACACACACACACACACACAGAGGATAAAAACAAATCAGAATCCATAATATAGAAGCAAAAATATGTAAAGTAAAAGAATAAAAAGTAAAAATTAAAATGCCCAGGCAAAGCTCGCTCACTCGAGTACTCTCTCTCTCTCTCTCTCTCTCTCTCTCTCTCTCTCTCTCTCTCTCTCATACACACACACACACACACACACTTCAAAAATTACCATTGAGTCTGGTTTGTGTTGGCCGTCTACTGCTGGTCATGGGACCTGGCCTTAGCTGTGGTTTATATGCCCAGTGATACTCCACCAGAGAAAACCATTTTTTTCTTTTTGAACAGTTATTATTTGGAAATAGCTTCTGGTTTAAGAACAGGGCATGCGTCTATTTCTCCTAGCACTGGAATCCTATCTGGCTTGGTGCGTGCTGCCAGTCTCTGAGTTCATTTGTACATCAGTCCTGTTGTATCTAGAGGCCTTGTTTCCTTCATGTCTTCCATCTCAAATTCGTCTTTAATGACCATGGAATCTTCCCGTTGGATAGATCTTTAATCTCTTTCAATGATTTTTTTGAAGGTGGGGGTGGGGTGGTAATCAAAGCCAGGGCCTTGCTTATGCTAGGCTGGCCCTCTTACTGCTTTACTTTATCCACAGCTCTCAATGATTTTTTTTTTTGTAATTTTCAGAATAAAAGTACTATAATTTTTCAATGTACTTGTAATTAAGCCAGCAAAATGGCTTAGTGCATAATGGCTCTTACTGTCAGGCCCAAAGACCTGAGTTCAGTCCCCAAGACACACATGGTAGAAGGCCAGACTCACTCCCACATCTTGTCCTCTGACTTCTGTATGCATTCACACACATAAACACGTAGATAAATGAATGTCATTTTAAAACATTTTCATTTATAAAGCTTTTACTCTTTTGGTGCTATTGTAAATGTTTTTTCTTAATTCAAATTCAGATCAGTCAACGTAGAGAAATATGACTGACTTTTTTATACTGAGTTTATGTCCTACAGCCCTGCTACACCTACTATCTCGAATAATCATCTGCAAATTCCCTAGACTTTTCCTACACCCCAGTGGTTCCCAACCTGTGGTCTCGATCCCTTTGGGCCTGAATGACCCTTCCACAGGGGTCACCTAAGACCATCAGAAAGCACGGATCCTTATATTACGACTCTTAACAGTAGCAAAATGACAGTTATGAAGTAGCAATGAAAAAAATGTTACGGTTGAAGTCACCACAACATGAGGAGCTAGCTGTATTAAAGGGCAGCAGCGTTAGGAAGGCCGAAGCATTAGAACCCTGGCTCTACACAGAATCATGTTCTATGATGAGACAGATGGCGTTAGCACTTCTTCCATCTGCATCCTTATTTGCTTTCCATGCCCCACTGCCCTGTCTAATTAGAATAATGATATGGCATATCATACAGGTTAGAACTCCCAATTATTGCTTTCATGTTTTGGGTCAAGCACGTCCTTGCCCTGACTAACACAGAAGTCTTGGGTAGCTGTGGTGTTAACACCCTGTAAATAGTGCTGTTCCCAGCAAGCCAGCTATGCTCAGTGCAGTCTTAAGCAGCCCCAGGAATGAACCATTTCCAGTAGACTGTCTTCAAAAGTAATTTAACATGGCAAGGCTCTTGGTATGAGAGGTTTTGACGAGCCAAAATTCCAGTTTACTCGCTAAGATGCTGCAAGGCTACAATTGTTAGCAAGCTTTCCATTTTCAACACTATACCAAATCTAAGGAGGGGGAACAACGGGGGCTACAACATAGCTGTTAGATTCAGGGTTTTTCTTCAACAAATCACCACATATTATAGGTATCTATGGTTCTGAAATTTTTATTTGACCTTGTCTGTGCAAGGACAGGACAGTATATATTTGCTTTTAGGCAAGGTGTACAGTCCATGCAACGGTCATTTTTTTTTTTTTTTAGATAAGCTGGGACCTTACTTTGTAGCCTAAGTTGGCCTTAAACTTAATAGTCCAAGTGCTGAGATTACAGGTATACACTTTGATGCCTGGTCTCACACAGATATAATACTGAAAAAAGCTTGTCCCAGAGAGACCAATGCTTTCTTATAATAGAACCCACTCCTAAAGAAGAAGAAATGGAAAGAAGTGCTGAAATAAAGTCCACTGCTTGCCTCCAGAGTGAAAAAATAGGGAAGTACAACTCAGAAGGAGGAAAAGGAGGGCATGGTAGCACGGGGTATGGTAGCATGGCTCTGCAATCTCAACACTTTAGAAACTGGAGCAAGAGAAACAGAAGTTGGAGGCCCGGGACTATAGAGATGGCTCTATTATTAAAGTGCCAGTCACACAAGCCTGAGGACCTGAGTTCGGATCCTCAGCACTCACATTAATAGCTAGGTTCGGCAGTATGCATCTGCAGGGACAGGGACAGAAGGATCCCTCAAAGTCATTAGCCAGACAACCTAGAAAAACTGATGAGCATCAAGTCCAGTGAGAGAGACCCTATCTCACAAACTAAGGTGGAGGCCAGTGAGACGGCCACACGAGCTGCCAGGAGTGACGAGCTGAGCTCACTCATCGAGCTCCACACGGTAGAAGAAGAAAATGAACTCCTGAAATTGTCCTCTGACATTCTCGTGTACACTGTGGCCTGCTCATGTTCACACACAGACACACAGACACACCAAACAAATTAAAATGGAATAATTTTAAAAATAAGCTCGATATACACACAAACAAGTGCCTAACACACATGCACACAGACACACACACACACACACACACACACACACACACACACACACGCATACAGAAAAGCAAAAGAAAAAAATATTATAAAAGTTGACAGCCAGCCTGGTCTACATAGTATGTCTTTGTCTCAAAACACCAAAAGGAAGGAAAAAAAAAAAGAATTACTAATGGCTTGCTCATTACCAAGGCTGTTAGCAAAAAAGGGATGAAACACGAGTCTGTTTGACTTGGGTACTCTTTCTCTTCGTTTCTTCTTCTTGCTAATAGATAATACATTGTCATAGTCAAGTTCCTTTTTCTTACCCTCAAATCTGAACCTCAAAAGATACAACGCATTATATTTCACCCTGAACTTCCTCTTTGTACTTCTTCTCAAAACTGTAACAAAATAAAGAGATAGCTAGATGTTTAATGTTAATGGGTGCTCCAAGACAGCATAATCTTGCTCTCTTATTCACCACTAGATCCCTAGTCTCCATGGCAGTACTGGCACACAGTAGGTGATAAGTAAATCTTTGTTGAATTAAATTGAATTGCCTTTACATTGTCCAAGGTCTAGGACTTGATGGAAGTAAGCCTCATAAGGATTCCCTGACTGACTAAAAAAAAAAAAAAAAAAAATCAGCTTGAGATTTCCCGGGGACTCCCCTGGTAAATTGTCTATCTTTCCAGAGCCTCGTGAGCTTTTAGGAAAATTCTGTGGTGCTGATTAGAGAAACAGATTCCAGATTAAACAAATGGTTTGGGCTGTGTGGAAAAATAATTTTCCTTCACCATCCTAAAGCCTGATTAGAAAAGTTTCCTTACTAGGCAAGTCAAGCTAAAAATCACTAGTACCCTACGGCAGCACTATTCGCTAACTCATCATCTCTCATAAATTGCCCCATTTGCCATCATAGTTCCCACAGTACCTCAATCTATTCTGCAAGGCAAGTCTTCCAAAGTCTTCTAAGGAGCATGGTAATATAGGTGCATTCAATCCCACTCAGCTCGGCTTCACATCTACTAACCATACACCAGTAAACTGATCAATTTACTCTGAGGGGTCTAAAACATCTCCGTATGCTCAGTGGCACAGAGCATAATGACAGGTGAACTTCTGACTAAGAACATGTATTACATCATACACCCCTGCTGTGTACGATTACACTACACCCACCTCCACAGTGACTCTCTTATCACAGTTATTCTGGGCAGAACTGAAAGGCATTAGATTGACACCTCTTCCCCCTACCAAAAAAAAAAAATTCAACAGTTCACAGTCAAACAGGCCAGTGTGATTCAAGTTGTCTATCCATGACAGATGCATTAGTTTTGTTTTTTCCTATTACCAACTCTACTAGAGTCAAGATGTATTTGCTTGATTTTGACAGAATCACTAAATACCTAGCAATGGTAATCAGAAAGCAGAATGCCAAACCCACAAGGAACCCTCCTGGTTACTGAGTAGAGTTCTAATTCTATAAATGAGAAACTTCATACTCAAAAGTGAATGATTTGCTCAAGATCACACAGATAGCTAGTAGCAGGCTTGGAAGCAACCTAGTCTCCCAAGGAAGCAATCCATAGATAGGCACCAAAGTGGCTAAATCAGAAACTGAAAAGGTGCCCGAAAGAAGGTGACTTAGTGTAAACATGTAAAACATGTCTTTAAATGTATACGGAAAAAACAAAACAGTAATTAACTCTCAAAACAAAATAAAAAGTATAGACTCTGAGAACAAAATTTTCTTTTAAAATATTAAAATAAATATATTTAAAATATAATTTGTGTACTATTAAAATAGTACACAAATTATACCACAATCAGCTTACCAACTTCATGTACATTTTTGATACTGAATGCATCTGTGATGATGGTCAGTGTTCAATGTCAACTTGACGGAATCTAGAATCCCTGGGAAATGGGCTTCCAGCATGCCTGTGATGAGTTATCTTGATTCCATTAACTGATTCAGAAAGATTCATCTTAATTGTAGGCAGAAGCATCCATGGGCAGGGAATCCAGGACTGTATAGCTGGAGATAGGAACTGAACAGCAGCAAGCATTCATCGCTCTCTGTTTCTGACAATGAATGCAATGTGACCTGCTGCTTCAAGTTCCTGATGCCTTGACTTCTCCACTATGATGGACTGTACCATAGCTAGAAGGAACTCATTCTCCCTTAAGCTAATCTGGTCAACATATTTTATCACAGCAACATGAAAGGATTAACACAGCATATTTGATTTTTTTTTCCTTGAGACAGAGTCTCATGTAACCTCAAATTATTCATAGCCAAGGATGACCTTAAGCTCTTTATATGCCTGCCTCCATCTCACACATACTGAGATTATGTATTCCTACCACCATCCCAGACTAGATTCATTCATTTATGAATGTCTTTCTAAGACAGGGACTCATGGATCACAGGCTAGCCTCAAACTCTCTATGTAGCGGAGGATAACCTTGAACTCCTGATCTTCTAGTCACCCGTTTCTGAGTGGTGAGATGACAGGTATAAGCAACCATATCTAGCTATTTTGGATCCTTTAAAACATGACTTTCATTAACCCAAAGCAACATCTGCAGGATGGTTATGTGTGTTTTCTGGCATCTGTTTTATACATATACGGTACTATTCTTAGTTTTGAAACACTACATTTTATTTTATTTTTGTTTAAATACTGTCATGTACACTAAATTCTTTGTGAATTCTTTGTACATATGAATTCCATAATTAGTCTAATCATTCTTTCTGAAATTGTTAAACTATGGTACATAATGGAATTTTAGAAGTAAAATCGACATAGCTGTATAGAAGTCCTAGTCCTTCCCCATTTTTATTGACACAAAACTGCATCATACCCAAGTATCTGGATGCTTTGTCTAGGATCTTTTGCCACTATACTGTAATCCTTCTTCTGCTTAATCAGTTTCTAGTCTTTGAAAAACCTTTCTCCCTGAAGAAGGTCATGTTCCATTTCCCTAGCACATAAGAGGCCAAGACTTTCTGGCTAATAAATCTAGACTACAGTCCATTCAATCCAGCCTACAAAGAACATTTGATTGTGCTGGAGACATAGCTCAGTGGCAGAGCAATTCTCTAGCATGTGTGAGGCCCTAGGTTCAATTTGTAACCCTGACAGAAAAGAAAGAAAAAAGCATTTTCTTTAGTTAAAGACAGTATATGTGGGTATTATGGCACATACCTATAATCCAAGAATTTAAGAAAATTGCTACAAGTTCAAGGTCAGCATGGGTTATATAGCAAGACTCTGCACACCAAAACAGAAAACAAAAACACCAGAAAAATGAACATTTGAAAATAATTAACCAAGGGTGTAATAAGGTCTTTTGAATGTGGAGAGACTGTTACATTTTCCCAGATGCTCCAGCCCTATCAACCCACTTATAGCCGCTTCGTCCTTCTTTCTTCTCGTCTTTGAGCCTGGGATCCTTGAATCCACAGTAGCCATAATGTATAGCACACCAAAATCAAATTATTTACTAGTTATTTGAGATGTGACATTCCAGCCTACCAATAATTCCATTTGCTGCATTGCCAGCGAAAGTCCACTTAATTGAAATGGCTTCAACAACGGCCTGCAAACTGCAGCTGATAAAACAAGCCCTGCTTACTATTTTTATGGCACCCTCCCCCAGCAGCACTAAAAATTGTTTTCATATTTCTAGGGAAGTTCTCTTTTGTTTTATATATATATATATGTATATATATATATATAAATATATTTATATATTTATATATATATTTATATATATAAATATATATATATATTATATATTTATATATATATTATATATATATTTACATATATATATTTATATATTTATATATATTTATTTATTTATTTTTAGACACAGGATCTCCCGGTTGCAGCCCAGGATGTCCTACAATCTACCATGTCCCAGGTTTGCTTTGAACTCTCCATTTTCCTGCTTGTACCTCCTGAGTTAGAAGCATATGCCACCACTACCTACATTTACAATGCCTGAGAACATTCTAAGAAATAAAGCACCATGACATGTGAAACGGAGTTGAAAATCACATCTCAGTGTTAATGAGGCTTCCCAGAATGCTTGGTTCACTGAGTCTTGCTCTAAGGCTGCTTTCATTTAACAGCAAAGTAGACTGGGAGTGAATTCTGTGGCCTTGAAGCCTAAACTATGCATAATATGATACTTTATACACAAGGTTTATTGATCCTGAGCTATATATATAAGAAATATAGACAGGGATGGTGATGCAGGCCTATTACTCCAGCACTTAGGAGGCTGAGGTGGGAGAATTTTGAGCCTAAACCCTGCCAGAGCTACACAGATCATCTCTAAAATTGGATGTGGTTGCTCATTCCTGTATACCCAGCACTCAGGAAACCAAAGCAGGAAGATTATAGAGTTTGAAGTCAGCCTGGGCTACTTAGTATGTTCCAAGAAAGCCTGGGCTACAGAACAAGATCCTGTCTTGAAAGAACGAAAGAAAGAAAGAAAGAAAGAAAGAAAGAAAGAAAGAAAGAAAGAAAGAAAGAAACGGAAGGAGTGAGCTGGAGCAATGGCTCAGTGGTTAAGAACACTGACTGCTCTTCCAGAGGTCCTGAGTTCAATTTCCAGCAACCACATGGTGGCTCACAACCATCTGTAATGGGATCCAATGCCCTCTTCTGTTGTGTCTGCATGTTAAATGTCACAAATACAGTGGAGTTTGGTGGCACGCCCTGTAATCATAGCCCTTGAGACACTAATGAAGAAAGATAATGAAGTTCAAGGCCAGCCTGGGATACATAGAGAATCCGAAGTAAACCTGAGCTGAGTCACATACTGAGACCCTGTCTAGAAATAAATAAAAAAAAAAAAATCACAACCACTTGTGTGAGGGTACTAACTCCTTACTCTTGATAATCACTCAGTGAATCTTCCTAAAAGACAGCTAAAACTACACTCCCACCTAGCAAAAACTTTCTTTTGGCATAGACTGTCTATAAAGTATAACATCTAAAAAGAATTTTTAATTAAGGAATCACTGGTATACAAGATGAGCTTGATAAATCAAAGTGCTGTTAATTCTGGCAAGCTCCAATGCTATTTCCTCCTTTGCTTCCTGTCTTCCACCAAGAAATGAGCTCTTTCTAATGTCACATCTAGTCATGTCCACCACCCACCTCTAAAGCTCTGAACTTTAATACCTTATGAAGCAGTAATTTCTCCTGCACATTTCCCCTACTAGTCTTGGAACTTCTTAAGGTCAATATCCATCCATGACTCACTCTGTGTACACAACTGCCATTCGAACAAAGATCAAAACATAGTATATACACAGGTATTCATTGAATGAATGGCATGTGGTCCGTGAGCTATATATAGTCTGCATTAAGTGTCTCGGGTTTCTGGGGGCTATAAGCAATGAGCCATATTATTTATACTGAACAATGCCTAGAGCAAATATTCAGTAACATCAAAAAGATTAAAACTGTCAACATGAAAAACATAAAAATAAAAAAAGGAAGAGTCATGAGAATCTAGATTGGTAGGAAGGCTTGCCTAGCATGCATAAGGAACATGTATTCTACACTCAGCACATATGAATGCACACATTCCAACACAAACACACACACACACACACACACACACACACACACACACAGAAGAGTGCACGCAAAGAGAGATACAAAGAGAAAGAGAGAATACCAGTAAAGGCCCACAGAAAAGCAGGCAAAACTGTTGTAATCTGTCACAGTTATGGTGCTTTATTTTCTATTAGTTTAAGTTATCATTATCATTATCATTATCATTATCATTATCATTATCATTATCATTATCATTATCATATGCTCAAAAAATTATAAATACATCACATTTGGTGGGTATCAAGCACCCATCAAAGGAGAAAAGCTGACTCCCTTTGGAACATCAATTACCTCTGAGCACTGACTTAAATGAACCTAATTATTTGTCCTAGGTTTGCTTTCTGATGCTGTGATAAAAAACATTGGCCAGAGCAACTTGAAGAGGAAACACTTTATTTCTGCCTGCAACTCCCAGGTCACAATTCACCACTAAGGGCAGGAACTCAAGACAGAAACCTGCAAGCAGGCACTGAAGCAAAGGATAATGAAGGCTGCTTTTTTTTTTTTTTCACTCTACCAGTACCAACTGCCCAGAAGCGGCACTTAGGCAGGGGCCTCCTATATATCAATCAAGAAAATTTTGCCAAAGACCTTAGACCTGCCTACAGACAATCTGATGGAGGCAATCCCCCAAATTGGACTTCCCTCTTCCCACACAATTCTTGCTGTGTCACGTTGACAAAAAAGAAAGAAAAAAAGAAAGAAAGGAAGGAAGGAAGGAAGGAAGGAAGGAAGGAAGGAAGGAAGGAAGGAAGGAAG
>JANHMN010000005.1:70898732-70955243 GCA_030674055.1 Rhabdomys pumilio | reverse complement strand
AAGGAAGGAAGGAAGGAAGGAAGGAAGGAAGGAAGGAAGGAAGGAAGAAAAAATCCAGAGCTCTATGCAAAAGCACAGTGGGATAAAGTATTGACATCAAGTTTCATCTGGGTTAACAACTTCAAGGGAAATTACATCTGAGTTTTGCAGCTCAGTGTACCATGTCTTGAGTTTTGCAGGAATGCTAGCCATTTGATTTGATACCCAAATTATGTCAATCATTGTCCTGCCTTTTATTGCCAGGTTCCAGACTATAAGATGAAACCATGAGCATGAATACCAATCTCACTGGTGAACTGTGCCCACATGAGTGACCTTTTCCAGCAAGATAACAAGGAAGAAAGGCTGTTTCCAACTACTACTACTTACGTATTTCCTTTCTGAACCTTACTGAAATTATTCATTCATCAACAGGTGTATTCGTAACCAAAAGATATGCAATCAATAACGCACTTGTTTTAGGCACTTCCATTTGACAAAATCCTTTTAGAATTAATTCTCTTGAGCCTCACAACTACCCTGTGAGGTGAATATAATTACCACCATTAATATGGCATTTTTTTAAAATTCCAGTATTGTGGATGGAAAACATGGTCTTGCACAGGCAAACATTCTACCACTGAGCTACATGCCCAGCCCACCACCAATTTCATATTGTACAAATCTATTATTATTAGGGTTTTTTTTTTTTATTTTTCGAGACAGGGTTTCTCTGTGCAGCCCTGGCTGTCCTGGAACTCACTCTGTAGACCAGGCTGGCCTCGAACTCAGAAATCCGCCTGCCTCTGCCTCCCAAGTGCTGGGATTAAAGGCGTGCGCCACCACCGCCCAGCGTACAAATCTATTATTGTACCTAATATTTATATAACATATCTTTATGGTAATATAGCTATCACTGTTTACCAAATTGGGACAGTTTAACATTTCTCTCTCAAAGATTCCTTTTCCTAATTTTTGAATTACACTTCATGGTTAACATGGTTTGTGCCAGATCTCAAAATGGGAAAGCCATGACTGGAATCAAAATGGGGAAGCCATGACTGGAATCCAGGTCTTTAAATTCCATTCCAGTGTGATAATTTCTTCCTTCCCTCAGGAGGAGCACACCTGTGTTTTGCACCCACCCTACCTACCCTGAAAAGAAGTCATCTGGCTGACACAGTGTGAAGAAGCAGTAGTGTGGGGGACAAATACTACTGAGGTAAAATTAGTAGAAAAGATTCTATCTCTGCTCCTAGCTACCCAAGTGTTTAGAGCCCGTGGGGCTTAAAGAAAAACAAGGCAAAGGTTAGTTATGGGGGTTTTAATACCTCCCCATCCTATTTTGAGCTACACTGACCATGAAATTAAAAAAAAAAAAAATCACCACAAATATCAAAGAGTCCCCTATCCTAGAAGAGCTTTCAGACCTGCAGCCCATGTGCAAAGGTTTGAGCCTGATTGTTAACTCTTTCCACTCGCAGTCTCAGAAAACAGAGAGAGAAAACTTGCCTCTCAATTTACAAAACCTTTGCTCTTCCAGCATGCTTGTAAAACATCACTTGGGAAGTGAAGGCACAAAGATCAGCAGTTCAAGACTGGCCCAACCTTCACATTGAGACCTTGTCTCCAAAAACCAAGACCTGTATATGTAGTAGCATTTGCAGAGACCTGAATTGAGTTTCCATCATTATGGGGGGGGTGCATTTTGCCTCTCCCAAAAATGTCTTATTGAACTGCATGTTTTCTTACACAACTTAATCAGCTGGAGATGACTTAACTGACCATTTTAAGTGTAATTTCACCTTGCCATACATGTCGCAGAACCACCTCCTAACTAGCACGTTCATAATGAGCTCTCTTGGCTGGCGAATACTACGATCAGTTTGCAATAAGAAGGAATCCACAACCCAAACAGTTGCCCCTCTCCTCTCAGGGTACTCAGGCTTCTATTTCTGTGGCACAAACCCCATATCCTCAACCTCTCAATGAACTCTATTAAGAGGAGACACACCCTAAAGCCTAGCCTACAAGTCTGCAAGGATCAGCATTCTAAATATTCCATCTTCAAGGTGCTAACGTAAGTGAACTCTTGACTAGGTGACAAGACAACACAGCATTAAATGTTCCAACTCAACTGAAGAACTCGAAGGAACTTGAGGATTCTGACCAGAAGTGGCCAGACAGCAGCAAATTAGCCAGCCACAAACTAGAACTACTTCATGAAAAGTACTGGCTTGCAGCAAGTCTCCAAACACCAAAGCTTTTAAGTCTCCCTCCTCTCTTGCTTGGCTGTAGCAGCCGGGCACAAGGGACCACACAACCTAGACATGGGATGAGGTGAGGATAAATCCACTCAAAACGAAGTTCAAAACAGAGAAAGGCTCCTCCGCAGTGACTTTACCTTTCACAATTATCTTTCATTTCAGCCAAGGAGAGAAAACATAATTATTCCTCGCTCTATTTAATCATTACCCTCCATTCTTCTGGTTATATATTTTGGCACTGGGGGTTGGCTTGCTTATATGCTCATTGGGGATGTTCACTATTCTTTTTCTTTGAGCCTCCTGACAACTAGCAGAAATAAAAACATACACACAGAAGGGGAAAAAGAGTCCCACAAGTGAGGAAGCTCTAACCACGGAAATAGCGAAGCTAGGTAATGTCCCTTCTGGGCAGCAACCCCACACCCTAGGCCCTGTGTTTTATACCTAGGGGATCTGGGCCCCCTGGACCATGAACTAGACAGGTCTTTGTTCCACGCTGAAGCAGAATTCAGTAGTATGTGAAGCCAATCAACGATCCTTAGAAAATGATTTAAGAAGGGTAAACTTTTACTGCCCCACACTTTTCTTCAATAACCAGAGCCTAGGACAAAAATCATTATAATGGAGCTCTTAGCCTTAAATTCCCAATTCTTTAGGGGGTGCTGGGGTAGTTCCTTGGTAAGCATGGAAGTCAGCTTGTACTGCACAGGGGTGTTATCCATGTCTGACAGGTTGGGCAGACTGTCATTTTAATAAGTATCTGCTAAGAGTAACTCCAAAGCTAGAGGGTCTCTGTCCCAGTTATAGATTAAGTCTTACAAGGTCAGGGCCACTAAAGGGAAAGGCCCAGAGTTCTACTTGTCTTTACCACTTTCCACTTCTACAGACCCCTCTCTCAAATGTTCAGAAACCCACCAGACTCAGAGATCTGGGTTGAGAGTCACTGCAGATCTTCCTCCCCCTCCCTGCTCCCACACCGCTTCCCCGCTGTGGTATGGAAAGGTTTAAAGGCCAGAACCACCTACTCAGACAAACAGCTCATGGAAGGAAGCCTTCCACTTACTTCTCATAGCGCTGATAAGCGCGCTGCCGTCTTTGATTACGTCTTTGATGAATTTATTGGTCCTCTCCAGCTCCTGTTCATAACACTTGAGCCTCTCGCGGAAATCGGGGCTGTCGAGGTAGCAGTCGCTGAACTCCAACGGGGGATGCCCCATGATTACGATAGCGGAGGGGCTAGGGATTAGAGACAAAGAGCGAGAGCATCAGTGTTATAATCAGCAAAATAGACCCAGTACCTTGTGTTCAGGATCCACTTTTAGGCGGCTTTTAGCCCCACTCCCTTTGGAGTACAGGTACCTGTTCCAATGAAACTCTTGGGAGCGCCCGCTGGTGTGTAGCTGGAGCGCGTAGTCCGGTGGTGACTGCGGGTGACCAGGAGTGCTTACCAACAACGCCTTCTGACGCCGACAGGGTGCAGCCTAGGAAGCAGCACGCCCCCTGGTCATCGTCTCCCCAAAGCACAGCGGCGTGTCCCGGGCGTCCCAGGGTGGAGGCGGGGAGAGCGCGGGCGCGGGGGCCGCCTCTTTGCGCTCCCAAGCCAGTCGAGGCTTCCTTCCCCAGCTCCCCAAGAGAGGCAGACTGTGCCTCCCCTCCCCCTTCTTTAAGCCAATGCCACCGTTTCACGCTGGGCGAGCCCTAACTCCGACACCGAACGAGAGCACCGGCTCCCTTAGGATATCTTCCTCCGGTCTTCTGGGCTCGTCGCCCACAACTCGGCAGCTGCAGAGACCGCCTACTGGTTCCTGGGAGCCCTCGTGATGTGGGGTTTGGCACTTAGAGAGTTAAGCCTAGCGGCAAGGAAACGTAGCTTTCCTCCAACAACACGACAGCAGGCAGCGGGAAGAGGAGGGCGACAGCGCTACGCACAATAGCTGTGGTAGCCCGGCGCTTCCCTACGGAAACTGGGGAGCAGTCAGCGCCCTAGGACTCCATCTGGAAAGCGTGGTGGCCTGGGATATGTAGTCTTTCCGTTCGCTCGTCCCATGACTCCACCCTGCGGTCTCCCACCAACCCTCCAGGGTGGCCGCTCTCCTAGTTCTACTTCCCTAAGCCTGCCCCAGGCACAACACTGCTAGAGGGGCAGGTGTACCACCCCGGCCCCCGAGGGTACGTGCAAAGTTTCCATAAATGTAGCAAAACTCAAAAGGATGGATGGAGGAAGGCTGTCTCTCACCAGTATTTGGTTAGACTGTCTTTTTTCTTTCCTCCTTTACCCTTCCTCTGACCCACCAACTCTTTTCCTCCTTTCCCTGTGTCTCCTAGAACAAGACACTAATTCTCATGGGGTTTGGTGCCTACTCTAGGATCTCTGTTAGGCCCAGAACCCCTGCCCTGCTGAAGAAACAGAGGCTAGATTTGAACATCTTCCTGATTAGGGCCTCAGAGAATGGTTTCTGAGACCCAAATCAATGCATAGGCTCATGACTAAAGCATGTGATTTGCTGTCTGTTAATGGAGAACCTAAAATGAAGTTGCTATAAATTGTCTTTCTGTTCATCCAAAATGCCTTTTGTCCATTGTCTATTGTAGGGGAACCTAGGCTCCTTATAAAGAGAGCTCTCAAATTAAGAGTGGCAGCAGTTAGGCAAACTGTAAAATAGCATGCACTTGGACAAAAGAGATCCATTTTGATTTCACAGCGGTGTTTACATTAAATTATATCAGTAAAAACCAGAAGGAAAAAAAGGGAAATACGGTAATAATAGCTGACCTATCTGTATTGGTGTTTGGTTGTTTCTGTAACAGATTACCACCAACTAGGTGGCTCAAATTAACACAAATGTATTACTTTAAGTTGTGAGAGTGAGAGTTGGAAATGACCACCACTAAGCTAAAGTCAAGATGTCAAAATGGCTATGTTCTTCTGGATTCCAAGTAAAAATCCATTTCCTTGCTTTCTTTAGCTTCTAAAAGCTGCCTTCAAACCTTTTGTAAATCTTTGAAGTCAACAATGGTTTGCCAGGTCCTTTCTCATGCCACTTTAATGTTAGGCTGACTCTCTTGCCTTCCCTGTTCCTTTGCAGGACTCTTAGAATTATATTAAATTCATCGAATAAGCCAGGATCATCACTTTATCACATAATTCTTAATTTAACCACGTCTACATAGTCCTTGTTGTCATGTAAGACAACATATTCACAGACTCTAAGGATTTAGATATCCTCAAAGGCCATTTGATTATCTTCCAATAAATTGATGTATAATCCTATAAACCATCATACATGTGACTGGAGGTGAAAATGCAACCCTTTAATCCCAGAATTCAAGAGAAAGAGGCGGGCTGATATTTGAGTTTAAGATCAGACTGTTCTACAGATCCAGCTCCAGTCCAGCCAGGGAAGACACAAAATTAAAACAACATTGACAAGGAAACACCTCACAAGTCTTCAAAACAGCCTCCAACGGTTGCGACTGTTATACCTGTTGATGGTTAGAGAAATCAAGTCAAAGAGAAGTTGATTGGCCCCAGGACACATAGCTAATTAAGTGGCAATGCTAGATTCCCCTTGTCTGGCTGGTTTTCTAGAAATGATGTTCACAATCACTAACGTATAACAGATTGAGGAATCCAGGGAGAGATCTTCCTTTGAAAATGAAGGAATGGTCAAATTCCAGAGACATAGATCTGGGAGAGCAACCACGCCAAAGGGTGGTGGGAAGACCACAGGGAGGAATCATGGGATCTACAAAATGAAAGACTACATCTCCCAGGCTGCCACGCTTTCCAACCAGAGTCCTAGAGCACTGAATGCTCCTCAGTTTTTCTGTTCCTTCGTTTTGCAGTGCCAGAGTCTTGCTAATGCAAGGCAAGAAGAGTTCTATGAACTGATCTAGATCCCCAACTCTGTTACCAACTTTTATTATTTCAAAGGTTAACAAATGCTGGGGGTGTAACTTGGTTTGTAGATCACACACGTCAAATGACCAAGACTCTGGTTTATTAAGTGTTTTTCTTTTGCTGGATTTTTAAAGAGATTTAATGTCACTATATAACCCAGATGGCCTCAAACTCATGATAATTTTTCTGCCTCTGTGTCCCTAGTGCTATGATTATAGCTATGTGCCGCTGTGCTGAGTCTGATCTCCAGTACTGCAAAGCAAAGATAGAAATTAAAAAGGTTATCTTTTCTAAGAAAATACCCAAAATAGACTTTAAATTCACTGTGGGTACATTCAAAGCAAAACAAAATACACATTCTCGCATAATGCTGAAAATTTTTACATTGTTCTACCATTTGATTTTAATTTGGCATTATATATTACATATTCCTCAAAGAATTTGTCCACCCATAATATATTTTTATACTTAAAAGTCTGCAATTGATTACCGTGTTGAATTCCTTCCCAACAAAAATATCACCAAAAATAGAAATTAAATTATTTCCTTGTGATAGCTATAAGGCTCCCATATATAAGCCTCTTGATTTGAGTTATAATTGCAATTATGCATGTAGATTTCGTGTGTGTGTGTGTGTGTGTGTGTGTGTGTGTGTGTGTGTGTGGACCATCACCACCACCACTGCTACTACCATATTACTTCTACTATACTACTACACAAAGTGATTGGACATGGAACTTCTGTAAGAAAGATAAAGTGTAGGCTAAAGGACCTTGAGTTAAACAAGATTCTTTAGAGAGAGAGAGAGAGAGAGAGAGAGAGAGAGAGAGAGAGAGAAGCAAAACAAAACAAAGATTTATCAGGGTCCATTTTTTTAACCTCAATATTTGAAATACTAGTTAGTCTGTTTAAGACTAACTAGACTTAGTTTTTAAAAGACTAACTAAGACTTTTACACATGGGCAGTTTGTAAGCTCCTGACCTTTGAAGGCCATGCTTTCCTTTTGAGGGGTTTAGAAAGGGAGGTAGGAAAGAAAGCAGGAGAGAAGTTCTTAGGAAAGTCACCTCTGAAGGAATTTGAGGACTTGGAAATCGGTTCCCTTTCAGCTGTAGTGACGCCACAGTCCTTGAAAGGTGTACTTTGCTATGAAATGAATATGTGCAGCTCTCAAAATTCATATTGTTAGGCACTAGGCATGCATTGTCGGGGACAATCACCTCTGGTTGTAAAATTAAAAGCTACTTCTTCTTTAATGATGAAACAGCCTCCGAAGTTGCTTTTTGTTGCTAACAGGGCCCACCAGAGAAACTTGCCCAGAACCAGCCAAAGTGGCTGAACTCACTTGCCCCTTCCCTCTTCTTGCTTGGTTTGATTGGGAAGGCACTGCCTTAATAATTATACTCCGTGCTCTTGTACTTGCTGCTGTAATAATAAACTGTTCTCCACTCATTTATCTGCTGTTTTACTTATGGACTTTGCACCCACTAAGCCATGAACCCATAATGTTCTGTTACAATATGTTAAAATACTAACCTTCAATTGATGATATTAAGAAGTGGGAATATGGTTAGGTCAGAAGACAAAATTCCTTATGAACAGGATGAGTAAGTGTTCTTTTCCTTTTCACCACATAAGAACACAGAGGGCGAGAAAAAAATTAACCAGTAGTCTCTAAACCAGAAAGATGGCCTACAGCATACACTACGGCTGCCAATGCATTAGTACTGGCTCCTTGGCATCCAGAACCATGCAAAGCACATTTGTGTTGGTTAGGAACCACTCTATGCTATTTTGTTATAGCTACCCACATGGACAAATACACATAGGCATACCCAGGATAAAGACAACAACCACATGATTACATGAGGAATGAGACACTCCAAAGATCTCAATGATTGTCCAGTCCCTGACATGCAGTAGGGCTTACACAGCTCCACTAGGTACAAATGATAAGAATCTGTGACAACAAAATGAATACCAGTGTGTACAAACACGGAGAGGATTTACCATCATTTGACAAAGGAAGCAAAGTGTATCCCTCCTACCTTTGTTGTTTTGGAGTGGTTTTGTTGTTTTGTTGTTTGGTTTTGATTATTTGAGACAGGATCTCACTTTTGGGAGCCTCTGGATTCCACTTTCCAAATGCCAAGTTTATAGGTATATGCCACCAGACACAGCTGTGTTTTACTTTGAAATGAATAAAAGATGTTAGAGAAATATATGAAATAAAGTCTTCTAGTGTTGCTATGTGCTTAAAAGTTTTCATAATTAAATGTTAGAGGATAAAAATTAGCATTACTCTCCAGATGTGGTGAGACACACCTATAATCCCAATACTTGGTAGATAGGAGACTGAGGCAGGAGGATGCATAATTTGACACCAGCTAGGGATACACAGAGAGGTTTTATAAAAAATCTTATTTTGATCATGTCTAAAATACATTGTGTCTATAGTCCTTTTTTTCAAAAGAATTATTTATTTATTTTATGTATATGAGTACACTGTTGCTCTCTTCAGACACACCAGAAGAGGGCACCAGATCCCATTACAGATGGTTGTGAGCCACCATGTGGTTGCTGAGAATTGAACTTAGGACCTCTAGGAAGAGCAGTCAGTGCTCTTAACCACTGAGCCATCTCTCTAGCACATGTCCATGCTCTTGATAAAAGCTAGTATGTTTCCTAAATTTATTACAGCTGTGAGAGTGTGGGCAAAACCCAGTTTATAGCAATATAGGCTAAAAATCAAGTGTAACTCCATCCTTATGTAGTTTTGAAATCTTACCACCTAATTTTGAGCAATTCTTCCTTCAAAAATTTGCTAAGAAATTTATTGCACAAAGCCCTCAGTTTGATTCCCAGTAACACACACAATTACATATAAAAATAAGTCCTTTTTAATTCTAAGAATTAAATTATAGATAATATATGTGCACATAGCTAGTACACAAACATTCCTTAATGTGAGTTATATCTAAGTACTCTTCCATACTTCTTGTTCCAATGAATAGCACTAAAGGTGGAAACCCATCGGATTAGTCATAATGATAGTCCTAGGAAAACATTCCTAAAGATTAAATACACACACACATACACAAAGAGAGAGAGAGAGAGAGAGAGAGAGAGAGAGAGAGAGAGAGAGAGAGAGAGGTGTTCATTGTCAATATAGGACATTAAAAGCCATTCATTATTCTCAAAAAATGTATACTTTGACTGAAATAAAGACTCTAGTCTCAGAGGTATATCACTGGTAGGGACTTGCTTGCCATGTTCCAGGCTATGGGTTCAATTCCCAATAGAGTTTGTGACACCCCTCCCCAACCTTGTTTGTGCTGGTTTAATATAGTCTCTCAACTTCCTGAATGTTCCTAGACTGTGAAGTCAATGTCCCCTCTGGGGTTAAAGAACCAAAACCTGAAACCCTGGAGTCATTCAAAGTAGCAGACCACTCTAATGTGGAGTTGCAGGATGTCAGCAAGGCTTCATGCCCTTCGACCTGATTTATCCAGCTGGGGCTTTGATGTTTATCAGTTTGTGTGTCCATCTGTGTATCTGTCATTTATGCTGGATTCATAACCAAACCATTTGACTTAATGAAGCAGTCATCTGGGTCAGGATCAGCCTCTTGCCATTGCACAATTGTCTGACAACTTGAAAGAAACAGAAACAAGGAAACCAGATGTTGAGCTTGCTATGGTGGCATAAGAACACAAGCACACGTCTTTTTTGTTACTATTGTTAATTTTTTATTTTATTTCTTTTCTTTCTTTTTATTGAAAACATATTTTTTTCATATGATATATTCTGAACACAGATTCCAGTCCCTCATCTACTCCCACTTTCCCACCCACCCAACTCTATGCCTTCTTTCTCTCTCTTCAGAAAACAAACAGGCAAAGAAAAAAAACAAACAAACAAAACAGAATAGAATAAAACAGAGAAAAGGCAAGGAAAGCACATAAACATACAAACTCACACATCCACAGAGAGAGATATAGAGACAGAGAGACAGAGAGACAGAGAGAGGGGGAGGGAGAGAGGGAGAGAGGGGGAATATAAATAATAAAAATGAAAGAGGAAACTACATTTGGGATGTAATATCTGAGAGAAGACTAAAAAGAAAAGAAAAAATGCAAAGTCAGAAGCCATGATATACAAGCAAAAGAAAAGTAAAGTTTCAAAAAGAAAAAAAAAAAGCTCAGACAAAGCATTATGAGATAAACATCTCCTAAAATAACACTGAGTTCTTTTTTTTTTTTTTTTTGAGTTCCCCATCTACTACTTGGCATGGAGCTTGCCCTTAAGTACAGTTTATATGAAACTCTGTTGGAGAAAACTAATCTTTTCTTTACTAGTGGTTATGAATTGAAGGTAGTATATAGGTTATGAAGAAGAATGGGGGCTTGTGTCCAACTCTCAGGGCTGGGGACCCCGTCTGGCAGGTACACCAGTGACAGCCTCTGTGAGTTTATATAGGTGTCAGTCCTGATGTATCTAGGAGGCCTTGTTTCTTTGGTGTCCTCCAACCACACTGGCTCTTACATTCTTTTGCCTTCTTTTTGCAAGGTTCCCTGAGACCTGAAGGGAGAGATTTGATGAAGATATTCCATTTAGGATTAGATGTTCCAAGATCTGTTACTCTCTACACATTGTCCAGCTGAAGGTCTCTGTATTTTTTCCCATTTACTGCAAGTGGAAGTTTTCCTGCTGATGGCTAAACAAGACACTGATTATGGGTATAGCAGAATGTCATTAGGAGTCAATATATTGCTACATTTCACTTTTTCCTGGGTCTGTGGTTTACCTAATCTCAGGTTCCTGAATAGCAGAGCAATATCAAGCATGGATTCTATCTCATGGACTGGGCCTTAAATCCAATCAGATAATGGTTGGTTGCTCCTACAACTTTTGTGCCAACATTTGTTGGCCAACATGAGGTCTAATCTCCATTCCACCTTCACCCTTCAGTCACATACACAGGTGGGTGTGATAAACAGGCTCCAGGCTCTAGAGAGATTTACATACTAATAAGGTACCTGAAGGCCAGAGGGTGGAGCCAATTAAGCATTCCTCCCCAGCCCCTCCCTGCTCCTCCCCTCCCTATTTAACTCAGGTCTGCCCTGGGTTTTGGGAGGCGTGCATCCAGATCCATCCACCATGCCAATAAACTGGTTTTGGAAACCCAAGAACTTTCTCATGTGTTGGGGCCGTGCTGTTAGGAGCCATGGAGCCACAGCAGAGGCCTTTAGTGAGCAGCCAGGCCTAACTTCCAGCTAGAGGAACCCAGGGCGTTCTCAGCCAACTACACACAGCATGGTGTGAGAGACCTTGGGGTTCCCCAGCCATATTTTTTTCCTACAAATATTGTACCAATATATCATGTAAGCAGGTCACCATTGTAGATTGAAGGGTTTATAGTTGATGTATTTACGTTTCTCTTCTGGTAATTTGGTAATTCCATTTAGATTCATTTCATTCATTCATATATATATTCGTATATATGTTAAATGCATATATTCTTTTTTTTTTTCAAGACAAGGTTTCTCTGTATAGCCCTGGCTGTCCTGGAACTCACTGTGTAGACCAGGCTGGCCTCAAACTCAGAAATATGCCTGTCTCTGCCTCCCAAATGCCCTTAGTTTTAGCTTTCTCTCCCCATATTCCCTGTCTTATCTCCCTCTTTCATACTTCTCTCCATTTAATCCTCCTCTTTCAGCTTCCTCCCACTCCACCCCCATCTCTCTATAACTATCTATTCTATTTCCCCTTACTAAGTAAAGTCTCCCCTTTCCTCCTAGTCCTTACTCTACATCTAACCTTTATGGTTATATAGATCGCCTATCAAAGGAAAAAATGCTTCTAATTGCAGCACTCATTCAAGATGTTGAAGCAGAAAGATCACAAACTCTAGGCCAGCTGAATCTACCTAGATCATTTCTTAAAAACACACACAAACAATAAAACCAACCCCCTCCCCAGATGTTGTGGGACTTTAGGAAAGAAACATTGCCTTTCCTAAGAAAGCCAAACCATGTTAACTTCCTGTGTCAGCTTCTGCTTCAGTTCTCCATCTGGGACCCTGGTTAGCTCTTTGATTGTTTACTCTTCTCTGTATATAAAAAGTTCATTTTTATTTTTAAAAAATTGTGTGAGATTCTGGAATAAAAAACAATTTTCCAAACAAATTACATTTTTTTGTTTCAGTAATAATATTAAGTATAATTTAAAAGAATGTGTCCTGGACATATAAAATAATACTTTCTAGTCTCTACACTTCAAGAATCTAAAGGTCTGTGTCTTGGAATATTTAAGGCCTCCTTCACAAGCTAGTAAAGTAGCTAAGACTGCCATATGGTCTGCACTGAGTTTATATGTAACAAAACTGATGGGGAAACTTAGGTGATGGAAAAAAAAAAAAAGGCTGACAGAGACTGATGTCCTGTGTCAAGTACTTTAGGAAAAATGATCTAATTTTCTTTTCGCAACATTTTTATGAAGAAGATCCTGTTGTCAGTTTCTTTTTACATAAAAGCACCTCAAATTCAGGACTTAAACTAGTTGGCTTGGATTACCAGAGAATAACCCAGGCTTGAAGAATCTGAAGCCATTTTTTTTTTTTGCAATTGTAATTCAGACAACACATTAGCATCTAATCTCCAATCCCTCGTGTTTGGGGGATGGGCACACATGGAACTTCAATATGGAAAAAAGTAGTTTTTGCTCACTTGCTGGTAACTATAGCAAATGATTCAAATTTATCCAAGGTTGAGAATTAAGAAAGCTGAAACACTGGATGACAGACTGGCTCCCATGACCACATGTTCAACTCTAGAATTTCCAGACCGAACAGAGCAGGGACCATAAAACACTGGGCCTAACTGCTTGCTGCCTCACCACACTGGAGCCTAGCCTTGCCCTTAGCTCCAGCCTGGCCTAAAGCCTTTACTACCACTGGCTCCATTCCCAGTCCAGTCTTGGCACTCGCCTGGTCCCTGCCCTGACTTGAGTTGGCCTAGTTTCTTTCCTTAGCTAAAGCCAAGACTTAAAAAGTTTTGGGAGCCTAGATCCAGCAAAATTTCCAAGGAAGGAAAAATCCTCTTCCAAAGTTTGTGCACATGCAAGTCCCCACTTATTCTCTTATCCACAGTCCCTTCAGTGTTTCTTGGTGACAAAATAGCTTTCACATGTGCCTATTTTATGAGGAGGCTGAGGCAGGAGACTCACTTGAGCCCAGGAGTTCAAGATCAGCCTGAAAAGGATAGTAAGGCCCTGCATTTATAAACCCATGTTAATACTAATACATAGTCACCAAAACTCAGGAGGGGGTGGATTGTTGTGTGGTTGTTGCTTTATTCTTTGTGATTTGGTGGACTAAACCCAAGCCCCTGCACGTGTCAAGTACTCTATCACTGAACTACACCCTGGAACACATATATTACATGATCACAGATGCACACACGCACACATATGTGAAAGTCAGAGGATGACTTTGTGCAGTTGCTTCTTTCCTTCCACCTTTATGTGGCTTCCAGATGACAAGCATGTATACAACAAGCACCTTTACCCACCAATTTTTTAAAATTTTTGGATTCCTTGTTTTAAAGTATACTCTCACTTCAGCAGAGCCATGTCAAAACTACTTATTGGGGGCTGGAGAGATGGCTCAGCAGTTGAGAAAACTGACTGCTCTTCCAGGTCCCGAGTTCAATTCCCAGCAAATACGTGGTGGCTCAAAACCATCTGTAATGGGATCTGATGCCCTCTTCTGGTGTGTTGAAGACAGTGACAGTGTACTCACAAATAAAATTAAATCTTTGCAAAAAGAAAACCTTCTTATTGGTAGACACCTGGGTACTTTCTGTATTCAATTTCATTCCCAGTTAGCTACAGTTTAGAGGGGGAGGTTGCATTTGTTTCTAAGAAGTTTTATGGGTATAATAAAGGCACAGTTATATTACTTTTGACATTTTTTAAACTTTTCGACCTTGAAGCCCAATGTGCTATTTCAGAAAGTAGAGCCAGTTGTAATGGTACACAGTGTAAACATAACACATAGGCAGTGAACATGCCCAATAATGCAGTGGAAAGCACCACATAGTCAGTGCGTACATAACACACAGACAGTCTACACACAGTGCAAGGCAGTGTATACATTCTACGTAGGCAGTGCATATACAACACATAATGAACAACACTTAATGCACAGGCCGTGGACACACAGCCCACAGGTGCTAGTTTGTCTAAAGAAGAGAAAGGCATCATTCAGTGGCAGGGTGGCTGCTAACATTCATGAGGTCTCGGAGGACCTCAAAAACAACACAAAGCTGGGGAAACGCACACCAAGGTGCCCTGGCAAAGGCTCGATATATGCCTGTCATGCTTTCCCTATCACATTGTGGTACCAACACTAACCACAGGAAGGAAACTAGCTTCACACAGATTGCTAAGAATGGTGAATGAATTTTCATTTCAACCATCAGAGAGCTTGATTAGGCCACTAAATTGTGCTGCTTATTTTAGGTTTCCTTGGACCAATCTTGCTCAGCAGAGGAGGGTTTCCACAAATTTGAGATTAGCTTGATCTACATCATGAACTCCCGACTGGCTGCTCTATATAGAGACCCTAGCTCAAAACACATTGAACTTCAAGTTCATAATGTTAAATACTACAAAGAAACCAGATCCCAACATTAACATTTCCTATGTCTGACTCATCTGCCTGACTCCCGCAACTGTGAAGATGCACTTATATCATGCTTCTCCAGATGAGGAAACTGATGCTCAGAAAGGTGAACCAGCATATCTAAAGTGCACTTAGAATCCACCCCAATCACTGTGAGCAAGAACATCCTCTTTGTCCACCCCCAGTGCATACACAAGGCTTTGCAGATGTAAAGCAAGTATCTTCTGATCTACACCACCAACCAGTTTGATTTTCATTTGGAGAAGACTCATGCAGAGTTGCTTTGCCTAACTTGGAACTCACCCTGTAGTCCTGGCAGCCCTTGGACTTCATAATCCTACTTCAGCTTCTTGAGTGGCTGGGATTACAGGCCTCAACCACCAGGTTCAGCAAAAATTTCATTCCTAGCTTTGCACTGAAATGTCATTTTATGTGACTGGAAAAAGCGTTAAGAAATTCTTTTTTTTTTTTTTTCTTTTTAGACAAGGTCTCACTATGTAGCTCTGGCTATCTTGCAAGTCATTCTATAGATCAAGCTGGCCTTGAACTCAGAGACATCTGCCTGCCTCTGCCTCCCAAGTGCTGTGACTAAAAGCATGTATCATGTATATCTGGCTTTTAAGAAATTCTTGAAAGCTGATGTCCAAAGGCAAACTCAAGTCTTTCATATCCTGTGGAACGATATAATACTGTGAAAAACTCCATGTCCTACTCTCTCTATTTTATGTCCTCTTTCCCAGGTGTGCACAGAACAATGCAGACTGTACTGTATCCGGGTACCTGCCTGGTAGTAACTTTGTTCACTTATTTCATTTGTTAGTTGTTTTGGGATTTTAGAAGGCAAGGTCTTGCTACCTAACCCAGGCTGACCTCAAATTTGGGATTAAATTTCTTGCCTCAGCCTCCCAAGTCTGGAATTACAGGTATGTTCTACTGTGTCCCTATGTGCACTGTGTTTGTTTTTGTTTGGTGTGTGGGGTGAGGGATGAGGAGTATACATGTGTGCGCATGACTATGGGGGGGGGTCAAAGGTCAACCTCAAATGCCATTTCTCAGGCACCATTTACTTTTTTTTTTTTTTTTTGAAGCAGCATCTCTCAATGGCCAGGGATCATTGCTTAGGCCAGACTGGCAAGTCACCGTTCTCCAATAACAGGCCTTTCTTCCAGTCTCCAGACCTGGAATTACAAGCACACACCACCACTCCTAACATTTTGACATCTGGCATTTACAGATTGAGCCATCTTTCCAGCCTGTTTTATTTTTTTGTTTGGGGAGTTTGTTTGTTTGTTTTTGTTTTGCTGTAATTGTCGTTGTTGTTGCTATGTGGTAATCTCAACTGTGTAGCTCAGGCTGGCTAGCCACCCTCCTGCCTGGGTCTTCTGAGTGCTGGGATCACAAGTGTGAACAATCCCCCTCCCTCCTCTCTCCTTGTCTCCCTATATCCCTCTCCTTCTTCCCCCCCCCTCCTTTCCCCAACTGTGTGTGTGTCTGTGTGTGTGTGTAAACAACAAAATAGCTTATAATAATATTTAAAATTCTGCACAATCTGGAGGCTGGGGAGACAGCTCAGTTGGTGAAGTACTTGCTACATAAAAAGGAGAGCCTGAGTTTGAATCCATAGTGCCCACATAAAGGCTCAGTGTGCTGGCATATCCTTGGAATCCCAGCACTGGGGTGAGAGGTAGTGGAAACAGGCAGATCCCACTTGCTTACTACCCAACCGGTGTAGCCAGGTTCAGTGAACGACCTTGTCTATAAATAAATAAATAAATAAATAAATAAATAAATAAAAAGAGGTAAGGAGGGAGCTGAAGAAATGATGGTTCAGTGGTTAAGACCACTGGCTGCTCTTCCAGAGGACCTGAGTTCAGTTCCCAGCAACCACATGGTGGCTCACAACCATCTTTAATGGGATCCAATCCCCATTTCTGTTGTTTATGAAGACAGAGCACCCATGTACATAAACGACATAAATAAATACAGCCTTTAAAAAAAATAAGGAAAGAGAAGCAATTTAATTAGACATTCTGACGTCAAGCTCAGGCCTCCACACACAGTTGCCCACAAGTGAGAACACCTTCACAGATACATATGTACATACAAAAATCCCACTGAGCCCAAAGATGTGGGGCAAGTTGATTGACCAAGAATTCTATGAAAAAGCATTAAACTATTTAACGAGGAGCCATGTTTGAAACATTACATCATTTACTATTATTTCATTGACATGAAGTTTTGTCTCTTTTCGAGTCTCAGAATGTAGTGGTTACTGGCTTCAAGCTTTCCATCCTCCTGCCTCAGACTCATGAGTCCTTAGATTACTGTGATACAGTGAGTAGAAATGTTTGAAGGTAAAAGTTACCAAATTATGCACGTCTATATTAAGAAGTTAAAATCTCTGGGAACTGGCAGCTTAGCTCAATGGTATTCACATAGGCCCAGCTCTGTACATATTTAAAAAAAAATTGACAGAACTGAAAACTTGTAATTTTCCTCGATCCAATGTTACTGAAACATTGGTTTATATAACAACTTTTTTGAGATATACTTTACATAAGATAGAATTTAGCCTAAATTCACATCACTAAGTTTTAGTATTTTCACAAAATTTAATTCAACAATTGATCAACTATCACCACAATAAATTTTAGAGCAATTCTTCACTTAAAATAACTGCTTCCCACCCCACCCCCAGCAACGGACAAAGTGTTGTTCTTATATCAGTCAGGGCAGATGTCACTTATATATTCATCCTAACTTTATGCCTGTCTTGGTGGCTTGATGTCTGAGTCTGTGGCTACTCAGAGGCTGGGCTTCGTGTGGGTGTTTGTGGCTCGTATTACTACCAGAGAACACAGGGATGTCCCTGGTCAGGGTAGTTGCCAGGGCCCACGGGGATGTCCAACGACTGTGCAGAACTGGCCCTGCCCCTCACTGGGTGCAGTAGCTCAGGAGAGCTGGTCCCACCTCCTCTACATCTCACCAGCTATAGGCTGCAACACTTGGGAGAGTGGGCCCTGTGCCTTGCCTTGGGACTGTGATCTAGTGTTGATGGTGTCACAGAAGCCAGAGATCTAAAACCAGACCAATGATTCTTTGCAATGAACATTTGCAAGTGAAGATATGTGAACAAAGGGATACAGTGTGAGACACACTGTGGCATATTACACCATGAAATGTTAGAAACTTTGCTGTTGGTGGTGGTGGTGGAGGAGGAGGGAGAGGAGGAGGAGGCTGAGGCAGAAGTATTAACATGAGTTTAAAGCCAGGCCTATGTAGCAAGACTGTCTCAGAAACATCTGAAGAGTACAACTCTTCCCATACCACTTGTTATTGACTCTATTTTCCACTAATCCAGCTCCTAACTGCCACCTAAAGCTTTATCCTTGTATGGATATATGTGAACAGCTCTCACCTCTCAGCAGAGAAGCTCATTTTAGTTACTTGCTTGATATCAATTAATATACTTTATTTTGTTTTTGTGAGTCACAGTTTCTCTGTGTAACAGCTCTAATTGTCCTGGAACTCACTCTGTAGACCAGGGTGGCCTCAAACTCACAGAGATCCCCCTGCCTCTGCCTCCTGAGTGCTGGGATTGTAGATTTCTACCACTCACTACTTTCTGTGTACCCTCTCACAGTTATTTTTAATTCTGCCTCAGCTGTACTTGGTCTCTGGATGTCCCAGAGTATATAGAGAAGACAGAGGGTTAACTGAAGCAACTCCATCTATGTAGCTATGGAAAAGTCATCTATGCTGAGGTGAAATTTTGGGGGATGCCTCTGTTTGGGGGTCACACATGTGCTTGTGCATTAGCCTGATAAACTCACTAGTTTAGCAAGGGAGTCTTGGGTGGAAAAGTTATTTTAGTCTATCATCAGTGCTTAATCTGATAGATTTTTGTTCATATCTGCCAGGAAAAGTTGATACAACACATGCACACTTAATTTACTAAGACTGTAAAACCATACAATGAGAATACAAGACCATGAAAAGTATAGGCTCAATTTACTAATGATAAATTTTTTAAAATATATTTAATTTTTTTTTAAATTATATGGAGGCTGGGCAGTGGTGGCACACGCCTTTAATCCCAGCACTTGGGAGGCAGAGGCAGGTGGATTTCTGAGTTCGAGGCCAGCCTGGTCTACAGAGTGAGTTCCAGGACAGCCAGGGCTATACAGAGAAACCCTGTCTGGAAAAAAAAATTATATGGCCACAAAGCTGGTCTGACAGCTCAATGGTGGAGTGTATTAGCATGCAACTGGTGCCAGGGTGATCTCCAGCATGACAAAACAGTGTACAATGTGCACGATTTTTGATCAAATGAGGATTTTCAAAAATGTAGAAGGGTAGTTCAATAACACAAAACCTATATATATAATTTAACAGTTTAATAGTATAAAGAAGCTCTTAATCTCTTGATCTCTTGCCTCTAGCTTCTCTCTGTCCCCTCACCCCTACCCCCTTCCCTTCCCCCTCTCTCCACGTAGTCATGGCTGGCTTCTGCTTCTCTAATTCTCTCTCTCTCTCTCTCTCTCTCTCTCTCTCTCTCTCTCTTTCTCTTTCTCTCTCTCTCTTTCTGCCTCTACTACCTCCTGGCTCCCCTCCCATCCATGCCATGAATGAATAAACTCTATTCTATATGATAAAAAAAGTATAAACAAGAAAAATATATATGTTGATTAACTAGCAAATTTCTATGGTAATTAACAACTTAATTTATAACAATCAAGGAATAATGAAGTCAGCCTGGGCTACGTAGAAAAACTGTCTCAAAACGAAATCAAAAAATTTGAAGGGCTGGGAATATTGTTCAATAGTAGAGTACCTTCTTGGTATGCACGAGGTTGTACATTCAATCCCCAATACTGTAGAGAGAGAAGGAGAGAAAGAGATACAGAGGGAGGTAGGGAAGGAAAAAGGGAGAAAGCAGTGGTGGGGGAGATTGATTAGACATAACTATATGGGGAGAGGAGCTGGGGTTTAAACCAAGGCATTGTCCCTGTTAAAGCTCTATCCCTGATCTACAACACTCATAGGACTATAACCATTTAAAAGCAAGGCCAATGTAAAGGCTCTATTCCTAAGAAAGAGCGGCACACATTCATAAAGAAAATGGCGGGACAGCAGAAAAGCACCGAGAAACAGAAGCACAGCTCCAGTGAAAGAAGTTACCAATAAAACATGCTCCCCACCCCCAAATCCCTACTCTACCCTGCATTACCAAACCATTCTACTCCAGGAATTCAAGCATACATTCATAGGAGAAAATCCTCCAATAACACCACATTGCTAAAATAAAACAGGAAAGCCATGAGACTATCTCAGTAGATACAAGATAATTTGAAAGAATTCACTACCTTCTATTGACCAAAAATCCTTAGCAATCTGAGTGGGGTAGTAACCACCTGTACTCTTTCCCCACTCTTGAGGCTGAGCCAGGAGGAGTCCTCAAGGCTGGAAATGTAAAACAAACAACAACTAATAAATAATTAAATTTACTAAATAAAAATAAAATACAAAGGGATGGAACAAAGTAGTTTACAAATGAAATCATGGATACAGGAGCTTAATATTATAGTAAACACGTCGCTATTAATCAACAGAAAAAAGTACTTTTTTTTTTTTGCTTGTCAGTTTGACACATCATGCACTCTTTAGCCCAGGCTGACCTCAAACTTACGGACATCCTTCTGTGCCGGTGTCCTTAAGTGCCGGAGTTGCAAGTTTGTACCATAAAGTCCATCCAAAAAGTGGATTTTTTTTTTTTAGGAAAAAAAAACTGAAGAGCATTGGCTCACTTTGAAAACAAAATTAGAATTAGAGCCAAGCTTGTGGTACAAACCTCTAATCCCAGCACTCTGGAGGCTAAGGCAGGAGTATTACAAATTTAAGTCCTTACTGAGCTATATTGTTAGACTCTGTCTCAAAGAGAAAACATATTTTAGGAGCTAAGATTGCAACTTGGTAAACGACTTGTCTAGCCAAAACAAGTTCATAAAGAAAAAACAGTGGGTTACATCCCTGGTACTGGAGGAGTGGACAAATGTTGTTTGAAACATCATAAACAGTTTATAAGATAGTGAGAAATTGCCAGGTCCCTGTGTTTGCCATGCTCCTCCCAAAGGCAACATTCTTCCCAAATTGAAACAATTGCCCTTGGAAGGAAGAGGAGGCTCACTGCCCTCGGGAGTAAGCAGGAGGTAAATATGGTCACATATCTGGAAAGAATAGAAGCTTGGAAGATTCTGGAGGGTCCCTAGGAACAGAAGAAAGGAAGTTGCTGTGGATGGAGGCTCTGACCAGCACAACTGCAGAAAGAACAATGTTCAAATCCAGGGGCTTCTGTTTCCAGGCGTCCTCTCACTCAGGTTAGGGTGGGCTTCCTGGCAATGCAGCTGCTTTTGAGTCATTGCTGCTTCTGATGAAGTTGCCCCACACGAATCCCCCTGGTAGTAATCCCAATCAAAAACGCAGTGCTTCCACAGATTAGACACTGGTGAAATCCTTACTTTGGTCTCTGTGGGCTCCGTTTCTGTGGAGAGAGAGAGAGAGAGAGAGAGAGAGAGAGAGAGAGAGAGAGAGAGAGAGAGAGGTAGTGTTGGTCTTCATCAAGATAAGTCTGTCACATGCGTGTTGACACATCCAGAGGTCTGATATTTGTAAACTGCCTGCTTTATATACAGAAGGCCCAGGTCTGATGCCTAACACCAAAATAAATAAATAAACTTCTAAAAAAAAATCCAACACCATTAAGCATTAAAATCTATACTCTGAAATAATTTTTTAAAACCACTGTAAAAGAATTTTTTTCAAAAGAGAAAAAAAGAAACTTTCCTCATGCCTTGAGATGTATTCTAAAGAACTAGAGTAAAATTGAGCATGAGGACACTTGCCTGTATCCAAGTACTTGAGAGGTGGGGACAAGAGTGTAAGCGTTAGAGCTCTAGGGGAAAGGTTTTCCCCAATACAAGTGTTGCAGCTCTGAAGGGAAAGGCATCCTGGCAGTGGGGAGCCAAGAAATACCACAAAGTCACACTGTACAACACACCTTACACAAGAGATTTCTCATGACTGACTCCTGAAAGAAGCAGCAAAGAACTGAGCAGGAGTGAGGCTTTATATAGGGGTTTGGTGGGGGGCAGGGGCTTTCAAGGATGGCCTGGGATTGGTGAGATTTTTGTGGCCCGATTTTTGGGCTTCCTCTCACCCCCTCTCTATAGGGTGGACGTTGGCCGCCTGCATCTTAAAGGGCTGGAAACTGAAGTTACAGTAGTTAGAGTAGTCTGGGGAGTAGGGCCTGGACTAGAGCACTTCAAGGGGTAAGCCAGCCTGGACTGTTAGTGTGATCTTGGAGCAGGGTCAGACCACACTCAACCCTCAAGGACCCCATGGAGGAAGAGTACCTCCTTCAGCTTGATTGAGAAGGTCTAGAGGTTGACCTTATGGATAAGTATCAGGTGGTCCTGATGTGGCAAGAATTAGAATTAACTTCTTTTTGAAAAGAGCTTTTTAAAGGTTGGTTTTTTTTTTTTTTTTGTATGTGTAGGTGTTTTGCCTGCATGTTTATCTTTATCCCACATCTGTGCAGTGCCTTTGGAAACCAGTAAAAATTGTCAGCCCCCAGGGAGTTTTAGTTGTGAATGGTTGGTTGTTAGCTGCCATGTGGGTACAGTTAATTCAAACCTGGTTCTTTGTAAAAAACAGCTAATGCTCCTAACTACTGAGCCATCACTCCCGACCCTAGAATATACATTTTTTTTTAAATTTATATGGGGTCACTTGTTCTGCCTTGACTAATTTTCTTGGACCACTTTCTATCCCACTCTTGATTTGTCTCCCTAGAAATGAAAGGCAACCTTAACAAAGTGCTTCATACTACCTCTGGTATGCTCCCTAGAACAACATAGCTTTACATATCCATTCCTAGTATTAATAATGATTCTAGCCCCCTCATAGGGAGTGCCATATTTTCAAAACTCAGCTCTAACATTAATGACAAAACTGCAGGCTCAATACTCCACAGGACTTGCTCAACCTCCATACTCAGGCACCACCTAGTATAGATCCCTCTGTTGTTCACTAAGATCTCCCCTGAGGCATGGAATACATCAATCACTTCCTGGATGATCACATTCTAACCCTTCAACAAGATTTTTTTTCTCTCAAAGACCCCAGTTCTGGGTACTTATAGCCCCTGAAGTCTGAATTCCAGAGCTAACTACAACTTCTCATTCATAAGTTTGGGACCCATAGCCTACCGACCTCATTACTTCCCTTTCAACATATCTACATTGGTAGCCAGGAACCTGGTGCCATTTACCAACTGGTACCGTGCTTTTAGCCAATAAAAAAGCCATGATCACTTTGTTGTACAGAACCCCTATATCATCTGAAGACTAATTACCAGACAGTCCTAGACCTAAAGAATACTTTGATCCACAGCTTTGTAATCCTGACTCTCAGTTCCTTTGCCTTTGAGTGGTGAGACCCTAACTTACAGTTTGGTCAACAATTAACTTGAACTCTCCTGTCCGAGGCTTTCCAAAGCAGCCCCCATCTGTTTGGCCAGGTCTTAGTAAGGACCTTTCACCTTTACAGCTACTTCCCAGTACTGTCTTTCTTCAATATGTAAATAACCTGCTTACCTGTCGCCCAGACAATGAAACCTCCATATAGAATGGTTTCTTGTGGTGCCATGGAGGTACAGATATCTTCTCAAAAGGCATAGTCCTTAAGACAGGTGCCAACACACACACACACACACACACACACACACACACACACACACACACAAATTGTTATACCTACCAAGCCTCATGGATGCCAGAAAATGAGTGTCGAAATTGAGCACCTCATGTAGATAAGACTCTATACCTTCAAATAGCCTGTCATCATTACCCTGACCTTGGCCCCACCAAAACACCACCACAAGAAAAATAACAAAAAATTCTTCTCTCTGCCTACTGGGAAAAGAAAGTGAATTTCACTGAGAGTCCTTGCTCAAATGCTGGGGATAGACATTGGTCCATTGGCCTACATGTCAAAAAAGTTTAAAGCTATTCATTCAAGGATTGCCCCCATGACTCCTAGCTTTGGCTTTAAGTGCCCTCTTGGTCAAAGAGCCAAGATAAAATTGAGGCAAATAATCATGGTGTCTATAAAATACTAGGATTCAGAAATATTCGTATCTCAAAAATTTCCCCTAGGCTTCTTGATAGTCTCATTTACATATCCCCTCCCCCATAAGGCCTTCTCAAGCCCTAAAACTGTTGCCTTACTGCTGGGCCTAAGCTCCTCTCCCTAGCTCCAGCACTCCTGCCTAGAAATCTTAGGTCTAGACTATAATGACAGGTTAGACCATTTGAATCTCTCTCTCTGTGTTCCTGGGGCCACATAGTTCAGTGGTGGCAGTAGTTATACCCCAGGTTTTCAGACATTCAATTATCATCTTTATATAAAGGTCATTAAATCTGGCTCCTTGCCTAGGCAGCACCATGTCAGCACAAAAACAAAACAAGCAAATTAACAAAACTGAACTTATCCCCTTCACTTATACTATTCAGTCAGGGACAAATAAGAGGCTTAATAGTTACACCAAGTCAGCCTGTGTCTTCCACGTGGTTCATGCCAGTGCTGCCATTTAGGAAAAAGGATATACTATACTAATTAATATAGGATCTTAATGATAGAGAAAAGTAAGCATTGGGCATATGGGAATTTTTAGTACTATCTTCTAAAATTTTCTATAAATCTAACATTGTTATAAAATAAATGTATATTTTTTAAAAAGATATGATATCTGCAATTTGTTCACAATCATCCATAGACAGAGTAGGGAAAATAAATTAAGTAGCTATGAATGTAAATTAATGAAGCTTGTGATAGATGTAAGAAAGCTCATTCAGCTTGGGGGCGGGTGCCTCATGCCTTTAATCCTAGCGCTTAGGAGGCAGAGGCAGGTGAATCTCTGAGTTCAAGGCCAGCCTGGTCTACAGATTTGAGTTCCTGGACAGGCAGGGCTACACAGAGAAACACTGTCTAGAAAAAAACAAACAAAACAAAACGAAAGCTTAGTCTACTTCTTTCTTTCCTTCTATACACTAGACATTTTCCATGGTAAATATTAAAAACGAGACATATCAAATTTGAAAGATAGGTCCAAATAGCAGAACAAAAAAAAATACTAACTGAAATTAGCACTGCAAAGATTTCTACCCTGCTTCATTTAAGTCTTCTGTTTACATTCTTTCTTTGGTTTTTATTTCCCTTCCCTACTCCACCCCGTACTTTCCATTTTTTACATTTCCATCCAGAATAATTTGATCCAAAGGCATTAAGATTGGCAAAGAATGGTAAGTTTCAGGGTGACCCAAGGCAGGGTTTCTGACCCCCATCTGGGTGATTGTGACCAGGGCATAGACTGTCACACAGTGTCAGCTGTGTTCAATGCAAAAACATGGGGCTCAGGGTTTGAGTCCCAGATCTCATATGAAACGCAGAAATTATCTAACTATGTCTACTAGGATAGCTGAGAGGACTAATACCTCTGTTTAGCTTCTAAATAGTATCAAAAAGATGCAGGAATCCAGGATAAATAACTGATCCTGCAGCTGGGACAGGGAAGTTTTTTATTCCTGGAAGCAAAGATTAATAAAATAATGAAGGAATCTGATTAAAGCGCCACAGTGAACTGGGAGTATAGCTAAGTGGGTATCACTTGCTTAAAATCCATGAGACCCTGATTTTGAACCCAAGTGTCATGAAATAATAAAAATTGGAGAGGAGCCGGGCGGTGGTGGCGCTCGCCTTTAATCCCAGCACTTGGGAGACAGAGGCAGGCGGATTTCTGAGTTCAAAGCCAGCCTGGTCTACAGAGTGAGTTCCAGGACAGCCAGGGCTATCCAGAGAAACCCTGTCTCAAAAAAACCAAAAAAAAAAAAAAATTGGAGAGGACTCAGGAACTATATTTAAAAGGCCACCACTAGCTGAGTCTAGCAGAATCTAATCATTAAAACAAATGATATAGAATAGAACCCCCATTGGGTGAAACTGGAAATATATAACACAAAATATGTATGTGTGAACTGAAATTCTCTGAAGAAGCTGCATCTAAGTCAAACATTATGATTGTGGAGAGAGAGATGGGAGGTTGCAGGTCAAAGTATATTAGATTCTAACACATTTTTTTAAAAGAGAGGGTATGCTATGTAGTTCAAGCTGCACTACAACTCATGGTCTTCCTGCCTTATCCTCCCCAATACTGGGATTACAAGCCTGCACTACCACATCCAGCCTTTAGACACTTTTAACAGTCATGGCTTAACAGCATCTGAATGTGGCCTAAGGTCCATTTTTAGATAAAATTCCTGCAGATGTATCACTTAGCTTGACGCATCTCCAGCAGAGGCTAAACTTAGAATCAAGGATGTGATAACAGCAACTTCCACATAACATAAATTCCTCCATGCTGCTTAGCCCAATTCCTGCTGTGACACTACCTAAGAATTTGGTAAGCACATTGATACGTGGATTTCTTTTCTGTGTGCATTAAAGTTTATACAGCATTTTCATGTTGTAAGACAGCATTCACTGTAACACATTTTTTTTTTCTGAGATAGACAGTTGGAGCTCAGAATATGCTGGTTTCTTATCTCCTTTAAGCAAAAGTTTTTGTGGTACAGATTATTATTGTACATGAACATACTGCAAAAGTAAACTGAACTTTAATAGGTGATGTGACATTTATACAATATGCCCTAACAGAAACCCATCCCTTACAAAGGAAGATGAGGAATTTTACAGTGGAAAACCCTGCCAGACTCTGATTGGGTTTCTTGTTAAGAACTTAATCCCAAGTAGATCAGAAAAAGCTTTGAACTATACATTTTCTTTTTCAAGACTGGGTCTCACGACATAGCTTTGGCTGACCAGGAACTTGCTATGTAGAGCAGGACTGGCAAGAATACACAGATATCCACCCACCTCTGCCCTCCAAGTCCTGGGACTAAAGGTTTGTGCAAACACCTGGCTGCATTGTACTTTTAATGTTTATATAGTCTTGAGACAATTTGAAGCTAAAAAATAAAGAGGATAAAGAAAATAATAGGAATGTTTATGCCAGGTATGTTTACACACACATCTGTAATCTCAGCACTGAGGAAGTTGAGGCAGGAGGAGTGCCAAGGAGTTGAGGTCAGCCTGAACTATAGAGTGTGTACCAGGCACTCCAGTGCTGCACAGCAAGGGTGAGTATCAAAAATCCAAAACAATGGGGGATGGGCAGTGCTTAGAAGATAAATGTATCCCTAAAGTAGAAGATAATTATCAAAGAAAGAAGGTAAAACATGCTATAGAAGAGAAAGGGACTCTCCCCATGTTGTTTAAAGTGCCAGTCTTGGGGGAAATGCAGACAATAGACAAATTAACAGGAGACAAGCATACAGATGTAATAGATACACATGTGCACAGTCTCACAAAACAGGAAGCTTCAAAAGAAGCCGAATGTTTGGGGCATAAAGAGCATTCTGAGCCACAAAAATGAAAGAGGGGTATGGAATTTGAGTTGGGCAGGTGACAGAGACAAGCTGTGGGAAGGGAAGGGGGAGCAGACAGCCAGGAAGCAAAGGGTAATTTGCTCTCCAGTAAGTGGCTGCTTGTGGTCTTTTATTATTTTTTCCTGCGAGTTAGTCTCTTTCCTGTTCTGTGAGTATGTGAGCAGACTGCTCAGAAGAGTTGTATTTCTTCTTTTTCTTTTAACTCTTTGTTTATGTTAGTCTACAAAGTAGTGGGTTGCACTGTTCCTTCCTTTTCTCCTTCCCCTTCTTCTTTAAATATTTAAACTTTTGTTCATGTTTATTGCATTTTCTCTCCTTCTTGTACTCCCTTTTCTCACCTCCCTTCCATTAGTCCCCTCTGTTTTCAGTTTTATTTCCAATTTTATTACATACATATACATGTGTGTATACATATATGCATATATACATGACTTTATGATATCTGTGTAATATTTGCGTTTCTGAGAATGGCTTAATGTGCTTAATATGATTATTTCCAGTTGGATACATTTATAGCAAATAACAGGCTATTTCTCTTTAATGGCTGAAAGAAAATCCCCCTTGTGTCTACATTTTCCTAATCCATTCCTTTACTGGTGGTCACTTTGATTGGTTCCATGCCGTAGCTATTGTGACTAGTGCAGCAGTAAACATCGATGCTCCGGCATCTCTATGATATGTTGTCTTGAAGCATTTGGGTAAACACCCAGGGATAGCTTTTCTGGATCAAATGAAAGATCTCCTTTCAACTTTTAAAGAAACCGTCATGTTTCTATGAGCTACTACCAGAAGGTTCTGCTGGGTGCACCAGCCTTTCTGAGTCCTGACTCTGAAAGGCATAACTTTTTTTTCTTCTCTTGTGTTCTTTTTCTTCGGCCAGAGCTCACACATGATTTGTAACTCCCTAATACTTTGGGCTTTCTTATGAGTGACTGACTTCAAAGTTCATGATCTCCATACTCCTCCTTCTGGCAGCTGTGAAATTTACAGCTTGCTGGAGCCTCTTTTTTAAACGCTTCCTTTTTATCCTTGAACTTTAAAAAAAGAAACCTTCCAATGGACTTTGCAGTGGCTGAACTAGGTTACCTCCTTGCTAGTAGTGTATAAGGGTTCTGTCTGCATTTTCACCAGCACCCCTTCTTAAGTGTTTTCTTGATAAGTGACCGGAGTAAAACAGAACTGGAGTTTTAAAAAGGTAGTTTTTCAGGGTTGTTTGTTTGTTCATTTGTTTGCATTTCTCTCACGTTTAATAAAGTTGAACATCGTTCATGATTCATGTTTATTTGGCATTTGAGTTTCATCTGTTGATAACTGCCTACTCATTTTATTAGCCCATTTATTGATCAAGCTGATTGATTCCTTTTTTAAGTTTTGAAGGGTTTTTTTTTTGTACATTCTAAAGATGAATTCATTGTCAGACATATAGCTACCAAGAGTTTTCTCCTATTCTCCTATTCTGTAGGTTATCTCCTCATTCAGTTAGCTATGGCCTTTGCTGTGCAGAAGCTTTTTAATTTCACTGGGGTCATATTTGTCCTTGGTGCCCTTGAGTGACCAGACTTCTATGAACAAAGTCTTTGCCTATAGTCTGTGGTGTTAAGTGTTTTTTAAAGTGTTTCCCCATAATCCTAGCAGTTTCAGAATTTCTAGTTTTACATTAACGTTTGTTTCTAGTTATTTTTATTCGGGGTGATAGAGGGATCTACTTTCAGCATGTGGAAGTCCAGTTTTCCCAGCACTATTTGCTGAAGAGACTATCTTCCTTCCAATGCTTATTTTGGAGATTTTTTGCTTAAAAAAATGAGCTGGCTGTAGTTGCTTAAGCTTATGTGTGGTCCTCTGTTTCACCACATCCATGCATTGATACATGGATGCATGTACTTTTGTGCCAATAGCATGTTGGTTTTGTTGCTCTGTAGTGTGGTATAACCTGAAGTCTAGTATAGAGACCCTTCCAGCATTATACTTTTTGTTTAGGATTGTGTTAATTATCCTGGATCTTTCATGCTTTCATACAAATTTCTAAACATCTTTTCTAGATCTGGGAGTGGATCTTTGTGAGTTTGAGGCCAGGCAAGTCTACAGAGCAAGTTCTGGGGATAAATAGAAAGATCCTGTTTCAAAAAATTTTAAAAATTAATAAAATAAAATAAAAATAAAGATTTTTTTCTATTTCCATGAGGAATCCCCAGGAACTAGAATTACAGATACTTTTGAGGTGCCATGTCAATGCTGGGAAATGAACCCTAGTCCTTTGAAAGAGCAGCTAGTGCTTTTAAACTGTAAGACATCCCTTCAGCCGTCCCTTTGCTCCCTTTAAAAACTCATTTGTTTAATTTTTATTATTGGATTTCTGGATGTGTTTGTTTGTTTGTCTTAGATAGTGTATGACTGTAGTTTAAAATCAGCCTCACTGTGTAGCCTCGGCTGGCTTTAAATGTGTGCTAATCCTCTAGCAGAGGAAGCTGCTCACCTCTGTGGCAGCCAGAAAATGAAAGATGTGTTACAATTCAGACGGAAAGGTATACTGGCAATTAGAAGCCAGAGAGTCATACTGAAAAAAAAAAAACTCATGCAAGAGATTTATTGGGAGGAAAACCCCAAGAGGGTGTCTGCTGAAGAAGCAGCAGAGAGCTGGACAGAACGCAAGGTTTTACATTGGATTTTGTTGTGGGTGGAGCTTTCCAGGGTGGTCTGGAATTGGCGTGATCCTGTGACCTAATCTTGGGACAAGTTTAGGAATTGGTGGTATTTTTTTCCTGTAGAATAGGGCCCGGCAACTCTTCCACCTCAAGTTGGAAATGACCATTACAACTGTTAGAGAAGGCCATTGGAACCATTAGGGAAGTCTGGGGGCAGGGCCTGGTCACTTGTGTGCTGTGAGGGTTTACAGAGTTTATAAAGTATACAAAGTTTACAAAGGGAGTAAGTACCCACAGCAGGAAAGGTTTTTGTTTGAGCTGGCGTGGATAGCCAACAAGAGAAACAAAGGGGTAGGTCCCAAGATTCACTTCAAATCATATCTCCAATGACATTTCTTTTTTATTTATTCTTTGACAATTTTATGCATATATAGTGTATTTTGATCATATTCATCCCCATTTCTTCCTCTTTCCCTCCCTCTCACACTCTCTGGTACTCTTATTTGGTTTATATGTGCCTGACTGTGATTGCATCATGAGAAATTTACCAGTAAAGAAAAATATACCCTCCTCTTCCTCCAACAGCTGTTAACTGTCTAAAGAAAAATTACTTCCCTTCTCCAACAGCCATTAACTGAATAAAAACTGAAAAATTACCCTAAGAAAAAAACACTCCCCTCCTCCAATAATCATTAACTGCCACTTCATCTAGGGGTGGGGCCTCAAGAGCTCCTCAACAATCCAGGACGGAATTTCGAAGAATCCAATTTTGTTCAATCACAGGTGTGGTGAGTTTATGAGCACAACGGCCGTGTCCTGCCCAGAAGATAATTTTACAGCCCTCTTTCCAGTTTCCCCAAACCTCTTTCATAATGGTCCCTGAGCCTGAAGAGGTGATGATATATGTATGTGCTCCACTTAGGACCAAGTATTCAGCAGTCACGTTTCTCAACACTTTGATCGCTTATAAGTTTCTGTATTAACCATGGCCTGCTACAAGAAGACATTTCTCTGGCCCAAGTTGAGAGCAGCAGTAATCTACAGGTATAAATGTAAAGTAGTCAGATGATGGTGTGACAACATATCCAATTAACAGGATAAAAGTGGTAGGCTCCTACCCCTAAAGCCTATGACTTTGCCAGCCATGGCCTTTTGACAAGATTTAGAGTAACAAATATGAATGCTGTCCTGTGAAGCAGGTGTCAAATCTAATGTGAAAGTGGTTAATTATCTCCAGAACATCCATGACACTATTTCACAGGTGAATGGACACATCTTGTCTGAAAGTCAGTATTGTAACATTTGGGGTCCACCACTGGGTAAGAGCATCGATGACTTTTGTCTCCCAGCAGCCTGCATAGTGTCTTCCAGCAACGTTAAACCTAGCACTCACCTTGACTTTCTTCATATATTTGGCCCTGTTGATTGAACAGGGGACAGGTGTGTGTGCCAGAGCAGATACTCACAGCTGAGTGATCATGAGGTTCCCAATGGAAGAGTGAGAGAGAAGACTGAAGGAGCTGAAAGGGTTTGTGGCCCCATGGGGAGAGCAACAATACCAACCAGCCAGAGCTCCCAGGGTCTAAACCACCAGCCTGGGAGCACATAGGGAGGGACCCATGACTCCATCTGTATATGTAGGGGAGGATGACAGTGTCAGGCATAGGTGGGTGAGGAAGTTTGGTTCAGTGAAGGCTGGACTCCCCAGTGTGGGGGAATTCGTGGGTGGTGAGGTGAGAGTGGGAGGGTGGGTGGGGGCACATCCTCATAGAAGCAGGAGGAGGGGGGATGGGATAGGGGGTTCCTGGATGGGGGGGAAGGGGATTACATCTGAAATGTAAATAAAATATCCAACAAAAAATTTTAAAAAGAAAATTTGAAGTTGAAAAAAAATACCAATGTAACTGAAATCCTGACTACATCGGCAAGGGCTTTATCACTGGACCTCCTCCTAGCCCAATGCCAAAACAATCTTTAGTCAGAAATTGTTAGAAAGTCCAGGGATGGCATGGATCATGGGCGGGGGTTAGAGAGACAACTGACTGTGAAGATTGGTGTGGAAATAAGAGTTGTGAAGTCTCAAAAAAGTGGAAAAGGACTAAAGAAGTGGGTTTGGATCTGGCTGGGCCACAGCGTGAATGAAGGGTTAAGAAACGGAGGCAAATACAGAGGTTATAGAGGGGAGAAGAAAAGAAAATCTCTGACCAAAGCTGAGACGGTACTTGCCTGTAGATATAAGCATAAGTATATAGAAGAAGGAAGGGGGTTTTGTGGGGAGGGCACAATATATTTATTTACCAAAATAACGGTTGGAAGTCCTCAAAGGTTCTGGAGGTTGGATTCAAGAGAGACATTGAGAAAGATTACTGGGAAGGAAGGACTTTATTGGAATAGTTACTAACCCCATGGAAAGACAGGCAAGAGCATTGTAGGGGGCCCTAGCACCAGAGACTACATGGCAGGGTCTCTGAAGAGAGCAGTGAGAGCCAGAATGAGATGGAGTCCGTTTCAGGCCTACAGTCCAGCTGCCTGATTCCCAAGCAGAGGCAGGAAAGGGTTGGAAGCAGGGTGTGGGGACACCAACACCTTCTTTGCTGTAAACTCCCTTCCCTGGAGACAAATCCTGGCCCTAGTCTGCTAGGAAACTCACACTACCTCAGTTGGATGTTTGTCCATACCTGTGAGGAGGAAAACAGCTGCTGCAGACATTGTAGGCTGAGCAGTGGATGGATACTAACGTTATGTTATGTTATGTTATGTTATGTTATGTTATGTTATGTTATGTTATGTTTTGTTTTGTTTTGTTTTTCAAGACAGAGTTTCTCTGTGTAGTCCTGGCTGTCCTGGAACTCACTCGGTAGACCATGCTGGCCTCGAACTCAGAAATCTGCCTGCCTCTGCCTCTCAAGTGCTGGGATCAAAGGCGTGTGCCACCACCACCCGGCACGTTATGTTCTTATAGTCTATGTTTTTTAAAAGTAAAGGAATGATTTGACAGGTTAAGAAAGATATTCAAAGGAAGGTGGGTATCATCTGGGTCTAGCTTCTAAGCTAGTCAAGGGATGAAAGTTGGGATGGGGCTGCCTGATCCATGGCTGGGTTTTAAAATTACATCCTTTCAGGATTCCCTCCAGGGCCTATGACCTACCTGCTGTACAGGTTTCCCAGGTTTAAGATACCAGACAAGAATTTCCTCCTTCGGGGCAGGCCTCAAATCCAATCAGCAATCAACCGTTAGTTATCTTCCTAACATTGCATTAGTGGACACATCCTGCCTGGCAGGTCCATAGTGCGTATTCTTTATTAAAACTTTCAAATTATTTCTAGCCTGGAAAAATACTTTGACATCTGTGCCTGGGTGCTTCATTTCCAACAGGACAACCATTGTGATAACAGGCATTTCCTACTTGTTTGGGGCTTTCCTGTGGATTTTCTGTTGACTTTTCTTCGGAGACAGATATCCTTTGTGATATTCATTTCTTTTTCCTATTGTATTAATGTACTTGTTCCCAGGAAAAGGAATGACAAAGATGTGACTAGATAGTAGATCACGAGTCTAGAATTCATAAAGCCTCAGCATAAGAAAAAAAGACCTAGCATTTTCAGCATCAAGGTATCAAGGTAGTGAGTTTTTTCTTTGACCTAATAAATAATCATTTATTACTACTGCATTTCCTACTTCTGAGCTCATTTTATATTTCTGAGAAAAACATTTCTAACTAGGTCTGGGGAGAAGTTCGTGCTGCCCAAGCATGGGGACTTCAGATGGATCCCCTAGCACCTACATGAAAGCCAGCTTCAGTGTGCTCTAATCCCACTGTTGGGCCAGGGCCAGGTGGATCCCTAGAACTCATTCACCAGTCAGCCTAGCTCAATCAATGAGCTCAGGGTCTAGTAAGATACCCTTTCTCAAAGAAAGGCGGAGAGTGCTTGAGGAAGACACTTATATTGACGTCTGACCTCAATACATGCACACGTATACACACACACACACACACACACACACACACACACACACACACGATATATACACATACATGCACACACACACACACACACACACACACACACACAAACTCTAACTGTTCAAGGAAAATTATTGCTTTTATTTATGCCAGACTTTATTTACCAATACTATAAGGTATTTGTGTATATAGTTAAAAACTAGACTAATAGAAACTTTTGAAATGATATTTTTTGTCAGACTTAATACTATAGTTATACTAAGTTCCTGAAATAAATTTGTAAACATCCCTTTCCTTTTCTCTGAGAACTTTCATACCGTGCAGGAATCACCATGTTTTGAAGGCTTGAATAAACATATTGGGGAAACACTTGGTTCGGACAAGTGGACTTGGGCGGTTATATTTTTGGCAGTTTTCCAAAAAAAAAAAAAAATCTCATATGCATGTATCATAAAGAATTTCAGACTGGCTAAACGCCATGTTCCACTCATGTAATCCTAGCATTCAAAAGGCTGAGGCAGGATTGTGAGTTTCAGGCCAGCCTGTGCTACATAAAAACTTGGAGGTCAGTCTGATCCTGTTTGAAAAAAGAAGGAGGAGAAAGAGAGAAAGGAGAAGAAAGAAAGGAAGAGAGAGCGAGAGAGCAAGAGAGCGAGAGAGAGAGAGAGAGAGAGAGAGAGAGAGAGAGAGAGAGAGAGAGAGAGAGAGAATATGAAAGAAAAAGAAATTAAGAGAAAGAACCAAGCCTCATTCTCATTGAAGGTCACATAACGAATAGTCCTTTAAGGCTGCATTAGACCAGTGCTCCAATGAAAGTTGATCCACATCTTACCACAACCAGTTACTCTCCCCAGAGGCAGTTACTGGTTTAGTTAGTCTGTTCAGGAATATAGACATATATGTATATGTAAATATATGTATCTACAGCATGTACTTTTTTACCCACATGGTATCATAGAATACAAACTGTGTATCTTGCCTTTTATATATTATTTGTTTTCTTATAAATTTTGTTCTAATAAAATTTCCCTCTATCTTTCTGAGTCAATTTTTTTTGAGACTATCTCATATGTTGCCCAGACTGGCCTCCTATCTTGGTGTCTCAAGTGGTAGGCAGAAATGTACACACTCATCACTAACTTCGATCTGTTTTTGAAACAGGGTCTCTTGTAGTTCAGGCTGGCCTCAAAGTTTTTATGTAGTCCTATGGAACTGAAGATGGTCTTGCACTCTTACCTTCATGTCCTGAGTGTTAAGATTACAAGTGTGTGCCACCATGTCTGGCTTCTGACTTACGACTATTATTTTCTAAGAAACTATTTTCTCAAAGTTTTTCAGTTAATTTTATAGTTATATATATGGTATTGAACTATAGAACTAATACGATTCTCCATACTTTCTAAACAAAATATTAACCTGAATTCTATTACTTGCAAAGTTTCTAAGCAACTATTGCTTGTCCTACAAATCCTACTGCCCTGCAGATTCCCATGTTCTGACAGAGAGTAAACTGGAAGCATAGAAAGGAATACTGAATATTGAGGATGTAGCTTAATAGCATGCTTGAGACCCTGCCCTACGTCTAATTTGTAGCACCGCAGAAGGGTATAGTGGCCTACACCTGCTCATACTCCAGAGATGGAGAAAGAAGCGTCAGATGTTTGAGGCCATCCAGACAACATAAGGAGTTTGAAGCCAGACTGAATAAGAGACGCTGTCTCAAAACCAATGAAATAAAGCTGACACAGGATACCAGATTCCTTTAGTACTTTGGGGAGATAACATTTTGATGAGAACCAAAAAGTTTCTATTTTAAGAGTTTTTCTGCCACCCTCTTTGTTCACAAGCTTTCTTTTGTCAACTGAAAGCATCACACCCAGCCAGTACCGCTTAGTTAACTGAGAACAGGGAGCACCAAGAGTCTGAAATAATCCTTAGCTATCCTGAAAAAGGTCTTGGCTTGTTTTATGGCCTTTCCTCCTCTTAACGAAGCATCAGTGGCAGTTTTTGTTTGTTTGTTTTTCGATACAGGGTTTCTCTGTGTAGCCCTGGCTGTCCTGGAACTCACTCTGTAGACCAGGCTGGCCTCGAACTCAGAAATCTGCCTGCCTCTGCCTCCCAAGTGCTGGGATTAAAGGTGTGTGCCGCCACTGCCTGGTTATCAATGGCATTTTGAAAGAGCAGTAAAGAAGCTAAGAGATGAGGTTAGAGATGAAAACTGGGTTGCAGTAGTGAGGGGGGATAACTAATGTTGGAGGCTGGTAAGGAACTAGAAGTAGTTATTAATGGAAGTAGAAAGAGTTAAGTGATTGGATTAGTGTGGGAGACCGGGTAGAGGTGTAGTAGAAGGAAGGATTAGGATGGAGGGCCAAGGCTGTCTTTGAAGCAGCTGTATAAGACATTCTGCTGTTGTTATAACTGGTTTGTAAAATGAGTCTCTCTGTGTACCCCAGGAAGATCCTGATCTTTCTGCCACCCCTTAGTGATGTGATTCCTAGCTGCCTTGGGCTGTTATGCCTTGCATACGATATCTCTTGCAATTCAAATAAGCTCATATCAACTAGCCTAAAAGATTTAAGACAAGGTTTTGCCAAGTTGCCATGACTGGCCTGAAATTTTCTATGTAGACTAAACTGGCTTCAAAGTAACAACAGTCTTCCTGTCATTGGGGATTACAAGCAAGCACCACCGCCCTGGCAAAGCCTAAATTCTGTTATCGCTTCCATGAGTGTTTGTTTAAGTACTGAAATTTTACTTGGTTTGAAGGAGATTTATTGTATTAATATTTAAGTAAAATAAATAACAGCCACACCCCGAAGCTTATTCTGGGAAGTCTGGCTTTCCATAGTATCTCCTCCTTCATCTATTATTTGGGTTCCTTTCTGAATTCCCTATCCAAATATATAAAGCAATGCATTTTACTCATTTTCTACCTCTCTTAGTTAAATACCTAACACAGCATTTTTTTTTTACAGGCTCAGAGAGCATCTGCATAGGGAGAATGCTGATGGACTCAACAATGGCTCTCTTTTTTGACATCACTTAAGCCTTCGGTAAGAGGTGAACCAGATCAACCAGGAGTCAGAAGCATCTTAAATTTGCCAGGATGAGGTAGAGGTGAAATTTGGTCCAGGCAGGGGCAGATCTTTTTTTGCTTTTGCTTTTATTTTTGGTTACAATAGCTAAACCCTAACCATTCCCGGCCCACTACCCACCCCAGGAGCCACTACTGATCTAGGACATTTTCAGTACTCGCCCCCAACTAGTTTAGCAACTTTAAAGTTGTAGTGGTGTTGGGACTTTAGTCTAGTGACGCCCTCCCACTTGATAGGAGATGAAGGAGAAAATAATTGTGCAGGACCTGTGGGGAGACAATACAAAGGTTTAAGGGCTTGAAGGAGATTGAAGCTGGCAAAGAAGTTCAGGGAACTAGTAAGGCAAGGGTGGTAGTAGAAGGAGCAGAGGACAAAGGGATCAGGTTCTTCAACTTGAAGGCCTTTTTCTTTTTCCCTAGAAGACAGCCCTGTTGGGGACATGGGGAATGGCATTCCTGTGAACCGGTCCTGTCAAGCGCTGCTAGTCTCAGCTGCCAGCTGGTCCTACTTGGGCGCATCTTGGTTCAGTTGTGTTTCTCTAGGATCCACTGGGCTCCGCTTTGCTCCGCAGCGGCGCTAGTGGTGGGATAGCCTACTTTCAGCTGGCTGCTGCTAGGTTCAGTTGGGATTGACTGGGCGCCACCGGGCTCGGCAGCGCTTGGCTGAACACCTATGCATTCGACTTTGTTCGTCTGGGCTCGGCTAGGTCCGGCTGTGTGCCGCAGATCACGGCTGCGTTCAGATTGGTTCCGCTGCGTTGGGTTGTGCGCCGATTAGGTTCGGTGGTGCGCTCCTGGGCTCGGCTAAGTTCGGCTAAGCTCGGCTGCGTGCTGCTGCGCTCGGCTAAGTTGGGCTGTGTTCGGCTGAGCGCCGACTAGCTTCGGCTGTGAGCCTCTGGTCTCGGCTGTGTTCGGCTAGGTTAGGCTGTGTACCTCTGGGCTCTGCTACGTTCGGCTGGAAGCCTCTGGGCTCGATTGTATTTGGCTGTGCACCGCTGGGTTCGGCTAAGTTCGGCTGTGCATCGCTGGGCTTGGCTGACTGCTACTAGGCTCCGCTAAATTTAGCTGGAGCCTCTGGGCTCGATTAGGTTCGGCTGTGCGCAGGGGGACTCGCTGCATTCAGCTAGGTTCCGCTCTGCGCCTCTGGGCTCCATTGTGTTCGGCTGTGTGTTGCTGGGCTCATCTGTGTTTGGCTAGGTTCGGCTGTGCACCTCTGGGCTCGATTGTGTTTGGCTGTGCACCGTTAGGTTCCTCTAAGCCCGGCTAAGTTCAGCTAGGCTGTGCATCTCTGGGTTTGGCTGAATGGCACTGGGCTCAGCTAAGTTTGGCTGGCGCCTCTGGGTTCGGCTGTGCACAGCGGGGCTCGGCTGAGTTCGTCTGGAGCCTCTGGGCTCGATTAGGTTCGGCTGTGCGTCACTGGGCTCGATTGGGTTCGGCTGTGTGCCGCGGGGCCCTGCTAACTTGGGGCACCGCTGGGCGTTTCCGAGAGTCTAGCCTGCGCTCTTAGTGGGGTGAAAGGCGGAACGCCGCCTATCGATACCGGGCCCCCCAAAGTGAGCAAAGAGGAGCTCGGTCTCGAGTTCAGAGGCTACCGGACCACAGGAGCCGGCCTTGCATTGCAGCAGCCAGCCTCAGGAGCCTGTGTTGACGTCGTCTCCACGCGACAGCGCGCTGACCAGCCGCGGTCTCCACGTCTCAGGTTTCGCAAAGACGCATGGGAGGGGAACAGACGGAGGTTTCTCAAGATGGCGGAAGCGGAGGACTCTCCGGGAGAACAGGAGGCAGCGTCATCTAAGCCCCTGGTGAGTTAGAGTACTGTGACAGAAGGGACTGAGGGTGAGGCAGAGCTCCCGGTAACGAAGTCGGTAAAGAAGCTGGAGCTTCTTGGCTCTGCAGGCCCTTGCTTCTACAGTCAGCTAGCACTACACCTGTTCCTTCAGCCTTTCCCTTCTGTTCACTCTCCTATGTCTTTCTGTGAATCTCCTCTGCCCTTCCACACTCTCGGGATTCCTTGACATTGAGTTAAATGCTGAGCTTAGAGTGGTTTCTGAAGTATCTTCTATCACTGTCATTTTATCAAGGTTCGTCACCGGTCATTGTGAAGTACTACAGAAGTAATGAAACTGCTTCCCACAGGATGTTGTCGTTTTATTGATTGTAACCTGAACCTTTACTTGTTCAGTGACTCTAGTAGCCTAATTATTATTTCCAGGTGCTTGCTATCCCCTTCATGACGTATATGTGTTACTAAGAGTGTTAAGAACTGTTTAAGAACGCAGGCTTTACCGTTAAACCCATAGCTTTACCGTGAGCTAGAGTCCATGCACACTGAAGCTTGTGTAAGTTTAAGCACTTCATTTCAATGAAGGGTGTTTTTTGCCTCTTACATGGAAATGAAGATACCTGCCTTTAAGAGTTTTCAGGAAGATAAAATGAGGTAACTTAATGAAGTCCCTAATATAGTCATGAGTGGAGAAGTATAAGGAAGTCATTGTTATGCCCTGACGTTCTTCCTCGCAAGCAGTATTTGCTTATATAGTGTTTGCTCAATAAATGATTCCATTTCTTTGGTTTTAAATTGGCAGCGTAACAGTAGAGAAGTGAACTGAGAGGCAAGGGAACTTGATTCAAGTCCCAACTTTGCTGCTTACTAGCTCTGTTCATCTCGTCAGAAAAAAAAAATTATCGAGCGTCTAGAGTGTTTCAGGCAATCTTTTAGGCACCAGGAATGAAACTTTAAAGGAGTGTATTGAGTCTGGGGATGTAGCTCAGTGGTAAATTGATTGCTTTGCATATGTAAGACCCTTTGAGGTCCAGTCCCCAGCACTGAAGGGACAAGGTAATTTGGGTCATCTTATGGATGAGTTGTGACCCTGAGTAAAATCTCTTTAAACCCCAGTTTAGTCTTTTGGAAAATGAAGAAGCTCATCAAATAATGAAAAGTACATAAACTAGTGCAAACATTATGCCTACTGTGACATAGTTACAGGTAACCTAGCTGGTTTTAGTTTCTCTTTTCCCCAGACTGTTCCCCCTTTTGTGATGTCTCTGATGTGTATAAGTATATATGCATGTTTGTATGCATGCATGTATGTAGGTAGGTATGTACTGTGTTAACCAGGCTGGCCTGGAACTCATGCTGGAAAGAAACTAAATCTTTCAAGGCAAGTGTCTGGCATTTACTGTCAATATTTTTTTCATTATATTCCACCACCTTTAATTAAAAGGAGTGTTTGAAAATTAGCTGTATTGCCTAATGTCTGTTGAGCTAACATTTTATGTTTAGCTACTCTATGCAAAACTCCAAATCTCCAGGCCCAACTCTAGAAAATGGTGATGTTTCTGAAACATTTTGCAGCTATAACTTAATTTTCTTTCCCTCCATCTTTTCTCAGTTCGAAGGATTGTCCGATGTGTCAATTTCACAGGACATCCCCATAGAAGGAGAGATTACTATTCCCTCAAGAGCTCGTGCTCAAGAATGTGACAGCTCCACACTAAATGAATCCGTTCGTCAGACCATTGTAAGTTAGACTAGTTGAGAGACTGCTTCAGTGTTATGGGAGTAAATAGGCACTAATACTTTGAAATAGTTTTGTTTGATTTTTTTTAATTCTTTTTTTCAAGATTTATTTATTTATTTATTTTATGTGTTCACCATTGCTGTCTTCAGACACACCAGAAGAGGGCATCAGACCCCATTGCAGATGGTTGTGAGCCACCATGTGGTTGCTGAGACTTGAACTCAGGACCTCTGGAAGAGCAGTCAGTGCTCTTAACCACTGAGCCATCTCACCAGCATGGTTCTTTGACTTTTAGTATATTTCTTCTACTGAAATTTAAGATTCCTCCTATGAGTGAGTTGTTAGTTGGCAAACAGAGGGGACTTCCTGGTACTTTGATCATCACAGTATTTTTGTCTTTCAGATGAGAGATCTAAAAGCTGTGGGAAGGAAATTTATGCACGTTTTATATCCAAGGAAAAGTAATGCTCTGTTAAGAGATTGTGAGTATATGAGTTTTTTAAGGATTTGTTTCAAACCATTGATATCTTGTAGTTTCTGCTTTATAAAGCAAAGGCAAAAGTAATAAAGCTGATGCTGCTTTACAGGAATAAACAGTTCTATAAATGAAATTTTTGGCAGAAATTTATAACAGAATTTTAGAAGTTGAAAGACCTGGCTCATTATATGAAGTTCCCCAATAAATATAAACGTAGAAAATGCTCATAATTGAATTTGGTAATGTGATTTGGCTATAGTTAGGAATTTGAGGTGATTGAGATTCTCTCCAGGCCCTGAAGTCACAGGCAGAATATCTTACTTGAATATTCTGTCCATATGGGGAACAGATTGTCCATAGCTTTTAATGTGCTGGAACAGGGATTAGATGAAGATAGAACAATTTATGACACATGAAGAGAACAAACTTTAAAGGATATGTGAAGTCAGGGAGGGAAACGAAAGGTTGGGAAGGCTTAGGTAAAACTTGCTGCTAGGATTCTGAGTGGAAGGTAAGTAATTAGGTAAAGATGGAAAATATGGCATATGGTTTCTTAGCATCCTGTCTTTCTTTTCATTGTAGGGGATTTGTGGGGCCCATTAATACTTTGTGTGACACTTGCATTGTAAGTATTTACACTTCCTTTCTCATTTGAGCTACTTTGTTTTCATGGAGTTCCAGAATTAAGGAAAAAAAATGACTAGGCCTTTAGGACCTCTTTTATTTTTGATAAGAGTTGTACTTTCTGTGTAGCCCAGGCTGGCTTCAGACTTGTGCTTCTCCTGGACCGACTTCTGAGTTCTAGTGTTTCAAGTATGCGCCACCACACCATAACTTTTAAAATGAAAATGTATCGTATACTCATTTAGATCATAATATAGTATTACTTTTCTTGTACTTATCAAGGAAATTGGTTCTGTGCCTTGAAAAGATAATTGTTAAGAGCTCTTGAAAAATACATATTGCTGAGTTGTAAAAGATTAACCTTAGAGCTTATGTAGTTTCACTACACTTATTTGCAGAGACAACTGTAGGCCTAAAATGAACTTGCTTGACATGTCTAGTGATAGAACTAGTTGGATAGCATCAGTGTTGGGTCCCCTGCCTCCCAGATTAGTTAACATTCTTTCCACCCGACTATACTCAAGTGATAGGGATTCCAGACAGCAAAGAATGCACCCAATGCTCAGGATTTGGAATAGAATACACACAGCCATAGAATACAAACTCTTACACACACTAGAAGACAATATAACCAGATAAGACTTAATAGATTAACTTCTTTATCCTATGTAATATGAGATTATAGACCTTTTTAATTATTATTTTTTCAGGAAAAACATACCAAGTCTAAGTATTCTAAGTTCAGAGTTCAAAACATTTTACATCTATTAAATTCTTAGATGCACAATATTCAGTATTTACTCAGTTACAAAGCAAAGTCCTTTAGAAAAATATATATATATACTGATTTTTAAAAATCAGCAACTAAATAAGTATAAAGACTTTCTATTATTGAGCATGTGCTCTAAAACCTTAATGCATGAATTACAAATTCATAGCTGAGCATGATGCCTATAATGCTGGCACTCAAGAAGCTGAGGCAAGAAGATGACAGGTTAGATGCTTACCCTAGACCACACAACTAGACCTTGGTTAAAACACAAGCAAGCATGTTCTTTGACTATTTGTGTTTATTGTCTTGCTTGTTCCTTGACTATTGGCATCTATTGTATTGCTAATTCCTCAACCTAGGACTGACCTTAATACTTGCATGTAATTAAAGTGGTATAAAAGCAAAAAGAAGGAGGAAGGATGGAATAGGGGGCTTCTAGGGAGGGGAAATGGGGAAAGGGGATGGCATCTGAAATGTAAATAAATCAAATATACAATAAAAAAAGAATTTAAACTGAAAGAAGTAAAAGAAAAACAAGCAAGCAAGCAAACAGACCATCATTCAGATTTGCTAACAGCTAGAAAAGTAACCTAAGTCCCCAGAATACTGATCTGATAACTGGGAAGCCCTATTGCTCTGCCAGTACACCTGATGCTATTGTTGGAATGGAGGTCAGGTGTGAAAAAAATCTCACTTTTCACCTGAGTACAGATTCCTTTTTGTTTGCCTAGGGCCTTATACATGCTAGGTAGACCCACTACCACTGAGATTATCCTCACCAGACAATTGCATTCTTTTCTTCTAACTCAAGAATTTTCTGGCTCCATCTTCCCAGTGTTGAGATATCAATCTCAACAATCAATATCAATCAATACACATCACCAAAACCATCTTCAGAAATGCATAGTCTTAGATGAAGCATTCCAACTTAAAAATACTGTCAAACTAAATTTAAAGCTATATTACATGTTTTATGAACAACAGCAAAAATCTCATGCTTGTGAGCTTTGTTTGGCCCTTAGTTCATTAACTTCTGCTTGGACAGAGAGACTTTGAGTAAGCCAGTTAAACTCTCTAGAAAGGTCAAAGTGCAGCACTCCTTATAGTCCTCAGGCATTTGGAGTTTTAAATAAGGAAACCTGGCCAGGTTCTGTTAGTATTTTCCTTATAAAAAGTACACATTACAGTATAGAGTAAATACTGATGTTCAAATGAGATATACTATAGTAGTCTGGTGAGAATGCATGCCTGTGTCACTTTGTATAAAAGGTTATGTAGTTTTCATACTGTTTTCTTAGGATGTTACAGAAAAGTTCCATAGATGTGGAGAACGACGGAGGCAGCCCAGAGTTTGCAGAAGTATTCGTTATCATCTGGTTTGGAGCAGTTACCATCACACTAAATTCCAAACTTCTTGGTGGAAACATGTGAGTATCATATGAACCCTTTGTCCTGTTTGCTAGGTATCACGTGGTAGATTTTAGAAAAGCTGTGCTATTTTGCCTTAAGGACCAAATAAAAAGTTCTTTTAAAACTCAATTGAAATAAAATTTAAAGTTCACTGATAAGCTTCAGATTTTCTCTTTAAATTTTGAATTTACAGACAAAATCTATGGTACAACACATTCTCAAATTGATCTCTAACTAGAATAGATTAAGAACTACATTATAGAGTCAGTGGGGTACCTCTAGGAATTAGTGTTGATTATTTGATAGTAGAAAATTGACATTTATGGGGCCTAAGAGGGGAACGGGAAGAGTATAGAGAAGATGAAAGTATATGATACAAGAGACTAGACTCATGAAATTACCATTAGGGCAAAGGTATGGATGGGCTAGCAGGAAGGAGGCAGTAGTGTGTAGAATGTCTATAAGATATCTGTACAATGAGCTATGTCTTGATACTACTCCACGACACTTATGATCTGTGAATATGTGTTTGTAGTTCTTTTTTTCAGAGTCTCTGTGTATTAGGATACTGCGTACTTCCTTTGAACATTGCAATGCTGATCTGCCGCCTGCTGCTTTTGGCAGGGCAGGGACCAATAAACTTCATGGTTCGGCTTTTTGTGGTGTTGGTGATGTTTGCTTGGGCCGTGATAGGTGAGTAACGGAACATAAACAACCAAGATAACATAAGACCACGGGTTAAAAATAAAGAGCCAATTATGAACAATGAAATTCTACTTTCAAATGAAAGTAGTAGCCATAGAATCCTCTGTTCTAAGTAAGTATTAAAGATGATGATGTCCACATTTTGTGAGCTGGCTATCTGAACTAGGTATGGTGGTGTACACTTACAATCCCAGCTACTTCACAGACTTGAGGCAAGAAGACTGCAAGTTCAAGGCAGCCTGGGCAGCTTAGCAAAACCCTGTCTCAGAATGAAAATTTTATAACAAGGCTGGGAATATAGTAGTCCTCATGGTACAGCGCTTGCTTGGCATTTATGGGCCCTGGGCTCAAGCCTCTACACCACAGAACAAAACAAAATAAAAAGATGTCTATAACCACATTGTTTGAGACAGAATGTTTGTGTCATTCAGATTGGCCTTGAAACCATGATCCTCCCGCCTTTGCCTCCCAAATTGTTGGAATTACAGACCTGTACCACTCTGTCCAGCTTATAGGGGTATTCTTAATGAGTAAGAAGATGAGCAGGCTTTTATTGGATGAATAGAATGATAGCACTTAAAGAGAGCTGATAGGTTGCAGGCCTATAGTCCCTATAGTCCCTATAGTCCCACTGGAGAGGTAGCAGCAGGAGTATTATGAGGTCAAAGTCAACTTTGGCTACATGGTATGTTCAAGGCCAGTGAATTAAACATCAAGACCTTGTTTGAAAAAACAATGCCAGTAGCGCCAGTAACAAACAGACCAGCCTCCCCCATCAACTCATAAAAAAGAAGGAAACAGTATGAAACATTTAGCATAGGAGCAAATAACCTTACTCATATTTAAATCTGCTAAGCATAGCTCAGTGTCTTTCTAGAATAGGTTAAGAAAACTGCTTAAGAAGGATTTGCATCCAAAATAGCCAAAAACTTTTGAAGCTTTAGTGTATGAAAGAAGCTGCCCTGGGCTGTTGTAAGTCTTAAGTGAACTCTGCTTATGTGTGTTGTTGCAGATGGAACAACCTAGGACCTTGTCCATTCTAAGCAAGTGCTCTACCACCAAGCCACATGCTCCTGCCCTATAACTGAACTTGTATTATTCTCTGAGGAGCACAAATAAAACTGAACTTTTACTGTATTCCTATAATCTAGATTATGCCAATCACATTGGAGTTTAGTAAATAGTAGTAGTTCTGAAAATATGACTCTACTAAATACTCTTTTTTGTTTTCTTTAGCATCAACAGCATTCCTTGCTGACAGCCAGCCTCCAAACCGGAAAGCTCTGGCAGTGTATCCTGTCTTTTTATTCTACTTTGTTATCAGTTGGATGATACTCACATTCACTCCATAAATCCGGATACACACATTCAATACCAATGAAATGAAGGCTCACCTGAAAGATAATGGTTATCAACAGCTTCCCCCACTCTTGTTCAGATGTTGGGTATTAAAAGGGAGCCACATACCACCGTTGTGATTTATATAAGAAACTGATATTTTCAAGGCTGTCATTTCCTCTGTTATTATTTTCAAATACTTGTATATACCATACATAGTAACATGCCTCCTTAAGGCATGATGAAGCTATTTGTGTGACAACCAGTGACTTGAGCAAGTGGATCCACTCTACAAATTACAGAGAGTTGGTGACCATCTTCAGCTTGGAGAATATTTGTTCAGGTGCAGCTCTTAAACACATTGCCTTATGACTATTAGAATATGCCTCTTTTCATAAATAACAGTCTGTATCCATTTCTTTTCTCCCCCAAACTCGAGAGGGCAACAACAAGAGGTTAGGCTTATAGATGTGGGAAGAGAAAACGTGTTAACTAATTTTCAGATTTTGATCAGAGGTACAGCTATACTTGGTTTGTCATTTGTTTTTAAGCAAATAACATCTAAAGAATCAGCTTTTAAAATATTTTTGTATACCTACCATTCTGTCATATGTAACAGTACCTCAGCTAACATTCTAGTTTTTCAATCTTTCATACAATGATAGCAGTCAAACATGCAACTTCCCTTTGACTGAAGTTCTTGATGGTTTAATGTTTGAGCATTTCTAAATAGTAGAGGATCTCAGAAATCTAGGTTTATCGTTTGTAATGCATATTGTCATGTGGGCACCTTCCTTTAAGGTATGGCTTAGATATAGCATATCTAAAATAACCTATTTTGTACTACTCGGCCTCAGACTAGAAAGGAAGGCTACATCAGAAGTGTGCATTTAACCAAATGGACATAGAGATCTAGTGTTCTGAAGGCTGGATAATGGAAGGATGCTTACATACATGATGAAGGGTTAGTTAAGTTTACAGCTGCTGCCTTTCCATAGTGGGCTCAGTGGGTTTTTTTTCCCATTATATATGGATTTTTTTTGTAGTTGGTGGCAAGGGGTAGGGAATAGTAATTTGTTTTGTGTGTTTTAGACTTTATTTGTAAAGCTAGTTAGCTTCCCTTTAGATATGTACATTTTGCACATGTGCATCTACCTGTACTCTCATTTATGCACAAGAGTGAAGGCTTTTCAGGGAACAGAACAGCTAACAACGCAGGCTGGTTTTCAGCTAAACAGGACTCCTGTAAGATAGTAAGAATTGATACCTTCTGTATGTTTCATATTGAAGAACTCTAATAGATGAAGATTAGGAGTCAGAAAACATTCATTGTAAATATGCAGTTACTTGTAAGATAGAAACTTCTTATTCCATGTGTTTTATCATAGAATTTAAATATTTATTGATTTTTGTATTTAAAGACTACCTTCATATAAATATATGATTTTAGAAACATAATTTTTCTCATTCTCAGAGTAACCAAATGAGCACTAGGCCAAATGGGTTCATGGGATGAGTTACAAAGCATTACTGAGTTTATCCTCTGTCCCAACCTTGTCTAGTGGTTTGGGGGGTATATTTGAATTCATTGTAATTTATCTTTTAAATTATAAACCCTGTGAGGATAAATCTGGTATTTCAATCTTGAAAACTTTAAAACTGGACTGGAGAGATGGCTCAGTGGTTAAGATCACTGACTGCTCTTCCAGAGGTCCTGAGTTCAATTCCCAGCAACCACATGGTAACTCACAACCATCTGATGTCCTTTTCTGGTGTGTCTGAAGACAGCTACAGTGTACTCATATAAATAAAATAAATGAATATTTAAAAAAAGAAAACTTTAACCCTAATATTTGAAATTTGTCATAAAATATCATTTCTTTCCAGTATCTGAAAATTTTAAACTTTCCATTCAAATCTTTCCTAAGTTGTTTTGTAATCTGCCCAAATAATTATAATAATGAAGTAACCATACTTCTCAAATTTAGTCTTTACTGGATTTTACTCAGGTGAAACATTTACTCTGAAATTCCTAAGGCCACAAACCAGAAGGGTTTGGAGGGTTAAACACATTGGATATAAGGCAGCTTGCTCCTGTGTGTGTTAATCGGTTGCTCTTGGGTGATTTGATGAATGATTTTTATATGACTTAAAATGGGAATGTAGGACTGAGGCTGTAGTTCAGCGATAGAGCATTTGCCAGGCTTTCATAGTACTCTAGGTTCAATCTTTTGCATTGCCAAAAAAAAAAAAAAAAAATGGATAAACTGGAGGCCTAATCACTTTTTTCTGGAATTAAATAATCGAAGGATATAAGTATTTTTAATATATGAAAAAATCCCTTGCTTTCTGTGACAAGTGAAGTTCTGACTCTGAAAGTTATAGTATAGCTTTTCCTGGTTTGCTGCAAAGGCACATGGTTGATTATAGAAAGGAGGACTGGAGGGGCAGAAGCATCCAGGAGAGGAACTCCTGTTCTACGATGGCATAATTCATGCTTCTGGTGAATTCCAAGCTTCTGAGTATCCCTGCAGAATGTGCATGTGTATCGTAGCCAACTAGGATGATCACCTGCTGCTTCTACATCTGAGACCATGACACTGTTTTACATGTCTTAGCAATAGGAAGAGTAAAAACTTGATTTAATTGGGGTTCAGGTTACAAAAACTCTTAACGGTGACAACATATTTGAATGTTCTATATGTTTCTTAAAAATCATCAAATATTAAGGGTTTTTGTATGTGTGCTTTGTATGGTTTTGGCTTCAAAGTTATGTAAGTTGAATTTGATCTTTTCATTGTGGGATCTTTTGGGCAAAGTTACATACATAGCATGAGACTGATAAGCATATCACTGTTGATGCTGTCTTTTATAAATAGTACCCTCAAAAATGTGATAGAAGGCTAATAAGCCTATACTTGGAGATGTAATCTGTTGACTTACTGAGTTTGAGCTGACTGCTTTTTCCTGAAGATGAAAATGAAAATTTGTCCGTTGATATTTTTGGGTACCATCAAGTTGTACGTGCCAGTATGGTTTGAGCACTGACGTGATCTTTAACTAGACTGTTTCTATGATGGTTGGATGGAAGTAAATGTATGAATGTTGATGAATCCATGTATGTAAATTAGAGATTCTTCTCTAGAATCTGTGTGCTTTTGTTATATAGAACTGAAATAATTTGTGATTATTAATAACTAACAGTTATTGGGCATTTACTGTATATCAGTTTACTATTCTAATTTTAAAAGAATTTTTGTAATGGCTTTATTAAAGTACACTTTACCATGAAAATTCATCCTTTCAAAGTGTACAATTCGGCAGTACTTACTATCTTCACAGAATTACCCAACCATCACCACTATCTAATTTGAGAATGTCTGTCTTTATCACTCTGCAGAGAAACAAGTCATTTCTGTTCTCTATTCACCTTCAGTCCCTGCCAACTACCAGTCTACTTTCTATCCATCTGGCCAGGTACTGTTCTCAATACTTGCTCTGTTTCCCCCACTCTTTAATGTAAAGTGCTATAATTTTCATTTTACAGTAGAAAGTTTAGGCACAGAAATGTAATTGCCCAAGGTCATGTATTGATGCATGCAAGTGAATTCATGGTAAGAACACATTAGATGAAATACAGTTTGTATTGCACTGTTAGGCACACAGAATGAACACATTCCTTCCCAGGGTATGTCCTCTCTTACTCACCTTTGCACCCTAGAACTGACTGGAGGTAGATATGTCTGTTTTTTCCCCAGAGTAATGAACTCTGGCATCTGAGCACACAAAGCAGGCAGACTTAGAAAGACATAAGTTTGCTGCCCCTACTCCTCCTTGAAACCCCCCTTTCCTCTCTTCACACACACATAACCTATTTTTCTTTAAGCTTGAAGAATCAAACTACTACTAAAAATTCCATTTCACGTATACCACATAGGGAACTGGGTCTATTTCTAAGACTTAAGATTAAAGTCATTCAAGAACTGAATGCCTTTCTATTTGGATAGATGTGGTGAGAATAAAGATTTTGCCTTAATAAAGCTTGTTCATTTCTGGTCTTTGGTACTCTAATCCTGATCTTTCCTATGAGCAATAAACCTGTGCAAAGAAACCTGTAAAATGGTTGCGGATGTTATATGTGTCAATAAATACATTAGAAAGGGGTACATTTGTGTCTGCCTTTGTACTGAAGGCACAGAAATATTGCACTATATTCATGGCAGGTGATAGATATCAAATGTGTAGAATTGTGTGGAACAAGTTTAAAAGGAAAGTCAAATTTATTGAGCAAATATGGTATGCCAAGCTCATAAGAACAAGTGGGACATCAAAGAGTAAAGGTTTCTTGCAGCAAATAATTGGAAACTAAGGAACTAAAAAGGTAGAGTTTACTGTGCCAGGAAGGAGAATGCCTTCAGTAGAATATCTTGCTGAAAGTGGCTTTAAAGCAATATATGAGGACATGGAGATTAATTGGATTAGGGGTAGGGGAATGTCCCTGTGTTTATAATTTGAAGCCTAGAAGACTGCATGCTTCTGAGAACAGCTGAGTAGGTACTGCCTCTGGCTATCAAAGTGATGATCTTTTTTGGATGACTGCAAATACAAGCCTGCAGGGTAGTGTAGTCCTAGTTTACAGGTGTCATTAGTGTTGAAGGAACATGGTATCTTGGATGTCTTGATGAGAACAGTTGCTGAAGGACAAGAGTGAAGAATTAGAAGTCTAAATGGTAAAGTTTAAACAATCCACCATGGATTTCCTGGGTTATCTTCATCTAACACTTATTTTCGTAAGGCTATTACCATCTTACAGTGCCGAGGGCCACACCCAGGGCTTTGTGCATACTAAGCAAGTGCTGTACCACTGAGCTGTATTCTTAGCCCTTGACTTTTTGAGGCAGGGTCTTCCCACATAACAGACTAGCATTCTTTGCCTTGGCCTCCTGAGTATTGAGATTACAAGGCATGTAACCACAAAGTTAACTCATCAGGAGGATGTTCTGATTCAAGCTTTTGGCCATAGTAAAAGACAGGAGAAAAGACAGGTCAATAGATACATTTAGGTATATTGTTGACACTTAAAAGTCATGATGACTGGGAGCCCACAGAGAAGACATTTTCATTATTTTGTGAAAGTGGCCCATGAAACCAGTTACTTGGCAATCTGTGGAAAGAAGAAAGCCCTCTGGTGTCAATGGAGAGATTATGCTGCACATTTCATATATGCTTTCATGGAGCACTTCATATTAGTCCAAAGCATGTTGAAGCACCAACATGCCACGCCCAAGGCCACACAAATATTAAATTTAGATGAAGCCTAGAAGCCAAGCCTACCTGGCTCTGGAAAGCAATTCAGCTAGAATTAGTTGAATATGAGCTGCATGAAATAGAAAAGCCAGAAACAGGTGACTAAGTAAAGGCTTATATCTCTTTAAAAAGTCTAGGTCTGGAGAGATGGCTACATGATTAAGAGCACTTGTTGCTATTGCAAATGACTTGGTTTGATTCTCAGCACCCACGTGGTAGCTCACAACCTATAACTCTGGCTTTAGGGGATCCAAACCCCTCTTCTGACATCCCTACTCACAGGTATGTACATGGTGGCCATACATACATACAGAGCAATCATACACATATTTTTTTTTAACTGTAAAGATGTAAAGTTACTGCTGGTAGTTCCTTGGTATCTATAATCCAGATTTCAAAATTCTTCATGCCATTTTCAGTTTCCTTCCTAAATGTGGCATGGGCTGCAGGAGCCCAATTCATTGTACCCACACAGCAGTTTATACATAGAAGACAAACTGGCAGCTTTGACTGACTGAGTTATCTGCCAGCTACCTTTGTAGAAGACTGACAGTTTCTATTTGCTAAGGAGATTATCCGGGGCATCTCTAGATCCAGAGACAGGCTAGGAAATGCACTCTTGACTCTGTGCATTACTGCCCTAAATCAAGTTGGAGTGCTGCTGTTAGGGACTGGATATTCATTGGCAGCAGGCACTCTTCATCACAGTGCTTCTCTTAAATCAATTAACTTTTTCTAGGGAGTGGGGATTGTCAGGCTTTAGACTGCGTTCACCACAGGTGAACCTTATAAATGCACCCAATTTTGGAAATAGGATTCTCTTTTTATTTTTAAGTCTTTCTAAGTTGCACATGCCCATGATGCACTTTGATCGTATCCCCCGACATTATCCTCACCCCCCTTTCTCCTCCCATCAAACTCTTCCTCTTAACAAGTCTCCCTCCTACTTCCACATCTTTTTGTATGTGTGTGTTCCACTGGTTGCTTCCATGAGCATGGAGTGGATGTTACCAGTGGTTAAAGGAGACGATGACTTTTGACGGATGGGTAAAGCTTTATGAGACCCTCAATATGGAATGTTGATGGAGCCGACTGCTGCTCTGAGTTGAGACAGGATTTTCAAGACATTCTTCCTCTCCACAGTTCCTTCGAGCCCAGGGCTATCTAAAACTTGATGACTGACCTAGGACTGAATCATTGAGACTTTAAGACTGCTGTTTGGTTTCACTTTTCCTTTCATTACTTCCTTGCTTTTTCCCCCTTTTATGAAACAGATTCTCATTGTTTAACCCAGGCTCTCCTCAAATGTACAGACCTTCTGCCTCAGCCTTCTGTGTGTTGGGGTTACAGTCATAGGCCACCACACTTTGCTGGAGATAGACCGATGGTCTTGCTAAGCATGGACCCACCAATCTTTCATTTTTGGTGGTCCATATTTCTAGCAAAATTTCAATTTTGTGTGAAGAACATGTAGCTGCTAGCAATGGGTTTTCTTAGTTTCAGTTGTAGCATATGCATGAGAATATTTTTACTTAATTTCTAAACCCTATATGTGCCTAAGAGACAACTCAAAGATTATGGTCATGTTTTATTAGCACTTTTGGATGTTCTGCCCTTCTTGTTGTCTGATAAGAAACTAAGTTGTGTAACCGGTGTGCTTCTGTAAGGAATGCACCCCATTCTCTGCTTGATTTCAGCTCTGTTTTCTCCCATTGATGCTGTTTCATAGTATTCTTAGGTATTTAGGCACGGATGCTTGTTGAGGTTTGACAATAAAGTTGTCCAGCTAAGACACTAGATTGGCCTTGAACTTGAGATCCCGCTTCTCCAGTGAGCCACTGCACACCCTTCAAAAGGCTCTGGAAGGGTGGTGGCATTTCATTTCCAGTTCTATAGATCAATCAGAGCCAGGGCCTTGTTCATGCTAGGCAAGCACTCTACTACTGAAACATACCCTAGCCCCCATCCCCTTCTTTTGAGACAAGGTCTCTGGGCTGACCTCAAATTCCTGATCATTCGACTTCAGTCTCCCAAGTGCTGGGGAACCTGTAGGTTTCACTTTCACCAAGTTTTGAAAAATTTTTAACTATTACCTTTTCCAAAAAAATTCCTTCATTTCACCCTTCTTTTCTTCTGAGAATCTAAAGGCAAGAGTGTTAGGTATTTCAGCCTTGTCCCGCTATTGTTTGAGATTCTGTTAATGTCTGTTTTTCCCTGTATGTTTTAGATGGCAGGACTTGATTTGTTCTTGCTCCGGGCAAGAACAATACTACTCAATGTAGCACTATTGCTAAGCCTGTCTTTATTTTAAGTTGTAGTATGTTGTTCATTCTAGACATATTTAGCTTTGTTTTGTTAAAATGGTGTCACTTGGTCCAACTACTAAGGGAAAAACTATCGAGGTTCCTTTTTTTTTAAAAAAAAGCACTAACAATATAATTACTATAAGACTTTACTTCCGGGTATATACGTGATGGTCAGATCACAGCTGTAGGTCACATGCACAATTATAACGCTGCTCTCCATATACCCAAGTTGTAGAATCAGCCTAGGGATATATCAATGGACGGGTGGAAAGGGGGCACCCGAGGATCATATTAAACAAAATCACTCAGGTGAAAAAAAGACAAATATCAAATTTTTTCTCATTTATGAACCCTGGAATTCTTTATAGACAGGTAAAACTATGAATATATATTAAAAAATGAAGGCAGAAAGACAAGACTAAGGGAAGGGGGGAGACCAGCAGGAAGAGAGAAGTAGGGGAGGAGGGGTTTAAAGGAGAGAATGGGAGAGGGTGCACGTGATATTCTTGAAAGAAATTGTCTATATGAAATCCAACACTATGTACAATGAATATACACCAATAAAATACTGAAGAAAGAACCATGTCATTAAGCAGGTGTGGGGCTATACACCTGTAGTGCTAGGTACTGGAGAAGCTGGGGTAGAAGGATCACAGTTTGAGGCTAGCCTGGGTCACAAAACAAAACCCTATCTACAAACAAATTAATCATTGCATTTCACAATATAACATTTATTAAAGCAGCATAGTTTCCTTATAATAGTTCACCTTTAATGCTTTTATATATTGTTAAAATAGATTTTAAAGGACTTATAGTAAATTATTTTTGTCAGATTTGCAAGAATTGCACTATTGCGGTATTGATATCTTTGAATTTTTTTTTTCCTTGTATGTTAAGGTTAGTCATATACCCAGTAATTTCGGAAAGTATCCTGAATACTTTAAATAATATTATTACCTTTTTAAACTTTAAAGAGTACGTTTGTAGTTTTTGGTTCCACGAAGCAATTGGGCAGGTAGACTCTGACCTGCAAGTGGGCTGCAGTCTCTGGGACCATTGTTTTCAACAACAGCTGCACTATTCAAAGCTGCCCAGGCTGGCGCCACCCAGTGACCAATGTGAGACTTTGCGGTGTTCTTTTCCTTCCAATCTTGGCAGACAATGAAAGGCAAGTACCACATGTTCTTTCATATGTGAAAATTCAAAAAGTACTCTTGAAATATTACTAACGACTTAAAAGGTACAGGGTGGGGTAAAGATGGAGAAGCAGACATTGGATTTGTTTAGCACCTACTGTATGGGTACATGGCAACATCCAAACCCACTATAGTATTTTAATATTAGTATTAATAGGTATTAAAGGTAAAAATCTGTTTATGTTAGTTTGAGTCAAATCCATGCACCTTCTGCTTGAAGTATATGTGTAAGGGTCCATGACCACCTTTAAAGATCTCCTCTTGAGCTTCCTGACACGTTCTTTTCAGGCGTACTCTGGCTGCTTCATCCAGAAAGCAGGGACCTCGAGAAGCCTGTTCTGCCGTCTACTTCATGAAACTGCTAGAATTTTAGCTAAGTCACATGAGGACAAAGTGACATCAGAATGCCACTGGCACGTGTGGGGCCATGGCAGTTCCATCTGGAGATGAATTCTTTTCTTCCTCTGGAGTTTTCCTTTTGCCTTCTAAGGGATAAGGGTGCTGCTCCTGGCACTGATACACAGGGCTGCATGGGATCTGCGGTACCAGGGAATGAGAAAGCAAAAAGAAGAAAACAAGAGAAGTAACTAGAAAACGTTCACACACACTTAAGAGATCCCCTTTTCAGCTCCTTGTATGGCAATCAGAGGGCTTGGCCGGACAGCCTATATGTAGAACTGATGCTCCCTTTTGATGTGGCACCCTATTGAATCCAAGCTGGATAGATTCACTAGTGGTGAGTACTTTGAATTCCAACCTTTCCTAATCCTCCCACTACTCTGCTTTTCCAGACTATTCAAATCTATCAGCTTTCAGAACTGCACTCAGTGAGACAGCAGGCTGAGATTCCTGTGTTTGGTTCTGAGATGACTACCAATCATCCTAAGGAGTGTTTGTTTGGTTCTTCTGGGATGCTGGAAATGGAGCCCAGGGACTTACATGAGCTCCGTGAGCATTCCACCACTGAGTTATAGTCCTAATCCTTAGTAAGCTTTTTTTTTAATGACAGTAATACGATGTGTGTGTATGGAGTGGGTGGTTCTGTGGTACAGAAGCTGGCCTAGTTTGCAGAAGGTCCCAGTTCAATCCTTGGTATCCCCAGCAAATCATTAAATCAGTAAATGTAACAAACACAGTGGTGTCCTCACGGTCACAAGTGCAGCCTTTTTCAGTTACTGACAATATAACATCTGGATTATTATTTCCTGAAGACCTACTTACATTCCCTTGGCAAATCTCTAGGATAGTTCAGTGTGGGGATGAGTGAGCTATGAACACAAGGTTGTCAAAAGTCTGATGGCAAGACTCTTGTGGGATGTTTCCCCTCTTTTAAAAACCAAGCTATTCTTGATTCAACTGAACTCCCGTGAAGAAGCTCGGTATATTCTTCTAGATGCACAGAGGTGCAGTCCTGGCTAAGCGCAGTAAACACCTGCCAATGCTCTATTAACCCCACGTCTATTTTGAACTCATAAAAGCCCAGGTTTCAGAATCACACGGAACCATTTTTGAGCAAGTCACATCACCTCTCTGTGCCTCTGCATCTTTAAAATGTGTTTTTAAGTGATAAGCTGGTAAGATGGTTCAGTGGGTAAAGGTGGTTGATGCCAAAGCCTAAAGACCCAAATTTGATCCCTGGGCCCCATATGATAGAGGGAGACAACTGATTCCTGAAAGTTATCATCTGACCTCCACATGCAGGACATGGGACACACATCCCACACACACACATGTACACACCAACACAATAAGCGTA
>JANHMN010000005.1:70850883-70898722 GCA_030674055.1 Rhabdomys pumilio | reverse complement strand
CTACATCTAGAGCCACAGGTAGCAAAGCCCATCCCGCAGTGACACACTTCCTCCAACAAGGTCACATATCCAATAATTCCAGTCTCGATGAGTTTATGGGGACCATTTTTACTTGGATCACCACACTTCTTTTGAGCCCTGGTACAACCACTCTGGAAATGGGAAATAGATCTACCTGAAGACAAGCTATACCACTCTTCGGCATATACCCAAAAGATGCCCTACCATGCCACAGGGTCATGTGTTCATAGCGGCTTCATCTGTGACAACCAGAAACTGGAAACAACCCAAATATCCCACAACAGAAGAATGGATACAGAAAATGTGGTTCGTTTACACAATGGAATACTATTCAGCTATTAAGAACAAGGACATCATGAATTTTGCAGGCAAATGGATGGAACTAGAAAATACCATCCTGAGTGACATATTTCAGACCCAAAAGGACATGCATGGTATGCACTCACTAATAAGTGGATATTAGACCAAAAATGTACAGAATATCTAGGATACAATTCACAAAACTCCAGAAAGTTAACCAGCAGAAGAGCCAAAGTGAGGATGCCTCAATCCCACTTGAGAAGAAGAAAGCAATCATGGGGGAAGGGGCAGAGGGAGGGATCTGGATGGGAGAGGGGAGGGGAAAAGGTAAACATGGTCAGGTATGGGGGCAGGGAACAAGAGAGAAGCCCTGAGGGCCAGCAGAATGAATGGAAATATGCAACCTGCGAGTGGGGGTTGGCGGACCCTCTAGAATGTACCAGAGACCTTGGACTCAGAGGGAAGGACCTTAGATGAAATGCCCTACAGTGGGGAGAGGGAACTTGTAGAGTCCACGTCCAGTAGAAAGACAGGGAGGGTATCAAGTGAGGAATGGGGTTGCCATCCCACAGTCAAAAACTCTGACCCAGAATTGTTCCTGTCTGAAAGAACTACAGGGACAAAAATGGAGACGAAACTGAGAGAAAGGAGGTCCAATGACAGGCCCAAATTGGAATCCAGGTCAAGGCCCCAAGGCTTGACACTATTACTGATGCTATAGTGTGCTTACAGACAGGAGCCTAACATGGCTGTCCTCTGAGAGACCCAACAAGCAGCTGACTGAGATATGTGTAGACACTTACATCCAACCATTGGACTGAAGTCAGAGACCTTTATGGTTGAATTAGGGAAAGGCTGGAAGAAGCTGAGGAGGAGGGTGACCTCATGGGAAGACAGAGTCTCAACTAACCTGGAGTCCTGAGATCTCTCAGATGCTGAGCCACCAACCAGGCAGCTGATCTGAGGCCACCTGACACCTATACAGCAGAGGACTGCCTGGTCTAGCCTCAGTGGGAGAAGATGTGCCTGATCTTCGGGAGACTTGAGGCCCCAGGGAGTGGGAAGGTCTGGAGGTGAGTTGGGGGAGATATCCTCTTGTAAACAGTTGGGAAGAGGAATGGGATGAGGGATTGTGCGAGGGCAGACTGGGAGCGAGGTAACAACTAGATTGAAAAAATTAAAACTGATAAGAAAGGATACAAACCTTTACTGCAGTTTCATGGGTCTGAACTAGGCTGATGTATGTAAAATACTTGGTGTAGAGACCCACATCTGGCGAAACTGACCATTTGTATAAAAGAGCTATCTTATGGGGGAGAGGACAAGGACTGTTGTCGAGAATTACTCTTTAAGTACCCAGCATCATCTAACTTTTCCTATCTGCTCTGGCAACCTTCAGTCATGATGTAGAGTTGAAAGCTCTACAGACTTTGTTCGTGGTTTGGGTTTTGTTGTTGTTTATTTTCTTCTGTTGTTGCTTTGAGACAGGGTCTTGCTCTGTGGTGTGGGCTGGCCTGGACTCCTGCCTATAGCTCTTCAATGCTGAAGTCACAGGCATGAAACCACCCCACCTGGCTCTATGGAGTCATGAAAACTATTATAGTGTCTTAATGAAAACGATTTCTATGAACCTTACTTTTTTTCTATTTAGATTAGAGGACTCTGTAGAGCTTCTCTGGCTGTAACCAGGGAGCGAAACTATGGTAATTTAAAAACAGCAGGGGGCATTGGAAAACAAAGAACTGCTGTGCTACTTAGTTACTGATGGAAGCTGAAACTTTTTGGAAAGTAGGAAATGTGTCTGATGAGATGGATGACCCAGCTAGAGAAATGTCCAGTCAACTGCATACAAGGTGCTACAGACAGCAAAATGTGCAAGGACAGAGAGAACATGCATGGAGGACCGTTAAGATGGGGCTCTAAAGATTCATCCCTAGATCCTCCACATTGGGAACAGTGCTAAAATAAGAAATGGCTTTGAAACAAACATCACATCCAGGGCACTTTCAGGAAGGCGTGGTCTAAAACTAAAGCCAAAGGTCTGACTGTAAAATCTTTACCACTAAAACCATAAGAGGCTCCAAGGTTGTGACTCTAAGACTCAAGTCAGTCAGGTACTTAAGAAGCTTAAGGGCATTATTCCTCAGCGGTATCTGCCAAAGCCTCAGGTGAGGAGGGACTTAGCTCAAAGGTATTTTTTTTTTTTCAGTGAAGCTTTGGTGTAATGGAATAAACCTTAATGTGATTCACAGAGTTTTAAAGACAACTATACTTAGGAAATTGTTCCAGCATGGACTAAAATGGATAGAGACTGTGTAAAACAAGAGACTAAAGCTGAAATAATCACATGCTGTGGTAAACACTGATGCTCTTTTGCTTGGAAAGGAAAGATGAGCCAGAAGATATACCCAAGAGCCCAGGGGCCAGAATCAGGCGCCATGGCTAATTATTTCCAGGCAGGAGGAGAAGTACAACCTGATCCAGGAACTCTCCATATTTCCCCAGAGAGTGTTCAGAATCGTTTCTGCAATGGTGGCTCCTTTTAAAAAGTACTTTACTTTATTCATGTGTGACTGTGCATGTCACATATGTCTGAATGCCCACACAAGCCAGAAGGAGGCATCAGATCCTCCAGAATGGGACTCATGGGCAGTTCTGAGCCATCTGATGTGGGTGGTGGGCACTGAAGCCAGGTCCTCCGCAAGAGCAACAGTAGCTCTTCTTTCCAGCTGCACAGTAGTGGTCCTTCCTTCCTTCCTTCCTTCCTTCCTTCCTTCCTTCCTTCCTTCCTTCCTTCCTTCTTTCCTTTATTTTTTTTGTGCCTGATTCATCATTTGGGGATTGTGGAACTGAAGTCCAGGGTCTTGTACATTCTAGGCAACTGAACTACATCCTCAGTCTTTTTTCTAAGGCGAGATCTCACCATATAGTTCTGGCTGACCTTTAACTCAAGGCCATCCTCTCTGATGCTGAGATTCCACATTCGTTCCTCTACGCCCAGCTCTCCATCCCCTTTTTGTTCAATAATATCCAATGAAGTTATCCTCTGGCTTGAGGCCAATAATTTGTTCATAGGTCATTGGGTTGATATTTCTACTTAAAATTTTCTTAAGGAGGAGAGCCTTTGTGTGTGTGTGCCTTGCCGGTGATGATGAGGACCTGAGCTTTGAACTGCTGCTGTAATGGGAGAACACTTTCCTTCCTAGATCTTCCATCACAGGGCAATGCTGACTTCTCCCCACTTGGAAGTGAGCAGCTGTAACATCTTTCTTCTGATGAATGTGCTAAAGACAGATTGAGTGACCTGTTTAACTGTGATTCCAGAGACTAGGTCATAAAGATTGCCATGTAGGCTGCTCTGTACTCTGCATTAGATGTTTCACTCTAGGATAAGTGGTGTTGTTGTTTTTGTTATTGTTCTTCTTTGTCATGGTGGTGGTGGTTTGTTTGAGACGGGGTTTTATTCTATAACCCAGACCGCTATAGAATTCTTGATGTTTCTGTCACTACCTTCCAAAACACTTGCCATCACACCTCGGGATAAGACTTTTACTATGCCATAATGACATTTGAGTAACTTGTGGATGTCCACATTGTGAAGGGCCGAGGTTTCCTGGCAACACCCACATGGCTGTGCCATCATGAAAGCAGATCCTCCAGTCCCATTCAATATAGCCCTTGCCAAAAATCCTTACTCCAGCATGCGAGTAGCAAGAGTCATAACTTTCCAGCCAAGCTGCTACTAATTTTTGACCCATAAAATGGTTTGTGAAGATATCTTGATTTGGGGGATCATGTGTTTGTTACCCAGTAATACATACTGAATATGGTTGAAATGGGATCAAAGGGAGATTCCAGGACCTTGCTGCATCTCTGTTGGCAGCTCCCTTCTTCCTCCAAGTGCCCTGGTTCCTTTGTGGCTATGCCCAAGTAGTTTTGAATGAAGTAGTCTTTGTCACTTAGTTGAAATGCTCTACAGACACCAGGTCTCAAAGTTCTTAGAGAGGATGAAGTAGTTAGCGTAAGATTTGCTAGATTCCCTTTAAGCAGGTTGGTCATCTTTTCTTTTATTTTCTCTTCTTTTCTTTTATCCCATTTCAGCTAGACATGAGATCTTCAACACTATATTATTTTTGAGACTGTAGAAGATGCCCCAGAGGTACAAGAGTCATGACCTGACATTGACTTCTATCTTTTTCCTCCTTGATAAACAAGTTTGATAACATACACTTCTACCTAGAGCCATTACCCATCAGTAACAACAGATGCTATCTCTGCTACTTGCCTGCTCCACTCACTGCTTCAGTTTTGTGAATTGCAGGCTGTCTAATAAATACTTTACTAATAAATATAGATAGTCTTTACTAATAAATACTGCTCACGGAGATGGGATCAGGAAGGATTGCTATCCATGTGAGAACCTGATATGGAAGCCAATTAGACTTCCTTTCTGCTCCACAGCCGATCTTACTTTCTTAAAAGCAACCTTGATACAGAATAGTCAACCTGTCCCTGGCAATATTCCACGTCTTCAAAATAAAGACCCTCCCAACACCTCGATAGTGGCTAGGGAGGATATAAGGGATCTTTTAGCCCCTGATAGGCACACAGACTTGAGATCATGTAAATAATATGTCCAGTAGTCACAAGTAACAAAATTATTTGAAGTGAAATAAGCAAGTCCCAGGCGTATTAGACAACACAGCAGAATTACACTTAAACAAGTTATCTATAAGATGTCAAAGTCATCTTATCAAGAAATATGACAGCAGGTACAGGGCAGAGAATAGAGAACTGTAGAGTTGTTTCTCAATAGCTAGAGAGTTATCTTAGTTAGGGTTTCCATTGATGTGAAGAGATACCATGACCAGAGCAACTCAACTCTTATAAAGGCAAACTCTTATATCAGGGGTGCCTTGCATTTTTAGAGGTTTTGTCCATTATCATTATGGCAGGAAGCATGGCCGCATGTAGACAGACATGGTGCTGGAGGAGCCAAAACTTCTACATCTTGATCTAAAGGTATCCAGTAAGAGATCGTGTGCCACACTAGGTGTAGGAAACCTCAAAGTGACATATTTTCTACAACAAGGCCATACCTCCTAATAGTGACACTCCCTATGGGTCAAGCATTAAACACCTAAGTCTATGAGGAGGGGGTCATACCTATTGAAACCACCACACTTTAGTCCCTGGCCCCCATAGGCTTATAGCCATAACATAACACAAAACACATTTAGTTCAAATTCAAAAATTCCCATAGTCTATCACAGTCTCACCCATGTTTAAAAGTTTAAAGTTCAAAGTCTCTTCTGAGATTCATACAGTCCCTTCACTATAATCCCCTATACAATCAAAATCAAAACACAGATCACATACTTTGAGTGCACAATGGCACAGGATATACATTACTGTTCCAAAAGGGAGCATAGTGAAGAACTACTGGACCAAAGCATGACCAAAAGCCTGCTGGGCAAACTCCAAACTCTGTATCTCCATGTCTGATGTCAAAGTGCTCTTCAGATCTCTAATTCTCTTCAGCCTTGTTGATTGCGTCACAGTTCTTTTCCTTGGGCTGGTTCTATTTCCTGTTAGCAGCTTTACTCAGCAGATACCCAATGGCTCTGGCATCTCTAACCTCTTAGGGTCTCCAAGGTAACCTAGGCTTCACCTTCACAGCTTCATGCCATTGTCTGTCTGGACCTCCATACAGGGACACCCCTGCCACACAGGAAGGAGATTTTATAAACCCTTCGCCTTGACTCTAAAGCCAGGGTAAAGCTGCTAAGTTCTGCTGCTTGCTGGGGCTGGAGCATGGACGCCTCATTCAGTTACATCTTCAGCAGCTTTCTGTTTTCCATGGTTTCCTTCACTACCTAAGCTTAGCTGTCCTGGAACTTGCTCTGTAGACTGATGACTTAGAATTCAGAAATCTGTATGCCTCTGTCTCCTAAGTGCTGATATCAAAGGCAAGTACCACCATGCCTAGATCCAAGATTTCCTAAAATTCCTTTTTATTATAGATCTTTACAAGCATGGCTACTATGCCTCGAGATCTAGATTAAAGATGTGTTGGACCAAAAGCACATGTCATCCCACCTCAAGATCTGCATCAAAAGCCAGTGTCTTCAGGCCTCAAGATGTGGAACAAAGTCATGTTGTCTTCCTGTCTCAAGTTCCACATCAGGTGTGCCCTTCATTTCTGGATTGTAGTTCATTCCAGTTATAGCCAGGTTGACAACCAAGAATAACCAGCACAACAGTTTCAGGTGTACTAGAAGAATAAGTTCTAGGAATTGCTGCACCACATACCTGGACCTGTAGCTGACATTATGTTGTTCTGCAATGTAAAAGGCTGTAAATGGGGGCTGGAGAAATAGCACCGGGGTAGGAGCATTGACTGCTCTTCCAGAGGATGTGGGTTCAGTTCCCAGCACCTGCATGGAGGCTCACAACCCTCTGTAACTCCAGTTCTATGCAATATGACACTCATCTGGCAAGCATGCACATGGTATACATGCGTTCATGCAGGCCAACACCCATACACATAAAATAAAAATAAGTATGTTTTTGAAACGAAAAAGAATAAATCTCATGTCAAGTGTTCTTACCACTCAGATACACATGTGCCTACACACACACACACACACACACACACACACACACTCACATTCAAGCTTGTGCGCATGCATGCAACAAAAGGACAAAAGGAAACTATGGGAGCTATTTGATACATTTATTACCTTGACTGTGTTGATGATGCCATGAGTGTTTGCAAATTTCTCAGATTAGATACAATGAATATATATATGGCTTTTGTATATCAACTGTACTTCAACAAAGCTGTATTTAGAAAAACAGAGTAAGGAGATAGCAAGTGAGAAAAAGAGTGGTTTCTGTTTTAGATAGAGTGGTAGGGAAGGTGTCTCTGAAATTCTTGTTTGTTTTTCAAATATCCCAGGTTGTCCTCTGACTCCCGATCCTTCTGCCTTAGTTGCCTGAGTGCTAAGATGACAGGTGTGTGCCAGCACAGCTGAGAGACAGGCGTCTGAATAAAGGCCTGACTACAGTGAAGCAGTGGCCATGGAGAAGGGGTTTAAAAGGGAAAAGACCATGAACGTAGTGAAGAGTTTCAGCCACGGATGATCAGCCTGCTTGAGAAATAGGGAGAAGGCCAGAGCACTCAGAGCCACTTTATAAGATGATCAGAGCTGATTACTGCATATCATGCCATATATTTTTGATTCTTTGAGGTACCGCAGGAAGTCCAACTTTTTTATTATTTCACTGACCATTATCTTTTCTTGGCTCTAAATGTCTCCTTTTATCTATCTTTCTCTCCTTTGCTTTTAGAAATGACTTCACTACTTGGTATCCAAAAAGAAACAGTCTGAAAGAGAACTGGCCCATCTCTCCACCACCAAACCCGTGACTCTACCAGCATCTACCATCATTCTCTCTGCCTTTTCTATTACAAAGGACAAGCCCACTCTGCCCTTAGTATGGCTCCATCTTCCACTGTGCACTGGACTTCATATCCTACTGTCAAGTCAAAGACTTCATCCCTACAAACAAACTCTTCCATTCTGGTGCAACCATAAAAGCTTTGTCTGATCACACCTCTATGCTTCTCCATGCCACAGGTCAACTTCCAAGAACTCCCCAACTGGGTGTGATACAAAGAGCTCTTCTTTTATCTTCTCAACCGTTACGCATTCACTCTTTTCTTATAACTCCCACAGATTGATTTTCTAAAGGAATGCACCAAGGGGGAAGTGGGGCACAGAAGTCCAGAATAAAAAATAAATACAAATGTAAGCTGTGTTTATTAATTACTTTGTATGCACAAACTAGTACCGAGGCCGTCCTGTACAAAACACCATCAAGATTGGAAGCAGGGGGCTCAGTTAGCAAAGCTGAGGGTGTCAGTCTCTGATATTTGGATGTTATGCTGCAGCTCCTGTTTCTGGATGGATCAGGAGGTGTTTGGCACACTCCATGATTTTAACTGCCTTTGAACAGAATGGTCATGCGGTCCAGCTAGAAGAAGGTGAAATGCTTTTGTTATATGTGTCATGCATTTACTGAAGTTTCATCTCAGGATGCAGAGCCAGGTGAGGCTGTCAAAGTGACCACAGGCCCTTTCTATATTAGATTTGTCCAAAGCCCGAGGAACACACTGCACCGAGTCCTGTTGCATTGCTTCGGTATTTTGATCACCATGGAACGTGGGCAGTCCACCTGCTACAGTTGGAGGGGAGGTGCTGGTTCCACTCAGGCTGGAAAACAGATGCCATTGCTACTGAAGCCCTGGCTCATCTTACCCATTATTTTTAAAAATTATTAATTCACTTCATACAATGTATTCTGATCCTATTCACCCAGCACCTCATCTTAACGCCTCCCAGATCTGCCTCCACGTCCCTACCCCTAACTTTATGTTCTTTTAAAAACCTTAATAGTGCATAGACTCCAATTTGTGCTTCAATTTGTGCATGTGGGATCATCCACTGGAGCCTGGTTCTTGGGACTCTTAACAAAACAGGAGAAGAAAAGTTCAAAGGCACCTTTGAATTCTTTTTTCCTCAAACTCCACAGGCAATCCATAAGCAATGCCTATCTGCTTCAGATGCTGACCATGACCTGACTGAACATGGGCTCACCATCTTCACAGCTGTCACCCAGCATAGGCTGTCTCCAAGGGGATGGCTATAGTCTCTGGCCAGATGCTAGCAAGAACCTGAAGGTGAGGGAACCAAGAGAACCTAAGTGGCCTTCATTTCTTTTCTAGATTCCACCTCATTCCAAAAAGAATTTGAGCTGAATAGCACATTGAAACTCCCATACCTTCTGTCCTGGCTCGTTTTATGTCAATTTAACACAAGCAAAAATCATCTGAAAGAAGAGAACCTCAATTTAGAAAATGCCTTTGTAAGATCCGGTTGTAGAAAAGACTGTAGGGCATTTTCTTCTTAAGATTTTGTTATTATTACTTTTTACTGAAAGTGTATTTTTTTCAGCTGGCCAGTGGTGGTACATGCCTTTAATCCCAGTACTCAGGAGGCAGAGATGGGTGGATCTCTGAGTTTGAGGCCAGCTTGGTTTACAGAGTGAGTTCCAGGAAAGATAGGACTACTCGGAAACTGTCAAACAAAAAAAAATTTTTTTTTCACACAGAATATTCTGATTATAGTTTCCTCTCCCCCAACTCCTCCCTGATATTTCCCACTTCTCCACCCGACCAAATCCACACATTTCCTTTATCCCTCCCATTAAACTATAATCAAAAATATTAGTAAGATAAAATAACAACAAGCAAACCAGATCAGAACAAAACAAACAGAAAACAACAAACCAATGGAAAAATTGGAAAAAAAAACATATAGACACTAAGACACACACATTTGCATACAAAAACCCATTGAAAAAAATTGAAAACATAATATATAAGCAAGAGATCTGTAAAGTTAAAAAAACCCAAACAAAACACAATGAAACAAACAAACAAACAAACAAACTCCAAATATCCCACTGAGTTCATTTACTGTAGAACATGAGGTCTGCCCTTATTGTGGTTAGTATAACTAGGGAGACTCTGTTGGAGAAAACTAATTTTTCCTTTGCCAGTGGTTATTAATTGGAGTTAATATTCAGGGTTAGTGATGAGGGGGCTTGTGTTCTCTTTCTCTCTCAGTGTTGGGACACCAGCCAGCTTAGGCCTATGCAGGCCCTGTGCATGCTGGGAGTGATTCATATGTACATGAGTCTTTATTTGTAAAATATGAATAACATTGTCTTCTGAGAGTTGCTATGAATAATAATTGGAGACAGTACCCCTTAAGTTTTGAGGATGTTGTCTGGAGTTCAGTATCTCTCATCTCTTCTAGTTGACCTGTAGCCATGATTTAATCCCTGTATTTTACGGATACCCATGGTATACACAAAAGTTTTAGATGAAAGAGAAACTCTGACTTTACTGTGTTGCTTGGCAATAAATGACAGAGACAATGGTTGATGACAGTGACTCACAGAAGTCTGGATTCTTCCTGGCTGAAAAAAAAAGCAGAAGTTTCTTTCCTCAGTCTTATATTGTTGGGGTTTTTTTGTTTGTTTGTTTTGAAGCTGATGGCTTGTGAATCACATTCAAAGGAAAGATTGAAAGCAAGGACAAAAGAAAAGGATGGATGGAAGGAGGGACACACACACAGAGAGAGACAGAGAGACAGAGAGACACAGAGACACAGAGAGAGAGACAGAGTGTGTGTGAGAGAGAAACACACACACACACACAGAGAGAGAGAGAGAGAGAGAGAGAGAGAGAGAGAGAGAGAGAGAGAGAAAGAGAGAGAGAGAGATCTACTGGCTAGGCTAGATCATTTATCAGTGGGTGAATCTAACTTATTCTAAAAATTAAAGGGCCTTTGTACTTCTTTACCTAACTAATGTGGAAAGAGTATACAAACAATAAATGTAGGAACATTTCTTCTTATTCTAGCTAAAAAATTAAGAGTAGTGATTATTATTAAGTATTAGTAAAGCTATTTCAAATGAAAACTCCAATAAATTGTCAGATCCAAGCATTATGCATCGCTAGTTGGTAACACAGAAAAGAAAGAAAAACAAGACTCTACACATTACATCCCTCTTGTCAAAATAACACATTAGGGTCTGGAGAGATGGTTCAGCTTTTAAGAACACTAATTGTTCGTACAGAGGACCCATATTGAGTCCCTAGCATTCTCTTGATAGTACACAACCATATACAATCCCAATTCCAGGGAATCCAGTACCTTTTTTTTTTTTTTTATCAGATGTACGGTTTGAAAATAAATTCTCCCAATCTATAGTTTGTCTCTTCACTGTGTTGCTTGTTTCCTTTGCTCTGAGGAAGTTTTTATTTGATGTAATTTATGTTTGCTTTTGTTGCCTGTGCTTTAGGGATAATATAAAAATATCAGTGTCTAGACCAACATCATAGAGCTTTCCTCCTGTGTAAATAGAAGGTTCCTCCATGATTGAAATACTTTATGTGGAAGGAAGCTCCTTAAAACAGACGCTAAACAACTCAAACAACTTCCGGAAGTCAGTGAAACTGAGCAGATTCACTAGGACCCTCCCTCCCAAGAGTAAACAATGAAGACATCTAACAGTCAGTCTCAGACTAACCAAGCTGTAAAGAAGAATCAGACTAGCAACGCGACCTGAAAGAAGCAGAAACAGGCTGAACTGTATGGAAGAGGTTTAAAGTAGCTGCGCCTCCAATATGTTGAGCTACCTGCAAGCTGTGCAGCACGCCAGAGGGGCTCCAGCTTTGGTGAGTAGTACTAGGATGGGCTTTGGTGATGCAGCTGTCTTTGAGTCATTTTTGATCCTGTAAGTAACTCCTCACCCACATTTCTGTAAGTAACCACAATAAAACTCATTGGTTCAACCAAGTTGGACTTTTGTGATATCCATGCTTTGGTCTGGCATGGGCTCCTTATCTGCGGCGAGTAGATGTATGTGTTGAGTGTCCTCAGGAAAAGTCTTGTCACAAAACACACCCATATTTTCTTCTAGTGGTTTTATAGTTTCAGGTCTTGTGTTTGAGTCTTTACTCAGTTTCAAGTTGGTTTTTATACATAGTGTAATACAAGGAGCTAATTTCATTCACCTGGATATGGCGGCTGCACTACTTCACCACCAGCAATGGATAAGGATTCCGATTTTTTTTTCATACCTTTGCCACTTTTCCTCATTGGTTATCTTCATCCCCACTACTCTCGTAGGTGTTGAACATCTTTCTATGTTTATTGGCCATTTATTCAGATACCTTCTTTAGAGACACACCCATTTAAACCCTTTGCCCATTTTTATACTAGGTTATTTTTTTTCTTTGTGTTGTTAAATTTCTTAAAATATTCTGTGTGCAAAGTCCTTATCAGAGATATGATTGGTAAATATTTTCTGCCATTCTGAGAGCTGTCATATCACTGCATTGGTAACGTTCTTTGGTGCACCCATTTTTATTTTTGATGAAGCCCAATTTATTATTTCTATGCAGTTGCTCGTGCTTTGATATTATGTATTAGAAGCCAGTGTCTGAATAAAAGAGAGTAAAAATTCACCTATGTATTCTACTCAGAGTTTTATATGTTTGGCTTTGACATCTTTGGCCTATTTGGAGTTAAATTCTTGTGTATATGTGAGGTGATTGTCTATCTTCATTCTGGTGCATGTGGGCATCCCTTTGTGCCAGAACATTTGTGAACAAAAGTATTCTTTCCTTTGTTTAATCAGACTGTTACAGTTGTCGAAAATCAGTTGACCTTAAATGGAAAACTGTATTCCTGACACCTTGATTCTATTTCATCACTTTCTGTGTAGTTCCTATATTAGTGTTTGGGTGTTGAGCATTGAACACAGGGCCCCATTCAAGATACACATGCTCTCTACCACTGAGCTATGCCCTCAGGAACCCTACAGTACAGTAAATGCCAAAAAGTTAAATTTCTAAGACTGTTTTGTCTATCCTGAGGCTCTTTCATTTTCATATAAATTTTAAAATCAGTTCGTTAACTTCTACAAAAACATTAGCTGCAATTTTAATGAGGATAACGTTAATCTGTAAATCAATGTGGAATATTGCCATCTTATCATTCAATCTAAGAGCCTAGGGGCCTAAGATTTTTTTTTTGATGTATTAAGCATTTAATTTCTTTCAATGGTATTTTGTTTTATTTGAGACATAAATTTTGTCCTTGTTTTAAATATAGATCCTTTGAGACAGCATCTCACTGTGTAGCTATAGCTATTCTGGAATTCGCTGTGTAGACTACACTGGCCCCAGAACCCAAAGAGATCTGTCCACCTCTGCTTTCTTTTTTTTTATTGGATATTTTATTTACATAAAATGTAACCCCCTTTCCCCATTCCCCCACCACCCAGGAACCCCTTGTCCCATCCCCCCTCCTCCTGCTTCTGTGAGGATGTGCCCTTACCCACCCTCCCACTCCCACCTCCCCACCCATGGTTTCCCCCATACTGGGGTGTCCAGCCTTCACTGGATCAAGGACTTCCTCACCCACCTATGCCTGATAATGTCATCCTTCCCTACATATACAGATGGGGCCATGGGTCCTCCCTATGTGCTCTCAGGCTGGTGGTTTAGACCCTGGGAGCTCTGGTTAGTCGGTATTGTTGCTTTCCCCATGGGGCCCGCAAAACCTTTCAGCTCCTTCAGTTTTCACTCTCACTCTTCCATTGTGTACCCCATGATCAGTGGTTGGCTGTGAGCATCCTTCTGTATGTTTCAGGCTCTGGCAGACCTCTAAGGAGACAGCTATATCAAGCTCCTGTCAGCATGCACTTCCGTGCTTTGGCTCTTCTTAGAAGGAGTAACAAAATACTCATGGGAGCAAATATGGAGACAAAGCGTGGGACAGAAACTGAAGGAGGGGCCGTCCAGAGACTGCACCACCTCAGGATCCACCCCTGGTGCGGTCACCAAAGGTAGACGCTGATGTGGATGCCACCTCTGCTATTATACTGCTTGGACTAAAGGTATGTGATACAATGCCTGGCTTAAAGGTAATTCAAATGTGATATTTTCTTTATTTAATTTTGAAACTTTCCATTTCTAATTAATAGAAGTAAAACTTATTTCACATTTTGTTTTTCAGTATTGTAACCTTACTGACCTTGTTTTTTGTTTGTTTTTCCTCAAAAAGATCTTTGTGGGTTTACCATAGTTTCTTTTCCTATCTTTTTTTTCTAATACAAGGTCTTAGTATATAGCCCAGCATGGCTTCAAATGTGTGATCCTCCTGCCTCACCCCCTGAACTCTAGGATTACAAATATATACTACCACACTCTGTCCCCTATATTTCTACATACAATATAATATCATCTACAAATAGTTATGCATTTACATCCTTTTTTAGTTGAATTTCTTCCACTTCTTTTCCTATGAAATGATGAAAACAGACATTTTGTCTTTAGTCTTGTCTTAGGAAAAAAATTTTCTGTCAGATAATTCATAGAAATCCTCTAACAGACTGAAGAAGCTCCCTTCTATTCTTAGTTTGTTGGACTTGTGAAAAAATAATAAATGAGTTTTTATAATTGGAGACAATTAGGTGTTTTTTGTTCTATCTTGGTATACTACATCAATGACTGTTTTTTATATTTTGCATCAACCTTGCATCCTGGGATAGTACACTCTCTCATGGTTAATACTCTTTTTATGTTATTGCCCAGTATGTTAGTATTGATTGAAGATTTTTGTGTCTGTATTCTAAGATACATTTGTGTTAGATGGTTTTTCCTGTGATGTCATTTTCTGAGTTTTGTACCTGGATAATAAGCACGTCATTCTTTCTTCTTTTATTGTTAAAGATTGGTGCTAATATTTGATAGAATTCATTAATGAAACCATTTTGGCCCTGGGATTTTCTTTGTAGAATGTTCTGAATAATTTTTAAAATTGCCTTACTTGTGGCTTATTCATATTTTCTTTCTTATCAAATTCTTTTTGGTAGTTGGGTAGTTTTGGAAATGTGTCTAATTCATCTAAGTTACTTAATATATGTGAATTATAGTTGCTCATAGTATTTGCATTTAATATTTTTTATTTCTGTCAGACAGCTATTAATGTCCTGAAGGTTGTCCTCTAATCTACACACATGCTGTGGCATACGAGCGCCCTAATCCCCTCAATAATAATAAGATACAATAAGAAATCGAATTGTGCTACTCAATTTGTGTACACTGATTACTAATGTCGATCCATTGTCATCGCTGAAGATATTTTATATGATTTTTTTCAGGCTTTTAACTTTGTTGAGATTTTTGAAAGCTGTCCTTACATTTCAGTCTACCCTGGTCAATAGTTCAAGTTCAACTGATAAAAATATGTATTCTGCTTTAGTTGTGGAAAATAGTCTATAGATATATAGTAGAAATATATATTATTCAACTTTTCTTATTAAGTTGTTACATCCACAATAAAAAAAAATGGGGTATCGGAATCTCCAAACTTACTATTTTCTATTTCTATTAATCTTTTCAATTATGAAATTTTAGTTTCATATATTTTGGGGATTAATTGTCAGGAACATAAGTATTTGTAATAGTTATATGTTTCTTGAACCAAATATGTTGGTATAAAATAGCTTTCTTTTTATGTGGTAACAACTTTTTGCTTTTACTTTTACCTATTTTTTAATTGAAAATAGATTTTTTAAATACATACATACTCTAATTTTAAATATATGCTCTGATTATGGCACCTCCTTCCTCAACTTCTCCTAGACCCTTCCCCCTCCCCACCCACCCAGTGAACTCCCTCTTCTCTCATTTGAATACAAACAGGCATCTGAAAAGAAAAAGAATACAATAAAATTAGGTAAAATTAAAACAAACCAAGCAGAATTGGACAAAAGAAACAAACCGACAGAAAAAAAAAAGAGTCCAAGAAAAAGCACCAGAAAGACATAGAGACACTGAGGCACAGAGATTTGCACACGAGGAAAACTCATTAAAAATTGAAAACCATGAGAGGCCTCCTCTTTCTGAAGAGAGAGGGAGGAGGAGTAGATCTGTGGGAGGGGAGGTAGGAGGACTGGGAGGAGAGGAGGGAGGGGAAACTGTGATCTGAATGTAAAGTATATTAATTAATTAATTAATTTTTAAAAAGCAAAATACCTGTAAGGTTAAAAGAAAATTCCAAACAAAACATTGTGAGACAAAACTCCCTCCCAAAAACACCAGTGAGTTTGTTTTGTGTTGGTCATCTAAAACAGAAGAGTCCGTGTGTGTGCGTGTGCGTGTGCGTGTGCGTGTGCGTGTGCGTGTGTGTGTGTGTGTGTGTGTGTGTATGAAGATGACGTAAATGAAAATGCTCGATAATGAGAGAGACAGAACGCCAAACGCATGGCATTTCCTTTAAGTGTGGCTTTTATACCCAGTGAGACTCTGTCGGAGAAAACTAATTTTTCCTTTGCCAGTAGTTATTAATTGGAGATAGCTTCTGGGTTACAGATGGGGACTTGTATCCACTTCCTCTCTCAATGCTGGGACTCCAGCTGGCTTAGACCTGTGCAGTCCCTGTGCCACAGTCTCTGTGAGTGACTTCATATATGCAGCTGTTCCGTTGCATCTAGAAGGCCTTGTTTCCTTGGTTACCTTCATCCTCACTGGCTCTTAAAAATCTTTTCAACCTCCTCTTCCACAGAATTCTGTGAGCCCTGAGGAGAGAGGCTTGATGGAGACATTCCATTTAGAACTGAATGTTCTCCGGTCTCCCAGACTTCGTATCTTGTCCAGCTGTGGGTCTCTGTATTAGCTCCCATTCTACCAGAGGAGGCAGCTTCTCTGATGATGACTGGGTGGGACGCTGATCCATGGATATAGCAGGAGTTACCAGCATAAAATGACTTGTTAGGAGTCATTTATTGCTATGTTCCTTTAGGAGAACAGTAGTCCTTAGTGTTCCCCTAGGTCCCTAGGTTACCTAGTCTCAGGTTCTTGGCTACCCAAGCAGTGATGGAGATCGGTTCCATCTCATGGAGTGGGCTTTAATTCCGATTAGATACTGGTTGCTCTCACAAGCTTTGTGCTACGATTGCACTAGCGTGTCCTGCTGGCAGGTCACTCTTTTAAATTACAGAGCCCGTACCTGGGTTAATGTTTTCCTTTCTCCTTTAGCAGCATGTAAAAGTACCTTCCCGTACCATGAACTCTAGTCAGCAGGGGTGAAGGCTCTAGTTAGGCACTAACTCAACTTACCCATCTTCAGTGAGTTATTTAAGTGTTGTCTTCAGTGATATGGCCTTACCCTCAGGTTGTAGAGTGCAACCAATAGCCTTGGAAATAGACTGTATTGTTTGGGGGTTTCCATGGTGTCCCTTTGGCCAACAGCTCATTAGATGTAATCCATTCTTGGCACTGGAGGTTTCATTTGGTGATGAGAGATGCTCAGTTGGGGCTCTGTCTCTCTCATTATCAAACATTTTCATTTACATCATCTTCATACACACACACACACACACACACACACACACACACACACACACACACGAACTCTTCTGTTTTAGGTTTCCATATGACCTCTCAAATGGCACTTAGTTTTAGCTGTTCTTTTCCATATTCCCTCCCTCACTCTCTCCTCTTCCTCCCTGTTTGATCCCCTCATTCCAGCTCCACCCCCATCCATCCAGAACTATCCATTCTATTTCCCCTTCCTAGGATGATCTAATCCTCCTGATTGGTCTCTTACCTAACCTCTGTGGTTCTATGGGTTTTAGCCTGCTTATCAAAGGTTGAACAGCTACCATTCACTAAGCAAGTACTGGTAACAAATGTCATATCTATTTTGTCTGATATTATTATAGTCACTGCAGAACTTTTGAATAGTGCTTACATTGTGTACATATTTATATTGTTTTACTTTCCACCCATTTGAGTCTAAAGGGGCTGCTGTAGCACACAGATGCATTATGTTTCTCATTACGAAAACCTGGAGAACGAGATGTGCATAAGGATCTGTGAGGAGCTCTGAGGAATCTTGAGAAGCTAGAAGGTTCTGCATATGCATACAGTGGAAACATGATGAAGGCTTACACCAGAAAGCTGATGCTAGGCCTGTGTTCCTGCCATTTTTTTCTAAAGTCTGTGTAATTAAACAGTTGCCTCTGAGCCTTAAAAAAAAATGGCAAAATAACACATGCATAAGAATGAGAGACTTTTTTCTCAGACAGGGCCTTTCTATGTAGCCCAGGTTGGCCTTGAACTCAGTATCCTCCTTCTCTCTACCTCATGAGTGCTAGGATTGCAGGCATATACCATCATATACAGCTAGGAGAGAATCATCTCTTTATACCTTCTCCTCTATATGAACAATTTATTTGAATTATTTTTATTAGCAATCCTGGTAATAGCTTGGAAGGAAACAATGAACATTTTATTTTGCTGAATTTTATTAATAATTATAGTGATCTGATAGCTTTTTCAAATGTACCTTCTGATAAACTGCAGGAGCTGGAAACACAAACTGTGTCTATAGTGGACTCAGCGCCTTCTTGATCAGCTGTTGATGCAGCTCACTGAAGGCTGACTAGCAAAATGGAATTCTTAAAACTGACTTCCATGTACAATACCACGTTTATCATGAAAGAATAGTTAATAAACACGTGGTGATCTGAACCAGAAGGGACCTACACTTTAATTCTGACCTTCTTGAGTTTCAGACCAGCCTGACTGACAAGACAAGTGGGAGCCCCTTCTCAGGAAAAACAAAACAAATCATGCTAATTTGATACTGTGCGTGCATTAATAAAACACAGCAGTGGGCCACAACAATTGTGTCTAAGGCTTTACATCTTAGAATAATAGAAGCTTTTATTGCTTAAGGAGTGATTTTTTTTCACTGACATCATTTTAAATTATCTCCATGGGCAATACTAAAACTGAGACAGGTTTGTTTGCCAGTGGGTTCTGAACACGGGACACTGGGCATGTAGGCCTATCTGGGACCTACTTACTCTCTTTAAAATTTGCATAGGCAAGGCTCACTCTATTGTTTTCATCCAGAGCAGAGGATGCCTACACCTAAGCCCTTGATATACTGTAAAAAGAAGCATGGGACGGATGTGCTGGGGGAGTGTTTTCAGACAAAAGCAGAAAAAAGGGAATAGGCGGAAGAAAGTTGAGTGAAGAGTGACTTCAACTAGAGACAAACGTCAACTGGATCCCTTCAGCTGCTCTGGAGCAGGAATTTCATTGCAGAGGCAAAGGAAGGGAGGCAATAACCTCTAAGCCCCCCCCCCTTTCACCTGATAGCAATCCTCTAGAGGTCAGATTTATTTATATATTCATTCATTCATTGACAGGATCTCGTGTAGCACAGTCAGACCTCAAAATCCCTAAGTAACCAAGCATGACCTTGAACATCTGATTTTCCTCCTGCCTCTGCTGCTTAGGACCATAGGTGTGTGCTACCACACCAGCTTTAGGTGGTGCCAAGGCTTGAATCCAAGGCTTTGTGCATGTTAGATAAGCCCTTTACCAACTATACCACATTGGCAGCTCTGGAGATGAGGTTTTGCAACAATACTCACAGTGCCAACGGATGAGAATAGCTGGTGAAGGGAAATAGAGGGCAGGTGGCAATGAATGAAATCATAACAGGAGGTAAATGGATGGTGTTTAAATATATATATATATATATTCAAAAGATGTGACTTAAAGAAATAGAAAAACTATAAGTTTAGGAAGTCAGAACATCAGAATGAGGGCTTTGTGAGGCAGAGTTTACAATTTATTAAAGCTCATATAACTATCTTTAATATTATGTATGTCCTTTACGTTAAAAAATTATTTGAAATATTTTATAATTCCTAGTATTATATAGTGAAATAGAAATCCCCCATACCTCTATTAGTCTTGCTACAAGCTAGTGGAAACATTTTGAAGAATACTTTGCAAATTTTTGATGTGTGGTTGACTTTTCCTGGGAAGATGTGAATTAATAATGTCGATTCACGCCGGGTAAGACATTGGTAATGGATCGGAAACACTGTTCTCTCCATGCGCTCTTACAAGAGCATGGGTGAGAGGTTAGTCACAGGAGTGTGGGTGACTCAAAGGCAGCTGCAGCCCCCATAGCCCACTCTAACATGGAGGAGGACAATGCATGAAACCTCTCTTGTTTGTGCACCTCTGGAGCACCCTGCAAGATCTCTACTCTGCGTTGAAAATTGCTTGTTGCTCTATGACCCATGACTGTGTAGAGGGAGAGACTGTGTCAATCTTGCAAACTTCTGAGGTTCTTAGGCTCTCTAAGGTTTTGGGGAGTTTCCTAAGGCACAACCCTTCCTATCTCTCCTGAAGGGAGTGTTTCAATTCAGAAGAAACGGGTATAAGACATTCAGTGAAGTTGAAAATACCTATAACTCTAAAACGGAGTACAGCCAATCCTAGGTATATCTCAGAAACTAAATCTGCATATAAAATTTTTATATGTTTAAAATTCTCATTGTCACAGCATTATTTTCACGCAGAAATATTAAATAATCCAACTGTCCATCAGTCTAGGAAATAAGTTGCAATATAGTTACACAATGGGTTATCAATGCCACACTTTTAATTGTGAAACTGGATTTCTCTGTGTGGAAGGGAAAAACTATGAGAAAATGTTCAGTCTAACCATGGGACCATCATTTAACCATAGTGCAAGGCTAGCTGTCCATAACCGTATAATCCAAAGTGAAGTCATCATGACTTTCCCAAAAGGTTAGCTCTGGTCATAATCAAAATGGCAAAAGGTAAGCATTGCATTCCTGACTGAAATTAAACCAATCAGCTAGAATGATAGTGCCTTGTCTTACTTGCCCCTAGGAATGTTACTGTATAATATGTAAGAGGAATATAGGTCAAAATACATCCTGTACAATGCTTTATAAAGCATGCTGAACTGGCTGTGGAATACTTCTGACCGCTTTGTCTTCAAAGCCTCCTGGTTCAGGAACTGGTCTTTTGTATGCACAATAAACATTTACATATGGTAATCTAATCTAATACTTTTGACAAATACAAGATGAACAAAGCCAATATAATAGTATAGGGATATCCTGCTAATATTTATGCAAACATGATCAGACCTCCTAAATGCTGTTACCTGATATATAGAAAAATGTTTCTAGCCCATCTGCCAAGAAAATGATATTTACTAAACAGTTATCAAGATAATATATCAGTGAAGGGGAGAAAATAGGAATAATGCAAAAATAACTAAGGAAAATATGGGAAATATTTGTTAAATGTGGGTAACTGGACCTAGACAGTATATTAGTCCCAATCACTGTGCTAAAACATTTCTCAGTTTAACAGTTATTGTTCATATACAGCATGTTACTGCCAATTCCAAAGGCATTTCATGGTGGCACCTGTTGACGTTTTTACTCACTGTATGGACGAGGTAATGCTCAGATAGCTTTAGATGTGTCGTCAGGATGCTCATGATCCTGTGGTTGGTTCTTGCAATTCCATTTGCAGTGAGAAAGAAATCAGTCCAGAAGCTACCAACATGGCTAACAGGTGTCATATCAAAAGGTCATATGAGGAAAGGACTTCCCAATATCCAAGTCCTTTCAGGTGACAAGATCCAAGAAGGATCCAAGAAATGTTCTTTGCATTCTGAAAGAGCAAGCCTTTCTAAAGGAGAACAGGGATAGAATGCCCCCTTGCCCTCTAGAAGATACCTCTGCATACATACATACACATACAAAGGGAAAGTAAAGGTCCATCTCCAGGAGGCCTTTCCACTACCTCTTTCTGTGGAAGCAAATAGTTGCAGGGCCATCAGCAGGAGAATACAATGTGAAGAAAGGAATTCTTGAGGGGATAAATGACCACAGATGTTCTAACACACAGGTTCCCACATTCCCTCAGGTATTGGTCAAGCCCATGGGAAAAAAAATACCTGATTCTTGGTGGCTTGAGGTCCCCCGCCCAGCCCCATAAAAATAGGCTATCGCTTAGATTTGCATGGCGTGAAGTTAGTCATCTTTCATATAACAAAGTATTGTTGAGGTAAAGACTAGACAGTTGATGAGAAAGGTGTGGGAACACCCATGCCTCAGTTTGTGTGCTTCTGAGAGGAGGTAAGGAACGGAAAACTGTGTTCCACCTGTAACCTCACAGCCCAGGGTACCAGTAAGGCCTACGGCCCCAGAGCACCCTACCAGTAGAAGCACCATGCCGACTGCTGCTGTTTGAACATGCTTGGCCCATAGGGAGTTGTACTATTAGGCACTGTGGCCTTGTTTGAGGATGTGTGTCACTGTGGGAGTGCTATAGGCATAAATTTTTTTTGCCACCTACTTTTAGTAAGTGTTCAACCTCTCCTCTAGCCCAGCAGAGGAGAGTGGGAGAGAAAAGTTATTAGGATACGGGGAAGTGGACCTGTTCAGCAATAGTTCTTTGAGGGTGAGCTCCATCTTCTTGGGCAACAGTTCAGTCCTGTAGCAAACACCAAATATGATTCAGCAGCTGCAGACCAGTCCTCTAGGCAGGCAGACACCAGGCACAAACCGGCAGCTACAGTCCAGTCCTTTCAGCAAGCAGATATCAGGAAGCTGTAGTTCAATCCTGAAGAAACTGTCAGGCTTGCCAACCAGCCTCAGGCAAGGCTGCAGAAGTGGCAACCTGCTGTAGGAACTTCAAGAACTCTTGGGCAAGTTTCTCTCAATGGCAGCATTACCACAAGTTGAGCTCAACAAAGCTAAGAAAGGCAAACCAATAAATACGTCTCTCTAGCAAAGCAGAGCAAACCAAACCAATGCTCAGTGCTGTCTCCCACTGTCTGTGGGGTCATATTTATACTCCTTCATCACAGGTCCTTCCATGTGTTTGCTATATCAAAGTGTCCTTTCACCTGTGTGCCCCAGAAAAACATCATTTGATACAACTAACTTTCCAAAGAACTAAAGTGTCCACTTCAGGGTAGGCTTTGAGGTCTTGTATATATGCTCAAGTCTTGTTAGAGACAGTCTCTCCTGGTTGCAGTCAGATCAAGATGCAGAACTCTTAGCTCCTTCTCCAGCACCACGTTTGCCTGGATGCTGCCATGCTTTCTGCTATGATGATAATGGACTGAAGTTCTGAACCTGTAAGCCAGCTCATATTAAATGTTGTCCTCTATAAGAGTTGCCTTGGTCATGGTGTCTCTTCACAGCAATGGAAACCCTAAGATACTGACCAAGAACTCATTTCAACCACTAGTGCCAAGCACCTTGTAGTTGCCTCCTGGCACCTGAGCTAGACACAGGAAGCAGAAAGCTAAGGTCTGTTTCTTTTTCATACACCCACAAGATCTCAACCCAACAACAAATACGGGGCCTGCCAGAAGACTGGTCCCCACCCCCATCCACGCCACAGCAGTGTGAAAACAGGCCCCATTCTACACCCAGGATCTACCGTGGCCTGGGCTCACTGGCCTTTCTCAAGGGAGCCAGAGGCTTGCTACTGTGGGTACATGGAACACACACATACTCCCACCTCTTAAGGGAATGCCACCTACCCCAATCTAACAGGTGGGTCACCCTGAACTGAGGTCTTGGTGCTTGGTAAACCTGACAGATGTACTTAGGGCAGGTTACACCCCAAAACCACACCCACTCCACTCTTGCCCTTCAAGAAATGCTATAGTATGCACAGGAGGATGAGCAAAGGCTAGCCTACATCTAATGCTACCCCCATACTTGAGCCACTGTCACTTCCTCAACATCTCTCCACAGGAACCACCACATCAAAGGTTTAGTCTGATTCCCAGTTAGGGTAGGGCTTCCTCCACACCAGTATCAACCAGCCCACTGCCATATGCCAAGTGTTGGCACAAGTTACAACAGGGAGGAAGAGTGGGACAGACTGCCCCAAAGATCACAGTTCATGCCTCTATGGAACTACCATAATACTGGGGGAAGCAGAGCCAGCCATACATGGAGAGTAGCAAACCCAGACAGGTGAGACCAGGTCCCAGAAGAGATTGAGATAGGGGAAGCAAGACTCAGAGGAGCCATATATCTTTGGAGCAACAGATCACCCAAGAAAGTGGTTCCCTTGCTCCCCACTTACCTCATCAGCACACCCAACACACCAAAATGTCTAGACCAGAGACTAGGACATTGTGACTTTGGTTAGAGGATAGTACCGGAAGGTGCTAATGTAGACTGCTGGGAGAGAACATTCATCAGTTGTCTTACCCAGCTCTAGATCATACTTGCTACAATACTGACCTGCTAAGTAGGCCATTGCCACTGTTGCAATAGTGGCACAACAGTATGACAGTAACCAAATACTTTAATAGCAGACTGGAGTCCCACTGCACAGTAATATGCATATCCAGTACTATAAACCTGTGCAAAAATCTATATGGCTGGAGAAGTCTGGACTCAATCAAGTCTTACTATTGCTTCCCTAAATGGAAATTTTGTCAAATTTCCTTCTAAATACTTATATTCATACCCATAAACTCTAAAAAATGCCAGTCTCCTCCCAGATTACTGTATAAGAGTTTCCTCCAAGACAGAAACATTCCAACTTGCAGGGTAAACAACTCAAAATAGCTTCAGGAAGTCCCTGAAACTGATCAGATTCTCTTGTACCCTCCCTGCCAGAGTAAGCAGTAAAAGCGGAGTGTCTCCTTCAGATGGTAAGAAGCTGAGCTCTAAAGAAAACTCTCAGAGGATCTTTGCTACCAAGACTGAGACAAGCTGAGTTGCAAAGGAGACTCTTGAAGGCAAAAGGTGTGAAGAAGACTCTGAGACTAGAACAGCTATCTGGAAGCATAAACCAACTGAGCTGCCTGGAAGAGGTTTAGACCAACCGAGCTACCTGGAAAGGACACTCTCCAACCAGTTGAGCTGCCTGAAGACTGGGCAGTGTGCTCCAGGTTCCCAGCTTTGTGAGGTTTCACCGTGCTGGGATGGACTTTGGTGATGCAGCTGTCTTTTAGTCATTTCTGACCCTGTAAGTAACCCCTCACCCATATTCCTGAAGATAAACACAATAAAAGACAAGGGCGAAGAAGCTACTTTTAAAGAAGGTGACATTCAATACAGAGACAAAGTGATGTGAGTGACGACTGAATGATGGCCCTTAAATGGGACATCTATAACATGCACACACACACACATACACACACACACACACACACACACACACACACACACACACACACAGAGAGAGAGAGAGAGAGAGACAGACACACAGACACACTCACACACACACACTCACACACACACAGACATACAGACACACTCACACACAGACATACAGACAGACACACAGACACACAGACACACTCACACACACACACACACCGCCACCACCACCACCACTACCATCACCACCAGGGAATACCATGAAAGAGGAAGGGGAAACAAGTGAGCTCAAGGAATACCATGAAATTCTGCCATTCGGATTGCATAGCTTTTGCTATTGTGAACACACAGCAGCAATGGATACCTTCACAAGATTAGACCCTTCGGTATTCCATCATGGACAGAGAAAATGCCCGTGAAGCCCCGCCCCTTCCTGAGTACCTATTAACTGCTAACAGTTGCTGTGAGATGGGGTATCGTTTTCTTCAGTGGTGCATTCATGGGATACTAGTTGAGAAGAAGAAGGGATACAGAGAGAAAAAAGGAAAATGGAGGGTTGGTGATTAATAGAATCAAAATAAATTGTGTTTGTGTACGAAACTGTCAAAATTGCAATGAAGTATATAATTTTCCTTATTATAGATGGGAAGCATTAGACTTTCTCCTTCTGTAATAAAACTCCATGGCCAAAAGCAATTTAGGGAGGAAAAGGATTATTTGGTGTACAAGTTACAGTTATGAAGAGATGCCAAGGCATGAAGGAACCTGGTAGCAGAAACTGAAGCAGAGGTTGTGGAGGAGTGCTGCTTACTGTCTTGCTTCCCCCAGTTTGCACAGCCTGATTTTTTATAGAACATAGGACCACCTGCCCAGGGATGGTACCACCCTCAATGGGCTAGACCCTCCACCAATCAAGAAAATACCCTAGAAACTTACCCACAGGCTATATGATGGAGGCATTTTTCTCAGCTGAGATTTCCTCCTCTCAGATAACTTTGTCTTTTGTTGAGTTGACCAAAAAAAAAAAACAACAAGCAGAAACCAACATTCATCAGTTTTCCCAGCAGTGGTTCTCAGCCTTCGTAATGCTGCAGTCTGTCAGTACAGTTCCTCATGTGGTGACCCCCAACCATAACATTATTTTGATTGATATGTCATAACTGTAATCTTGCTTCTGTTATGAATCATAATGCAAACATCTGATATGCAGTATATCTGATATGGGACCCGGAAGTGGTTGTGCCTCATAGGTTGATATCTACTTCTCTAGAGTAACAGAACTGATAGAATGAATATACATTTAAAACGATAAAGATGGATTGAAGTAGGGCGGTGGTGGCGCACACCTTTAATCTCAGCACTTGAGAGGCAGAGGCAGGCGGATTTCTGAGTTCGAGGCCAGCCTGGTCTACAGAGTGAGTTTCAGGACAGCCAGGGCTACACAGAGAAACCCTGTCTCGAAAAAACAAAAACAAAAACAAAACAAAAAGATGGGTTGATGTTTCAGCTGCATTACTTCCTAGCTGTTGTGATTGCGTGAAAGCCGTGTGTCATTTTAGAGCTTTACTTATAAGATGGAAAGATGGAGTGGCTGAAAGCGGCTTGGGTAAGTAGTCAGTGCTCTATGGTTACTCTTCTAGTTGGCGTTCTCTGGCCATTCATTTCCTCATTTATTCACTAATTCACTGGAGCATCCATATACTCAAGCTCAGCTTTGGGCCAAATATTGCAATATGCACGTTCATTCAGAAAAGAATCATATCTACTCTCAGCCCTCACAGGGCTTGCAGACCCACGTATAACTTCTGATTCAGTATAATGCATTTTATAAAAAGTTATTCACGAGATGAAATAGATTCATGAAGTATGATCACCGTTTCCAGGGGTCAAAACAAAGGCTTCATGGGGAGGAAAAAGTGATACTTCAGATGGGACTTCATGGAAATGTGCTTGTCCTGCAGTTCTAAGAGAGAATGTGTCCAGGCAGAAGCAAAAATATGCACAAAGGCATTTGCTGGTCTGTTAGGCAAGATGCTAGAATATTATCTATATTAATTAGTTAGGATGCATTCAACAAGTAAGTGTATGTCCAGCTAAAGGACTCTTGAATAATAATTGGCTCATTGTATCACACAGCAAGTCCAAAGGGAAGTGCTCCTCAGTGGCTCAGTAATGGCACTGAAGGCCTGGGCCTTTCTTGTTTATGTTTCTCAGCTGTACGCTGCTGTGATGATGTATCTGAGAAAATTAACTTGAAAGACTGGAGATTTATTGAAGATCACAGTTTCAGTTCATGTTTGACTGTGGAGAGCTCTAATAGAGCCAAAGTGCTCAGTGCATGGCAGCCTGGAAGGAGGGAGGAAGGGAGGGAAGTAAGAGGAGGGGGAGAGGGAGAAGGAGGGAGGTAGAAAGCATATTCTTTAAAGTTCAAAGGTTCGGCTAGATAGCAAGTTCCAAGCCAGCCTGATCTATGTAGTAAGACTTTAGAACAAAACAAAAAGGCAACACAAAACAAAACCACAGGGCTGGTGAGATGGCTTAGTGGTTAAGACACTGACTGCTCTTCCAGAGGACCTGAGTTCAATTCCCAGCAACCACATGGTGGCTCATAATCATCTATAATGTGATTTGATGCCCTTTTCTGGTGTGCAGATTGAGCACTCTTATATGTAAAATGAAGAAGTTATCTTTAAAAAGCTCAAAGCAAACAAACTAAAAACACAACTCAAATATCTCATTGAAGGGCACATCCCTGAGGCCCTACATCCCCCAACTGGGCCCCACTTGCTAAAGTTTTTCATGGCCCCATGAGCTATGAATTCATAGATGAATTAACCCATTCATGTGACTGGAGCCTGCACAAGCCAATTAGCTCCCTGCTGCCCCAAATCTAAGTTCTGCTGCCTTGAGAACCACATATTCAACACTGAGCTTTGAGAACAGTTTAGATCCAAACATTGTCTTTCTGCTCTGTTACCCATGCTTTGTCAATAGTACCTCTCTTCTTGACTGCAGTGTGGTTACTAAATCACATGAGGTACTACCATGTGGGAATAAGAGGAAGAACACTCCAGTCTGTTTTAGGGAGACAAGCTAGTTGCCCTGCGAGCTTCCGGGGATTCTGTCTGTTTTCCATTTTCATATTGTGTCACACTTTACATAGTTTCTGGGAATCCGAACTCAGGTCCTTTCTTCCATGCCAAGCACTTTACCTACTGAGCCACCACTCTGACCCTGGCTTATTTTCTTTATGCTTCCATACTAAGTCTTTGTCCTCCTGGGGCTGTAGGAAAACCGCGAGCCTCCTTCCCACCTTAGCCCATCACAGTGCAGCTTCGAATCCTCTGTGGACCTCAAGAAAGCCCAAGGAACTCATTTACCCTGTGTCAATATATGCTCATCTTCGATGCCAAAAGCCTCTATCTATCTTCCAGATAGTCCAGCCTTATGGAAGAATCCCAAATTAGAGATGACAGTAGGATCTACATTTGATAACAGCACAGTTTCATTGGTGGTTTCCTGATTTGCAAAAACCACTTCATACCTATTAACTTGTTTATTCTCATTATTAAGAACAGCGGAAGGTCATCAAAGCCTGTGTTGGATTGAACATGGGTGTTTGTATATTTTAAAATCATATGCGAGTTTGCATTTACTTTAAACATCTCCCTTGGCGAATGGGGATGTGCAAGCTGAGCTGAGTTTTTAGAGTTCTCTTCTTATGGCAAAGAGTTAGTTGACAAGCACAGCATTCTCCTTGTTGAGTTAACTCTTCACATCCTACACCTCACACCTCACACCCCACACCCCACACCCTGCCCCTCTAATTTAGCTGCTCAGACCATGATACAGAGCCCCTCCCATCTGGCGTGGCGCTTTACAGCGCCGGCTTCTTCTCACATCCTTTTTATCATTTACTTTCATAAATAACTCTAGGGTAGTGGGTCTCAACTTTCCTAATGTTGCAACCCTTGAATATAGTTCTTCATGTTGTGGTGACCCCCCCCAACCATAAAACTATTTTTGTTGCTACTTCATAACTGTGATTTTGCTACTGTTGGGAATTGTAATGTAAATCTGTTTTCCCATGGTCTTCGAAGACTCTTATGAAAGGACCATTTGACCCTCAAAGGGGTAGCAACTCACAGATTAAGAACCACTGCTCTTGGGAGTGGGAAGGACAGAGACTTCATCTAGATCTTTTTTGGTGGGAGGCGGGAGGTAGAATCTGAAGCATGGAGTGATGCAGAGCTTTGTCCAAGATCACTGTGAGGTGTGGGTTCCTAAAACGCCATGAAAAACAACCTCTCTGCTCATTGCCTGATCTTGCCACTAGAGGTCAGCACAAGAGCGGGATTCAGGGAGAGGAAGTACAAAGGCAAATTCAAGCCCTGTTCCTAATAGCTAGTAAGAGGATGTTGCCTATGATGGAAACTACTCAGCACATATCCTGTACCCTGGGTTTGCTATGAGATGCTGAACACAGAGATTATGGCGGGACTGCTGAAAAATGGAATGGAGGTGAAAGAGACGGTTGGATGCCATGAAAGAGAAGCCTGAGCTTATTGGGGCTGTAGTTCTAGCCCCGGGGCCTTGATGTCTATGTCTTCAGAAAAACATTTGTTGCCTTCTCAATTTCCCTTCCTGATACATGGACCTTGTTATTTCAGAGCAATGGTTTATAGCCAGTACAACTCATTAGGATTCTGTGAGAAGCTTCCTTCCAAACACTGAATGCACAGACCCCGCTCCTAGTCTAAGGAGTCAGAACCTCAGGAGGTGGAATCACAGTTGTGTCGTTGCATACAGTTCCTAGGGCTTTCTGCTGAACTCTGGTGTTTTATAAATGGCTAAACTGGGCCATCACTGGGGCCCTTCCCTGCTTCTCCATGGGCAATACTAAGAAAGGGAGCTGAGGAGAACCCTAGTTGCCTCTAAGAGTCTTTCCTACTCTCTTCCCTGGAGTGGCTTGAACCTATCTAGAGACCCTCTCAGGCCTGGTCCTCTGGATTTCCTGGGTGGAAGGCATGGGGCCCCAGAAGTGCCACTTCTGCACACTCAGGCCTCTGGCATCTGCTTTGCCTTCTTCCTCGGGAAGTGTCCTTTGTGTAAAGGGGAACTAGCAAGCAGAGCTATCAGGGAAAGCAAAGTATCCAAAAGGCAGGGCTGGAGGGACTTCTCAGCAGTTAAGAGCACATACTGTTCTTCCAGAGGACCAAGAGTTCGATTCCTAGCAACCACACTGGTCAGTTCACATCAGGTGTTAACTGGCTCCAGGGGCGTCCTACACCTGCGATTTCTCTGGGCACCTGTACTTGTGTGCACAGCTCCCCCAACCCCTGCACACAACCCTCCATACTTTTTAAAGTTTTAGAAAGCTGAAGGCAAAGGAAGACTTTCTGGGCACTAGAGCTAGACAAAAGACTGACTCTTCCTAACTTTCAGTCTTCAGCTCTTGATATTCCAGTTTTAACTACAGCAAGGAGAAACAGGGGCCATTATCCCCAGAGCGCTAGACTCTGCTTTCTTGAAGACACTGTCACTGGAAGAGGCTACTGGACTGATCTTTGTTTTAAATGACTTTTTTAGATTATTTATTTATTTATTTATTTATTTTATTCATATTAGCACTCTATTTTCACATATATCTGCATGTCAGAAGAGGACATCAGATCCCATTATAGATGATTGTGAGCCACCATGTGGGTGTTAGGAATTGAACTCAGAACCTCTGGAAGAGCAGTCAGTGCTCATAACTGCTGAGCCATCTCTCCTGCCCCACCTCAACTAGTCCAATCATTGTCACCATCTTCCACAGCCAAATCTTGTATGGACTCTACCATCTGTACTTTTGTTTTCACTGTATATTTAGTTACTTCTTGTTTGTCTTCCCTACTAGAATATAAGCTCTAGGAGGGCACGACCTGTCCCCATACTATTTACTGTTGTGTCACTAGTAATCAGAAAAGTGACTGGAGTATGAGGGTAAATGTTGGCTCCTTGCATAAATGAATGTGATGTGATATTGATGTGATAAATGCCCCATGCTCCAAAAAATGAATTATGGAAGAAAGAGTTTATTTGAGCTTATGGATCCTGAAGGTTAAGAGTCCATCATGTCAGAAAAACAGCTTCAAGAGGCAAGCATAGATGCAGGATCTGGAAGCTGGGAGCTCACACCTTCAAGCCCAAGCAGGAAGCAGAAAGCAACAATAAGCAAATTGGCAAGACACCCAATGGCAGCCCTCAGTAATATACTTCCTCCAAAAAAACCTGCACCTCCCAAAGATTCTACAACCTTCCCCAAACAGTACCACAAACTGGGGACCAAGTGTTCAAATACCTGAAATTATGAGGACGCTTCTCAAACTATTGCACACTCTTAACTAATGAGCTATCTTTCCAGGCCTGTTGTGTGTGTGTGTGTGTGTGTGTGTGTGTGTGTGTGTGTGTGTATGTGTGTGTGTGTGTGCTTCTGTGTATGTGTCTGTGGATGTAAGAGCAAGACATTGCTATCTTCTATTGGTTTCCTCTTTATTTTGAGACAAGATCACTCACTGAATCTGGAGCTCACTGATTGGCTAGAATTGTTGGCTAATGACTCTCTGGAGTCCTCTACTTTCACCTCTCAGTGATGTAATTCTGGGTATGTGTAGGTGCTGAAGATTTAAACTGTGGCTGGGTGGTGGTGGCGCACGCCTTTAATCCCAGCACTTGGGAGGCAGAGGCAGGTGGATTTCTCAGTTCGAGGACAGCCAGGGCTACACAGAGAAACCCTGTCTCGAAAAACCAAAAAAAAAAAAAAAAAAAAAAAAAAAAATTCAAACTGTGGCCCTAATGCTTGAAAAGAAAGCACTTTACCCACTGAACATTCTCTCCATCTCTACTTTTGGGGACCCTTCATACTGTTTCCCATAATGACTATACTAATGTAATTTTCACTACCAATATATGAGTTCCTTTAGGAAGGTCTAAAAGGGTCTAAAAAAAAGTCTAAAGAATGGGGAAAATAGTTGCCAGCTCTTCATCTGATACTATCACTGCTAACCAGCATATATAAAGAACTAAAAACCTTAGAAACAACCAAATCTGTGAATCATCAAGTTTTATAAAAAGTGGAAAATTATCTGAATAGGGACCTTTCAAAAGACGAACTACAAGGGGGTGTTGTTTTCCATTTCTCTTTGAAAAGAACTTCCTTGCAAAGGGTAACTGAGCATGGACGGCTGCTTATATGGACTCAGAAGCCAGCCTACCAGGATTAGAAGCAACCACACGGATTTGGTACCTCCTTGGAACTCTTGTAACCGCCTTAGGATTCTCATCCTACATAATCCCACAAGATTGGTGTGAACATTAAATGAGGCAGTCCATAAAATGTGTACAGCAATGCCTGGTGCATTGGAAGTGTTCATGTATAGTAGCCACAACTGTACTCGTCCCTATTCTTATAAGGTTTTTTTGCCGCTGTCATCGTCATCATCATCATCATCGTTCTTGTTGTTTTCATTCTTCTACATATCCCAGGTATTTTATTTTCCCAAACTTTATGCATCATTGGTATTTAGGGCAATAGTGGTACAGAAATATAAAAGTACCTTATCCTAAGTCTCATGGTCTGGCACTGAAGGACAGACACACCTCTGAATGTGAGCTTGCTTTCATGAAGCTCAAGTCTCTAGGAAGCCTTATTTCCACTTTGGAAGGATCTGAGTCATCTGTGTGAGCTGATTTGTTTCAATCACTGGGAGGCAGGCATCCGGGTTGGATTTGATTCTATGGGAGGCCTAATATCTATCCTTGTAGGGCACTCAGCCACTGCTGCCTCCTCCGCCCAACCCCAGCTGAGACTCCACTGAGATAGCTGTCTTCCCGAAGAGCTCTTATATTTATGGATGGAGCTGAAAGCCTGGGGGAGTTAGAATAGGTCTCTTTAAGGTAGGGGCTCCTGAGCCTGGCAAAAAGAAAAAACAAAACAAAACAAAAAAAACAAAACAAACAAACAACAACAAAAGAAAACAAGCAGAAAATCTTGATCTTTGTGGTCCTTCTATCCCCTGCTCTGCCTCTACCTTTCAATATATTGGACTTTTTTACAGCTGAGCAAAAAGCTGCTAGGGCTTGGACGTGCTGGTCAGTATCCAACTGTGGCAGAGGGCAGAAGAAGCCCTTGAGTAAGAAGTTTCGTCTCAAGGAAAGGGACATTTTGCAGGAAGGAAATGATTGGCTGCTTCCCAGCTGCCTGAACTCATCATGCTGGGAACATTTAATATGGTGGCCTCTGGAATCTGGGAGGGAAATAAAAGGGAGTTCAACGTCATTGGTGAAAAGGTTTGAGGCTTGCAGATGGGTAAAATCAGGGGTCAGAGGGGATTTACCAACTTAATGGCATAAAGGTGTAGTCTGCCTCTTATACAATCAAGTCTCAAGTTGGTCACAAAGGACATTTGAACTAGAAGAGTTCTTAGGGTCAACTGGCTGTCTGGTTTGTAAACACATCTATTTATCAGAATCACCAGAGTTAATCTCTACTTCGTCAGGTTCCCATTAGATATATATGGAGAGTGACTTAGGCACCCGTATTAGTAAATTGTCTTGCTCCGAGAGCATATCTGACAAAACGAACGTAAGTAGGGGGAAGGTATATATCATGGCTTACAAGTCTAGGAGATAAACTTCATCATGGCAGGAAAGGTGTGGTGACGACAGGAAAGGAGACAGCTGATCAAATGGCATCTACTTAGTGAGCAAAGAGGGATGAATAATGTGTGCACCATGCTTGCTTTCTTAATTTTATTCAATTTATGACCACAGCCCATGGAATGGTGCTGGCCACATTTACAGTGGGGTTTCCCACCCTCAACCGAATTCAGAAATGCCCTCACAGACATGTCCAGAGGCATATCTCTTCTGTAGCTCTAGATTCTATCAAGGTGACAATATTAACTATCGCAGCTTGACACCCAAGCTTATCATTTATAACCCATAACTTTTCACCCCCTTCCTCCCCCCATTAGTCCTTGTCCATCTCATAATGAAAAATATAGTCCGTCCAACTTCAGAAGTCCCTATAGTCGTTAACAATTCCCATACTGTTAAATGTCTAAGACTCATCTGAGACTCAAGGCCATTTCTTAACTGTAAGAACCTGTAAAATACAAAATAAGCTACATCATTCCAATATACAAGGGCAAGAATAAACATCCCCAGTTCAAAAGAGAGGAAAGGGGGACAGCAAGGAAAAATTGGACCAAAGCAATACCAAAATCCAGCAGGGTAACAGCATTTCTAGGTCCAGTGTCTAGAACTTGTGGTGAAATCATCAGGGTTTCAAAGGGTTTAAGTAGTCCTGCCCTTCCATCTCTCCTGCCTGGAGCACATTAAGCCTCTTTTTGGGGCCAGCTCTACTCTATCTTCATTTTTTTTTTCAAGAGACATACCATAGGTCTAGCATCTCCAACATCTTAGACTCTTCATTTGAACCTATGTTTAATATTCACAGTGTCGTGCAATCAATGAACATTCAGTATAAGGAACCTGATCTTTCTGCACATTGCCTAGCCCCAGGAACCTTCTGGAACCTTGGCACAAACCTGCACTATGTCCTCACTTATCATCTTTCAAGTCTACAAATGGAGTGCATATGGGGGGTACTGCTACGTTCTGCCTTCAGCTTAAGATGCAGCCTAAGCCCCTTAGTCCTTAATTGTTGCAGTCTCTGTGTGCTAAGCCTAGAGAAACATTTTCTTAATTTATTTTTGTTTCAGGAAAGGTTTCATTATGTAGCTCTGGTTGTTCTAGAACTCACTATGTAGACTAAGCTGGCCTCAAACTTAAACAGATCCACCTGCCTCTGCCTTCTGAGTGCTGGGATTAAAAGTGGGCCACTATGCCCAGCTTTTTTTTTTAAAGCAGGGAACCACTATAGAAGAATTCTCAGTTTAGACTCTCCTTTCAAGTGAATTTGCATTTCCACAAGATAAAGGTCCCAAAAGTGCTCAGTCCAGGTTTCTCTCTCTCTCTCTCTCTCTCTCTCTCTCTCTCTCTCTCTCTCTCTTTCTCTCTCTCTCTCTCCCTTTTTAAGAGTTATTTATTATTGTGTGGGTTTGTGTATTAGTGTATGTGGGTGTATGTTTCTCAGTGTATACATGGAGGTCAAATGACAACTCTGTGAAGCTGAGTCTCCTCATCTAACTTTATAAAAATTCTCCAGGCTTGTTTGGCACACGTCTTTACCTGCTGAGCAGCTGCTCTAAGGCTTCTCTTTAATAACACTGATCTCTTTAACAGTGACACCTACTTCTAGATCAGTAAGGGGCTCAGATGATAAAAGTGCCAGTCTTGCAAGCTTGAACACCTGAGTTCAATCCATGTAACTCACAGTAGAAGAAAAGAACCATTTCCCAAAAGCTGTCCTGTAACCTCCACAGACATGCTATGTCACATATGCATATAACACACACACACACACACACACACACACACACACACACACTCCAGATGCACAATAATAATGAATAAAATTTTAAAATAATTATGGTATTTTTGAGCCTGACTCCTCCTCTTCTAAACACCACAAGCTGGGCCTCCACTGTTTGAATTTCTCTTCATATTCAGGTCCTCCAAATTACCACCATAATGACCTATTAGCCTCTGCTTACAGCATCAAGGGCTTTTGTAGCCCAAAGTCCTAAACTCTTCCACATGGCACTCACAAACCATTTCCAGAAGCCTAGGAGCACAGTCAAGATAATTACAGCAATGACTCCACTCTCCATAGCCCATAGCCGTTTTCTCTCTGGTATTTTTTTTTTTCATTGCTACAACACAATCCTTGGCCAAAAAAAAAAAAAAAAAAATTAAAAGGCAAAATATTTACATGATCTGAATTGAATCCAGGATTCGAAAATCAGCTTAAGAAAAGAAAGGCTACTTTCCAGGAGTGTACTTCATAAAGGCAGAAAAGGTCTGACAGCAGGAGGCAGCTCACCATGCTTTGTCTACAGTGAGGAAGCAGAAAGTTGTGAAGGAATGCCTCTGTTCAGCAAGCTTTCTCTTTTTTTATGCAGTCTGGGACTCCAGCCCATAGAATGGTGCCTCCCACATTTAGAATGGGTCATCCTAACTCAATTAATTTTAATCTATTCAGTCCCTTACAGATATTCTCAGAGACTTGTCTCTTTTGTGATTCTATATGCTATCAAGTTGGCAATATTAATCATTGCAATGTGTATGTTTTTTTAAAAGAAATACTCACCACATTTGGGAAGCACAGATATAATCTAGTGTTCTCACATTTATAGATAGGGGAAAAACTGAAGCTCAGGGAGGCGTGCTTTCAAGGTCAAGTTGGCTACTACTACACTTGACATTGCAGGCCTACTGTGGTATGTTTCTAACATAACTTAACCTTATCATACCATTTATGTAGCCTTGGGGTTGGCATTGAAAATATTGGAAACTAGTTAAACTGAGTTTCAGACACACTGAGGAAGAATATAATGCCTTTATACAATTCAACTTTAATTGGCAGTCCTATAGTTTTATTTGCTCAATACAGCTACTTTGTGCATCAATTGCCACAGACCATCTGAGAAAAGTTTCTTATATGCAATTACTGAACTCCTCCTTTTAGATCTTTGAAAATGCTATTTCCCTTTCTGGAATATGTATATCATTAGTTCCCCAATTCTACCCGTCTTTCAACCCAAATATTGCCACTTCCTTTAAGTCTTTTAAATCCCTTGAACAGACTTTCATCTAGGCTCTGATAACACCTTTCCCATCTCTCTACTTCTGTCTTCCTGGGTTCTATTTTAGATCAAAGCTCTTTGTCTATTTGGCTTAATTCTCCTGTGCAACAGGAGCTAGCCCTGTGCTAGGGCAAGGGTCATGTCTGAGCAGAGGGTCAAGTGTAAAAGCATGGGTTTTGGGTTCAGATGGCTTTTATGTGTACTCCAGCCTGTAATTTTTCTATGTGACATTGGATAAAATTTGCCATCCATTTTTTTTAAATGTTGAACATATTTTTATCTCATCTATGATCCAACAATTCTACTTTTAGGCACTTATGTGTGAGTGATAAAATCATGTTCATAACAGTCTCTTATAAGAATGTATATAATACCTATTCTACTAGTAAAAGTTAGGAAAAAATTCATATGTCCACTGGCAAGTGAATGAATCAACTGTGCTTTATTTATTTATTTATTTATTTATTTATTTATTTATTTTGCTTTTTTGAAAAAAATTGAATATTTTATTTACATTTCAGATGTGATCTCCTTTCCCCATTTCCCCCCACCCAGGAACCCACTATCTCACCCCCTCTTCCTGCTTCTATGAGGATATGCCCCCATCCACCTGCCCACTCCCACCTTCTCACCCTTGAATTCCCCCACAATGGGGCATCCAGCCTTCACAGGACCAAGGATCTCCTCTCCCACCTATGCCTGACAATGCTATTCTCCCCTAAATATACAGCTGGAGCCATGGGTCCCTCCCTATGTGCTCCCAGGCTCAGGTTTAGACCCTGGGAACTCTGGTTGGTTGGTATTGTTGTTCTCCTCATGGGGCCACAAACCCTTTCAGCTCCTTCAGTCTTCTCTCTCACTCTTTCATTGGGAACCCCATGATCAGTTCAATGGTTACCTGTGAGCATCCATCTCTGTATATGTCAGGCTCTGGCAGACCTCTAAGGAGACAGGTATATCAGGCTCCTGTCAGCATGCACTTCCTGGCATTCACATCAGTGTCTACTTTTGGTGACTGTACATAGAATGAATACCCAGGTGGAACAGTCTCCAGATGGCCCTTCCTTCAGTTTCTGTTATTTGCTCCCATGAGTATTTTGTTACTCCTTCTAAGATGGACAGTAGGATCCACACTTTGGTCTTCCTTCTTCATGAATTTCATGTGGTCTGTGAGTTGTATCTTGGGTATTTCGAGCTTTTGGGCTAATCTCCAATTATCAGTGAGTGAATACCATGTGTGTTGTTTTGTGATTAAGTTACCTCATTTAGGATGATATTTTCTAGTTCCATCCATTTGCCTAAGAATTTCTTGAATTCATTTTTTTTTTAATATCTGAGTAAGAATCCATTGTGTAAATGTATCATATTTTTTGTATCCATTCCTCTGTTGAAGGACATCTGGGTCCAGCTTCTGGCTATTATGAATAAGGTTGCTATGAACATAGTGGAGCATATGTCCTTGTTATATGTTGGAGCATCTTCTGGGTATATGCCCAGGAGTGGTATAGCTGGGTCCTCAGGTAGTGCTATGTCCAATTTTCTGAGGAACCACCAGACTGATTTCCAGAGTGATTGTACCAGCTTGCAATCCCACCAACAATGGAGGAGTTTTCCTCTTTTTCTACATCCTCGCCAGCATCTGCTATCACCTGAGTTTTTGATCTTAGCCATTTTGACTGGTGTGAGGTGGCTGTGCTGTATTTATAACAACAAAAAATACGTTACCTCTCTGAAACTCAGTTTCCTCATCTGTAAAGTCTTAATTCCAAGAATAGTTTCTATATGGATTTGCTTCTAAAACTAAATGGGATGAAGCTTTGATGGTATTTTAGACCAGAAATGCTCAATAAATGTTGAATATTGTTACAAATTGATTTGAAATGCTGTCCTCTAGGCTTAACAACCACTATGTACTGTTTGTTTGTTTGTTTGTTTTTCTGAGTCTGATTTACTGGGTTTGATATGTTAATCTCCAGTTACATCCATATTTTTAGGAACAAACTTCCCGGTACAGTTTTTCTTTCTTCCAATATTCATATCTGCAATTACACACTAGTGTATAAACATATATTTCTATGCATTATACAGTTACATGTATTTTTAATTATAAGAATTATTCACAATAATTATTATTGTTAAAATTGTTTTTGTTTTTATATATAAATAATTTTTATCATTTAATTTTACATATGTCTGCTATATTTACATCATTTTCTCCCATCCTTCTAACTTCTCCCAAGTCTTCCCACTCCCTCTTAAATCTATGGCCTCTTTTTCTTTACTTATTGTTGCTATATCTGATATGATGTATATGTATATCTACATGAGTAAATATATAAGTACAGCATGCTGAGTCCCTTTAATGTATTATTATGTATATCTTAGGGCTGACTACTCAGTACTAGATAACTAGTTAGGGGGCTCATCCCTGGGGAAGGCTGATTCAGCTTCTCTCAGCAGTCATTAATTGCGTGTAGCTCTTCATTTAGAGGTAGGGCCTTGCTATATTTTTCCAATCCATATTTTTATGTCAACTTGTGTTGTTGTTGTTCATGTTTTGTTTAGGTGACCATATTCTTGGGATTTCATGGGTGCAGCTTCCCTGTTATATAAGAGGGACTCATACTGCAGCAGATGTCTAGCTCATGGTGTTTTTGTCATGGCAACAGAAATGGAACTAAAATATTCCCCCATTGCATTCATGTTTCTGTAAGAAAGTTCATTAAATTCATTGGTTTCTCAAGCTAAATTTGGAGTGTTGCTGGTATATGTCTTTCCAGGAAAAGTTTATGCAACACAAATCCTCATCTCTGTATCTTCGAGGCAAAGATATTACCGACCATTAAATTCTACCAGATGAATTAATAATTGAACGCATGACTGAAAGCAAAGGGTGAGCATATGAGATCATGTCATCTGTTGGTAAGAATGTGCTGGATGTTAGTCTGAGTAGCTTTTCATTGAAGATGCATGTACACCAGAAAACTGCTCTCTCTTGGGACATTTCTGCCAATGAAGACCTGTCTATAATAGCATAGCTATTATAGCCTCTTTCCAGAGAAGCAAACTAATGTTTGGCGATTGTAGCACAAATGCTTGTCTACTAGGAACATTTGTGCACTTCTATTCTTTCAGCGATGGTCAGAAAAGAAAATCAAACTTTTCAAAGTTTCTTTTTTCATATAAACCTTGCCTAATACACAGTAGATGTCGAATAAATATTTAGGACATGAATTACTAGACAATAAAAAAATAGAGTATAAATAGATATACATGCAAATGCTTTTAAGGAAATGTAGATTTTACTTGTTCCTTTAAGAAATTTAATCCCACTTACTGTTTGCATGCGTAGTAGTGGCTGGAGTGTGCTGTACAGTGCTGTGGCACTGTCACATGTCACAGGAATCGGTTCTTTCCTTCCACCATGCGAGTCCCAGAGCTAGAAGTCAGGTTGTCATGCTTGGGAGCAAGCGCCTTTACCCGCTGAGCCTTCTCATTGGTTCCAATTTTACTTTGTTTTTGGCCTACCATGTTTCTGGATCAACCTGAAAAGTAACTGATTCTGCTCTGCCATGGGATCCTTGCCTGAGTGTATAAGTACCTTTTATGGGATGGGTTTTTAGGCTCTGAAGGCTGATAGAAACCTGAGCGATTAGTTGGTTCTATGTTTTCATGTACACATCTAGTAACCAGGAGCTTTCTTACGCTGAAGCCTGTGCTTTGATCTTTGGATGATCTAGAAAACTGTAACTGTTTTATCAGTTACACACCTGGTGCTGGTACCCAAGCCTCTCTGTGAGCAGAAGCAGGACTCGACACCTTACCATGGCTGCCACCCGCAGATTAAAAGATTTATTTCATTAAAAGTACTAGGGAAACATCTTGCGTAGGAAGCAGGAGTCCTCAATCCAGCCAAGCCTGAGCTCTGCCACTGGCCTGCTGTGTGTAACTGGGTAACCCCTTTCTTTATTTAGGTCTGGTGTTTCCTTATTTTGCACAGCGAGAGCTTTCAGACTGGGTGCTCTGAAAGAATTCTAGCTCAGAGATTTCAGGATGCTCCAATATGGTTGAATTTGGATCTTCTAAATACAGTGTTTCTCTAAGTTTCTCTAAATTTTCTAAGTAGTTCAAGAATCCCTGGGAACCTTTTTTTTTTTTTTTTACACAATCTTTAAATCTTTATTTTTTAAAATTTTGAGATTGTGTTTTAATTTCAACATTTCTCCCTTCCTTTTCTTCCCTCCAAAGCTTCCCATATTACCCCCCCCCCCCCGGTTTTCCTTCAAATTTATGGCCTCTTTTTTAAAAATAAATTGTTATTGTACACACACACACACACACACACACACACACACTCAAATATAACTTGTTGAATCCATATAATGTGACTTTTATGTACATCTTCAGGGCTGACAATCTGGTACCGGACAACCAATTGGTGTGCTCTTCCCTGGGGAAGACCACCTCTCCTGTAGTATTGAGGTCACCTGGGGCATTTCTCCATGTAGTTTGGTATGTTTCTTGGCATCCTTTTGTTTTGCTTTGTTTTTTGTTTTTTGTTTTTTGTTTTTTGTTTTTTGTTTTTTGTTTTTCTAGACAGGGTTTCTCTGTGTAGCCCTGGCTGTCCTGGAACTCACTCTGTAGACCAGGCTGTCCTCGAACTCAGAAATCCGCCTGCCTCTGCCTCCCAAGTGCTGGGATTAAAGGCATGTGCCACCACTGTCTTGGCATCCTTCTTATTCAGTTCACATTTGTGCAGTCATGGGCAAAACTTTACTGGTGTAGCTTCTGCTGTTACTAGGAGACACAATGTCACAGCGAAGTCTGTATGCAGAGTTCTGCATCCTAGTCCCATCTACAAAACACTCCCATACCTAAGGCTCAGGAAACACTGTGAAGATGCAGAAAGATTGTAAGAGCCAGAGGACCTAGGACCCTTTAAAGGAAAACTGAAGTCTCCCGTCAGAAACTTTATATCTACAGAAGACAGGATTTCTTCACATACATTTAACCTAAACCACATCTCCAATGAACCGAATGCAGAGGCTGCTATGAGAATCTAGATGGGAGATACTAAATCCAGAAATGTAACACAATGACACTCAGTGGCTTTATCTTTGTTCTGTAAATATTACTTACAGATTTGATAAAATGCGCTCTAAAATTTATTCATGCCAGCATTTAAAATTTTAAGTGTGTTTTACAAGTCAGTCAATATTCTTTAAGTATTTCCATCTTGACTCATAATATGGTAATACTGCTAGATGTTAGCCAAATAAATAAAATTCCTTGGAGCCCTTCATTTTTAACAGTGTAAAGCAGTCTTGTTTTAGCGTTTCTGTTGTATTCTACTCAGCTCAGTCCCTGTTACCAGAGCTCTGATTTGATCAATAGCCTGCACATAGTTACCTTGGAAACAAGACTACTCTGCCTTCTTCACCTTTGGCCGTACTGGGCCTTCCTTCTCCTTTACTTGGGTTTCTTGACATAAAATGTTCATTTGGTCTGTAGACAAGATACCTACCCCATTATGGGCAGCACCAGTGGATGGATGAGAAAATATGACAGCTGGAAAGGCGAGCATTGATGAAGCAGCCTCTCTGACTGCGTATGCACAGCTGTCTAGCCACTCCCATTCTACCTTCCTTAACTGTTAACATTCTACAAATCCCTCACCTAAGAAAGAACACTAACTGCCCACACTGTTGACCCACCTTGGCAAGCTTTGGTCAGGTCAGGGAAGCCCACTTGGGCTTAAAGCCCTCATGTGTGTGGAGAGGGGAAAGAGAACTGAGATCCTGTGGGAATGGCAACTCCTCTTTCACATTAGGCCCCCTCGTTCCTTCATTCATAATGACAAGAGATGGTTAGAGATTTTCATGCTCCCAATATAACCAGGAAATCTTAGGGTCTCTCCTAAGGTGACCACACAACCCATAGTAAAAGGTGATTAGATTTGAACTCACATAAGGATGGTGCCAAATCAACACTGCCACTGTTCTTCTAGAGGCAAGGAACCAGGAGCATCTCAGATGGAAAAAGGAGGAGGGGACTAGCATTCAAAGAGTGTTCGGTGGAACCCAGGCACATTAGCTCACTAGCTCCTAATAGAACAAGCGTGAAGCCACAGCCAGGCTTAGAGAAAGGATGGGGCCGTGATAAAGGCATACTGCTAGACTCAAGATTTAAGTCTGCCAGGCTCCAAAGCATCTGCCTCTTCACTAATGGCTAATAAAATTTGTTGAGAACTTCAATTATGCTGGCCACAATTCTAAATCCTACACCTCGTTCAGTTTAACTCTCTAACGAAATAGGTGCCTTTATTATCTCTTGTTGTATAGATAGGAGAAATAAAGGTATTAACAGGCTTAGGCCACCCAGTTAGAGAGTAACAGAACTGGATTGGAATCTGGGCAGGCTACTTCGGAAGCTCATGGGACTTGACCACTTCAAGGCTCCAGTCCTGTGGAAGGTCAGGATTGAAACGGAAGTTTGTGGCTTTCTAAGGTCAGGGTGGAATGCTGTGCACTATTGCCTGTTGAATGAATACCCAAAGCCACAGAGGATGTACTTCCTCCCAGAGGCTGAATCTAAAGGCAGAGATAAACTCCAGAAAGCAAGGGATTATGCTGTCATTGAAAGCAGCCACACTCTCTACCCCATAGCAGTTGTCGCATAGCAGTCCATGCTCAGGGTTTTAGTTGAAGGGACAGAGGGCACGTAGTCAAAGGAATGTTTTCTGTCTGTCATGGTGTGCCATGCCATGTAGCAGAGCTTCTTGTTGAACCCTGTACTCAACTGGAGCTGGTTGACGAGGAGCCGCTTGCCTTAGGTTTTGCTATCTTTCTGACCAGGCCCCATGTAAGGTAACTCTCCACACCAGAGCTAGGGAAGAGCTGGGAGAAAAGCTCTGTAACTTCCTTGGGATGTAAATGGGGAAACTGAGGGTCACAGGTTAAGTTGTAAACAGATCTAGGAGTAAACTCTCTGAATTAATTTCAAGACAAAACCACTGATGTCCTTAAAGGCGGACAAAGGCTTGCTCAAAGCAGGCTTGGGACCCAGGGTCTCAGAACTTGGCCCTTTGCCGTACCAATTTGGCCTCCGAAAGGGAAGTGAGGCCTCGGGGAGTAAGTTATTCTGGGCCTCATGGTGACAGGCACCCCCCCCCAGAGACTCAAGCCTGGCTCTATGCCATGGGGTCCCCGGGAGCCGCTGGACACCAGCCATGGCACCCTGCCTTCTGAGGTCTAGGGAAGGGTGGGTGCCCTGTGGAAGGATCACTGTTTTCTAAATGGCTTCCTGCCCAGAAAGCCTCCAGAACTGCCCACTGCTCTATTACTGCTAATAGAACTGACTTCATAGCATCCACAGGGTTCAAGTTTAGATTTTGAGACTTGAAGGGCTCTTGGCGTGGTGCAGAGAAAGGAAGGAAGCCATCAACTCTTCAGAAGATGTTCATTAAAACATATACGCCCAACCTATGTGAGATAGGGGAGAGCTGATCAGCCCTGGGGCAGGAGGATGAATGAAATGCCCTTTGCTATTTGAGGGGTGTGGTCTGACTTTCTGCAGACTCTCAGGGGCCGCTCAGGAATTCCCAGAGATGTACTTGTCCACAAAAGGGTTTCTCCAGACTTGCCTTGTACCTAACTCCATCACGGGATTCAGATTCATAACAGAATGAAACCCGTAACCCTGCTTCTCACTGTATAGGTTGGAAGTATCGAGACCCAGAAGGTTGTGACCTCTGCAGGGTGCCAGACTGAGGCAGGATTGCTAGTTTTAGAACCAGGCTGGAAAATGAACACTGTGATGCAGAGCTCAGAGTTCCAGTCTGAAGGATGTCCAAGGCCACAGATTTTCCCCTTCAACCCCCTGGCTTCACACTTTCCTTGTTTTTCCTGTGCAGGATCTGTTTCTCAGTCCTTTCCCTGCACTATCCACAGCTTCCATGTGGTCTCGGTTTTGCAGAGAGCCTCCAGGGACAGCTTATATGTTGCTTAGAAGGCCAGGAGGCAATTTGGTCAGTGAACCAACGCACAGGTAGCAGGATGAGCCTGTGAGCCAAGTAGACAGTCTGGACAATCATGCTGGGGGAACTGTAATATTCAGGGAATTTCAATCAGTGTCGCTGTTTGTCCCAGCCAACTGGCTAACGGTGCGGAGTTTGAATCAGTGACCCGCCTCCTGGTCCCTCCTCCTTAGCCAGCCTCTCTCCCTCCCTCCTTCCTTCTTTCCAGTCTTTTCCTCCCTTCACTCTCCAGGAGGGGCCTGCCCTTGAGCTGTTGAGCTGATCAGGCTGCTGCTGCTGTCTGCTCTCCCCTCCCAGTGCCGCTGATGGAACACAGGGTTAGGGCTGGCTCTCACAGAGCCCTGGGTCTTTTCTGGCTTTTCCCCTAGATAGAGAGTTCACACCCAGCAGCAGAGCTCTGCCGAGTCCCTCCAGCTTCTCACGCCCCACTATGCCTCTGCTGGATGTCTTCTGGGCTTGCTTCAGGAAAGTGAAGGTAAGTGTCTGTCCAGCTGCAGCCCAGCTAAGGCCCCCTGTTCACGGGGGAAGCAGGCAGCAGAGCCCATTGCGTGATGACTGGGAAGGCCTGGCCAGCTTCTGAAACTGGGCTTAGCTCTTGCAGCCAGATAAGACTAGATCCAACCCCTGCCCTTTGCCACTTGACTGAGTCTCCGAACTTTTACAAGTAATCTAGTTGTCTCTGGCTTCCCAAGCCTGCCACAGAGATAAAATACTTGACTTCTTTGAGCTTTAGTTTTCCAGCTTTAGAATGAAGATAGTTAAACTAACCTCGGAGCGTAAGGAGGATGCTGTTACTGTTTCCATAGTAAACTATTTGCAAACATAAAGAGCTAAGGTGTGAAGTTTCTAGCATGATGCCTGGCATGTGACATTCACACTAGTAATGGTGTGCATTATTATTATTATTATTATTATTATTATTATTATTATTAATTTTGAAACCCATCAACATGTAGCAAGCAAGCATCTACTGTGCACTAGGTACCAGGGAGCTACATAAGACAGAAAGGGTGTGTCTTGTATCCTTCAAGAGAAAATGAGACCCATGACAGATGTTCATCAAACCCTCATTACATGCCGAGCACTACATTACATAGCCAGTCAGCCAAGCACTATGTAGTAGTTAAAGGCCTGCTCCATCCTGGTCATGGGAAATGTGGGAACACAACAGACTCTATGGGAATGTGGGATGCAATTTCTGTTCTCAAGAACCAAGACACTAACATGTATTTAGTATCTGCGTGCACCAGACCTGGGTGACCCTTACCACTATCCAGTAATTTCTTTCTTTGATAGTTATGGAAGAGACACTGTAAATGGCTAAGTGACACAACATCACTCAGCTATGACCGGCACTGTTGGGAGTCTGGATGCTAACGTCTATGCTTTTCTTGATATGACATAGCTCCTCAAAGTACAGTCTCTTGGGAAGACTTTGGAGCAACTAGGCTAACTGTAAGATAGGACAAAAGACTTGCTGGGGCTCTTAGGAAGGGAAGTCCCATTCCATCCAGGGGAACGTGGAAAGATTTCACAGGAGGTCACATCTGGGTTGAGCCTGAGGGTGGAAGGAAGAGAAGAGTTTGTCAGGCCACAAAGATGGGCACGAGATTCAAGGCATGCCTGACAGAGGTAACTACATAAGCAAGAACTGGCAGGCAGTGCTGAGTCTGGAAGCTGGTGCATGGTCTGTGGGCTGAGGGTAGGGCACGTTTCATAGTGACGCTTTGGAAGAGAGGAGCACAGAGAGTAGGAAAAAGGGCTACTTCTCAAAGGGTTTGAAATTGATCTGGGGGCTAATGATCTTCTTTTACTGGGGATTTTTTAGTGAAAAGGTTTGCTTATCTATGGTATAATTGAAGAAAAGCAAAGACAATGTGTGGGTTTTGTAAATATAACGTAATTCAACTCAATGAACTAGTGTTTATTTGGAAATTATTGAGTCTTTCCTATGGGTTTAGGGTTCAGATGGTATTTCTTTTACAAAAGAAGACTGAGAAAAGTTTCAGTGTCTCTTTTCATATATATATATATATATATATATATATATATATATATATATGTATAGTCAGTATCCTTTACCCACAAAATCTTGATGTCTAGTGGCCTGGGGAGTCGATTTTAAGAAGGTGGGCATATAATTAAATGGGTGGGTTCAGGAGAAGCACTCCAGCAGCCAGAGCAGGTGAGGGTGATGTGGAAGGGGCCAAGTGGAGGGAGGGGTCAGGATGGTGAGAGCTGCAATGGCTATGGCACTGGGTACAGATAGAGAGGAGTGGCTGAAGAGTTGGGTAGAATGAAAACAATTGAGGAGCAGAACTGAAAGGGATTTTAGTGTTTGATGCCTGAGATGTTTTCCATCTACTGTCCCATCAATGGACTATGCTAGGTGCTTGACACGAACTTACATTACATCCCTTTGTACTCATTAGCCCAGGGTGCTCGCCAAACTCCCCCTGATTCACGACAGTTTTTTAGGAGCCACTGGACTAAAGAAATTAAAAGAGAAGGTCGGAGATCTCCATCCCATGCACAAGAAACATCTATGATTCCATGCATGGATATGCCCATGAACACAAAACATACATGTGCATTTGTGCACATTCAGCCATACACACTTAGACATATCATTCAAGTATGAATACATACAAAAACACACAAATGTAGGTGCATACACAGATAACACACATACACAACATACACAAGTATGTAGATCAGCAGTTCTCAACCTGTGGGTCACAACTCCTTTTGGGGTTCATCTAATGACCCTTTCACAGGGGTCGTCTAAGACCATCGGAAAACATAGATATTCACATTCTGACTCATAGCAGTAGCAAGATTACAGTTAGGAAATAACAACAAAAATAATGTTATGGTTTGGGATCACCACAGCATGAGGAACTGTATTAAAGGGTCGCAGCATTAGGAAGGTTGAGAACCGCTGATGTAGGTACACACACATACCCTTCCAAGCACATGTATAAAGATATATAGATCCAGGCATAGCCACAAAGTTATGTAGAGTAAGGTCACATGTGCATACACACACACACACACACACACACACACACACACACACACACACACA